>JAIOJX010000029.1:17956440-18606440 GCA_022376925.1 Tragulus kanchil | reverse complement strand
TATCATCTTGAAGAATTAGTTTTAGTTTTTTTGATAATTGGTACTGTTTTCTTCATTGCTTTTTTCTTCATTGCTTTTTCATTTATTGCTGTCCTGATCTTTACAATTTCTTTCCTCCCACTAACTTTGGGAGTTTTGTTCTCCTTTTTCGAGTTCATTTAGGTGTGAGGTTAGGTTGTTTAGTTGGTATGCTGTATCCCAAAGGTTTGGGGTTGTCCTGTTGTCACTGTCATTTGTTTTTGTTGTTTATTTCCTCTCAGATTTCTTCAGTGACTTCATGGTTGTTTAGAAGTATACTGTTTAGCTTCCACGTGTTTGTGCTTTTTACATTTTTTCCCTATAACTTGTAACCAACCACAAAGAATTGTGGTCAGAAAAAAATGCTTGATACAGCGTCTACTTTCTTAAGTTTACCAAGATTTAATTTGTGACCCAAGACATGATCCATCCTGGAGAATGTTTCTTGTGCACTTGAGAGAAAAATGTATTCTGCTGCTTTGAAATGGAATGTCCTATAGATATCAGTTAGGCCCATCTGGTCTCATGTGAAAACACAACCCTCAGAATGGGAGAAAATAATTGCATTGAAAGCAACTGACAAAGGATTAATCTCCAAAATACACAAGCAGCCCTTGCAGCTCAGTATCAGAAAACCAAACAACACAATTAAAAAGTGGGTGGAAGACCTCAACAGATATTTCTCCAAATATATACAGATGGCCAATAAACACATGAAAAGACCCTCAATATCACTCATTAGTAGAGAAATGCAAACCGAAACTCCAATGAGGTATCATTTCACACCTGTGAGATGATATGGCCATCATCAAAAATCTTCAAACACTAAATGCTGGGGAGGATGTGGAGAAAAGGGAACCCTCTTGCATTATTGGTGTGAATATAAATTGTTACAGACACTATAGAGAACAGTATGGTGATTCCTTTTTTAAAAAGTAGAAATACTGAGCATATACCCTGTGAAAGCCACAATCAAAAAGTCACACATACTCCAATGTTCATTGCAGCACTACTGACAATAGCCAAGACATGGAAACAACCTAGATGTCCATCAACAGATTAACAGATAGGGAAGTTGTGACGCATAAATACAGTGGAATTCAGTCATCCAAAGGAACAAATGTGAATTAGTTGAACTGAAGTGGATGAACCTAGAGCCTAGTATACAGAGTGAAGTAAGTCAGAAAGAGAAACAAGTATCGTATTTTAACATGTATATTGGAATCTGCTTCCCCAGTGGCTCTAACACTGAGGAATCCACCAGCAATGCAGGGAGATCTGGTTTCAATCCCTGCATCAGGAAGATCCCCCGGAGAAAGGCATGGCAACCCCTGCCAGTGTTCTTGCCCGAAGAATCTCATGGACAAATGAGCTTTGTGGACTACAGCACATGTGGTCATTGCAAAGAGTCAGTCATGACTGAGTGACTGACACTTATGGACTCGAGAAAAACAGCACTGATAAACTGAATTGCATGGCAGGAACAGAGGCAGATACAGAGAATGGACTGACAGGGGGAAGAGAATATGAGAAGAATTAAGAAAGTAGCATTGAGATATATATATATCATAAATCTATATACAGATCATAAATATATGCATACTACCACGTGGAAAAGAGAAAGCTAGTAAGAAGCTATCATGTAGGAGTGAGTAACATTGTCGTAAGGCAAAATCCAGCACAACACTGTAAAGCAATTAAACTCCAAGGAAAAATGAGATGAATAAAAAACAAAGGGCATTTGTTTCTTCTCAGTCTGTTGGAACCTTGCTTTTTTCATGTGAACAAAGCTGAAATGTCTTCTAGGGTGAGACTCACATAAAAGGAAGTTCATCGGCCCTGGGTGAGGCAATCTGAGGTCTGCCTGCAGCCAGCCAAGCCTCAAACATGTCAGAGGAACTACCCCAGATAAGCAAAGCTTCCCATCCAATCACAGATGCATAGTGTCCTCCTGCACATCAGAAGAACCAATCAACTGACACGAGACTTCTAAATACAAATTCCTTACTGTGTTTAAGGGATGTGTTACTCTGGAATAACTACTATACAGTATTCCTCATGATCCTCAAACAGGTCTCAAGATTTCAAGGCTTCTGTGAAAGTAAAACAGAAACCAATACCTATTGAGCACCCTGGCACCTATGTGCCAGGGACCAGGCTCCATTTTGATACCTCAGCCACCCTGCAAAGCAGGGATCACATTATAATCATTTATCAGTCCAGGAAACTAGGCGCAGAAGGAAGAGTCGTGGCCTCAAAACAGACAAGAAAATCCAGAATGCTGGACAAGGTGTCTCTGAGTCCACGGTGTCCCCCAGGCTCCTGCTGGGACCCTGGGTTCAAGAGACTCACGTGCATGATGTCTGTGCACTGGGTGAAAATCTTCATGTAGGGCTTCAGGATGTTGAAGTGGAAGGCGGGTGTCAGCATGCGACGGTGGCTGCTCCACTTGTCACCAGCACTCACCAGGAGCCCATCCCCTAGCAGAGACAGCCACGGGGAGTGGGCAAGGGCAGACCCTTCCCCTGGTCCCTAAGGTCATCCCCAACCCCGGTCACTCACAGGTACTTACCTAGCCAGGGCTTCAGAATGCTGTAGAAATGCATTTCCTTGGGTGCGATGGCAGCTGACATGAATAAAGATAATCAGATTCCAAAGAGATGGGGAGGAGAAGGATTTGGGGGGAAAGGGAGTGGCTCCCAGCCAGAAATATGCATTTCCTTTCCAAGCCCAGAATAGGAGCAATGGGGTCAAGCACAGAAAGTTTGGAGATGGTATGAGGGGAGAGGGGAACTGAATAGGATGCAGCACAGAACAGGGCAAAGGCAGAGCCCATAGACACCATGGGCTTGGACAGACCCCAGTGTGACCCAACATGACCCAACATTTCCTGACACGGCTCCTACGTGGTCCAACCTGTTCTGACACGGAAGCATCACTCTACAAAACATCATTACGGAAACCAAGAGATACCACATTGGCCCCAGCACTCTGACATCTCCTAAGACATCTGACATGGGCCCTCGTGCCAGCACATCCGATCCGAGTCTTTCCCTGTTTGGATCCCAAATACCATGTTCACCTGTCTTCCCTCCCACCCCCATATTCCAGATAGGAAGCAGAGGCTCTGAATGATGAAGTGACCTGCCGGCCATCTCGCAGACACTATGCCTGTGGCATGAGGCCAGGTCTGCCTGAAAGCAAGGTCTGCGTTCTTCACCACTGAACGGCTCTGAGCCCTAAAACCATAGCTCAGTAAACCCTGTGCCAGCCAAGACATGCAGTCAGACTCAGGAACACGGGAACAGGCCCTATGACCTAGGCCAGGCAACTGTGGATGGTGACTGCAGCCATGAAATTCAAAGACACTTACTCCTTGGAAGAAAAGCTATGGCAAGCCTAGACAGCATATTCAAAAGCAGAGACATCACTTTGCCAACAAAAGTCCATACAGTCAAAGCAATGGTTTTCCCTAGTAGTCCAATATGGCTGTGAGAGTTGGACCACAAAGAAGGCTGAGTGCCAAAGAATTGATGCCTTTGAACTGTGGCATTGGAGAAGGCCCTGGAGAGTCCCTTGGACTACAAGGAGATCAAACCAGACAATCCTAAAGGAAATCAACCTTGAATATTCATTGGAAGGACTGAGGCTGAAGCTGAAACTCCAATACATTGGCTTCCTGATGTGAAGAGACAAATCACTGGAAAAGATCCTGATGCTGGAAAAAAAAAAAAAAGAAGGCAAAAGAAAGGGATAACAGAAGAT
This sequence comes from Tragulus kanchil, assembly GCA_022376925.1. Classification (NCBI taxonomy): domain Eukaryota; kingdom Metazoa; phylum Chordata; class Mammalia; order Artiodactyla; family Tragulidae; genus Tragulus; species Tragulus kanchil. The sequence continues at coordinate 18,602,657 of JAIOJX010000029.1, read as the reverse complement.
GAGATGGTTGGATAGCATCACTGAGTCAATGGACATGAGTTTGAGCAACCCCTGAGAGACAATGAACACAGGGAAGCCTGGCATGCTGCAGTTCATAGGGTTGTAAAGCATCAGACATGACTGAGAGACTGAACTGAACTGACAACTTTTCCTAGAACTGTTTTGAATGAGTTCACTTTTCCATGGGAGTTGAGCTTGGGAGATTCAGTTTTGGCACGATGAGAGAGAAGCCGTCACAGATGAACACAGCTAAATGATGAGAATTTATTTCAAACATAGGACACTGTTTGACAACTGAATCCAGCTGGGCCTGAAGACCTCCTACCTGGGGTTTACAGTCAGTTGATTCCTTTACTTTGCAAACACCGTACAGGGTCGAGTCTCCACCACTAACAGCTGAAAGATAGACTTCAGAAGACGGAGAGGGCTCCCCAACCGTCTGGTGTTGGAACCCAGGTCTTTGTCACATGCTGCCCGTTCCCCTGTCTGCCCGGCCTGACAGGCATGGAAGGGACAGCAGACAAGTTTAGAGGGCCAGGGACGAATGGAGTCTCCTCAGGGAGATTCCCAGGCACTGGAGAAGGAAGGTACTGAATTAGTAGTGGCCGAGCCATAGGTTACAGTCCAAGAAACTGACCCAATGGAGAGGATATGTCAAAAACTAGCAGCCCAGATCATGCCCCATGCATAAACTTTTCTTTCTCTTGGCCTGGGGCTGAGTGGGACTGGGTACAGGCCTGGCAGGGGTCCTGGAATGCTACGCAAGCCCACTGCATCACTACCCTCTGCTTTCAAATGGACCTGCTTTTTGTTCAAGATCTCCTTTTGCCACCTCCTCCTCCAGGAAGCCTTCCAGCATGCCCCAGCAGAGAACCTTGCTTCTCCTGGGGTTGCCACAGCTCATCTCTCTCTGACTAATTCCAGACCGACCACACCAGGTCAGGGCTCTCTCTGTCTAGATCTGAGTCCTGAGATGGGGACCATCTTTCAGCAGTGCACCAGAGTGGAGAAGAGACAACAGTGTGAGGAAGGAGGAGGCGGTAAGATGGAGATGTAGGAATACATGAAGGAAAGGGGGAATTGGATGAGACAGAAGAAGGCAGGAGGGTCACACAGATTGGAAGGGAGGGACTGGAAGCCATGGAACATGTCACGGCGCCCACTGCCTACAAGCTCTGCATGGTACCTGAGGCATTCACGATACTCCGGAGCATGTCAGGGTGGCAGAAGATGACCATGGGAATGACAGGGCCAAACCAGATCACATATCCATGTGGGTAGTTGGCCGCCAGATGAGTGAAGTTGATCAAGCCCTGCTCCGTTGGGGGGACCTGCAAGTAAGGTGAGGACTGTCACTTCCCAGACCAAGACACGGGAGTGAGCACTGTGACCGATTCGACACAGATCGGGAGAGGGATCTCTGCTTCCTCCTTCCCTCCTTGGATAGGGAGGGTCGTGGAGGTGGCTGGCTACCAGCTGAGTTAGTTTGCTCAGGCCCTTCTCCGTGGGTGGAATCTGTAAACAAGGTCAGGACCATCAGTCTTCGGCAGGAGAGTCCGCTCCAGTGGACAAGGCCTCCGATTCTGCACAGATAAAGCGAATCTCTGCTTCCTCTTTCCCTCCGGGGGAAGGACGGGTCTTGGAGCCTCTCTAAGTGAAAAAGGGGTATCCCAGGACACAGGGGGAAGACAGGCTCTCTCCTCATAGGGAGGCTGACCTTGGCCTGAGAGGTCAAACCTTTTATGTCCTGAGAATGGTCCCAGCTGCTGGGAGCAGTCACAGGAGGAGATCGCCACAGGAGAGGTGTGTGGGTACAGAGTGGCTTCAGGACATGTGCCTGGGTGCTGGTCACACATTGTTTCATCATCCAGACGGTCCTCAGAGCCTCCGACTCCCTGCATTGTAAAGGGTCTGCAGACCTGCAACCTTCCAGGACTGGCAGATCCCAAGGGACATGAACTCTGTCCCTCAATTAGGAAAGCACCTCTGATGTGTGGATCCTCTCTATTGGCTGAGCTCTGGGCAGAATACATCCAGGATGTCTGTTTCTCTGCAACCTTAGGGGTATGACTTTCAATCACGCCACTTACAGATGAAGAAACTGACACCACAGGCAAGTCAAGGGGAAGAAGAGAGAGTTGCCTCCTGGGGAAGTATCCTCTCCCTCGGGATGACTCATTCAATTCTGACACATGCTCCCAGGTGCTCTAGGCAGATGACCATAAACCACTTTCACTCTGGTGCCTGGCTCCCCTCTCCCCAAGGACCAAGGGTGAGGATTCAAAGCAGTTGGTGAGATTGGTTCAGAGGAGGAGAGTGACTCCACTGAGATCACACAACAAGAGGGGCTGTAGGTAGGAAAAGTGACCAAGACCAGGGCACATAGCCAAGTCCTTGCAGGGGAGGGCAGAGCTGCAGTAACTTTGTGACATTCCTTTACCTTCAGGGCCTGCTAAGACCTTTCCAAGACCCAGAATCTCAGGAAATCTTCACACTGAGTTTTGCAATGCATCCCTCACCTTGCCCTACACGCTTCTGATCTTTCAATTGGGGAAGTCCTCCCCGAAATTGTAGTTCTCATCCCAGGCGGGAAAGAAAAAGTGGGCACATCTCTCAGCTGCACTGTTGGATGGGAGGAGCTGCATACTCATTCCTTTGGCCTTGATTGAGGAAGGTGATGGCATTCTCATCACCTAGATCAACCAAATATTGATCTGGCATGCCTACCGTGTGCCAGCACTGGAGTGGGCACTGTAGTGTCTGCTTCCCAAACTAGCAGCAAACTGGAAGGTGGTTTATAAGCAATCAGTCAATTGACTGTGTAATCATGAGCAGAGTCAACCAAAGATCAAGGTCTGGGGCACCAAGCTGGCAAGGATGGAGGAGGGCAGGGCAGTGGCGGTGCGACAAGGCTTCTGAAAGAAGACGTGAACTACATTCAGGACTAACATTGGCATCTTTGGGGGTCCTGCAGAGCCTGCCGAACCTTCCAGGACTGGCATTGTAAAGGGTCTGCAGACCTGCAACCTTCCAGGACTGGAAACCAAATGAACTCTGTCCCTCAATTAGGAAAGCACCTCTGATGTGTGGATCCTCTCTATTGGCTGAGCTCTGGGCAGAATACATCCAGGATGTCTGTTTCTCTGCAACCTTAGGGGTATGACTTTCAATCACGCCACTTACAGATGAAGAAACTGACACCACAGGCAAGTCAAGGGGAAGAAGAGAGAGTTGCCCCCTGGGGAAGTATCCTCTCCCTTGGAATGACTCATTCAAGTCTGCCACATGCTCCCAGGTGCTCTAGGCGGATGACCATAAACCACTTTCACTCTGGTGCCTGGCTCCCCTCTCCCCAAGGACCAAGGGTGAGGATTCAAAGCAGTTGGTGAGATTGGTCCAGAGGGGGAGAGTGACTCCACTGAGGTCACACAACAAGAGGGGCTAAAGGAAGGAAACATGACCAAGCCAGAGCACATACTGGAGTCCTTGCAGGGGAGGGCAGAGCTGCAGTAACTTTGTGACATTCCTTTACCTTCAGGGCCTGCTAAGACCATTTCAAGACCCAGAATCTCAGGAAATCTGCACACTGAGCTTTGCAATGCATCCCTCACCTTGCCCTACACGCTTCTGATATTTCAATTGGGCAAGTCCTCCCCGAAATTGTAGTTCTCATCCAAGGGGGGAAAGAAAAAGTGGGCACATCTCTCAGCTGCACTGTTGGATGGGAGGAGCTGCATACTCATTCCTTAGGCCTTGATCGAGGAAGGTGATGGCAATCTCATCACCTAAATCAACCAAACATTGATTTGGCATGCCTACCGTGTGCCAGCCCTGGAGTAGGCACTCTAGTGTCTGCCCCCAAACTAGCAGCAAACTGGAAGGTGGTTTATAAGCAATCGGTGAATTGACTGTGTAATCATGAGCAGAGTCAACCAAAGATCAAAGTCTAGGGCACCAAGCTGGCAAGCATGGAGGAGGGTGGGGCAGTGGCGGTCCAACAAGGCTTTTGAAAGAAGACGTGAACTACATTCAGGATGGGCAATGAATACATTGGGACATCTTGGGGAGATGGAGAAGGTAGAAACAGAAGAGAGACCTGGAATGGAGAGGGCAGGAGGAGCTGTGTCCCTGTAGGTAAGGGTGGGGTGGTAAGAGGCAGCTCCTGTGGAGAAGCTGCAGCCCAGACTGAGAAGGCAGGAAATGGGCCCCATGCAAAGCAGACCCTGGACAGTGCCCTTGAGGAGGCCTCAAGGCCACCATGGGGACTGGAAAGGTCAGGGGACCAGACTCTGTGCCGTCCAGCCTCAGAGATGCACTAGTGTGTGCAAGAGAGGAAGGAAATGGACTCCAAAGCAGGCTAGGGCTGGGAAGGACAAGATGTAGGGAAGCGATCAATGCCAGGGAGAGGGAATGAACGAGGGAGGGACAAGGGGGCTCCTTCACTTCCCTGGCTTCTCTGTCTCTCAAGACCCCAGTTGAAGCCCAGAGCCCCATCCCTGACCCTCAGGAAGTCCATCCACCCTGATCCCCCAGACCCGTCCTGCTGCCCACACTCACCAGGCGCAGGTGACACAAGAACCAGTTCAGTTTGGGAGGCTGTGGGAAAGAGCGGAGGTGGCGACAGACGTTGTAGAAGGTGCGGGTGCAGGTCAGGACCTGGGCCAGGAGCCAACAGGCCCCGACCAGCAGCAGCAGGAGCCATGGGGAGGCTGCCACTGGCCCGAGTCCCAGCCAGGACAGGCTCAGCTCTAGCATACTGTGGTCAAATGAGACGAAGTCTGAATGCCTGAAAATGAAGGAAGAGACCGTGAGGGTGAGCTGTGAGGCAGGGACAAATAGACGGAGGGAAACCAGGGGTCGAGGCACGGAGGTGAGTACTGGGGATGAGGCAAGAAGTGCTCAGAGACAGGCAGACGGGGGCTCAAAGGAGGAAAGCCAGAGCAGGAGGGAGGGACAGAGACAAAGAGACAGCAACACAGCGTGTTTTTGTGTTCATTACCCACTGGTGTTCACTCGTCCTCTAGGCCAGCTTGTTCCCTGGAGCAGGCAGTGGTCTTTCCCAACCCTGGCCAGGTCTCCTCAGCCCCATGACCCTGAGCCCAGTACCTGAAGGGAAGAGTGGCTTGTCCGGCACAGTTCCTGGGAGGAAAAGCTCCAGGGTCCACACGAAGTGAATCCTTGCGGCCTCCCTGTCTCCTCCCTATGTGGAAGCTGTCCAACTATAGAGTGAGGCCTGGAAACAAGCTCAGTCACAGTTTGTACACTGGCTATTCAGGACTCATCCAGTCCTGAATAGGGAAACTGGGGGAAGGGAAAGCTGACCGTGAGCTCGCTAGAGGGGAGCCACACCTGCTGTTCTCAGGCAGGGTGTAGCCGGTACAAGCGTGAACGTTCAGATGTCACGCAAGCAGGGCCTAGCTCTGCCTTGTCCATCATCAGCTCCCAGGCTTCTCTCCATGCCTGGGCCAGGAGCGTATTGTGTAACATTTCCTGGAGCAGAAACAGGAAATCTCTGGCCTCCTGGGAACACAGCCTGGCAAGAGTTCAAGTCCCGCCTCTAAGTGGCCCAGGCCCTGGGTTGAGACATGACAGCTGGGAGCAGAAACAGAGAAGCACATCTGGCTGAGAACTACCTGCAATCAGATTCAAGGGGGCAAAAACTTGGTAGAGGGCCTCTTGAGGCGTGAGGGGTAAGGCTGCAAGGGACCAAGAGTGACCAGGATCCACACAAGGCAGGGAAGAGCTAGGAAGGGAGTGCTGATCCTCCCTCATTTGGGCTGGGAGTAGTGTCGACCCTCTCTGGCCTCGGCCATCCTATGCGGGTGATGGGGTGCTGGAGGGGACCCTGAGATGAGGTTTACATAAAAGTAACCAACTCTCTGCAGACAACCATATTTGAAGAGTGTTTACTGTGTGCTAGGTACCCAATGGATTGTCCTCAAACACAAAATATCTCAGCTGCCAAATCACACAAGTCTAGCTTATAAATATCCCCCGACCGCACTGAAAATGAGGAGCCCCTCACCTGCAGCGCCTTTGCAAGGACTTCCCCTTTCCCCCTTCATCAAGGTGCCAGGGGCATTACCCACTGGTGTTCACTCGTCCTCTAGGCCAGCTTGTTCCCTGGAGCAGGCAGTGGTCTTTCCCAACCCTGGCCAGGTCTCCTCAGCCCCATGACCCTGAGCCCAGTACCTGAAGGGAAGAGTGGCTTGTCCGGCACAGTTCCTGGGAGGAAAAGCTCCAGGGTCCACACGAAGTGAATCCTTGCGGCCTCCCTGTCTCCTCCCTATGTGGAAGCTGTCCAACTATAGAGTGAGGCCTGGAAACAAGCTCAGTCACAGTTTGTACACTGGCTATTCAGGACTCATCCAGTCCTGAATAGGGAAACTGGGGGAAGGGAAAGCTGACCGTGAGCTCGCTAGAGGGGAGCCACACCTGCTGTTCTCAGGCAGGGTGTAGCCGGTACAAGCGTGAACGTTCAGATGTCACGCAAGCAGGGCCTAGCTCTGCCTTGTCCATCATCAGCTCCCAGGCTTCTCTCCATGCCTGGGCCAGGAGCGTATTGTGTAACATTTCCTGGAGCAGAAACAGGAAATCTCTGGCCTCCTGGGAACACAGCCTGGCAAGAGTTCAAGTCCCGCCTCTAAGTGGCCCAGGCCCTGGGTTGAGACATGACAGCTGGGAGCAGAAACAGAGAAGCACATCTGGCTGAGAACTACCTGCAATCAGATTCAAGGGGGCAAAAACTTGGTAGAGGGCCTCTTGAGGCGTGAGGGGTAAGGCTGCAAGGGACCAAGAGTGACCAGGATCCACACAAGGCAGGGAAGAGCTAGGAAGGGAGTGCTGATCCTCCCTCATTTGGGCTGGGAGTAGTGTCGACCCTCTCTGGCCTCGGCCATCCTATGCGGGTGATGGGGTGCTGGAGGGGACCCTGAGATGAGGTTTACATAAAAGTAACCAACTCTCTGCAGACAACCATATTTGAAGAGTGTTTACTGTGTGCTAGGTACCCAATGGATTGTCCTCAAACACAAAATATCTCAGCTGCCAAATCACACAAGTCTAGCTTATAAATATCCCCCGACCGCACTGAAAATGAGGAGCCCCTCACCTGCAGCGCCTTTGCAAGGACTTCTTCCACCTTCATCCAGGGCCCTTCAGTGGACAAGCTTGTGCCAGACCAGCTGTGGTGGACACCTGGAGTCAGCAGCCATGGGCACACAGGCCATCATCCCTCCTCACTTCGGTGAAAGGGACTGATAAAGCCTCACAGAGTGTTCACGTATCCTTTTAGACTCTGGCAGAGAGAGTAGGGGTGAGGATGTTTCAAAACAGTCTGTGTGTAAAAGTTCCATTCATAAAAAAAAAAGAAAAAAGAAAACCAATTTAGGACTGTGTGGAGGGGGATACACCTTTGTGCATGCATTGTGGAAAAAAAAAAAAAATGGAAGAATCCACACAGCCTGGTGGTAAGGGAGGATGTAGAATCGTAGTCTCTAATGCACACATCCCCAGTGATGGAGTTGAGAAGTGGCAAAGAGCTGAGCCAGCCCGCACACCCGCGGCTGGCCTGAAGGAACTAAGAAACCTCCCTGCCCTATGTCTCTTCCTGCCAAGACCTCTGGGCAAACCAAGCTCTCCTACCTTCAGACTCACATCAGCACCAGCCCCTCCCCTCCTCCAGCATCTGATCCTTTCCCTGCTCCCACCCAGATGCTTAACCCCCACTCTCGGCTGCCACGTCCCTTTTGGCCTTGGGCCTCTTGGCCTCTGGGCCTGCCTGGCTCTCTCTGGGCTCACCTGGCTCTCTCTTGGATCTCTCTGTCTCGGCCCAACTGGCCCTCACAGCTCTCCCTCTCCGTTCTCATCTCTGTAGCCAGATCCCTCCTGGTGACTCCTCTCAAGCCTGGAGATGAAGAACCTGTATCCTGCCTGTCTAAACCCAAAATGAATAAACCTAGTCCTGCCTGGCATCACTGCTTCTGTCTCTTTTCTCACTTTTCTCACATCCAGTCCCCAGGCCATGCACTGGTACTTACCTGTGGCCTGTTAAAAACACAGCTGGAAGTGAGTGGCAGTCGAGCAACCAAGCACAGCTTCATCTGTACTTGCAGTCACTCCCCATCGCTCTCCCATCACCCCCAGGAGGGACCGTCTACCTGCAAGAAAACCAGTTCAGGGCTCCCACTGATTCTGTGAGGGGCATAGTTGTTTCATTATGTGTCTCAGTGTCACATAATAGAAATAAAGGCCAATAATCATCATGAGTGAATTGTCCAGAAACCATCCCCACAGCCTGCCACCCTGTCAGTGGAAGCTTTCCTTTGGTAAAAACCAGTCCCTGGTGACAAAAGGGTTGGACACCCCTACTCTAATGCATTCATCACCCACACTGAGCTGCTATAATATCTGTGGAAGGAGGGAAAAAGCAAATTCCTTCTTCTAAGACTCCATCTTGTAAGAGAGACTCCATCTTGTAAAAGAACTTTCCCTGTGACTGTGGTGAACTCTGAGCTACGTTGAAAACTGTGTAACCCTGGAGTTAGATGCTATGTAACCTTAGTCACAGAAGCCATAACCCCGGAGATAAAGAACTAACTGCCCAGCAGACTTGCATAGATGAAAATACAGGCCTGGCATCTAAGTCATAGATTAACACTCTATCTAAGTCTCCCAGGGCTAAGAGAAACACACTCTGATTAAGAGACTGATCACCAATTATAAACTTACCTAATCAATCTTTGTTGAATGAAATCAGTCTTCACGTTGGAATGTTATCTGTGATTATACCTTGATTATATCCTTCATGATAATGTTTATGGGAAAACTTTGGGGGACTCAGGGGGGTGGGCTTGGACACGTACACTTTGGGAATAAAAGGTTTTCACAGAATGCAGTCGGGGTTCTCAGCTAAGACTCTGCCTTAGGGCCACTGGTGTGATAAGTTGCACTCCACTATCCACTCTGTCACTCTTTGTGAGTTGGCTTTCCAGAGACTGGCTCCAACACTATTACTAAGTCAGAGTTTTTAAAAGACAGAAAGATTTGACACGGTGAGGAGCACATTGTTGTCTAGTCTCAAAGTCACATCCGACTCTGTGACCTGAGAGACTGTAGCCCACCAGGCTCCTCTGTCCATAAGATTTCCCAGGCAAGAATACTGGAGTGGGCTACCATTTCCTTCTCCAGAGTCTCTTCTTGACCAAGGTTATCAAAGCCATGTCCACTGTTTTCAGAGGCAGATTCTTCTCTCTCTTTTTTTTTTAAAGATTATACAATGAAGAGGCAGATTCTTTACTACTTGGGAAGCTGCAGCTGGCTCATAAAACAAATCAGCAGCTCTTATTTTGTGTCTCAATGAAGACTCCTCTCCCAGGAATCAGCCTGGGGACTCTCTAGAGCTCGGGTAGGAGATAGACTGGCCCCTGGGCAGAGCAGCTGGACTTTGTCAAGCAGAACAAATTGCAGCTTTGTTATCCCTAAACACTCCAAGGACAAAGCTAATGTCAGGAACTGAGCTCTGCGAGAGCCAAGAGGTAAGATGACCAAATCTATCACTCCAGAGACCAAGGAAACCTCCCCGACTGCACACACGCAAGGTCCAAAAGGGAGGCGCCACCGCAAAATAGGTGTAGTTGAACCTCCCCAGTCCTCGACACTGGAATTCATCTTGGCAAAAGATGTGCACACATATTGAGGAGGGCCTCGAGGGAAGGTTTGGTGTAACTGCCCAGCAGACTTGCATAGATGAAAATACAGGCCTGGCATCTAAGTCATAGATTAACACTCTATCTAAGTCTCCCAGGGCTAAGAGAAACACACTCTGATTAAGAGACTGATCACCAATTATAAACTTACCTAATCAATCTTTGTTGAATGAAATCAGTCTTCACGTTGGAATGTTATCTGTGATTATACCTTGATTATATCCTTCATGATAATGTTTATGGGAAAACTTTGGGGGACTCAGGGGGGTGGGCTTGGACACGTACACTTTGGGAATAAAAGGTTTTCACAGAATGCAGTCGGGGTTCTCAGCTAAGACTCTGCCTTAGGGCCACTGGTGTGATAAGTTGCACTCCACTATCCACTCTGTCACTCTTTGTGAGTTGGCTTTCCAGAGACTGGCTCCAACACTATTACTAAGTCAGAGTTTTTAAAAGACAGAAAGATTTGACACGGTGAGGAGCACATTGTTGTCTAGTCTCAAAGTCACATCCGACTCTGTGACCTGAGAGACTGTAGCCCACCAGGCTCCTCTGTCCATAAGATTTCCCAGGCAAGAATACTGGAGTGGGCTACCATTTCCTTCTCCAGAGTCTCTTCTTGACCAAGGTTATCAAAGCCATGTCCACTGTTTTCAGAGGCAGATTCTTCTCTCTCTTTTTTTTTTAAAGATTATACAATGAAGAGGCAGATTCTTTACTACTTGGGAAGCTGCAGCTGGCTCATAAAACAAATCAGCAGCTCTTATTTTGTGTCTCAATGAAGACTCCTCTCCCAGGAATCAGCCTGGGGACTCTCTAGAGCTCGGGTAGGAGATAGACTGGCCCCTGGGCAGAGCAGCTGGACTTTGTCAAGCAGAACAAATTGCAGCTTTGTTATCCCTAAACACTCCAAGGACAAAGCTAATGTCAGGAACTGAGCTCTGCGAGAGCCAAGAGGTAAGATGACCAAATCTATCACTCCAGAGACCAAGGAAACCTCCCCGACTGCACACACGCAAGGTCCAAAAGGGAGGGGGCGCCACCGCAAAATAGGTGTAGTTGAACCTCCCCCAGTCCTCGACACTGGAATTCATCTTGGCAAAAAGATGTGCACACATATTGAGGAGGGCCCGAGGGAAGGTCGGGTGTAAACAGAGAAATGAGATCGAGGATCAAAAGTAAATAAAAATTGGAAGAATTACCCTTCTGGAGTGCCTAGTCATTCCATTCTCCAGGGGATTTTCCCCCACCCAGAAATGGAATCTGCGTGGCAGGCAAATTCTTTACTGTCTGAGTCACCAGGAAATCCCATGTAAATGATTTCACTGCCTCTTTACCATGCTCCTCCTCCTTAGGGAGGACACTCACACCATTTCTGCCTTGCTTCTGTCCTAAACAAACAAACTTTCTATGTACGGTCTCCCACACGTTATGCTTTGATAATAAACTTTGTACTTGTTTTGTACAGGTCTGTCTCTGAGAAATTCATTATTCAAATGGGGCAAGAGCCAGGACATCTTTCCTTCTAGTCGCTATACTCTAATGTTCAAGAAGCTAGGATTCTTGTGTTTTGTTTCGTTTTGTTTTGCCCAGGCTACCCAGGCTCAATTCCTGGACAGGGAACTAAAACTCTGCTTCAAGACTACCAGCTGCTGTCTATCCAGAATCAGAGCAAACATGCAGGCCGCCTGCTACCTGGAATTTCATCATTGGTTTCCTCGTGTTGGTGGTGGTGGTTAGTCGCTCAGTCCTGTCTGACCTTTGCAACCATATGGACTGCAGCACACCAGGCTTCCCTGTCCACTATCTCCCAGAGTTTGCTCAGACTCATGTCCATTGAGTCAATGAAGCCATCACCATCTCATCCTCTGTTGCCCTCTTCTCCTCCTGCCCTCAATCTTTCCTCTCCTCGTGCCAACTACAAATGGGTGCTTGCCAAGGGCATTTGCCATTTGCCTCTGCAGAAGTTGAATTCTGGACTGCAGTTGTTGACCTTCAACATGCCTGGAAGGTGTTCAGGGTGGAGAAATGAGGTGCTTTGTGCTCCAGGAAAACTGGTGGAATGGGTCTTTAGATAGATGACCAAATCTATCACTCCAGAGACCAAGGAAACCTCCCCGACTGCACACACGCAAGGTCCAAAAGGAGGCGCCACCGCAAAATAGGTGTAGTTGAACCTCCCCAGTCCTCGACACTGGAATTCATCTTGGCAAAAGATGTGCACACATATTGAGGAGGGCCTGAGGGAAGGTCGGTGTAAACAGAGAAATGAGATCGAGGATCAAAAGTAAATAAAATTGGAAGAATTACCCTTCTGGAGTGCCTAGTCATTCCATTCTCCAGGATTTTCCCCACCCAGAAATGGAATCTGCGTGGCAGGCAAATTCTTTACTGTCTGAGTCACCAGGAAATCCCATGTAAATGATTTCACTGCCTCTTTACCATGCTCCTCCTCCTTAGGGAGGACACTCACACCATTTCTGCCTTGCTTCTGTCCTAAACAAACAAACTTTCTATGTACGGTCTCCCACACGTTATGCTTTGATAATAAACTTTGTACTTGTTTTGTACAGGTCTGTCTCTGAGAAATTCATTATTCAAATGGGGCAAGAGCCAGGACATCTTTCCTTCTAGTCGCTATACTCTAATGTTCAAGAAGCTAGGATTCTTGTGTTTTGTTTCGTTTTGTTTTGCCCAGGCTACCCAGGCTCAATTCCTGGACAGGGAACTAAAACTCTGCTTCAAGACTACCAGCTGCTGTCTATCCAGAATCAGAGCAAACATGCAGGCCGCCTGCTACCTGGAATTTCATCATTGGTTTCCTCGTGTTGGTGGTGGTGGTTAGTCGCTCAGTCCTGTCTGACCTTTGCAACCATATGGACTGCAGCACACCAGGCTTCCCTGTCCACTATCTCCCAGAGTTTGCTCAGACTCATGTCCATTGAGTCAATGAAGCCATCACCATCTCATCCTCTGTTGCCCTCTTCTCCTCCTGCCCTCAATCTTTCCTCTCCTCGTGCCAACTACAAATGGGTGCTTGCCAAGGGCATTTGCCATTTGCCTCTGCAGAAGTTGAATTCTGGACTGCAGTTGTTGACCTTCAACATGCCTGGAAGGTGTTCAGGGTGGAGAAATGAGGTGCTTTGTGCTCCAGGAAAACTGGTGGAATGGGTCTTTAGATAGATATTTTCAGGAATTGACTTTGTCAGGCAAATCCTTGCATCTCTTTATATCTAAAAAACACTAAGCCCTTCATGGTGACATCTATGGGATCTTTGGAGCCTGCCAGAGAGTAGCCCTGGCTGGGACCCTTCAGTTGCCTTCACAGCTGTTTGCCAGTTTGCAGAGAGTCCCTATGGGAAGGGAGAGGTGAGAGAGAGAGAAAAGACAGAGAGCCAAGGATCTCAGCCTAGGCAGCTGGGAGGGCGGGAGATCCCATCCCTGAGTGCCGGTGGAGATAGGAGCATTAGGACAAGAGTAACCCGGCAGAAACACCAAATGTAAGGTCTGTGGGGAGCAAGGCAGCTGTAAAGAGAAAGAGAAGGATGGCTGGGAATAAACGGAAGTTTATTCAGGAGAGCAGCCGGGCTGTCTCTAGAGAGTGAGAGCAGCACGCAGGAGATGTAGTTACAGAAGTTATATACCCCAGGCTTGGGCTGGAAAACACCTTTGGTAGGCTGGATGGAGCCATGGGGGAGGCAGGGTCTTTTCCAGAACCAGGAACTGGGAGCGCTGGGTCAGTGAAAGGTGTACTACTGATCTGACAACCACAGGGGGTTGTTTACTGTAAACACCCTGTCTTACTCCTTACCGGCCTTTTGCAAAGGTGTGTCATCTTTCAGGAGGAGATGGAGCCTTCCTAAGGGGAAAGAGTCCTTGGTAACTCAGACAAAAGTCAGGGCAGTCCTGACAGGTACCTGGAATTTCATCATTGGTTTCCTCGTGTTGGTGGTGGTGGTTAGTCGCTCAGTCCTGTCTGACCTTTGCAACCATATGGACTGCAGCACACCAGGCTTCCCTGTCCACTATCTCCCAGAGTTTGCTCAGACTCATGTCCATTGAGTCAATGAAGCCATCACCATCTCATCCTCTGTTGCCCTCTTCTCCTCCTGCCCTCAATCTTTCCTCTCCTCGTGCCAACTACAAATGGGTGCTTGCCAAGGGCATTTGCCATTTGCCTCTGCAGAAGTTGAATTCTGGACTGCAGTTGTTGACCTTCAACATGCCTGGAAGGTGTTCAGGGTGGAGAAATGAGGTGCTTTGTGCTCCAGGAAAACTGGTGGAATGGGTCTTTAGATAGATATTTTCAGGAATTGACTTTGTCAGGCAAATCCTTGCATCTCTTTATATCTAAAAAACACTAAGCCCTTCATGGTGACATCTATGGGATCTTTGGAGCCTGCCAGAGAGTAGCCCTGGCTGGGACCCTTCAGTTGCCTTCACAGCTGTTTGCCAGTTTGCAGAGAGTCCCTATGGGAAGGGAGAGGTGAGAGAGAGAAAAAAGACAGAGAGCCAAGGATCTCAGCCTAGGCAGCTGGGAGGGCGGGAGATCCCATCCCTGAGTGCCGGTGGAGATAGGAGCATTAGGACAAGAGTAACCCGGCAGAAACACCAAATGTAAGGTCTGTGGGGAGCAAGGCAGCTGTAAAGAGAAAGAGAAGGATGGCTGGGAATAAACGGAAGTTTATTCAGGAGAGCAGCCGGGCTGTCTCTAGAGAGTGAGAGCAGCACGCAGGAGATGTAGTTACAGAAGTTATATACCCCAGGCTTGGGCTGGAAAACACCTTTGGTAGGCTGGATGGAGCCATGGGGGAGGCAGGGTCTTTTCCAGAACCAGGAACTGGGAGCGCTGGGTCAGTGAAAGGTGTACTACTGATCTGACAACCACAGGGGGTTGTTTACTGTAAACACCCTGTCTTACTCCTTACCGGCCTTTTGCAAAGGTGTGTCATCTTTCAGGAGGAGATGGAGCCTTCCTAAGGGGAAAGAGTCCTTGGTAACTCAGACAAAAGTCAGGGCAGTCCTGACAGGTAGATTTATAACTCCCAGGGAGTTCATTCTGTTGCACAAAGGGGGACCCTTACCAGAGCCTGAAAGTGGGCTTTTGCCTAACCCTCAGAAATGAATTGTTGGAGGAGACACACGTGCTGACAAAGCAAGAGATTTTATTAGAAACTCCTCAACAACCACCACAAAATTCTGCTTGACCACTTACTCTGTACCACACATGCGGCTAGATCTCAGGACATGGGATAAACAAGATAGACAAAACCTCTGGATGGTGGTGCTCTTGTCTGTTGGAGGAGGCCCTCAGGAAATAAGAACAAATCAGACGGTGGCAATAATGAATGAAATTAACAGAATGAGATGTGCGAGAAAGTGACTGAGGGGTTACTCTGGACTGGACAATCAGGGAGGTTCTCCCTAAGGAGGTAGCCTTTGAAGACAGGGAAGAATGGGCCTTTAATAAAGATCCCCCCATTTCCACCCCACCCCCATATCCTTGCTAGGACTGTAAAGATCCAGCACAAGGTGGGGAATCAAACAGAACCCCTCCCCCCAAAAAAAGGTGTCATTCTTGCTTCCTTCCTCAAAAGTGCTGAAATAAACAGAGAAAGTGAGGCAGTTTTCATGCCATCCACAGGAGAAGCAGGAACTAGCTTGTACTATAGACCCACAGTTCAGCTCCATCATTCAGTTGTGTCCAACTCTTTGCAACCTCATGGACTGCAACACACCAGGTTTCCCCATTCTTCACCATCTCCTGGAGCTTTCTCAGACTCATGACCATTGACTCAGTGATGCCATCCAACCATCTCATCTTCTGTCGTCCCCCTCTCTTTCTGCCACCTATTTTTTCCAGTGTCATGGTCTTTTCCAATGAGTTGCCTCTTTGCATCAGGTGACCAAATTATTGGAGCTTTAGCTTCAACATCAGTTCTTCCAATGAATGTTCAGAGTCGATCTCCTTTAGGACTGATGGGTCTGACCTCCTTGCAGTCCAAAGGGCTCTCAAGAGTCTTCTCCAATGCTACAGTTCAAAGGCATCCATTCTTTGGTGCTCAGCCCTCTTTATGGTGCAACTCTCACATCCATACCCGATTACTGGACTAATGCTGAAGTCTAGCCAGACACTCAAGCAGGAAGCAGTTGCTCCATTTCACTTTCCATAATAAAGATCAAGAAACCTAACCAGTCCCCGAAAACACACTGAGCCTGGGCTAGGTCAGGTCTATAAGCTGGGGCTGCCAACTTTTGAATAGAGGTACCAGAAAAAGGAATGAGCTAGTTTTGGGAAAAGTAAGGTGCAGGAAAACTTCAGGAAAATTCAGAAGACCCATTGCAAATGGCATTGACTTCCCTGATTGGAATTTATTGGGTGGTGCCCGTTCTAACCACCCTAATCACTCAGAAGTGGGGGCCAACAGAGAACATCTATTGATGTGGGAGGCCAACAGAGAACATCTCTTTGGAGAGGGAAAGGGGGGTCTCTTCCAAAAAACAAAGGAGAGAGGCCCCAAGAACATCACTCAAAAGGAGAGGAAGTTGCCTATATGGAGAGAGGCAGAATTTTGCTCCCGGTTCGGGTGTCTGCTTACTCAGAGGGCAAAGGCACTGGCCAAGTGCAGAGGAGATGAGTAAACCCCCATCTGCGAGGAAATACAGAGCTGAAACTGGGCTACAACCATGTTACTAAGTCCAAACTGGTACTGCTCAACACAAGACAGGCAAAGAACAAGGTGTTGGGGCAGGGAATGACTATTTTATTTAGAAAGCCAGAAAACCAAAAAGATGTCAAACTACTGTTCCAGAGAATCATCTTATTGGAGTTGCAAGGCCAGTTTCTTTTATACTAAAAAGGAAGTAGATGAGCCTGGCTATTGCAGACTTCTTGGCACCAGCCAGACACTGGAGGAGATGTAATAATCCTTTGCTCTTGAAGTTATCCATGCAGGTGTGGTCAGGATATTTGTGTAAACTTGCAGGAATACAAGTATGTTCTGTTCTGCAACATTTTATCTCATATGAATGAAAAAGGTAAAGGAGTGAAAAAGGCTGATTTAAAGCTCAACATTAAAGAAACTAAGACACATGCCACACTCTGGGAGCCTCAGGTCCTCACATCCATTACCCGATCCATTCTTTGGTGCTCAGCCCTCTTTATGGTGCAACTCTCACATCCATACCCGATTACTGGACTAATGCTGAAGTCTAGCCAGACACTCAAGCAGGAAGCAGTTGCTCCATTTCACTTTCCATAATAAAGATCAAGAAACCTAACCAGTCCCCGAAAACACACTGAGCCTGGGCTAGGTCAGGTCTATAAGCTGGGGCTGCCAACTTTTGAATAGAGGTACCAGAAAAAGGAATGAGCTAGTTTTGGGAAAAGTAAGGTGCAGGAAAACTTCAGGAAAATTCAGAAGACCCATTGCAAATGGCATTGACTTCCCTGATTGGAATTTATTGGGTGGTGCCCGTTCTAACCACCCTAATCACTCAGAAGTGGGGGCCAACAGAGAACATCTATTGATGTGGGAGGCCAACAGAGAACATCTCTTTGGAGAGGGAAAGGGGGGTCTCTTCCAAAAAACAAAGGAGAGAGGCCCCAAGAACATCACTCAAAAGGAGAGGAAGTTGCCTATATGGAGAGAGGCAGAATTTTGCTCCCGGTTCGGGTGTCTGCTTACTCAGAGGGCAAAGGCACTGGCCAAGTGCAGAGGAGATGAGTAAACCCCCATCTGCGAGGAAATACAGAGCTGAAACTGGGCTACAACCATGTTACTAAGTCCAAACTGGTACTGCTCAACACAAGACAGGCAAAGAACAAGGTGTTGGGGCAGGGAATGACTATTTTATTTAGAAAGCCAGAAAACCAAAAAGATGTCAAACTACTGTTCCAGAGAATCATCTTATTGGAGTTGCAAGGCCAGTTTCTTTTATACTAAAAAGGAAGTAGATGAGCCTGGCTATTGCAGACTTCTTGGCACCAGCCAGACACTGGAGGAGATGTAATAATCCTTTGCTCTTGAAGTTATCCATGCAGGTGTGGTCAGGATATTTGTGTAAACTTGCAGGAATACAAGTATGTTCTGTTCTGCAACATTTTATCTCATATGAATGAAAAAGGTAAAGGAGTGAAAAAGGCTGATTTAAAGCTCAACATTAAAGAAACTAAGACCACAGCATCTGGTCCCATCACTTCGTGGCAAATAGAAGGGGAAAATGTGGAAGCAGTGACAGACTTTATTTTCTTAGGTTCCAAAATTACTGTAGATGCTGACTGCAGTCATGAAATTAAAAGACATTTCCTCCTTGAAAGGAAAGCTATGACAAACGTAGACAGCGTATTAAAAAGCAGACCTATCGCTTTGCCCGAAAAAGTCCATATACTCAACGCTATGGTTTTCCAAGTCGTCATGTGCGGATGTAAGAGCTGGACCATAGAGAAGGGTGAGCATCAAAGAACTGATGCTTTTGAACTGTGGTTCTGGAGGAGACTCTCAAGGGCCCCTTGGACTGCAAGGAGATCAAACAAATCAATCTTAAAGGAAATCAATCTTGAATGTTCATTGGAAGGACTGATGCTGAAGCTAAAGCTACACTACTTTGGCCACCTGATACAAAGAGCCAATTCATTGGAAAAGACCCTGATGCTGGGAAACACTGAGGCAAAAGAAGAGTGAGGCAGAGGATGGGGTGGTTAAATAGCATCAATAACTCAATGGAAGTGAATTTAGGTAAACGGGAGATAGTGGAGGACTGGGGAGCCTGGCATGCTGAAGTCCATAGGGTTGCAAAGAGTCAGACGCAACTTAGGGACTGAACAACAACAACAACAGTGAATGAAAGGGAACAACAGTGCATGGCTTTACGGTTCAATCCTGGGAGGCAAAGTCTTGAGAAAGAGCTACTAGGCATAAGTCATGCTATAGGCCACAGTTCTTTCACAAAGATGCCATGTCAGCATGACTAACCACAAGCAATTCAGCACAGAGGTTAGAGATAAAGGAATCAATTTGACGTGGAGTCACATTTGTTCTTCCCTGTTATAACAGGAGTCTTTTGCCACCTGCCTGCAGCCTTGCTGGGTAAAGAAAGGAGATCACATTTCAGCGGAGCCAGGAGACCAAAATTGCAGGCAGTCAGAGAGGGTTAGAGGATTGGCATCCATCCTCTCCAAAGGTCACAGCTTATTCTCAGCTTCAACAATCTCTCTGGGTTCCAGAAATAGCTATTCCCTGAGGGTGATGACATCTCTTGGCTAACTCTAGCTCCCAGAGTGCTACACTTAATTATTCCCCTTAATTCTGTGGTCAACTGATATAAAAAATGCACCAACTCAGAGGAGTGAGTTTCAGTTGCATTCGGATACCCTACTGAGGACTATTGCCCAGGACACAACCTCTCACATGACTCTGAAGAGGGTGTCAGCATACATGTGATTTTGGCCAAGGGGTACATGCAATCCAATATACACTGTAGGAGAAAGTTACTGCCAGTCCTGAGGAATAGATTTTTCAGTTAATAATTTTCATACCTTACTAAGTAGGGCAGAAGGCAAAAATCAACTCTCATACAAATTTTTTTCCTGAAATGTATACACACACACACACACACACACACACACACACACACACACACACACACAACTATCGAAAGGCATTTTTTGCCTGTTTTCCCCATGCACAAAGTAAAACTCTTCTCTATGCTGAATAGTGACTGCAATGGCTAGTAATCTAGTCCTAATAGAACCAGATGGTGAGCAACATTCCTTGTTCATACAGCTCACAGATTGTAAACAGCCCCTAGTTAAACCCACTCTCATGTGGCCCATCTGTGGTTCCCGCTGGGACCCAACTATTACATTCTCCAAGGGGATGGAACACTTCAGCAAACAGGTTATGTGTATACTTGTGTAGGCACAGAAGAACTTGAAGTATTACATACAGCATCTGGAATGGGAGGACAGGAGTAGAAAGAATAATGGTTCTGCTGTTATTTTTGTTCAGTTGCTAAATCATATCCAACTACTTGCAACCCCATGGACGACAGCACTCCAGGCTTCCCAGTCCTTCACTTTCTTCTGGAGTTTGCTCACATTCATGTCCATTGAGTGCTTGATGTCATCCAACCATCTCGTCCTCTGATACCCTCATCTACTCTTGCCCTCAATGTTTCCCAGCATCAGGATCTTTTCCAAGGGGAGAATTCTTCACATCAAGTGGCCAAAGTATTGGAACTTCAGCTTCAGCATCACTCCTTCCAATGAATATTTAGGGTTGATTTCCTTTAGGATTGACTGATTTGATCTCAGTGTTAGTGTAGACATTAAATGTCTACATTGAACCAATTGTTTTCTTTTCATAAATGAATCCTGCAACACATTTCTCATTGTAGTTGCTAATCTATATACTTACAAATTATAGGATATAATTTGTAAAATTATTACATTTGCAAAATTTAAAAAATTAAAAAGGAAAATACTTAGTCACTTAGCGTGGTAGATCATGCTTCTTGCTTGTTTAATGCTAGGCCTGACATGCAGCAGGATACAATATATACGAATGATAAAAATCCAGATGCATTCTGGTTTAAAACACACACACACACATACACACAAAACAAGTACTCTAGGTTCCAGGGTTGAAATCAGGACCAGCAGACTAAACTTGGGCATATCTTAACTCGAATTGGAATGAGTTAACTGGTTATAACAATACTCCCAGGCTTCCTGTCAGCACCAAGCATGAATAACTGCCACTATTTACTGATTTTATAATAGAATGAGGACTTGGGCACCAACCATCTATAAGCCACAGGTCCCTATGGCACAGGCATCAGCTGTCTTGCAGGCTATGAACACGCCCTGTTCATTCTCTCTGACCTTATCAGGGTGGAGGCTCCCAGGAGAGGAGCAAGCACTGGGCTTGGGGTCAGCGGGCTCATGGTCAAAGCTGGGTTTTGCCTTTCTCCAGCTGTGTGACCGTGGGCAACTGATGTGCCCTCTCTGAACTTCACTTTATTTTTACTTTTCAGCACAAAAGTAATAAACACAGGTGCTTGGGAGTTGGAGGAGTGAGCCTATGTGAGTCTTAGTTACTTCTGTTAAGAGGGCCAAAAGAACAGTGCCTGTGGAGTCACCAGGTGCTACATGCTGTATGAAAAGTGTTCCATGCATGTGTGTTTATTGCACAGAAATGAAATTTCTACACCCAAAGTTATGTGATTAAGAGTAACTCTGTAACTGGTTGTAATAGCTCAAGCCATCAAAGTACATAAAGAGAAGCCTCTCACAGTGAGACAAACTAAATTATTTCCTAATGCATAATAATATGGAAATAGAGTGACTTGAATATTTCACATTTAAACATTTTAAAAATCCCCAAGAGAATGGCTGTGTGTTGGAGAAGGATGTTCACAATCTGTTGCTGTATGAAAATCCCAGATTAACATGCAAAATGCAAAACAAAATAGCATTTTTTTTCTTGAGGCAAAGTTCACATAAGATAAAATTCACCAGTTTGACCCTCACAAAGGTCAAATGTTCCATGCGTCTAGTGCATTTACCATGTTGTGCAACCACCCTCTGTCCGCTGTGGGCCTGCTCAGTTGCTCAGTGGTGTCTGACTCTGTGTTCCCGTGGACTGTAGCCCACCAGGCTCCTCTGTCCATGGAATTTCCCAGGCTAGACTACTGGAATAGATTGCAATTGCCTACTCCAGGGGAACTTCCTGACCCAGGGATCGATCCTGTGTCTCCTGCACTGGCAAATGGATTCTTTACCACTGCGCCACCTGAGAAGCCCACCTCTCCCCTTCCTGGATTCAAACTATTTTCATCACCTAAATGGAGACCTGTGTCCATAAGCCATCCCTCTCTATGTCCTCCTCCAACTCCTGATCTACATCTAAGGATTTGCCTACGTTGCACTTTTCATATAAATGAAATCATACTGTACATGGCCTTGTGTCCAACTCCACTCACCTAGAACAATGTTTCCAAGGTTCATTCATGCTGTAGCAAGTATCAGTGCTTCATTCCTTTTTGTGACCCAGTAATATTCCTTGTTATGGACATACCTGATTTTACTTATCCATTTGCTTGTTAATGGATATTTGAATTGTTTCCCAAATGTCCAACTTATGGCAACTGGAGGTAGAGTCACTACAAAGAGTTGAGCACAAGAACCTGTTTTCAATTCTTTGAGGTAGATATCTAGCCTGGGTTTTTTGGGGTAGATACCTAGGCATGGCTAGGTCATATAATAATTCTAGAGGTTTTTTAAGTGAAATAATATTTTCCATTGAATGTTTAACAACATCTAATGATGCTGAGCATCTTTCCATGGGATTGGTAGTCGGTAAAATAACTGGTTGTAATAGCTCAAGCCATCAAAGTACATAAAGAGAAGCCTCTCACAGTGAGACAAACTAAATTATTTCCTAATGCATAATAATATGGAAATAGAGTGACTTGAATATTTCACATTTAAACATTTTAAAAATCCCCAAGAGAATGGCTGTGTGTTGGAGAAGGATGTTCACAATCTGTTGCTGTATGAAAATCCCAGATTAACATGCAAAATGCAAAACAAAATAGCATTTTTTTTCTTGAGGCAAAGTTCACATAAGATAAAATTCACCAGTTTGACCCTCACAAAGGTCAAATGTTCCATGCGTCTAGTGCATTTACCATGTTGTGCAACCACCCTCTGTCCGCTGTGGGCCTGCTCAGTTGCTCAGTGGTGTCTGACTCTGTGTTCCCGTGGACTGTAGCCCACCAGGCTCCTCTGTCCATGGAATTTCCCAGGCTAGACTACTGGAATAGATTGCAATTGCCTACTCCAGGGGAACTTCCTGACCCAGGGATCGATCCTGTGTCTCCTGCACTGGCAAATGGATTCTTTACCACTGCGCCACCTGAGAAGCCCACCTCTCCCCTTCCTGGATTCAAACTATTTTCATCACCTAAATGGAGACCTGTGTCCATAAGCCATCCCTCTCTATGTCCTCCTCCAACTCCTGATCTACATCTAAGGATTTGCCTACGTTGCACTTTTCATATAAATGAAATCATACTGTACATGGCCTTGTGTCCAACTCCACTCACCTAGAACAATGTTTCCAAGGTTCATTCATGCTGTAGCAAGTATCAGTGCTTCATTCCTTTTTGTGACCCAGTAATATTCCTTGTTATGGACATACCTGATTTTACTTATCCATTTGCTTGTTAATGGATATTTGAATTGTTTCCCAAATGTCCAACTTATGGCAACTGGAGGTAGAGTCACTACAAAGAGTTGAGCACAAGAACCTGTTTTCAATTCTTTGAGGTAGATATCTAGCCTGGGTTTTTTGGGGTAGATACCTAGGCATGGCTAGGTCATATAATAATTCTAGAGGTTTTTTAAGTGAAATAATATTTTCCATTGAATGTTTAACAACATCTAATGATGCTGAGCATCTTTCCATGGGCTTGGTAGTCAGTAAAATAACATTTTTAAAAGGAGATTATGTGATGGAAATGTAATGCCTTCAGATGTAAAGTCAAATTTTACTGGTAGTAGGATTACACATATATGTAAAACTCAGCAGTACATGTGAGAGAATGTGAACAGTGATTACTTTGACCTGTTTGGATTATGGGTATGATTTTTGTTTCTTATTTTTTCTTATTCATATTTTCTTCTATGATGAGGTATCCTTTAGGGTAAATGATAAACATTTTAGATAAGAACTCTGAAAGCAAAGAAAAATAAATGTGATTTTCAGATCAGCATATATTAAATCTTCTGTGGCCTATATTACATGGATTCCAGGAACTGTAGCCCACCAGGTTTCTCTGTTCATTGGAATTCCCCATCAATAATATAGGAGTGGCTTGCCATTTCCTTTTCCCAGGGAACTTCCTTACTCAGGGATCAAACCCACCACTTCTCATTCACTGCAGTTGAATTGTTTACCACTGAGCCCCACTACAATACATAGAATTTGAACATCAGTATATATTAAATATTTTGTCCTTTCATGTTACAGGGCTTCTTTCCTTATTTTTTTTAATTTTTTTTTCTTTTTTGCCACTAAGTCATGGCTGTTTTTTGTTGTTGTTGTTGTTATTGTTTTTAAAGCTATTCTCTCTCTCTCTCTCTCTCTCTCTCTCTCTCTCTTTTCCCCATCATGCCTCTTTAACTTATATTTATTTTCATCCATCTTTTATTCTTTGGCCTGTGGGTCTCTCACTGCAGTGCCCCTCTCATTGCAGAGCACCAGCTCTGGGTGCATGTGCTTCAGAGTGTTGGTTCTCAATTGGACACACCGGCCCAGTCACTCCTCCGCATGTGGGATCTTCCCAGGCCAGGGTTCGAACCAGTGGCTCTTGCACTGCAAGGCAGACTCTTTACCCACTGGACCACTAGGGAAGCCCAGGACTTCTTTCTTACTATTCACTCATTAAGTCATCCGCCCGGCCTCCAACCTGTAGACACCTTAAAGGGTCTGAGGCTAGGACTCTGTCCCAGGACACCCTGCAGCCTCAGTGGGGCCAATTCTGGGGCAGCTGCTGGCCCCACTCCAGCCCCGACCACATTCTCTCACTATTGTGGAGCTCTTTGACCTCCACTTTCTAGAACGTGGAGTTGGAAATGAAATCCTGAGTCACGCCTCTAGGAGGGAAAATTCTGGTTTTGGTTGGTTTTGTTTTCCCCCCAGTTCCTAGCTTCCTGGGTCAGTTTCACATCAAAGCCCTTGGCAACCGTAATAGATATAACGGGATTTTTCAGTTTATGGAATCTTCTACTGATGGTTTTTTCAACAGGAGGTTTCCACGGATCTCAAAGCTTAATCAGCACTTCTAGAGAGAAAGGGAATGATAAACATTTTAGATAAGAACTCTGAAAGCAAAGAAAAATAAATGTGATTTTCAGATCAGCATATATTAAATCTTCTGTGGCCTATATTACATGGATTCCAGGAACTGTAGCCCACCAGGTTTCTCTGTTCATTGGAATTCCCCATCAATAATATAGGAGTGGCTTGCCATTTCCTTTTCCCAGGGAACTTCCTTACTCAGGGATCAAACCCACCACTTCTCATTCACTGCAGTTGAATTGTTTACCACTGAGCCCCACTACAATACATAGAATTTGAACATCAGTATATATTAAATATTTTGTCCTTTCATGTTACAGGGCTTCTTTCCTTATTTTTTTTAATTTTTTTTTCTTTTTTGCCACTAAGTCATGGCTGTTTTTTGTTGTTGTTGTTGTTATTGTTTTTAAAGCTATTCTCTCTCTCTCTCTCTCTCTCTCTCTCTCTCTCTTTTCCCCATCATGCCTCTTTAACTTATATTTATTTTCATCCATCTTTTATTCTTTGGCCTGTGGGTCTCTCACTGCAGTGCCCCTCTCATTGCAGAGCACCAGCTCTGGGTGCATGTGCTTCAGAGTGTTGGTTCTCAATTGGACACACCGGCCCAGTCACTCCTCCGCATGTGGGATCTTCCCAGGCCAGGGTTCGAACCAGTGGCTCTTGCACTGCAAGGCAGACTCTTTACCCACTGGACCACTAGGGAAGCCCAGGACTTCTTTCTTACTATTCACTCATTAAGTCATCCGCCCGGCCTCCAACCTGTAGACACCTTAAAGGGTCTGAGGCTAGGACTCTGTCCCAGGACACCCTGCAGCCTCAGTGGGGCCAATTCTGGGGCAGCTGCTGGCCCCACTCCAGCCCCGACCACATTCTCTCACTATTGTGGAGCTCTTTGACCTCCACTTTCTAGAACGTGGAGTTGGAAATGAAATCCTGAGTCACGCCTCTAGGAGGGAAAATTCTGGTTTTGGTTGGTTTTGTTTTCCCCCCAGTTCCTAGCTTCCTGGGTCAGTTTCACATCAAAGCCCTTGGCAACTGCGTAATAGATATAACGGGATTTTTCAGTTTATGGAATCTTCTACTGATGGTTTTTTTCAACAGGAGGTTTCCACGGATCTCAAAGCTTAATCAGCACTTCTATGACTTTAAAATGTGTTAAATTTGAGAAAGTGTTGCAAAAGAAGGGAGGACATGAACGCTTACAGAGTATCCTTGCCTACCAGATACTGAATCAGTCTCATTTTGCAACACGCGTGTTTATTCCATATCCACAACAGCACAATAAATTGACTACTGTTATGTAATAGAGAATGAAGCTTTGAGAGAGAGATTATTTTCCGGAAGCCAAACAGCTAGTAAATGCCAGCCTGAGATGGTGACCTTGGTAGTACAATGGCAGTGAGCAAGTCCAGGGTCATCTGACGCTGACTGCAACAAGCCCTCTGGTTAGCTTTCCCTAAGGAGTAGCCTTGCTCTCCTGACCCAGGCTGGAGCACCAGCTACCACATGAGTCATCCCCTGTGCGCCCAACCGCCCACGCCCAGCAAAAGGCCACAAGGTTTAAAGGTTTACCCCTACCAGCCTGGAATCAGGTAAATCCCAAGCGCCCTCTGCTGGCTGTTGATGAGACTAGGGCAGAGGTGACTACAGGGTTTGATGTCCAATCTGCCAAGGGAGCTGTCTAGGGTCAGGGAAGATCGATCCCAGGAGAAAAGGTGCAGAGTCATTGCTGGTCTGCGCTCAGCGGCTCCACCCGCAGCCAGAGTCCCCCCTCGGCGCGCAGGATCAGCTCCGGCTTCCGGCGTGGCTCCTCCTTGTCAGGCAGGACACGGAAGCGCAGCAGCGTGAGCGCCAGCACCACCTTCATCTCGGTCATGGCGAACGTCTGTCCGATGCAGTTCCTGCGGGCGAAAGTGGGGTGTCTGATACTCTCTGGAACCTCACCCTGATCTCATCACAGGAAGAATCTAGCCCACAATTTTCATTCCCACCTTCAGAGTTAGAGTAAGCCAGCCATGCCTAGGACTGCCTCATAGACTTGCATATCCCCTAAGCGTGGCCCAGGTTCCAATCTCAAAAGTACACCAGTAGACAGGGAAGGGGCTCCCAGAACACTGTATGCCCCTCCTCCAACCCACCACGCTTCTCCAAAGGCTTACCCAACACCCCTATGGGAGGGGTGTGAAGGAGAGCCAGAACTCAGGCCATCTTCTTTCATTTGTCCTACATCTCTGCGCCTGTAGTCATGCCTGGATTCTCAGCCCCTGGCCCCCAACCCTCGACCTCATGCCCACCTCAGGCTCCCAGTGCCCTCACCTGGGCCCAACTGAGAAAGGAATGAAAGCCAGTGGTGACCTCCCCTTGATGTTTTCTGGGTCGAAGCGGAAGGGGTCATAGACCTGGGGGCGAGACGAGACAGGGCTAGGGATCTCAAAGGACCTCCAGCCCTGGAGAGGAGGATATGTGTATAGCGGAGGGAGATGGTGTCTGATTTGCCAAGTCAGAACTCTGTGGTCTCCCCTGGGTCCCCCAAGGGGAGTGGACAGGAGGGTGGGGTAGAGGGTGGGGGAGGCAGCACCTGAGGGTGTGGCCACAAGGATGGGTTGTGATGGGTCCCAAAAATATTGATGATGCAGATAACACCTATGGAACAGAAGGGGCCAATCAGGGCCAGGCCCAACCTGTCTGATGAGCCCCTCTTTCTGCCCAGGAACCTACTCCTCTAATCATTCTGTGCACCTTTGGGAATCACCCGGCCATCTGGGAGCACGGTATCCTTGGCATAGCGTCGGGAGATGACCGTGACGGGGGGATGCAGTCGCAGGCTCTCCTTGATGCACATGGTGAGGAAGGGCAACTGGCCCAGGTCGTCCCTAAGGAAATTCCATGGCAATTATTCAGGGAGCGAAAGCAGAAACACCCCCAGTTCTCCTGCTGCCCTGAAGATCCTCTTGGTTTTTAAAAAGAAAAGCAGTATGACAGAGTGCCAGATAAAATTTAGCCCCATACTTTCAGATGATTTTATGAGCAACATACCCAAAATCTCACCAGAAAAACATTTAAAAATTTGTGTACAAATAAATTATTCTTTACAATATGAGCAAACTCAAAAGGCAAATAAGTAAGAAGCAGATTCAGTGTTTACTCTTACTGATTACCACATTAGAGATACTAGCTTATGTAATTTCTATGTTAGTCGCTAAGTTGTGTCTGATTCTTGTGACCCCATGGACTGTAGCCCACCAGCTGTCTGTGGAATTCTCTAGGCAAGAATACTGGAGTGGGGCTTCCCTGGTGGTCCAGTGGGTAAAGAGCCCACCTTGCAATGCAAGGGGCACCGGTTCAACCCCTGGCCTGGGGAGATCCCACGTGCCGTGGAGTAGCTGGGCCCATGTGTCCAATTAGGAGCCAGCACTCTGGAGCACATATACCTAGAGCTGGCGCTCTGCAACGGGAGAGGTCACTGCAATGGGAGGCCCACACAGGCCAAAAAATAAAGATGGATGAAAATAAATAAGTAAATAACCAATAAAAGTGGCCAAAAAAAAAAAGAAAGAAACAAAGAATACTGGAGTGGGTAGTCATTCCCTTCTCCAGGGGGTCTTCCCCATCCAGGGATTGCACCTGGGTCTCCTGCATTACAGGCAGATTCTTTAGGATCTGAGCCACCAGGGAAGCTCAGCTTATGCAATTAGACGGTGGTGGAGAGGGAGAAGAAGAGTAATATCATTTGAAATGTGGAAGTAAATGTGTCCACGCTTATCTCCCATAGATAGTGATTTCATACTTAGGAAACGATAATTCACTGGAAAACTTTTGTAAACATTGAAGATATGATTTGGTAAGGCAATTGAGTTCTTTTACCCTAGTCGTCTTCTTTTCGTATGGTGATTTAATAGATGATATGGTTAAGTAGTTCAAAATTGGAAAATTGCAATTTTCCTCATAGTTTTCCTAGGTTACTGTTTTTGTGTACCCTTCCAGATATACAATTTTAAAATTACATAGCATGATAGTATGCTGTATAACATACACACTGATCTGTATCTTTTTCAGGTGATGATCCATCAGTCTCTTCTTGTACAGCTCTGGGAGATTGTGTCATGAATAGGACCTTCTCTGAAGTTACAGAATAATTTCCCAAGGCTCTACTTCTAGAGCCTTGAAGACTCCTTTATTTGATATTTCAAATCTTCAATTTGTGTGGATGTCATTTCCTTATAAGACATGAGATGCAGGTTGAATTAATGAATGAATTTATTCCATCCAGTTCTCCAGTTGGTCCAAGAGCTTTTATTAAACAGGCTTTATTTTTCCTATCGATATGAGACTCCATGTTTAGCATTACTATTTTCTCTGGGCAAGAACTTCATATCCATAAATTATGACTTTTTTATGACAAATAGAAAAGATGATGAAAAATGATGATATCAACTACCTGGATTAAATTTAGCAAGAAATGTGTCTCTATTCCACATGAATTTATAAATGTTTCTCAATCAATATAGAATATATGATCCACCAGAGCAACAAGAGTGCATGAGTAAGCTTAACAAAAAGTGCATATGATCTTCAGACTAAAATTTTAGACTATATTGGAAGCTTAAAGATTATTTTAATATCCAAAATGGAATATGCATTCCACATACTAGGATGCTGTGTGTTACTATTGCTGCAGGGAGAAAATCAATTCTAGCTCCATGTTGCAAACTGTTTATGTGACTTGCTTTCTGTCTCTGTTGTTATTGATCATACTTAATGGCTTGCCTTGAGGACCCTGCCTCTCTGCCTGATTGTGAAGCAAAATACTTTTGTTCAAGAATCCTGTCCGGGCTTCCCCTGGTGGCCCAGTGGGTAAGGACACCGCCTTGCAGTGCAAGGGGTGCCGGTTCGATCCCTGGCCTGGGAAGATTGCACGTGCTGCTGAAGGGCTGGACTGATGTGTCCATTTACCGAGCCGGAGCTCTGGGGCACATGCGCCCAGAGCTGGCGCTCTGCAACGACAGAGGCCACCGCGACGGGAGGCTCACAGAAGCCAAAGAACAAAGACAGATGAAAATAGATAAATGAAAGACCAATAGAAGTGGCCCGCCAGTTCCCCTCCTTCCCCACCCCCCACCCCCGCAAAAAGAATCCTGTCCAGCTCTAGATGACAGGAAGAGAGAAGTTAACACTTCCCCTGCCTAAGACTTGCCATTCTAAGAGATGTTTACAAGATTAATGGCCTTTTTACTTTGCTTCCTCATCTCCCCTATTTTTTTGATCCACAGAATAATTTCCCAAGGCTCTACTTCTAGAGCCTTGAAGACTCCTTTATTTGATATTTCAAATCTTCAATTTGTGTGGATGTCATTTCCTTATAAGACATGAGATGCAGGTTGAATTAATGAATGAATTTATTCCATCCAGTTCTCCAGTTGGTCCAAGAGCTTTTATTAAACAGGCTTTATTTTTCCTATCGATATGAGACTCCATGTTTAGCATTACTATTTTCTCTGGGCAAGAACTTCATATCCATAAATTATGACTTTTTTATGACAAATAGAAAAGATGATGAAAAATGATGATATCAACTACCTGGATTAAATTTAGCAAGAAATGTGTCTCTATTCCACATGAATTTATAAATGTTTCTCAATCAATATAGAATATATGATCCACCAGAGCAACAAGAGTGCATGAGTAAGCTTAACAAAAAGTGCATATGATCTTCAGACTAAAATTTTAGACTATATTGGAAGCTTAAAGATTATTTTAATATCCAAAATGGAATATGCATTCCACATACTAGGATGCTGTGTGTTACTATTGCTGCAGGGAGAAAATCAATTCTAGCTCCATGTTGCAAACTGTTTATGTGACTTGCTTTCTGTCTCTGTTGTTATTGATCATACTTAATGGCTTGCCTTGAGGACCCTGCCTCTCTGCCTGATTGTGAAGCAAAATACTTTTGTTCAAGAATCCTGTCCGGGCTTCCCCTGGTGGCCCAGTGGGTAAGGACACCGCCTTGCAGTGCAAGGGGTGCCGGTTCGATCCCTGGCCTGGGAAGATTGCACGTGCTGCTGAAGGGCTGGACTGATGTGTCCATTTACCGAGCCGGAGCTCTGGGGCACATGCGCCCAGAGCTGGCGCTCTGCAACGACAGAGGCCACCGCGACGGGAGGCTCACAGAAGCCAAAGAACAAAGACAGATGAAAATAGATAAATGAAAGACCAATAGAAGTGGCCCGCCAGTTCCCCTCCCTCCCCACCCCCCACCCCCGCAAAAAAGAATCCTGTCCACCTGTAGATGGCAGGAAGAGAGAAGTTAACACTTCCCCTGCCTGAGGCTTGCCATTCTAAGAGATGTTTGCAAGGTTAATGGCCTTTTTGCTTTGCTTCCTCACCTCCCCCTATGTTTGATCTATAAAATAACCTGGCATCCAAATCCCAATAAGATGGTTTTTTCCGAGGCGCCAGACTACCATCTTCTCGATCAGCTGTTTTACAAATAAAGTCGTTTTCCCTGCCTCAACACCTCATCTCTCAGATTCATTGACCTGTTGTGCAGCGAGCAGGTCGAGCTTGGATTCAGTAACACTATTATGAAGTAATAGACTTCCCACAAGTCAGTCACAGAAGTCAAACTCCTCCCTCTTTCCTTCCTCTCTCTCCCTCATCGCCCCCCCCCCACCCTCTTTCTCCCCATCTCTTCATTTTTGCCAAGCTGTTCTTTCGACTGAACAGCACCTCAAATGCACCCAACTATCTAGTGTTCGTCTTTGAAGATCTATGCAGAGGCCCTTTTTTCCATTCTTGACTTTCCTCACAAAATGTAAACTCTCCCCTGGTCATCTGCTCTGGGAATGTCCTGATCTGGGGCTGTTTCTCACCAGGCTAAAGCTCCTGGAAAGCAAGGCTGGATCTGGTCCTTCCTGAGTCTCCAGGACACCAAATGGGGCTGGGAAGAATTGAGAGGGCATAGGAAGGGGCACAGGGAGGCCGTGTGGCAGCCTTTGCTGAACAGGGACTGGCTGAAGGAAGAGGCGAATAAAGGTGTTCCTGGAAAGGAGTTGAATGACTTTCTGCCCCAGGAGTTCCGTGTGAATCCTGGACTAAATAATACAAGGAATCTGGGTGGTGAAATTCAGCAGACCCTCAGAGAGTGAAGATGTTGGAAAACATGTGATTTTAGAAAGGAAGGTAAGGGAGGAGAGGGGAAACTCACTTATAAAATATGTGCTAAGTGGTATCATCTGCCTTCACACGTGGCTGCTAATTATCTCAGAAGTATAGATTTCCGTACCAAAAGCCAGAACACTTTACCTTACTATCTATGCTGAGTACTAGATCAGGCCCCTGAGCTCTCCTCCTATTCCCACTAAACTGTGCTGACAAAATCAGCAGAAAGATTTCCTCTTTTTCCCAGCCAGGGAGCAGAGCCCATGAGAGAGGCTCAGAAAAAGGCCATGAGAACTTACCATTCAATCTCTTTAGGCTCACGATCCCTCAGGAGCTCTCGCACCTCCTGTCGGCAGCGCTCCTGGTATTCCGGGTGCTTGGCAAGGTTGTACAGGACCCAGGAGAGGCCACTGGGCTGACCTCCCCCTATGTTTGATCTATAAAATAACCTGGCATCCAAATCCCAATAAGATGGTTTTTTCCGAGGCGCCAGACTACCATCTTCTCGATCAGCTGTTTTACAAATAAAGTCGTTTTCCCTGCCTCAACACCTCATCTCTCAGATTCATTGACCTGTTGTGCAGCGAGCAGGTCGAGCTTGGATTCAGTAACACTATTATGAAGTAATAGACTTCCCACAAGTCAGTCACAGAAGTCAAACTCCTCCCTCTTTCCTTCCTCTCTCTCCTCATCGCCCCACCACCCTCTTTCTCCCCATCTCTTCATTTTTGCCAAGCTGTTCTTTCGACTGAACAGCACCTCAAATGCACCCAACTATCTAGTGTTCGTCTTTGAAGATCTATGCAGAGGCCCTTTTTTCCATTCTTGACTTTCCTCACAAAATGTAAACTCTCCCCTGGTCATCTGCTCTGGGAATGTCCTGATCTGGGGCTGTTTCTCACCAGGCTAAAGCTCCTGGAAAGCAAGGCTGGATCTGGTCCTTCCTGAGTCTCCAGGACACCAAATGGGGCTGGGAAGAATTGAGAGGGCATAGGAAGGGGCACAGGGAGGCCGTGTGGCAGCCTTTGCTGAACAGGGACTGGCTGAAGGAAGAGGCGAATAAAGGTGTTCCTGGAAAGGAGTTGAATGACTTTCTGCCCCAGGAGTTCCCTGTGAATCCTGGACTAAATAATACAAGGAATCTGGGTGGTGAAATTCAGCAGACCCTCAGAGAGTGAAGATGTTGGAAAACATGTGATTTTAGAAAGGAAGGTAAGGGAGGAGAGGGGAAACTCACTTATAAAATATGTGCTAAGTGGTATCATCTGCCTTCACACGTGGCTGCTAATTATCTCAGAAGTATAGATTTCCGTACCAAAAGCCAGAACACTTTACCTTACTATCTATGCTGAGTACTAGATCAGGCCCCTGAGCTCTCCTCCTATTCCCACTAAACTGTGCTGACAAAATCAGCAGAAAGATTTCCTCTTTTTCCCAGCCAGGGAGCAGAGCCCATGAGAGAGGCTCAGAAAAAGGCCATGAGAACTTACCATTCAATCTCTTTAGGCTCACGATCCCTCAGGAGCTCTCGCACCTCCTGTCGGCAGCGCTCCTGGTATTCCGGGTGCTTGGCAAGGTTGTACAGGACCCAGGAGAGGCCACTGGCTGTTGTGTCATGGCCTGAGTGGCAACCAGAAAGGTTTGGATCTCTGAGATACTTCAGCACTACAGGGTGGACAGCACCCTCACAGTCAGGACCAAGGGGAGGGCGGGAGGGATGGGGTAGTGCAGGGTCCACTTTGCAAACCTTGGAATGGAGAGACCTCCTGCCCCCTCTGTAGTCCCACACTGGGGCTCTCACCCTCAAACATGAAGGTGTCCGCTTCAGCCCGGATATCTTCATCTGACAATCCCTTCCCTTCTTCATCCTGGAGAGAAAGATCCCCAGAATCAACTCTAGCTCAGAGGGTCCCTGAGCCTCACCTGAGACAATCTCTGAACATCTCCATCAGACCTCTCATGCACTCTACACCAGGGGCCCCACCCACCGTGGTCTTGTTGCCTCCTCTGTTGTGCCTGGTGAAGGGAATCTGTGATCCTAAAAGTTACTGGCCACATGAGTTACAGAATGATTGAAAGGCAGCTTGTTTTAGAAGCTAGAGATTGAGCCATGTCCCAAAGCCATCTGCTCACAGGCTATGAGAGTAAATCGAGAGATTCTTTATGTCCCATAGATAGGGAATGGGTTGTAAACCTATAGAATCTATACTTTGTCTTCACACCAAAGAGGATTTGTCTAACTCCAGAACAATCCTTCTCTTCTCTTCTCCTCTCTCTCCCTTTCTCTCTCCCTCTCAATACCCTTAACCCTACCACCCATAGTGAAGGGGAAGATGTATCCATCATCCTGTGTAAGTCCCACATTTCAAAATTTGGAGGTGATTCTGGTGTGATTCTTGCAAGACTGTATGCACAGGTAAGCATCATGGTACCGCTAAAGGAATTTGGAAATGTGAAACCACAGCTACAGTTCTACTCTGGCTACGGTTGCTAATCAGCAGAAAGATTTCCTCTTTTTCCCAGCCAGGGAGCAGAGCCCATGAGAGAGGCTCAGAAAAAGGCCATGAGAACTTACCATTCAATCTCTTTAGGCTCACGATCCCTCAGGAGCTCTCGCACCTCCTGTCGGCAGCGCTCCTGGTATTCCGGGTGCTTGGCAAGGTTGTACAGGACCCAGGAGAGGCCACTGGCTGTTGTGTCATGGCCTGAGTGGCAACCAGAAAGGTTTGGATCTCTGAGATACTTCAGCACTACAGGGTGGACAGCACCCTCACAGTCAGGACCAAGGGGAGGGCGGGAGGGATGGGGTAGTGCAGGGTCCACTTTGCAAACCTTGGAATGGAGAGACCTCCTGCCCCCTCTGTAGTCCCACACTGGGGCTCTCACCCTCAAACATGAAGGTGTCCGCTTCAGCCCGGATATCTTCATCTGACAATCCCTTCCCTTCTTCATCCTGGAGAGAAAGATCCCCAGAATCAACTCTAGCTCAGAGGGTCCCTGAGCCTCACCTGAGACAATCTCTGAACATCTCCATCAGACCTCTCATGCACTCTACACCAGGGGCCCCACCCACCGTGGTCTTGTTGCCTCCTCTGTTGTGCCTGGTGAAGGGAATCTGTGATCCTAAAAGTTACTGGCCACATGAGTTACAGAATGATTGAAAGGCAGCTTGTTTTAGAAGCTAGAGATTGAGCCATGTCCCAAAGCCATCTGCTCACAGGCTATGAGAGTAAATCGAGAGATTCTTTATGTCCCATAGATAGGGAATGGGTTGTAAACCTATAGAATCTATACTTTGTCTTCACACCAAAGAGGATTTGTCTAACTCCAGAACAATCCTTCTCTTCTCTTCTCCTCTCTCTCCCTTTCTCTCTCCCTCTCAATACCCTTAACCCTACCACCCATAGTGAAGGGGAAGATGTATCCATCATCCTGTGTAAGTCCCACATTTCAAAATTTGGAGGTGATTCTGGTGTGATTCTTGCAAGACTGTATGCACAGGTAAGCATCATGGTACCGCTAAAGGAATTTGGAAATGTGAAACCACAGCTACAGTTCTACTCTGGCTACGGTTGCTGTTGTGAGAAATAAATGCTTTCCTCTGATCCATGGTTCTGTATACATACAATATGCACACACACACACATACATACATAGACTAACATATTAACTTAGGAGTAGAGTAAACTTTCAGGCCCTTCAGTTTCAGACACAGCAGTCCCTGAAGGCAAGATTCATGGTCATTTCTAAAACTTATCTCTGACCCATTCCTCCCTTCCACAAGCACTTTCCCTGGCTCTTGAGTACCCTCTACATACCATTCATGTTCTTTGATCAGGTCAAAGCCCATTCGACTTCTTGACCTCAAATGCCAGAGAAGCCTACCTTGGACAGCAGGAGCACGTCAATGAAGTCCAAAGTCTTGGTCTTTGCCTTGGCCTTGAGGAACTCATCAATGCCCTCCCTGGGGAGGGTGCGATGTCGTTCCCGGATGACGGCATCTGTGAAGTCATGTACCAGGCGGCAGGCCCTTCGGAAGCGCCACGCGTCTGGGGTGAGGTAGTATAGGAAGTCCGTGTGCAGGAAGACCTGCTGGTTTCGTTTTGCAACAAGGGCACTGAGCTCCAATATGGTGGAAATATATTCACTTGGTTTCCTGAAGGATAACAGCAGGAAGAGAGGCAACTGTTTAAAACACCTGAAGCCCAGAAGCCGGGGGCTACCTCCCTTCAGGACACAGAGCTTCCAAGAACAGATGGTCCATGGATACAGTGTGGGGATGAGCCAGGAGATGACTCTCTAGGCTTCTCTCCCTACATCCCATCTCTGTGAGCTTCCTCCATGATCTAGGCACCCAGAGCACAGTTTAGGTCTCATGCTTCTCTCCTCTCTCTTTTGCCCAGTATCTGCCCCTTCCTCCCAACACTATGCACGTAGCTCAGACCTTATCCTCTCCCACCTTGTCAATGGGGAGCACTCCTTCTCTAGTCTCCCTACATTCAATGTCAACACAATCGGATGGTACTGTGTCTATGGTATACGGTCTTCTTTTGAGTCAAATGTCCAATCTCAACTTTTGCGACTAGACCTTCATCTGCTCAGAAACCTTCCATGGCTCCCAAAAAACCTCCCAGAACAAAGTTCATGTTCTCTTCATTTGACCTCAGACTCTTTAAGACAGAATTCTGCTCACTCCTCCAACTTCACCCCCAAGAGATCTCCTCATTGCAACACACTTCTGCTCATCCTAGCTCCCTGGATTTTAACAAACAGCTCTACCTACCTGAAAAGATCATTCCTTCTCTTTCCCTTTCTGTCCTTCATTGTCCGCCTCTAACCTATCTTCTCCATGAAGACCCTTCTGCCTGTCTTGGTTAGTCCTCCCTCACCTATCTACTCCAATGGGTCTATGGTTCATGTTCCCCACCCAGCAATGAGACTCACTCCTGGCAATTGCTGTCAAAGCTGAAGACGCATTTCTGGAGACTGTCCAGGGTCATGAGGCTGATGTGTTCAAACATGTCCAGATGGGTGTGGCCCTCTTTGATCAGGCGCTGCCACTTGGCCTGGACAGAGAAGGGGACACAGCTGAGGCTGGGAACTGCCTCCCGTGAGCCCCTCTCTAACCCCAGATGCCCAGATGCACTCCCTCAGCCTCTGTCTCCTGGGCCGGGCACCCATTCCCAGGGAGGATCAGACTGGGTAGGAGTGAAAGCTGTTACTTTTAAGACATGAAGTTTCCATGACTGGGCATCAGAAGATCTGGAATTTTGTTTTAAATCCTGGCTCTGGCTTCTACACTTTGCATACCTTTGGTAAAATTGATGTGTAAAGTAGGTGTACAGCAAATGTAAGTTTGCCTCATCTTTATTTATATAAATTGATTAGAAAAATGTCTCTTATGTTGAGAGAGATAATCTTCCATGAGCCCTGTGCACTTCCGCCCTTTAATGCAGGGTGTGCCAAAAAAAATTGTGAGAACACTGTGCTCTTTTTTTTCTTTTTTTTTTTTTTAGATCAACCTGCAGTCAGCCAAGCCCCCAACATAAGAAACGATGGACCTCCAGTCAGAAAAACCTCCCATCCGACCCACAGCTGTTCACAGATACATGAGTGGCCAAATTCATACCCGTAAAAACCACCCAGTTGACTCACAGCCTTGCTGTCAAGACTAAACCCTATTGTTTTGAAGGGATGTGTTGCTCTAGAATGGCTACTACACAAATTCACCATCATCATAAATGGTGTTTCAAAATTTCAAGGGTTCTCTGAGGGAAACAGAGAAACTAACACCTTCTGAGTACCTACTATGTGCCAGGGACATGGATCCATTATGTTATCTCTTCCATCCTGCAAAGCAGGGGTCATACAATACTCATTTTATAGCCAAGGAAATCAAGGCTTAGAAAGGAAGAGCAAGGGACTCAAGCTGACCATAAGAGACAGGATTCCAGACAAGATGTCTCTCAGTCCCTGTTGTCTCCAAGACTTCAACTGGGACCTTGGGCTCAAGAGACTCACGTGCATGATGTCTGTGCTCTGGGTGAAAATCTTCATGTAGGGCTTCAGGATGTTGAAGTGGAAGGCGGGTGTCAGTAGGCGACGGTGTCTGCTCCACTTGTCACCAGCACTCACCAGGAGCCCATCCCCTAGCAGAAGCAGCCACAGGGAGTGGGCCAGGACAGATCTTTCCACTGGTCCCCAAGGTCATCTGTTACCCCCCTCACTCACAGTTACTCACCCAGCCAGGGCTTCAGAAAGTCATAGAAGACCACGTCCTTGGGTGCAGCAGCAGCTGACATGAATAAGGAATGTCAGGAACCAGGAAGAGGGAAGGGGGAGGGACTTTGGATGGAGGGTGGAGGATCTCAGCCAGGAATCTGCCTTCTCCCTTCAAGCCCAGCATGGCAGGAATGGGGCCAAGAGCACAGGAAGCTGGGAGGAGGTGGGAAGGGAGGGGGCACCAGACCAGACTGCAGCACAGAACAGAACAAGGACTGAGCCCATTGACACCACTCTGTGCTTAGACACACCCCAACATGGCATAACATGTCCCAACATGTCTTAAGTTGGCTCTTACATAGTCCAAAATATTCTGAACACACAGGCAAGACCGAACACTCTACAAAACATCTTGACAGAAATCAGGACACCACATATGACTAGCACTCTGACCTCCCTGAGACACCTGACATCATGGAAAAACCACAGTGTCTGCCTAACAGCCTTGCTGTCAAGACTAAACCCTATTGTTTTGAAGGGATGTGTTGCTCTAGAATGGCTACTACACAAATTCACCATCATCATAAATGGTGTTTCAAAATTTCAAGGGTTCTCTGAGGAAACAGAGAAACTAACACCTTCTGAGTACCTACTATGTGCCAGGGACATGGATCCATTATGTTATCTCTTCCATCCTGCAAAGCAGGGGTCATACAATACTCATTTTATAGCCAAGGAAATCAAGGCTTAGAAAGGAAGAGCAAGGGACTCAAGCTGACCATAAGAGACAGGATTCCAGACAAGATGTCTCTCAGTCCCTGTTGTCTCCAAGACTTCAACTGGGACCTTGGGCTCAAGAGACTCACGTGCATGATGTCTGTGCTCTGGGTGAAAATCTTCATGTAGGGCTTCAGGATGTTGAAGTGGAAGGCGGGTGTCAGTAGGCGACGGTGTCTGCTCCACTTGTCACCAGCACTCACCAGGAGCCCATCCCCTAGCAGAAGCAGCCACAGGGAGTGGGCAAGGACAGATCTTTCCCCTGGTCCCCAAGGTCATCTGTTACCCCCATCACTCACAGTTACTCACCCAGCCAGGGCTTCAGAAAGTCATAGAAGACCACGTCCTTGGGTGCAGCAGCAGCTGACATGAATAAGGAATGTCAGG
Organism: Tragulus kanchil; assembly: GCA_022376925.1. NCBI lineage: Eukaryota > Metazoa > Chordata > Mammalia > Artiodactyla > Tragulidae > Tragulus > Tragulus kanchil. Next base: position 18,563,536 of record JAIOJX010000029.1, on the reverse strand, counting down.
AACCAGGAAGAGGGAAGGGGGAGGGACTTTGGATGGAGGGTGGAGGATCTCAGCCAGGAATCTGCCTTCTCCCTTCAAGCCCAGCATGGCAGGAATGGGGCCAAGAGCACAGGAAGCTGGGAGGAGGTGGGAAGGGAGGGGGCACCAGACCAGACTGCAGCACAGAACAGAACAAGGACTGAGCCCATTGACACCACTCTGTGCTTAGACACACCCCAACATGGCATAACATGTCCCAACATGTCTTAAGTTGGCTCTTACATAGTCCAAAATATTCTGAACACACAGGCAAGACCGAACACTCTACAAAACATCTTGACAGAAATCAGGACACCACATATGACTAGCACTCTGACCTCCCCTGAGACACCTGACATATCCCCGTGTGCTAACATGTCCTGACACAGTCTCAACATGCATGACACACATGACATGACAGATCTGCCCTCAGTGTGCCCCTGGCAGGCTCCAGACAGGGCACAAATGCACTGATCGCACAGATGGAAAACAGGTATGACCCAGGCATAGCTTAAGATCTGCATCAGACAAGGCTCACATAAGGTCTCAGGCATTTCTCAAAATGACCCTGATGCTCAAATCTCAGACAAACCCAATATATGGCCAGGAGAGACCAGCAGGAGAAACAGATAATCTCTAATGGCATCTCAGACAAGAACAAAAAAGACTCTAAGATGCTTCAAATGCTCCTTGGCCCCAGATGAGCCCTAGACATGATGGAGACCATCTCTGCACTCAGTTGTAAACATATACCAGGTGTCACTAGGTATAACATACAGCAGGTGTAACCAGAATCTAAGTAGAAATGTAAACCTGACCAGGCATGGCCACACAGTAGACATTTCATGAACATGCCCAGAGGTCAGGCAGGTGGGAGTTTAGGTGAGACAGAGACAGTGGTGTCTCTGCTATGCCCCCTCTGCCTGTGTCCTGGTCACCCACACAGCTGGAGGCAACACAAAGAGCATGGCAACAGGTAAGCAGTGGCTGGGGAGGGATCTATCTGGAGCAAAGAGCACAGGCTTGAGGCAGGTGGGGTGGAAGACACAGATGGCCACATGCCAGGCCCCACCCGCCAGCAGCACACATCCCTATGCGAGCTGGTCAGGCTCTGTGTACACAGGAGACCTTCCTGTGAACTCTCAATCTGGAGAGAAGCACAAAGGTCCTAATTCACAGTCATCTGGGCTACCGAAGGGATTGGCTTTCAGGGCAGTGGTCCACACCACCTGAGTCCACGAATCACCTCCAGCAGCTGCTCCTCTGTCCTTTCTTCCTAGGTTTCTTCCCTGCACCCTCCATAAAGGACAAATGGGATCCCTTGTGTACAGGGATAGAAAGGCTCTTTCCCTGTTTGGATCCCAAGCACCATATTCATCTGACTTCTCTTCCATCCCCATATTCCAGAATAATGAAGTCACTTGCCCTCATTCCCACAGACAGTAAATCTGAGATGGAATCCCAAGTCTGTCTGAATCCAGGAACGGAGTTCTTAATCACCAAACTGTTCTGAGTTCTACCTTCCCCCTTCCCTCCCCCCTGAAAAAAAAAAAACAAAAAACTCAGAGAAATTTATTCCTCCAAGAGTGGGTATTCAGAGTCTCAGGGATGCAAGAATGAATCCTACGATATAGGTAAGGGAAATTAAGGAAAATCCTGTAATTTTTCTGGGACTATTGGGAAAGAGTTCCCTTTTCCCTGGGCACTGAGCATCTGGGATTCATCTTTACCGGGATGAGAATGAGTTTGTCACAGATGAATTTGGAACTAACTATGAAGACAGATGTCTGAGGACATTATGTAAGACATGGATCCAGCGAGACCTGAAGACACTCTCCTTGGACTTCACCGTCAATTGATTCCTTTTCTTTGAGAAGATCACACAGGGTGACATTTCTACCATTAACACCTGGAAGAGACTTCAGGAACCAGAGAGAGTCAGGGCCCTTACCAGAATCACCCAATATTCTGGTCAGAGTCAAGGTCTCTGTCATTTGCTGTCTGTTACATTGGTTGTCTTATTGTCTGTGGATGGGAGGGGCAAGGGACAAGAGAAGTGAGTCATGGTGGGGAGAGGTCTCCTCAAGGAGATTCCTGGGCCCTGGAGAAGGAGGGCACTGAACTAGAAGTGGCTGAGCCCTAGTTTAGGGTCAAAGAGGTATGTCACAAAATAGCAGCCCGGATCCTGCACCAGACACAAACCTTCCTGTAGGCTCTGTGTAAAAATTCTGGAGAGAGCACAAAGGTCCTAATTCACAGTCATCTGGGCTACCGAAGGGATTGGCTTTCAGGGCAGTGGTCCACACCACCTGAGTCCACGAATCACCTCCAGCAGCTGCTCCTCTGTCCTTTCTTCCTAGGTTTCTTCCCTGCACCCTCCATAAAGGACAAATGGGATCCCTTGTGTACAGGGATAGAAAGGCTCTTTCCCTGTTTGGATCCCAAGCACCATATTCATCTGACTTCTCTTCCATCCCCATATTCCAGAATAATGAAGTCACTTGCCCTCATTCCCACAGACAGTAAATCTGAGATGGAATCCCAAGTCTGTCTGAATCCAGGAACGGAGTTCTTAATCACCAAACTGTTCTGAGTTCTACCTTCCCCCTTCCCTCCCCCCTGAAAAAAAAAAAAAAAAAAAAAAAAACTCAGAGAAATTTATTCCTCCAAGAGTGGGTATTCAGAGTCTCAGGGATGCAAGAATGAATCCTACGATATAGGTAAGGGAAATTAAGGAAAATCCTGTAATTTTTCTGGGACTATTGGGAAAGAGTTCCCTTTTCCCTGGGCACTGAGCATCTGGGATTCATCTTTACCGGGATGAGAATGAGTTTGTCACAGATGAATTTGGAACTAACTATGAAGACAGATGTCTGAGGACATTATGTAAGACATGGATCCAGCGAGACCTGAAGACACTCTCCTTGGACTTCACCGTCAATTGATTCCTTTTCTTTGAGAAGATCACACAGGGTGACATTTCTACCATTAACACCTGGAAGAGACTTCAGGAACCAGAGAGAGTCAGGGCCCTTACCAGAATCACCCAATATTCTGGTCAGAGTCAAGGTCTCTGTCATTTGCTGTCTGTTACATTGGTTGTCTTATTGTCTGTGGATGGGAGGGGCAAGGGACAAGAGAAGTGAGTCATGGTGGGGAGAGGTCTCCTCAAGGAGATTCCTGGGCCCTGGAGAAGGAGGGCACTGAACTAGAAGTGGCTGAGCCCTAGTTTAGGGTCAAAGAGGTATGTCACAAAAATAGCAGCCCGGATCCTGCACCAGACACAAACCTTCATTCCTCTGAGCCTGGGGCTGGGTGGATCTGAGAGTTGGTCTGCAGGGGACCTAAATGACTATGGATGCCCACGGCATCCCTCTACTCTCTACTTTTAAAAATTTCCACTCAAAGACTTCCTGGTGGCTCAGTGGTAAAGAATCTGCCTACCAATGCAGGAGACACAGGTTCAGATCTTGGGTCAGAAAGATTTCACATACCATGGAAGAGTTAAGCCCCTGTGCCACAACCACTGAGCTGATGTGCTAGAGCCCAGGAGTCACAGCTTCCAAGCCCATGTGCCACAATTACTAAAACCTGAGAGCCCTAGGGCCTATGTTCTGCTACAGGAGAAGCCATTAACTACAGTGAGAAGCCCCCCAGACACAACTAGAGAGGAGCCCCTGATCACCTCAACTAGAGAAAAGCCCACTCAGAGCAACAAAGAGTCAGCACAGCCCAAAATAAATGAATAAATAAAATTAAATTAAATAAAAATTTCCTCTCAACATTCCAGACCATTTCCAACAATACCTCCTCCAGGAAGCCTGCCAGCATGCCTCAGCAGACCTTGCTTCTTCTCTGGGTGGCCATCTCCCTCTGATCAGGTCCTGACCAACCACCCTAGGTCAGGGATCTTTCTGACCAGAACACCAATGAGGGTTACAGACAGCAGTGCGAGGGGAGAGGAGGCTATGAAAAGGGGGTCAGTAAATATGTGAAGGAAAAAGAAAAATGATTGCGAGACAAGAGGAGAGATGAAGCAGAGTCCTGTAGGGGCCACATGGAAGATTGGCAGGGAGGGGCTGGAATCCCTTTGAAACATCACACTACCACCACCACAGGCTCTGTGTGGGTACCTGAGGCATTGGCGATGTTCCGGATCATGTCAGGGTGGCAGAAAATGATGACAGGGACCATGGGGCCCAAGCAGATCCTAAATCCTTGTGGGTATTTGGCCACCAGCTGAGCAAAGTCCCGCATGCCCTGCTCCGTGGCGGGGTACTACAACAGGAAGATTCGAAGTGAGTCATGGTGGGAGAGGTCTCCTCAAGGAGATTCCTGGGCCCTGGAGAAGGAGGGCACTGAACTAGAAGTGGCTGAGCCCTAGTTTAGGGTCAAAGAGGTATGTCACAAAATAGCAGCCCGGATCCTGCACCAGACACAAACCTTCATTCCTCTGAGCCTGGGGCTGGGTGGATCTGAGAGTTGGTCTGCAGGGGACCTAAATGACTATGGATGCCCACGGCATCCCTCTACTCTCTACTTTTAAAAATTTCCACTCAAAGACTTCCTGGTGGCTCAGTGGTAAAGAATCTGCCTACCAATGCAGGAGACACAGGTTCAGATCTTGGGTCAGAAAGATTTCACATACCATGGAAGAGTTAAGCCCCTGTGCCACAACCACTGAGCTGATGTGCTAGAGCCCAGGAGTCACAGCTTCCAAGCCCATGTGCCACAATTACTAAAACCTGAGAGCCCTAGGGCCTATGTTCTGCTACAGGAGAAGCCATTAACTACAGTGAGAAGCCCCCCAGACACAACTAGAGAGGAGCCCCTGATCACCTCAACTAGAGAAAAGCCCACTCAGAGCAACAAAGAGTCAGCACAGCCCAAAATAAATGAATAAATAAAATTAAATTAAATAAAAATTTCCTCTCAACATTCCAGACCATTTCCAACAATACCTCCTCCAGGAAGCCTGCCAGCATGCCTCAGCAGACCTTGCTTCTTCTCTGGGTGGCCATCTCCCTCTGATCAGGTCCTGACCAACCACCCTAGGTCAGGGATCTTTCTGACCAGAACACCAATGAGGGTTACAGACAGCAGTGCGAGGGAGAGGAGGCTATGAAAAGGGGGGCAGTAAATATGTGAAGGAAAAAGAAAAATGATTGCGAGACAAGAGGAGAGATGAAGCAGAGTCCTGTAGGGGCCACATGGAAGATTGGCAGGGAGGGGCTGGAATCCCTTTGAAACATCACACTACCACCACCACAGGCTCTGTGTGGGTACCTGAGGCATTGGCGATGTTCCGGATCATGTCAGGGTGGCAGAAAATGATGACAGGGACCATGGGGCCCAAGCAGATCCTAAATCCTTGTGGGTATTTGGCCACCAGCTGAGCAAAGTCCCGCATGCCCTGCTCCGTGGCGGGGTACTACAACAAAGGAAGGACCATCACTCTCCAGAAGGAGAGTCCGCTCCAGGGGACAGTGTGTCCAGTTTTGTACAGATAGAGGGAATCTCTCCTTCCTATTTCCCTTTGACAAAGGAGGGGGTCACAGAGACTCTCCAAGTGCCAAGGCTGACCCCCAGGGCACAGGGAGAAGATAGGCTCTCTGCCCACAGGGAGGGTAACCTTGTCTTGAGAAGGCAAAGTTTTCTTGTCCTCAAAGTGGTTTTAGCCCCAGGAGCAACTATAAGAAGAGATCTCCATTGGAGAGGTTTGTTGGTAGCAGAGAGCCTTCAGGACTCATCTCTGGGATTTTTCACACATCATTTTATATTCTGTCCCATATACATAGATTTCAGTTCCTTATCTGCTGACCTGGGACCTTTCAACCCTGGCCAACTTCCAGGGACAGATATGAGCTCTGCCTATCAATCAGGAGAATAACTCTAAGCCAGGAACCCCTTCTGTGGCCCAGTATCCGTGCAGAGAGCATTCCATCTAATTCTCTGCAGCCGATGGACACACCATTTACACATGAAGAAACTGAACCTATGTTCCCCAAAATGGGAAGAAGGGAGAGTCGCCTCCTGGGTATGTATCCTCTCCCTCAGGATGCCCCATTCAAGACTGAAAAATACCCCCAGGCACTTTAGGCAGGTGAGCATAAGTCACTTTCACATTTGTGACTTGCTTCCTTCTCCCCAAGGACCTAAGGTGAGGATTCAAAAAACTTGGTGAGATTGGTCCAGAGAGTCAGAGTGACTCAGCCAAGGTCGCGCAGTAAAAGGAGTTGCCAGAAGGGAAAAGTGACCAAGATCAACCCCCGTGGGCAAACCCTTGGAAGGAAAGGCAGAACTTCACTTTGTAATATTCCTGCTGCCTCCAGCACTCGCTGAGACCATTTCCAGACCCAGAATCCCAGGAAATTCTCACTGTGAGTTTTAGAATTCCCTCTTTTCTGAACTTATCCATAATAAACAGTAGAATTGCAGTAAGTCCTCCCCCAAGGTGTACTTCTCATTCAAGCAGGAAAGAAAAGCTGTTCTCCTCTCTCAGCTGGGCTGCTAAGCAGGAGCTGCTGGATACCCATTCCTTTGAACTTGACCGAAGGATATGATGACAAGTTCATTACCTAGGTCATCAAACATTTATTTTGCATACCTACCATATGCCAGCCCTAGACTAGGCACTACAGGGTCTGCTCCCCAGGACGGTTATCTAATTGGGAGGCGGTTAGTAAGTAATTGGACAACTCGCTACTTAATTAATTGGGAGAAAGATCCAGGGAAAGGTCAAAGTCTGGGGTACAAGCTAGACAGGTGTGGAGAAGGGGAAGGTCTCAAAAGGCTTCTGAAAGAGGAAGTGAATAGCCAACTTTATGCAGAGTGTGGAGAAGGGAAAAGCCCCAGGAGCAACTATAAGAAGAGATCTCCATTGGAGAGGTTTGTTGGTAGCAGAGAGCCTTCAGGACTCATCTCTGGGATTTTTCACACATCATTTTATATTCTGTCCCATATACATAGATTTCAGTTCCTTATCTGCTGACCTGGGACCTTTCAACCCTGGCCAACTTCCAGGGACAGATATGAGCTCTGCCTATCAATCAGGAGAATAACTCTAAGCCAGGAACCCCTTCTGTGGCCCAGTATCCGTGCAGAGAGCATTCCATCTAATTCTCTGCAGCCGATGGACACACCATTTACACATGAAGAAACTGAACCTATGTTCCCCAAAATGGGAAGAAGGGAGAGTCGCCTCCTGGGTATGTATCCTCTCCCTCAGGATGCCCCATTCAAGACTGAAAAATACCCCCAGGCACTTTAGGCAGGTGAGCATAAGTCACTTTCACATTTGTGACTTGCTTCCTTCTCCCCAAGGACCTAAGGTGAGGATTCAAAAAACTTGGTGAGATTGGTCCAGAGAGTCAGAGTGACTCAGCCAAGGTCGCGCAGTAAAAGGAGTTGCCAGAAGGGAAAAGTGACCAAGATCAACCCCCGTGGGCAAACCCTTGGAAGGAAAGGCAGAACTTCACTTTGTAATATTCCTGCTGCCTCCAGCACTCGCTGAGACCATTTCCAGACCCAGAATCCCAGGAAATTCTCACTGTGAGTTTTAGAATTCCCTCTTTTCTGAACTTATCCATAATAAACAGTAGAATTGCAGTAAGTCCTCCCCCAAGGTGTACTTCTCATTCAAGCAGGAAAGAAAAGCTGTTCTCCTCTCTCAGCTGGGCTGCTAAGCAGGAGCTGCTGGATACCCATTCCTTTGAACTTGACCGAAGGATATGATGACAAGTTCATTACCTAGGTCATCAAACATTTATTTTGCATACCTACCATATGCCAGCCCTAGACTAGGCACTACAGGGTCTGCTCCCCAGGACGGTTATCTAATTGGGAGGCGGTTAGTAAGTAATTGGACAACTCGCTACTTAATTAATTGGGAGAAAGATCCAGGGAAAGGTCAAAGTCTGGGGTACAAGCTAGACAGGTGTGGAGAAGGGGAAGGTCTCAAAAGGCTTCTGAAAGAGGAAGTGAATAGCCAACTTTATGCAGATTGGGAGAGAGACTCAATGGAACATCCTGGAGGGAAAGAGGAAAATAAGACACAAGAACGGGTCCAAGGAAGGAGACGGGACAGGTAGTCCTACCCGTAGATGGGCATGAGGAGGCAATAGTCAATTCCTGTGGGGAAGCTGCAGCCCAGAATGAAAAGACACAAGGAAAAAAAAAAAAAAAAAGACACAAGGAAATGGGCTTCATGCAAAGCAAACCCTGGACAGTGCCCTCAAGGAGGCCTCAAGGTCAGCATGGAGACTAGAAAGACCAGGGGACCAAGCTCTGTGCAGCTTGGGCTCAGAGATGCACTAATGTGTGGAAGGCAGGCAGGAAATGGACCCCGACACAGGTTAGGACTGGAAAGACAGGTTGTGGGGAAGGTCTCAATGGCTGAGCCATTTAATGAGTGAGTGAGAAAGGAGGGAGATCCCAGACTTCCCTGGTTTCTCTGACCCCCAAGACCCCAACCCAAACCCTGAATCTTATTCCTGACCTCTCAGGAAGTCCATCCACCCTAGTGTCTCAGACGCATCCTTGCTGCCCACACTCACCTGTCCCATGTGACCCAAGAACCAGTTGCGCTTGGGGGGTTGTGGGAAACACTGGAGGCGGTGATAGTTTTCATAAGAGGTGTAGGTCCAGGCTAGGACCCGGGCCAGAAGCCAGGAGACCCCAACCACCAGCAGCAGCAGCCATGGGGAGACTGCCACTGGCCCGAGTTCCAGCCACGATAGGCTCAGCCCCAGCATCCTGTGGTCAGATAAGGTAAAGTCTGAGCTCCTGAGGATAAAGGAAGAGGGAGCGATGGTGAGCTGTGAGGCAGACACAAATATAGGGAGAGGAACAAGGGAGTGAGGGGCAGGGAAGTGAGTGCTGGGGATGGTGCTCAGATACAGGGGCTGGGAAAGGGCAGGGAGACCCAGAGAAACTCAGAGGAAGAGGGAGAGACAGAAAGATATACACACACAGGTAGAGAGAGTGTGTGTATTAGTTACCCGCTGATCATCACTCATTTCCCAGTCCAGCTATTCCCTGGAACCAGCCTTGGGTCTCCTTCCCCACCCCTGGATATGACTGCCCCCCAGAGTCCCTTGTCTCCCAGCCTGGCACCTCCTGTCAGGAGCAGCTTGTTCCCACACAGCTCCCCTTCCCCTCCTTCTAGAAGGTCTTTCTCCCTGGCATGACCTCTGAACTAGGAGAGGCTGGGCTTGTCTCAGCCAGCCAATCCCCACAGCCTCTTTACCTCCACCCCAACTGGCATCTGCCCAAACTGATAGCGGAAGGACGGGGGCTAGAATGTTATTGAAAGAGGGCCATGAATCAGCTCAGAGTTCCACAGGCGAAGTGGATCTGCAGGACTCTGCCCCTTCCATGATAACCAGCTGGAGATAGGGACAGGCAAAGGTGACTCTGGACCCCAGGTTTACACCTGCCCCTGCCCTTCCAAGGTTAGAGTGCAGCAGAATAAAGCACAGACATTCAGGTGCCAGGTGAGCAGGGCAAACGTCTCTGGGACTCCTTTCCATGTGTGTACCAGAAGGACATTACACACCACTTCTAGGCATTGAATCAGGAAACCCAAAGCCATAAAGCCTCTGGTCTCCAGGGCACACAACCTGGCAGGAGTTCAAGTGCTGTCACCAAGCAGCCCAGGGCCTGGGTTGAAACATGACTCTTGGGCAAATCCTGCCTGACGGAAATAGTTTTCATAAGAGGTGTAGGTCCAGGCTAGGACCCGGGCCAGAAGCCAGGAGACCCCAACCACCAGCAGCAGCAGCCATGGGGAGACTGCCACTGGCCCGAGTTCCAGCCACGATAGGCTCAGCCCCAGCATCCTGTGGTCAGATAAGGTAAAGTCTGAGCTCCTGAGGATAAAGGAAGAGGGAGCGATGGTGAGCTGTGAGGCAGACACAAATATAGGGAGAGGAACAAGGGAGTGAGGGGCAGGGAAGTGAGTGCTGGGGATGGTGCTCAGATACAGGGGCTGGGAAAGGGCAGGGAGACCCAGAGAAACTCAGAGGAAGAGGGAGAGACAGAAAGATATACACACACAGGTAGAGAGAGTGTGTGTATTAGTTACCCGCTGATCATCACTCATTTCCCAGTCCAGCTATTCCCTGGAACCAGCCTTGGGTCTCCTTCCCCACCCCTGGATATGACTGCCCCCCAGAGTCCCTTGTCTCCCAGCCTGGCACCTCCTGTCAGGAGCAGCTTGTTCCCACACAGCTCCCCTTCCCCTCCTTCTAGAAGGTCTTTCTCCCTGGCATGACCTCTGAACTAGGAGAGGCTGGGCTTGTCTCAGCCAGCCAATCCCCACAGCCTCTTTACCTCCACCCCAACTGGCATCTGCCCAAACTGATAGCGGAAGGACGGGGGCTAGAATGTTATTGAAAGAGGGCCATGAATCAGCTCAGAGTTCCACAGGCGAAGTGGATCTGCAGGACTCTGCCCCTTCCATGATAACCAGCTGGAGATAGGGACAGGCAAAGGTGACTCTGGACCCCAGGTTTACACCTGCCCCTGCCCTTCCAAGGTTAGAGTGCAGCAGAATAAAGCACAGACATTCAGGTGCCAGGTGAGCAGGGCAAACGTCTCTGGGACTCCTTTCCATGTGTGTACCAGAAGGACATTACACACCACTTCTAGGCATTGAATCAGGAAACCCAAAGCCATAAAGCCTCTGGTCTCCAGGGCACACAACCTGGCAGGAGTTCAAGTGCTGTCACCAAGCAGCCCAGGGCCTGGGTTGAAACATGACTCTTGGGAACAGAAACAGAATCCTGCCTGACTGGGAATTAGCTACATAAGATCCCAAGTATAAGGAGCCCCATTGGAAGAGGGTGCCTAGAGGCAGGAGGGTAAGGCTGCCAGGGGGTCATAGAGAACAGAGTCCATACAGGGGAGAGTAGAGCTGGGAGATCCAGGGTGGACAGTCTCGCTGCCACTGTGGGCTGTGCTGGTCTTCTCTGGGCTCTGTCTTCCCATCTAGCAAATGAGATGTTGGGTGAGAGCCTGCAGGGGGGACCAAGAAGAATTCATGGGAAGAGGTGAAGGATCAACAGCCCCAAAAGGGATAGGAGTAAAGGAAAAGGGTCTTTCCTGGTGGCTCCCTGGTAAAGAATCTGCCTGCCAATGCAAGAGACGCAGGTTCCATCCCTGGGTTGGGAAGATCCCCTGGAGGAGGAAATGGCATCCCAATCTACTATTCTTGCCTGGAGAATCCTATGGAGAGAGGAGCCTGGCAGGATACAGTCCATGGGGTCACAAAGGAGTTGGACAAGACTTAGTGACTAAGCAACAACAAAAGGAAAAGAGTTGGCAACTAGTATTCCTGCTAGTGTGTGCCGGTGTTCCAGATAAAGTAAGCCTACTTTGCGCAGACAAATATATGCAGAGTGCCTAGTGTGTGCTGAGTCCCTCAGGAAGCATCCCTACAGGGTTTCAGAAACTAACTAAAGTGTGCCTGCTGAGATCCGTGTGTGCTACAGAAAGCACACCTACTATGTGCCAAGTATTCTGCATAAATCCTGTCTCCTGTATGCTAAGCATTCTGCATAAAGCGTGTCTACTATGTCCTAGGTACTCTATGGAAAAATACACCTATTGTGTGCAGGGTGCTCTATGTAAAGATGCCTACCATGTGCCAGGTGCCCTATAGAAAGCACACCTGTTATATATTTAGGTGCACTATATGCAAGTCTACTCTGAGCAAGGGCTTCCCCAGTGGCTCAGTGGTAAAGAATCTGCCTGCACATTCAGGAGACATAGGAGATGTAGGTTCATTCCCTTAGATGGGAAGATCCCCTGGGGGAGGGCAAGGCAACCCACTCCATTATTCTTGTCTAGGGAAACCATGGACAAAGGAGTCTGGTGGGCTACTGTCCATAGGGTCGCAGATAGTCAGGTGCAACTGAGAATACATGCACTCTGAGCAAAGCGTTTTATATAGATCATGCCTGCTATATGCCAGGTACTCTGCATAATGTGAGGGCTTGCCCAGTGGCTCAGTGGTAAAGAATCCAGGTGCAATACAAGACTCAGGAGACATGAGTTTGATCCCTGGGTCTAGAAGATCCCCTGGAGGAGGAAACAGCAACCCACTCCAGTATTCTTGCCTGGGAAATCCCATGGACGGAGAAGCCGGGAGCACTACCGTCCATTGCATCATAAAGAGTCAAACATGACTGAGTGGGCACACACCTACATAATGTGTACCTACTATACGCTGGGTACTCTACACAAATACAGTCTACTATGCTCCAGGTGTTCAACACAGAGCATGCCAATTGAGTGCCCATCATGCTACACAAAGAGCATTGACTGAGTGAAGCATTTCTACTGTGTTCCAGGCTCTGTACAGAAAATACACTTTCTGTGTGCTGGGTACTGTACCTAAAGTAATTCTGCTATGTCACATGTTCTGCCAGCAAGATAACATACTCTTCTTCTCTCAGCGTTCTGGGCTATAACCATGGGATCAGGCAAAGAGACCCAAGTCATGGCAGAAGGGAAGATGCCTATTTAACAAAAGAGTAAACTGAGGTTCATGAAGGGTACGGCTCTAAGCTAAGCTGCAGAGCCGGAAAGCGCCAGGTCTGTTATACACCAAGTCTAAGCCTTTGCCCTCTGCCATGCTGCTCCACCCTCATTCACAAGGGGCAATGACCGGTTAATCTGGGCACATTTATACAGGTGGAATCTCAGTCCATATGGTGACTGCAGTGGGGAGATATCTTGAGGTCCTTGTATCACCACTCGAATCATACAGCCACATTCTAGGGGCATCACTCAGTGGATCTCCAGAGGATGCGCCATCTCCCCCTAGGCCTCTCTTGATCCTGTCCTGAGTTTTCCCATGGGGTGATCTCAGGTGACAGATAGGGCTCCTGGTAGAGCTACAGAGCAAGGGAGTTGAGGGAGAATAGTCCTCCTGACACTGGTAGGATGTTGGGGAGACCCCAAACCTCCTTTTCCCCAACACTGACTGGGGGATTCAAGTGTAGGCTCCTAAAGCTCTCAGTGGGGTGGGGTACACCGTCCCCCCAGAATATCTTTTGCCTCTACAGGGATAGATTCCACTTCCTGGCCGGTCCATCCACGTCAGGACCAGGCGGGCAAAGCCAGAATATGATAAACCAAGAAGAGTCCTGGGACACATGGGAAAAGAGCTCCTGGTGCCCAGAAGGGTTCAGCTCACCATAGACCTACAGTGTGCCAGGAATAAGCAGGCATCCGGGAACAACAGCCATGACACCAGCATTTGCCCACATAAGCCACGGAAGCTATTTTAAGCCTTTTTAGTATATTAACCTTTCTTTATTATTATTATTTTGTAAATGAGGAAACTGAGAGAAACTCCGTGAGAGTGACTTGCCCAAAGCCACACAGCTGTTGGACCAGGCTGTGCCCCAGGCTCCACACTGAGTACCCTGAATGACTAAGCTCTTCTCCTTCCATATCTATAAATGGGCATTTCATGAGCACCACCTCTCAAGATGGTGCAAATCATTCAAGGAGACAATGTGTGTAAAACACATAGAACAAAGACAAAGTCAATAAATGCAAGTCATTGTTTGGCGGTGGCTGTCACTGTGGTTGTTCTTCATCATCAATAACCCATGCAAGATCAAATTCACAATCCTGTTCTTACAGAAGATGAGACGGAGATCAAAAGAGGTGAAGCAACTTGCTCCAGCTCCCAGAAAATTAGGTAAATATGACACTGTAGATGACAGAAGAGCCTGGCACACAGGCATGTTAGCTGCCTTCTCTGAGCCTCATGTCCTCCTCTGTAAATGGAGAGGTAGATTTATACCTCCCAGGTAGTTCACTTCTCAACGACAAACTGTACCTGACCACTCTCTAGTCCATATGGTGACTGCCGTGGGGAGATATCTTGAGGTCCTTGTATCACCAATCGAATCCTCCAGCCACATTCTAGGGGCATCACTCAGTGGATCTCCAGAGGATGCGCCATCTCCCCCTAGGCCTCTCTTGATCCTGTCCTGAGTTTTCCCATGGGGTGATCTCAGGTGACAGATAGGGCTCCTGGTAGAGCTACAGAGCAAGGGAGTTGAGGGAGAATAGTCCTCCTGACACTGGTAGGATGTTGGGGAGACCCCAAACCTCCTTTTCCCCAACACTGACTGGGGGATTCAAGTGTAGGCTCCTAAAGCTCTCAGTGGGGTGGGGTACACCGTCCCCCCAGAATATCTTTTGCCTCTACAGGGATAGATTCCACTTCCTGGCCGGTCCATCCACGTCAGGACCAGGCGGGCAAAGCCAGAATATGATAAACCAAGAAGAGTCCTGGGACACATGGGAAAAAGAGCTCCTGGTGCCCAGAAGGGTTCAGCTCACCATAGACCTACAGTGTGCCAGGAATAAGCAGGCATCCGGGAACAACAGCCATGACACCAGCATTTGCCCACATAAGCCACGGAAGCTATTTTAAGCCTTTTTAGTATATTAACCTTTCTTTATTATTATTATTTTGTAAATGAGGAAACTGAGAGAAACTCCGTGAGAGTGACTTGCCCAAAGCCACACAGCTGTTGGACCAGGCTGTGCCCCAGGCTCCACACTGAGTACCCTGAATGACTAAGCTCTTCTCCTTCCATATCTATAAATGGGCATTTCATGAGCACCACCTCTCAAGATGGTGCAAATCATTCAAGGAGACAATGTGTGTAAAACACATAGAACAAAGACAAAGTCAATAAATGCAAGTCATTGTTTGGCGGTGGCTGTCACTGTGGTTGTTCTTCATCATCAATAACCCATGCAAGATCAAATTCACAATCCTGTTCTTACAGAAGATGAGACGGAGATCAAAAGAGGTGAAGCAACTTGCTCCAGCTCCCAGAAAATTAGGTAAATATGACACTGTAGATGACAGAAGAGCCTGGCACACAGGCATGTTAGCTGCCTTCTCTGAGCCTCATGTCCTCCTCTGTAAATGGAGAGGTAGATTTATACCTCCCAGGTAGTTCACTTCTCAACGACAAACTGTACCTGACCACTGCTTCTGTACCAGGCACAGTGCTGAAGTCCAGAAACATGACGAACAAAACAGACAAGGTCTCTGGATTGTGTGTTCATATCGCATGGGGGAAGCCAAGAGGAAATAAGACAGTAGTAATGAAGGAAGAGATGAAGGAAATGAATAGGATAACCTGCTAGAAAGTGACCAAGGGGGCTGTTCTCAACAAGGTAATCAAAGAGGGCCTCCCTGAAGAGATAGCCCTGTTACAGAGTCCAAGCTTGTACAGTGTGAGCATGCATGCCAAGTTACTCCAGTTGTGTCTAACTCTTTGCAATTCCATGGACTGTAGTCATCAGGCTCCTCTGTCCATGGGATTCTCCAGGCAAGAATACTGGAGTGGGTTGCCATTCCCTTTTCCAGGGTCCTGGATTTCTTTGTGGGGGGGCAGGTTGGGGAGGAAGGGGGGAAGATGGGCCACTTCTATTGGTCTTTCATTTATCTATTTTCATCCATCTTTGTTCTTTGGCCCGTGTGGGCCTCCCATCACAGTGGCCTCTATTGTCTCAGAGCACCAGCTATGGGCACATGCGCCCCAGAACTCCGGCTTGGTAGTTGAGCACATCGGTCTAGCCTCTCTGTGGCATGTGGGATCCTCTCAGGCCAGGGATCAAACCGGCGCCCCTTGCACTGCAAGGCGGTGTCCTTACCCATTGGACCACCAGGGAAGCCCCGGTCCTGGATTCCTTTTATTTCTTTTTCTTCTCTTATTGCTATTGCTAGAATTTCCAGGACTATGTTGAATAATAGTGGTGAAAGTGGAAACCCTGTCTTGTTCCTTAGAGAATGCTTCTAGTTTCTGGGTCGGAGATCATGTGGTTGTTCTTCATCATCAATAACCCATGCAAGATCAAATTCACAATCCTGTTCTTACAGAAGATGAGACGGAGATCAAAAGAGGTGAAGCAACTTGCTCCAGCTCCCAGAAAATTAGGTAAATATGACACTGTAGATGACAGAAGAGCCTGGCACACAGGCATGTTAGCTGCCTTCTCTGAGCCTCATGTCCTCCTCTGTAAATGGAGAGGTAGATTTATACCTCCCAGGTAGTTCACTTCTCAACGACAAACTGTACCTGACCACTGCTTCTGTACCAGGCACAGTGCTGAAGTCCAGAAACATGACGAACAAAACAGACAAGGTCTCTGGATTGTGTGTTCATATCGCATGGGGGAAGCCAAGAGGAAATAAGACAGTAGTAATGAAGGAAGAGATGAAGGAAATGAATAGGATAACCTGCTAGAAAGTGACCAAGGGGGCTGTTCTCAACAAGGTAATCAAAGAGGGCCTCCCTGAAGAGATAGCCCTGTTACAGAGTCCAAGCTTGTACAGTGTGAGCATGCATGCCAAGTTACTCCAGTTGTGTCTAACTCTTTGCAATTCCATGGACTGTAGTCATCAGGCTCCTCTGTCCATGGGATTCTCCAGGCAAGAATACTGGAGTGGGTTGCCATTCCCTTTTCCAGGGTCCTGGATTTCTTTGTGGGGGGGCAGGTTGGGGAGGAAGGGGGGAAGATGGGCCACTTCTATTGGTCTTTCATTTATCTATTTTCATCCATCTTTGTTCTTTGGCCCGTGTGGGCCTCCCATCACAGTGGCCTCTATTGTCTCAGAGCACCAGCTATGGGCACATGCGCCCCAGAACTCCGGCTTGGTAGTTGAGCACATCGGTCTAGCCTCTCTGTGGCATGTGGGATCCTCTCAGGCCAGGGATCAAACCGGCGCCCCTTGCACTGCAAGGCGGTGTCCTTACCCATTGGACCACCAGGGAAGCCCCGGTCCTGGATTCCTTTTATTTCTTTTTCTTCTCTTATTGCTATTGCTAGAATTTCCAGGACTATGTTGAATAATAGTGGTGAAAGTGGAAACCCCTGTCTTGTTCCTGATCTTAGAGGGAATGCTTCTAGCTTTTCACCATTGAGGATAATGTTTGCTGTGGGATTCTCATGCATGGCTTTCACTATGTTGAGGTAGGTTCCTTCTATGCCCTAGGTTTTCAACTTCCATTGACATTTTTCACAGAACTAGACCAAAGAATAACACAGTTCATATGGAAACACAAAAGACCTCGAATAGCCAAAACAATCCTGAGAAAGAAAAACGGAGGTGGAGGAATCAGCCTCCCTAACCTCAGACTCTACTACAAAGCAACAGTCATCAAGACAGTATGGTACTGGCACAAAAACAGAACTATAGACCAATGGAACAAGATCAAGAACACAGAGATAAACCCACGCACCTATGGGTACCTTATTTTTGACAAAGGAGGAGAAACTGTAAAATGAGACAAAGACAGCCTCTTCAACAAGTGGTGTTGGGAAAATTGGACAGCTACATGCAAAAAAATGAAATTGGAACATTCCCTGGCACCATACACTAAGATCAACTTAAAATGGATTAAAGACCTAAATGTAAGACCGGAAACCATCAAACTCTTAGAGGAGAATATAGGCAAAACCCTCAAGGACATCAATCAAAGCAAGATCTTCTCTGACCCACCTACTAGAATAGTGGAACTGAAAAGAAAAGTGAACACATGGGACCTCATGAAACTTAAAAGCTTTTGTACAGCAAAAGAAATTACAAAAAAGCTCAACAGACACCCCACAGAGTGGGAGAAAATCATAGCAAATGAAACAACAGACAAAGAATTAATCTCCAAAATCTACAAGCAACTCAGACAACTCAGCACTGGAAAAATGAACAACCCAATCAAAAAATGGGGAAAAGATCTAAAGAGACGCCTCTCCAAAGAGGACATACAGATGGCCCAAAAGCACATGAAACGATGCTCAACCTCACTTATTATTAGAGAAATGCAAATTAAAACCACGATGAGATACCACCTCACACCCATCAGAATGACCATCATCAAAAAATCGGCAGACACTAAATGCTGGAGAGGGGGCGAAGAAAAGGGAACCCTCTTGCATTGCTGGTGGGAATGTCAATTGATACAGCCTCTATGGAAGACAGTATGGAGATTCCTTTTAAAACTAAAAATAGAAGCACCCTATGACCCAGAAATCCCACTCTTAGGCTTATATCCTGATGAAATCAAAACTGAAAGAAGCACCTGTACCCCAGTGTTCATTGCAGCTCCCTATACAATAGCCAGAACATGGAAGTAACCTAGATGTCCATCGATGAATGAATGGATGCAGAAGCTCTGGTACATATATACAATGGAATACTACTCAGCTGTTAAAAGAAATGCAGAAGACTCAGTCCTAATGAAGTGGCTGGCTTTAGAACCTATCATAAAAAGTGAAGTAAGTCAAAAAGAGAAAGACAAATACAGTATACTAACACACATACATGGAATCTAGTAGGACAATCTTGATAACACATACAGGGAGCTCATGGAAAAACAGACAGAGCATAGACATATGGACATTGTGGGGAAGAAATAGGGAGGGGGAGGCATGGAGGGAGTGACATGGAAACCTATATTGTCATGTGTGGAAAAGATAGCTATTGTCATTGTGCTAAGGGAAGAGGAGTGCTTACAATGGCTTGGGGTGATGGTCTGGAGGGGGGAACTGGGGGGTGGGGACCATGGATATGCATATAACTGATCTGGGAACATACATGTCTGTGAACAACAAAACTCTGTAAAACCTTCAAAATAAAGAATTAAAAAAAAATTTTTACTGGAGTAAAATTTCCTTGGAGAAGGAAATAGCAACCCACTCCAGTATTCTTGCTTGGGAAATACCGTGGGCACAGAGAAACCTAATGGGGCTAAAATTCATAGCGTTGCAAAGGGTCGGACATACTATACACTATAACTTAAAACAAGTTAATTCTTATAACTGGAAGTTTGTATTTCCGTATTCCATCTCTAGTACCCAAATCATACAAAGCAACTTAATCTCCAAAATCTACAAGACAACTCAGCACTGGAAAAATGAACAACCCAATCAAAAAATGGGGAAAAGATCTAAAGAGACGCCTCTCCAAAGAGGACATACAGATGGCCCAAAAGCACATGAAACGATGCTCAACCTCACTTATTATTAGAGAAATGCAAATTAAAACCACGATGAGATACCACCTCACACCCATCAGAATGACCATCATCAAAAAATCGGCAGACACTAAATGCTGGAGAGGGGGCGAAGAAAAGGGAACCCTCTTGCATTGCTGGTGGGAATGTCAATTGATACAGCCTCTATGGAAGACAGTATGGAGATTCCTTTTAAAACTAAAAATAGAAGCACCCTATGACCCAGAAATCCCACTCTTAGGCTTATATCCTGATGAAATCAAAACTGAAAGAAGCACCTGTACCCCAGTGTTCATTGCAGCTCCCTATACAATAGCCAGAACATGGAAGTAACCTAGATGTCCATCGATGAATGAATGGATGCAGAAGCTCTGGTACATATATACAATGGAATACTACTCAGCTGTTAAAAGAAATGCAGAAGACTCAGTCCTAATGAAGTGGCTGGCTTTAGAACCTATCATAAAAAGTGAAGTAAGTCAAAAAGAGAAAGACAAATACAGTATACTAACACACATACATGGAATCTAGTAGGACAATCTTGATAACACATACAGGGAGCTCATGGAAAAACAGACAGAGCATAGACATATGGACATTGTGGGGAAGAAATAGGGAGGGGGAGGCATGGAGGGAGTGACATGGAAACCTATATTGTCATGTGTGGAAAAGATAGCTATTGTCATTGTGCTAAGGGAAGAGGAGTGCTTACAATGGCTTGGGGTGATGGTCTGGAGGGGGGAACTGGGGGGTGGGGACCATGGATATGCATATAACTGATCTGGGAACATACATGTCTGTGAACAACAAAACTCTGTAAAACCTTCAAAATAAAGAATTAAAAAAAAATTTTTACTGGAGTAAAATTTCCTTGGAGAAGGAAATAGCAACCCACTCCAGTATTCTTGCTTGGGAAATACCGTGGGCACAGAGAAACCTAATGGGGCTAAAATTCATAGCGTTGCAAAGGGTCGGACATACTATACACTATAACTTAAAACAAGTTAATTCTTATAACTGGAAGTTTGTATCCTTTGACCAGTATCTTCCATCCTCTACGTCCCATCCCCCACCCCTGGTAAGCACCACTCTACACTTCGTTTCTTTGAGCTGTTTTTTTTTTTTTTTTAATTCCATGTATAAGTAATAGTATCCACTACAAATTGTCCCTCAGTCTTTGTCGGGGATGAGAGATTGACTCAGAGACTCTTTGTGGATACCAAAATCTGTGGATGCTTAAAAGCCTCATATAAATGGTGTATTATTTTCAAATAACCTATACATAACTTTCTGTATAGTTTAACTCATCTCTGTATTATTTGTAATGGGTTGTTGTTGTTTTCTTGCTAACTCTTGTCTGACTCTTTGGCAGTCCCATGAACTGTAATTCACCAGGTTCCTTTGTCCATGACATTTCCTAAGCAAGAATACTGGAGTGGATTGCCATTTTCTTCTTACTGGAGTAGGCTGCCATTTCCTTCTCCACAGATCATCCTGACCCAGGAATCAAACCTGTGCCTCCTGCATTGACAGATGGGTTCTTTACCACTGACCAACCAGTAAAGCCCATTGATGCCTAACACAGTGCATATGATATGCAAATATTTGCTGATGCACAGCAAACTTCAGGTTTTGCTTTATGGAACTTTTTGAACTTCCTCTCTTCCCCCTCCCCTGACCTTTGTTTGTTTGTTTGTTTTGGTCTGGGATTGGTTGAATCTACAGATGCAGAACCTCCAGATATGGAAGGCTGCCTGTGTTCGTCTTTCTCTATGTTAATTCACTTAGCATAATGTTTTTTCTAATGCTGAAATGCTAAGGCTTTTCAGACTTCATCTAAGAAAAGGAAATAATTGGTTACATGTAGACATTTAACAAAACCACTGTTCCTCTTGTTACACACTCCCATTCCAGGCATTGACTCTTAATTCTTCAATTTTTCTCTGCCTACACAAATATGGACACTCATATAACTTGGTGGCTAAGGTGTCCCATCCCTTTTCTCATAGCCAGGTCTGGGAAGGGACCTCGGTTGGCTACATAAGAGTGGGCTTAAGGGTTAACACAAGGTGCTCCCATTCATAGCGTTGCAAAGGGTCGGACATACTATACACTATAACTTAAAACAAGTTAATTCTTATAACTGGAAGTTTGTATCCTTTGACCAGTATCTTCCATCCTCTACGTCCCATCCCCCACCCCTGGTAAGCACCACTCTACACTTCGTTTCTTTGAGCTGTTTTTTTTTTTTTTTTAATTCCATGTATAAGTAATAGTATCCACTACAAATTGTCCCTCAGTCTTTGTCGGGGATGAGAGATTGACTCAGAGACTCTTTGTGGATACCAAAATCTGTGGATGCTTAAAAGCCTCATATAAATGGTGTATTATTTTCAAATAACCTATACATAACTTTCTGTATAGTTTAACTCATCTCTGTATTATTTGTAATGGGTTGTTGTTGTTTTCTTGCTAACTCTTGTCTGACTCTTTGGCAGTCCCATGAACTGTAATTCACCAGGTTCCTTTGTCCATGACATTTCCTAAGCAAGAATACTGGAGTGGATTGCCATTTTCTTCTTACTGGAGTAGGCTGCCATTTCCTTCTCCACAGATCATCCTGACCCAGGAATCAAACCTGTGCCTCCTGCATTGACAGATGGGTTCTTTACCACTGACCAACCAGTAAAGCCCATTGATGCCTAACACAGTGCATATGATATGCAAATATTTGCTGATGCACAGCAAACTTCAGGTTTTGCTTTATGGAACTTTTTGAACTTCCTCTCTTCCCCCTCCCCTGACCTTTGTTTGTTTGTTTGTTTTGGTCTGGGATTGGTTGAATCTACAGATGCAGAACCTCCAGATATGGAAGGCTGCCTGTGTTCGTCTTTCTCTATGTTAATTCACTTAGCATAATGTTTTTTCTAATGCTGAAATGCTAAGGCTTTTCAGACTTCATCTAAGAAAAGGAAATAATTGGTTACATGTAGACATTTAACAAAACCACTGTTCCTCTTGTTACACACTCCCATTCCAGGCATTGACTCTTAATTCTTCAATTTTTTCTCTGCCTACACAAATATGGACACTCATATAACTTGGTGGCTAAGGTGTCCCATCCCTTTTTCTCATAGCCAGGTCTGGGAAGGGACCTCGGTTGGGCTACATAAGAGTGGGCTTAAGAAGGGTCACTTCCAAGTAAGAGCGGTGTAAACAGGGAATGGTGCTCACCATCTGGTTGAACAAGGATTAAGACATTAATGAAGGAAGTATGGATTGTCTGTCCAATACTCTCCTACTCAGAAGCTCTTCCAGGAGTCCCAGCCCTTAAGTTCTCTTGTCATCTGAGACCATCTCTCCAAGCAATTCTGGACAGGATCAAGAGAGGGTCAGGAGGAGATGGTGCATCCACTGGAGATCCATTGGGTGGTGCATACTGAATGCGGTTGTATGATCCGAGTGGTCATACAAGAGGTGACCATATCGCCTGAGAGTCCACCTTTATCGACGGCCCATGGTAGGCACTTTTTCCATACAATTCTCCACACAAAAGAGGTTTGCTTTTGCTGGAAGGCTGGCACATAGTGACATGTGTACCAGCTGACAATCCTTGGCCTGCACTCCATTTGTTTGGGGGATTCTGATATTCCACTCTTATTGTGGCACTCTCCTTAGTTCCCTCTCAGGCTCTGATCAGACATCCAATTGGCCAGATGGGAAAACTGAGTCCAGGAACACTCCTCTGTCTTCCATTGTCTCCTGGAGTTTCCTCCACTTCATGCCCATTGAGTTGGTGACGCAATCTAACCATGTCATTCACTCGCCCCCTTCTCCTCTTGCCTTCAATCTTTCCCAGCACCATGGTCTTTTCCAATGAGTCGGCTCTTCACATCAAGTCGCCAGAGTTTTGGAGCTCCAGCTTCAGCATCAGTCCTTCCAGCGAACATTCAGAGCTGATGTGGGAAGACTGAGCCCAGGGAAGGCGGCACAGCTCACCATCACAGCGACGCCGGCCACTCGGGACCTCCCGGCACTGCCCTCCCCTGTGTGGATCCTGCTCTCTCTCAGCCCCTTACAGTCCTGCCCTCGTGCCTCCACGAGTCCATGTCTGGTTGATGTCACGTCTTCCCCTGAGTCTGATGGGGGTCACCCTCATCCACGGTGGTTTCTCTGTTCCTGCTCCCAACATTCACATTTCAACCAAGGCCTCGGGCTGTACGGAGGAAGCACTTGAACACATGCCAGGCTGTGTGACCCAGAGGGCAGGGGCTTCACGTCTCTGAGCGTCTTGAGTCTGTGCTGAGAGATGGTGTGTGAAGCCCTCCTGCTCCACCACCCATGGAGAGCAGCCCCAGATGTGTCTGGGGACAAGGCTGAATTAACCTGGCAAGTGAATGCACATACTTTCACGTGCTGTGCCTCGACCTTGGAAGGGCAGGGCTGGTTGTAAACTGGGAATCAAAAGTCACCTTTGCCTGCACCCCACCTTGCCCACACGGGAGATCCTGAGTTCTGAGGGTCAAGTGTCAAAAGTGGGTGACTCTGAGTCAGTTCACAGGCTGCTTTCAATAATAATGTGCTCCTCCTCCCCCACTTCTTCCATTTGGGCAGCAGCCAGGTAGGGAGAAGGCTAGGAGGCTGAGAGGATTGGCTGCCTGGTCCAGCCCCTGGCAGCTGCCCATAGGTTCAAAGGCCAGATAAAGCCTGCCCAAGAGGAGGGCAGAGGAGCCGGTGTGCAACACTCAGCTCTTGACAGAAGGTCCTTGCTGGGGGGGTGAAAGGGACGGGGGTCTTGGCCCAGGGTGGGAGTGACTGCTACCCGAGGCAGGTGGCTCCAGAGAAAGAATCGGCCTGGGAGAGGAAAGATCACCAGTGGGAAACTAACACATTCTCTGTGTGTGAGTGTGTGTGTGTGTGTCTTCCTTTCTGTGTCTCTCTCCCTTCCTCTATATTTCTGGCCTTCTTCCTGCCCTATCCCAGCCCCTGTCTGCCTGTCTCTGAGCCCTTCTCGCCCAACCCCAGCACTCACCTCCTTGCCCCTCACTCCCAGTTCCCCTCCCTCCCTCTGTCTCTGCCTCACAGCTCACCATCACGGCTCTCCCTTCATCCGCAGGAACTCAGACTTCACCTCATCTGACCACAGGATGCTGGAGCTGAGCCTGTCCTGGCTGGGACTCGGGCCACTGACAGCCTCCCCATGGCTGCTGCTGCTGCTGGTCGGGTCCTCCTGGCTCCTGGCCCGCATCCTGACTTGGACCTACACCTTCTACAACAACTGTCAGCTCCTGCAGGCGTTCCCACAGCCCCCCAAAATCAACTGGTTCTTGGGTCATATGGCCATGGTGAGTTTGGGCAGCAGGATGGTCGGGGGCATCAGGGCCTATGGGCTTCCCAAGGGTTCAGTAATGCCGTTCAAGGCTGGGGATGGAATTTAGGACAGCAGACAGGCCAGGGAGGCCAGGGAGCACCCTCTTGCTCACTCAGCCATTTCTCTGCTCGACCACGGAGACCTTCCCCACATCCTGTCCTTCTGGTCTAGCCTGCTTTGGAGCCCATTTCCTGCCTGCTTTGCACACATTAGTGCATCACTGAGGACAGACTGCCCAGAAGCTTGTCCCGCCCCTGGCCTTTGACTGCCCAGAACTTCGGCCCTCCTCTGCCCTTTCTAGTCTCCATGGGTGGCCTTGAGGCCTCTTCAGGGGCGCCGTCCAGGGTCTACTGCGATGGGCTCATTTCTTGTGTCTTATTCTGGGCTGAAGTTTGCCTATAGGAAATAGCTCTCACCTCTCCATTCCCACCTACAGGAGAATAGCTACCGACCCCCTCCTCTTTTGAGGATCCCTTCCACTGACTGAACTCTCCTGCCTCCGCCAAGATGCCCCTGTGGGTCCCTCACCCAATCTGGATAAAGTCGGCCACTCACTTCCTCTTTCACAAGCCTTCTGAGACCCAGCCTGCATCCACACCTGCCTAGCTCATGCCCCAGACTTGGACCTTTGATGTGGCCCTACTCATAATTCATTACACAGTTAATGCTCCAATTACTGATTACTACCTCCCAACCTGGGGTGGCAGTTCTGGGGAGGAGACACGACAGTGTCCAGACCAGGGCTGGCACGGAGTAAGCAGTCAAAATACACCTGGCATGGCCCAGGTGATGAACTTGCCACCACCTCTCACAGCCGAGGCCAAATGTATGGGCGTCCAGACTTCACCTCATCTGACCACAGGATGCTGGAGCTGAGCCTGTCCTGGCTGGGACTCGGGCCACTGACAGCCTCCCCATGGCTGCTGCTGCTGCTGGTCGGGTCCTCCTGGCTCCTGGCCCGCATCCTGACTTGGACCTACACCTTCTACAACAACTGTCAGCTCCTGCAGGCGTTCCCACAGCCCCCCAAAATCAACTGGTTCTTGGGTCATATGGCCATGGTGAGTTTGGGCAGCAGGATGGTCGGGGGCATCAGGGCCTATGGGCTTCCCAAGGGTTCAGTAATGCCGTTCAAGGCTGGGGATGGAATTTAGGACAGCAGACAGGCCAGGGAGGCCAGGGAGCACCCTCTTGCTCACTCAGCCATTTCTCTGCTCGACCACGGAGACCTTCCCCACATCCTGTCCTTCTGGTCTAGCCTGCTTTGGAGCCCATTTCCTGCCTGCTTTGCACACATTAGTGCATCACTGAGGACAGACTGCCCAGAAGCTTGTCCCGCCCCTGGCCTTTGACTGCCCAGAACTTCGGCCCTCCTCTGCCCTTTCTAGTCTCCATGGGTGGCCTTGAGGCCTCTTCAAGGGCGCTGTCCAGGGTCTACTGCGATGGGCTCATTTCTTGTGTCTTATTCTGGGCTGAAGTTTGCCTATAGGAAATAGCTCTCACCTCTCCATTCCCACCTACAGGAGAATAGCTACCGACCCCCTCCTCTTTTGAGGATCCCTTCCACTGACTGAACTCTCCTGCCTCCGCCAAGATGCCCCTGTGGGTCCCTCACCCAATCTGGATAAAGTCGGCCACTCACTTCCTCTTTCACAAGCCTTCTGAGACCCAGCCTGCATCCACACCTGCCTAGCTCATGCCCCAGACTTGGACCTTTGATGTGGCCCTACTCATAATTCATTACACAGTTAATGCTCCAATTACTGATTACTACCTCCCAACCTGGGGTGGCAGTTCTGGGGAGGAGACACGACAGTGTCCAGACCAGGGCTGGCACGGAGTAAGCAGTCAAAATACACCTGGCATGGCCCAGGTGATGAACTTGCCACCACCTCTCACAGCCGAGGCCAAATGTATGGGCGTCCAGCTCCCCCCATCTCCCAGGCAGCTTCCCTTTCCTTCCTGGGACAAGAACCAAACTTGGGAGAGGATTCACTGCAAGTAGAGTTCATTAAGGCACATTCACAATGGGGGCTTCTGAAAGTCCCTGTGGATATTTGCTGAGATTCTGGGTCTTGCAATGGTCTCCGCAAGCCCTAGAGGCAGCAGGAATATTCCAGAGTTACTGCAGCTCTGCCCTCCCCTCCAGGGGCTTGGCCTTGAGGGCCAGTCTTGATAACTTTTCTTCCTTCCGTCTCTCTTGCTGTGTGAACTTGCTGAGTCACACGCACGCGCTCTCTCTCTCTCTCTCTCTCTCTCTCTCTCTCTCTCTCTCTGGACCTATCTTATCTAAGGTTTTGATTCCTCGCCTAGATCTTCAGGGAGTGAGGAGCAAGTCACAAAGATGACAATGACCTATGTTCACCTGCTGAGGGCACCTGGGGTATTTGACGGGTTTGAGTGGGGCTTCCAGAGGGAGAGGATGCTTCACCAGGAGCCGACCCACACTGCCTCCCCTTTGAGGGTATATGGTGTCCGTTTTTTCCTTTGTAAGTGGCACAATTGAAAACCTTGCCCACAGCTTGCACAGAAATTGCACAGTATTCACTCTGCACAGGGCCTGGCCAGACAAGGGGTTCGTAGGTCACAACACCTCTCCGATTAATAGGCAGAGTTCGTGTCTGTCCCCTGAGGTCAGCCAGGACTGGAAGGTCCCAGGTCTGCAAATCCATTATCTTGTAAGGAACTGGACGCCACATGGACTGGCCAAGAGATGAAACGATGTGGGATCAAAACCCAGGGGGAAGTCTGAGGCCATCTTGATATCCATAAACCTCCCCCCTTGGGAATTCCTCCTGTGGCCATTCCTAAAGCTGGGAATACTCTGAGGACAAGAAAGATGTGTCTTCTCAAGCCAAGGTCCGCCTCCATGTGGGCAGAGAACCTGTCTTCTCCCTGTGCTCTGGGGGGATGGCCTTAGGATGTGAAGAGCCTCCAGGACCCTCTCTTCCCCAGAGGGAAGGAGGAAACAGACATTCCCTCCATCTCTGCAGAATCGACACACTGTCCACTGCAGTGGACTCTCCTTCTGGAGAGTACTGACCCTCACCTTGCTTACAGATCCCACCCACGGAAGAGGGCTTGAACAGACTAACTGATCTGGTGGCCAAACACTCTCAGGGATTCAGGGTCTGGATGGGCCCCACCATTCCTGTCATCATTTTATGCCACCCTGACTTGGTCCGGGCCATGGCCAACGCCTCAGGTACTCACGCAGAGCTTGTGGTGGTGGGTGCCACAACACATGTCAGGGCACCCAGGCTCCCTCGCCAAGCTTCCATGTGGCCCTACAGGACCCCAGCCCTTCTCCCCACCTCTCTCTTCCAGTTTCTGCTTTCCTTCATGCCTCATCCTCCCCATCCCACAGCGTCCTCCCACCGCCATTCACATCCCAGATGTTCCTCTCCAGATCCCGGCCACCTCCGTCTCTCTTGCTGGACCTATCGCTCTCTCTCTCTCTCTCTCTCTCTTTCTCTCTCTGGACCTATCTTATCTAAGGTTTTGATTCCTCGCCTAGATCTTCAGGGAGTGAGGAGCAAGTCACAAAGATGACAATGACCTATGTTCACCTGCTGAGGGCACCTGGGGTATTTGACGGGTTTGAGTGGGGCTTCCAGAGGGAGAGGATGCTTCACCAGGAGCCGACCCACACTGCCTCCCCTTTGAGGGTATATGGTGTCCGTTTTTTCCTTTGTAAGTGGCACAATTGAAAACCTTGCCCACAGCTTGCACAGAAATTGCACAGTATTCACTCTGCACAGGGCCTGGCCAGACAAGGGGTTCGTAGGTCACAACACCTCTCCGATTAATAGGCAGAGTTCGTGTCTGTCCCCTGAGGTCAGCCAGGACTGGAAGGTCCCAGGTCTGCAAATCCATTATCTTGTAAGGAACTGGACGCCACATGGACTGGCCAAGAGATGAAACGATGTGGGATCAAAACCCAGGGGGAAGTCTGAGGCCATCTTGATATCCATAAACCTCCCCCCTTGGGAATTCCTCCTGTGGCCATTCCTAAAGCTGGGAATACTCTGAGGACAAGAAAGATGTGTCTTCTCAAGCCAAGGTCCGCCTCCATGTGGGCAGAGAACCTGTCTTCTCCCTGTGCTCTGGGGGGATGGCCTTAGGATGTGAAGAGCCTCCAGGACCCTCTCTTCCCCAGAGGGAAGGAGGAAACAGACATTCCCTCCATCTCTGCAGAATCGACACACTGTCCACTGCAGTGGACTCTCCTTCTGGAGAGTACTGACCCTCACCTTGCTTACAGATCCCACCCACGGAAGAGGGCTTGAACAGACTAACTGATCTGGTGGCCAAACACTCTCAGGGATTCAGGGTCTGGATGGGCCCCACCATTCCTGTCATCATTTTATGCCACCCTGACTTGGTCCGGGCCATGGCCAACGCCTCAGGTACTCACGCAGAGCTTGTGGTGGTGGGTGCCACAACACATGTCAGGGCACCCAGGCTCCCTCGCCAAGCTTCCATGTGGCCCTACAGGACCCCAGCCCTTCTCCCCACCTCTCTCTTCCAGTTTCTGCTTTCCTTCATGCCTCATCCTCCCCATCCCACAGCGTCCTCCCACCGCCATTCACATCCCAGATGTTCCTCTCCAGATTCGCGTGGACACAGCCGCAGGCCAGCACCTATGGGGAAGGGTGCTACTGGTGGGTGGGGCTCTGGCAGGCGGCCATCCACGTCTTCCGCCCCACCTGCCTCCAGTCAGTGCTCTTTGCCCCAGGTGAACACCTTCCTGGCCACTGCTTGCCTGTTGCCATGGTCACTGTGTCGCCTCCGGCTGAGCAGGTGACCAGGATGTCGACAGAGGGGCTGTGTGGCCGAGATGGCACTGCCTCTCACTACCGAGTGCCACCTGCGTGACCTCTGGTCAGGTCTGCGCAATGTCTGCCCCCTGGCCACGTTGGGTCTTGTTGATGTGTCTACCTGGACTCTGGTTCCATCTGCTCTGCGTTTTGCCTGGTGACAGCTGCTATATTTTATTTCTGAGCCCAGAGGTGGTCCCAGCTACCTCTGGAGCTCATCGGTGGCCAATGATACTTGAGGTATTTAAGAGTCTTTCTGGTTCTTGCCTAAGATGCCCTCAGAGATTGTCTGCTTCTCCAGCTGGTCCCCCCTGGGCCACACGTGGGGTAAATCTGAGGTCTGGGACTCAGGCTGGCTCTGAGAAATGGCTGAGGTCTTGTGTGAGTCATGTCTGATGCAGGCTTTAGGGTATGTTTGAGTCCTTGCCAAACATTTCATCCTGCCAGATTGTCACTGGGTCTACGGCAGAGTTGTTGGGTCACGCCAGGTGTGTCATCCACATTGAGGCCATGTCAGATGTCTGAGGAGAGGCAAGAGTACGGGGGTAGATGTGGCAGCCTGGTCTCTGTCAAGGGGTTTTGTAAAGCACTGGGCTGTACTTGAGTGTTCAGAAGAAGCCATGTCAGGGAATGTTGCTTTGTTCTGTGCAGCAGCCAGGTCTGGTCCTCCCTGCTCTTCCCGCCTCCACCTGGTCTCCCGTGCTCTTGGCCCCATTCCTGCTATGCTGGGCTTGGAGGGGGAATGCAGCTTCCTGGCTGGGAGCCTCCACCCAAAGTCCCTCCCCTCCCCACTCCATGGTCCTGACGGTCCTCGTTCATTCCAGCTGTTGTTGCACCCAAGGACGTGGTCTTCTATGAAGTTCTAAAGCCCTGGCTGGGTGAGTATGCGTGACTGATAGGGGTAGCAGATGACTTTGGGGACCAGGGAAAGGGTGCCCTTTCTCACTCCCCATGGCTACCTCTGCTAGGAGATGGGCTCCTGGTGAGTGCTGGTGACAAGTGGAGCAGACACCGTCGCCTGCTGACACCCGCCTTCCACTTCAACATCCTGAAACCCTACATGAAGATTTTCATCCAGAGCGCAGACATCATGCATGTGAGTCTCTTGAACCCAGGGCCCCAGGGGGAATCTTAGGGACAACAGGACCTCGGAGTCATCTTTTCAATAATTCTGCTTGTTCTAGGTGGCTTTGAGTCCACTGGTTTTCCTTGCTGAGTCTCAATTTCCTGGGCTACAAGTGGACTATAATGTAATCCCTGCTTTGAAGCATGGTTGAGATATCATAAGGGACCCATGCCCCTGGCACTTAGTAGCTGCTCAGAAGGTGTTACTTTCAACTTTGCCTTCAGGGAAGCCTTGGAATTTTAAGACATGTTTGATGATCATGATGAATATTGGGCTCATTCTCTCTGGGTCACAAATCACTTGCAAGCCACAGGGGCTTCATACTGACAGCAAAAGTCACCCCAGGTGGCTCACCAGTAAAAACTCCACCTGCCAGGGTTCAGTGCCTGGGTCTGGAAGATCCCCTGAAGGAAGAAAGGGCACCCTACTTCCATATTCTTATTGGGATAGTCTCTTAGGTGGAGGAGGCCGGCGGGGTAGAGTCCCTGGTGTCGTAGAGAGTCAGACACGACTGAGCACACACACACTTTGACAGCAAGTCTGGGTGTCAGTTGTTTGGTTCTTCTGGATGAGATTGGGGTCACTCTTGTATCTGTGATCAGCTGTGTTTCTGGTCAGGTCGGGCTGCACCGCCACTCACCTGCAAGCTGCAAGACTGCAGAGAGAGCCAGAATCCAAAACAAGTATCTGTTTTCATATAACCAGGGATCTTGCATGTCTGAAGAGAGGTCCTGTAGGGACATGCCACCATATGTGGCAGATGGCAAGGACATGAGAGCAGTCTTCTCTACCAGGGTTGGGAGTGGGAGGTTTCCAGTTGCAAGGGAACTGATGCCCAGTTGGCTCATAGGTTACTGGGAAAATGAGCAGGGGAGGCCCCCCTTCTCTACCCCAGTAGTAAACCATGACGATGGAGATGTCTTGAGATAAAGATTAGAGCCATCACTATCTGGGACTAAAGCCAAGTATGTAGTATTTACTGAGCAGTATTTTCTTATTCCCATGATTAAGAGGGATGATCTGTAAGGTGAACTGGGAGTAGCTAAACCAAGGACTGGTCAAGCATGGCATGTACAGAGAACAAGAGGACAGTGTCTTGAGTGATTGGACCAGATAGGAAGCACTGCTGACCTGGGGTCAGTCCTCTCACATGTGTGCAGCTCGGTTGGCTGCAAGTTGGTCTAGGATGACCTCAGCTGGGATGACTAGACTTGCCTTCATGTGATACTCTCCCTTCAAAGGACATCGCAGACCTGTTCAAATGGCAGAGGCCGGGCTTGAAAAGCCAAAGAGGAGCAGTTGGACCCCTTGGGTGTGGGATGACCACCTCATCTTTTCACTACAGTCTCTTGACCAAAGCAGGTCCAACACGAGTTCAGGATCAAAGATGGTGAAAGACGTCTCCACCTCCAAGGAGACTTACTGAAAAATTACATTGCCAAGAGTTTGCATATATACACAGGGAAGCGAAGAATTAGGCTTTTGTGAGGAGCCTGGGATTGTTCCATACTTGAAAGTTGATGAGGGAGCTTGTTGATGTTTCCTGCATTCTGCAAGAACACATGAGATGCCTGGGTCAGATACAAAGGACAGTCTACTACTGTTGGCATAGCAAACAGCATGTGCTTCTTATTGGTTTGCATTCCTCGTTGAAGTCACCAAATCTCATGAGAACGACCCAGGTGGGCTCCTATGGATGCCTGATCACATAGTGTGCTATATCACAGCGGAAGGAGTAGTAGGTTCAGGGACTCTATTTTTTAAGTTAAAAGCAATCATGATATTTGTTGAGGGCGAGCCATTACCTCACCCTTCTAGGCTGCTTGCTACAAACACAACTCTGATAAATGGGCCTGATTAAGGACATAGGTGTCTTGCAATTTGGGGCACATATGCTGCAAAAATGTACAGGCATACTCAGGCCCATAGAGGACTACCTCTCCTAACATAGGCAACATTTTCCCAAGCAGTTTAGAACAACGAAGATGCTGAAATGTAGCATCTTTTGTCATTGCTGTTCAGTCATTAAGTTGTATCCCACACTTTGTGATCACATAAACTTCAGCACACCAGGCTTCCCTGTCCTTTACTGTCTCATGGAGCTTGCTCAAGCTCATGTCTGTTGCGTCAGTGATGCCATCCAACCATTTCATCCTCTGTGGCCCTCTTTGCCTCCTGCTCTCAATCTCTCCCAGAATCAGGAGAGGTGAGTCAATACTTTGCACCAGAGGCCAAAATGTCGGGAGTTTCAGCTTCCACACCAATCCTTCCAGTGAGTATTCAGGATTGATTTGCTTTAGGATTGTATAGTTTATTCTTGCTGTCCAAGGAATTCACAACAGTCTTCTACACCACCACATTCAAAAGCACCAACTCATTGGTACTCAGCTTTCTTTAGGGTTCAACTACTATAAAGACTATAGTTTTGACTATATGGACCTTTGTAGGCAAAGTGATGTCTCTATATTTTAATGCACTGCCTACGTTTGTCATAGCTTTTACTCTGAGGAGTAAGTATCTTAATTTCATGGCTTCTGTCGCCATACAACATCTGTCGGCACTTACTTTATTCAAAGTTGACCAGTGGTACACAAGGATAGATACATACAGAGCCCAGATTCACAAACCCAGGTCTCCTGACTCCCAGCCATGGAGGTTTCATGGCCCAATAGTAACAGCTCTCACTCCTACCCAGTCTGGGCCTCCCTGGGAATGTGTGCCTGGGCTCAGGAGACAGAGTCTGAGGACATGCGTCTGGGTATCTGGGGTTAGGGAGGAACTTGGGGGAGGCAGTTCCCAGCCTCAGCTGTGTCCCCTTCTCTGTCCAGGCCAAGTGGCAGCGCCTGATCAAAGAGGGCCACACCCACCTGGACATGTTTGAACACATCAGCCTCATGACCCTGGACAGTCTCCAGAAATGCGTCTTCAGCTTTGACAGCAATTGCCAGGAGTGAGTCTTGGTCCAGGGACTGGGGACATGGCCTGTAAACACAAAGGAGAAAATGGGTGGGGGAGGACCGACCGGGACAAAGAGAACAGCCTTCCTGGAGGAGGTGGCTAAAAGCATGACATGGACCAACATCATGGTTGGGAAAAGAGAAGGCACCATCCAGTGAGGTAGGTAGAATTGTTTAATAAGAACCAGGAGGCTAGAATGAGCACAGTATGTCCAATGCTGACAGGACACTTTGGAAATAAGCTTGAAGCAGTGGACAGGGTTATATCTTAAGGATATGTGAAGCCAGACAAAAGGGATATGCACTGTATCCTGAGGTGTCCAGGAAGCCATGAAAGCTGTTTCAGAAGATGAGGGTCACGGTCAAAGCTGAGCCCAGACATTTGACTCAAGAGAAGACTGACCATAACCATCCAGAACATGGATGGTGTTGACTGGATGTGAGGAGATTAGGGAAGGAATCATCCCCATTGACCAGTTGTGAGAGGACAAGGCCTCAGCCGTGTGGACACTTTTCGGGAGGAAAAGAGGCGGAAACTGGGTAAGAGATAGAGAGGAGAGAAGCTGACATGGAAGCTTTGCTCCTGTACCTGGGTCATGGAGTCAGCTCACAGAGAAGCAATGTAAGGAGAGAAAAGCCTGGAGCATCACATTCCTGGTTAATTCCCCCCTGTATCGGCGGACTATCTGTGCTTGGAGCCTCTGTGCCCTGAAGAGAGGTAGCTCCCTACTTCTGAGCTTCAGGGGTCTTCAGTTGTTGCCTCCCTTCCTGCTCTCATCCTTCAGGAAACCCAGTGAATATATTTCCGCCATCTTGGAACTCAGTGCCCTTGTTGCAAAACGGCACCAGGAGATCTTCCTGTACTTGGACTTCCTGTACTACCTCATCCCAGATGGGCGGCGCTTCCGCAGGGCCTGCCGCCTGGTGCATGACTTCACAGATGCCGTCATTCGGGAGCGACGCCGCACCCTGCCCAATGTGGATATTGATGAGATCCTCAAGGCCAAGGCCAAGACCAAGACTCTGGACTTCATCGACGTGCTCCTTCTGTCCAAGGTAGGCTTTTCTGGTCCCTGTGTTCAAGACGTAGAAGGGACCTTGATTTGATCCAAGAACTTGAATTGGATGCAGAGGGTACTTGGGGAACCATGTGAGGTGTTCATGAAGGGAGGGATGGGTCATGGGTACATTGTAAAGATGCCTGGTGTGGAATACTGCCTGCAGTATTCTAAGTCTGGAGTTCTGAAAGGCTTCTGATTTCACTTTACCTCCATGTTAATTCATTAGTCCACCTCAGATGTACACAGGGTAGATACATATACGTATGTGTGTGCTCATTGCTCATTCATGTCTGACTCTTTGTGATTTCATGGAGTGTACCCCACCAGATTGCTCTGTCCATGGGATTTTACAGGCTAGAAGGCTAGATTGGTTTACCATTTCTTCTGCTAGGGATCTTCCTGACCCAGGGATTGAGTCCACGTCTCCTTGGGTTTCCTGCATTGACAGGCAGAGTCTTTACCCACTGAACCACCTGGGAAGCCTCACATGTCTATATACATAGGTATATATCTATTGCGTGAGCTTAGTTGCTCAGTCGTGTCTGACTCTTTGCCACCTCATGGACTGCAGCTCACTAGGCTCCTCTAGCCATGGGGATTCTCCAGGCAAGTACACTGGAGTGGGTTGCCATGCCTTCCTCCAGGGAATCTTCCCGACCCAGGCATTCAACCCGGGGATCTCCCACATTGCAGGTGGATTCTTTACCACCTGAGCCACCAGGAAACTCCAATACATATTTATAAACATATGTATATACAGAATCTTGGATCAGAGCAGCCTATGGTTTATTTATGGCAGTAACAGTAGTCCACGTGGAATTGTAGCACTGGCTCCCCATTCCCAAATTCCTCTGAGGCCTCTTTGATGCTATCACCTGGACATGCACCCATGCCTGCCTGGAGGGAAGGAACTCCAGATTTTGAAATATAGAAAGTGTTTTTTTTTTGGTCATGCCACGTGGCATGTGAGGTGTTAGTTCCCAAATCAGGGATCAAACACATGTCCCCTGCAGTGAAAGTGCAGAGTGTTAACCATGGGACCACTAGAGCCATTCTGAATTAGAGAACATCTCTCCCTCCGTGTTCCCTATAGGGTTAAGAGGGAGGGCAAGAGAGAGAAATGGAGAGGGGAGAAGAGGGAGGAGTAGGGAAGGTAGAAGAGAGGAGAAGAGAGGAGACAATATGAGACAAGAGTAGAAAAGACAGAGAGAGTTCTGGGGTAGAAACAAATCCTCATTAGAGAGAGGTCAATGTCTATAAATTCTCCAGTTTTACAACTCATTCCTTATCTCCAGGAGAGAAAAGGAATCTCTGGGTTTCTTGGGTTGGCCAAAGTCCCAAATAACCTTTGTAGCCAACAAAGTAT
Source organism: Tragulus kanchil (assembly GCA_022376925.1). NCBI lineage: Eukaryota > Metazoa > Chordata > Mammalia > Artiodactyla > Tragulidae > Tragulus > Tragulus kanchil. The sequence goes on along the minus strand of JAIOJX010000029.1, from coordinate 18,527,762 downwards.
TATCACACAAAGTGAGAAAAGGGCTTTAGGCAATGCTCAGACTCTACCTTCTAAGTCACGTTGCCATTCAGTCATCCAGTAACCCAGGCTGCATCAGGTAGAAACATGATAATATTTACGGATCATCGATTTCTTTCACCAGGGACAACAAAAGAGAGGCAAAAGGGTCAAGAGGAAGTCCGTGGGGTGGGGCTTCTGGTGACAGCGAGCAAAGATCCAGGAGTTCAGGGTGGGCTTGGATTTCTAGGCAGATGATGGAGATGTTCAAACATCCTCTCAGTTTAGGCTCAGTTGCCCTGAGAGCTCGTATGATTCTGGGGCTCTGGCTTTCTCTCCAGGATGAAGAGGGGAAGGGATTGTCAGACGAAGACATACGAGCTGAAGCTGACACCTTCATGTTTGAGGGTGAGAGGCCCAGTGTTGGCCCACAGAAGGGGAGGGAACTTGTCAAATGGACCCTGGGCCACCCCAGCCCTCCCTACCCTCCCCATGGGCCTTCATGTGAGGGAGCTGTTCGTCCTCGGGTGCTGAAGTAGTCCAGAAACCCAAGTCTTTCTGGATGCCCCTCAGGCCATGATACCACAGCCAGCGGCCTCTCCTGGATCCTGTACAACCTTGCCAAGCACCCGGAATACCAGGAGCGCTGCCGGCAGGAGGTGCAAGTGCTCCTGAGGGATCGTGAGCCTACAGAGATTGAGTGGTGAGTCCACGTCTCCTGGTCTGTTTGTAAAGCCCCTCTCATTGGCTCTTTGGGGAAGAGAGAAACCGTTTTGGTTGGTTCTGTACTGTTGCTTTGGAGGAATAGGAGCAGCGCCCTAAGCAGGATCTAGTGCTCAGCATGGACTGTAGGGGAAAGTTTGTTGGCTTTTTAGACAGAGAGTCCTGGACCTCTGAGATAGTTAGTAGCAGGTGTGAGGCCCAGTGGTACCACTTAGCACATATTCAGTAAGTGAACTTTCCCTCCACTTTCTGATGTTTCTCTCTCTCATGATCCATTTTCAAACAGCTTCCCTCTCTGAGTGTTTGCTCATCTGCTGTCCCCGAATTCCTCATATGGTTTAGTCCAGGATTCACAGGGAACTCCTAGGCACTAAACTCATTTAACGCCTGTCCAGGGACACCTGCATCTTCAGCCATCCAGTCCCCGGTTAGGAGCCACTGGCACACTGACATCCTATCCCAAGGTCTATGCCATCTCGAATTCCTCTCAGCTCCATTCTGGATCCCGGAGACTCAGGGAGGGCCAGATGCAGTCTTTGTCTTCCAGGAGCTCCCAGCCTGGTGGAGAAAGACCTTCAGGTCAGAACACTCTCAGTGTATGTGGGCAGAGCTGGGGTTTGGAGCAAGAGAGGAACAGTTGAGAGTGGACAACAGTGCCCCAGTTGGAAGCCTCACAAATGAAGAGTAGATATTTGGGTGCATTTGAAGTACAGTCAGATCAAGAAGACAGCCTGGCAAACATCAAATGGTCCTGGGAAGAGGAGAGAGAGACTGCAAGAAGGAAGAGAGTGAGGGAGGAGACTTAACTGAATGGAGGATTTGCTTGTGGAAAACAAATTACATCGTAGTATGAACACACACTGTCCTAGAGTATGGAATGAATGTCCATTTGTGCATGTTCACATAGTCATTATGTTTTGGGTAGTCTAAAATTTTCGTGTAGAGATCTTACGCAGCTTTTGCTAAGATAATCTTTAAGTACTCTTGTCATGGTGAGTCAGACAGTCTAGTGGATTGAGAAATAAAAGTTCATTTGGAATACAATCATTTGCACGTCTTGCAAATTTGAATCCGTAGACTTCATATCATCATCTTTTCTTACAGGATCTATTCTATTCTTTTAAGAGCAAAACTGATAATTTATGGATATAAATTTCTTGCCCAGTGAACATAGCAATGCAAAATATGGACAATCATACCAACAGGAAAAATAAAGATGATTCCATCAAAACTTGGAACAAGTAGGGGGAGCTACATGAAAAAGGTTAATTCCTTCTGCTTTTATGTCTTATTAGAAAATAATATCTACATGAGTCAAAGATGTTAAACATATAATAAAGAAGCCTTACGGGCTATGGAGAAAATACTGGGCAATGGTTTAAAAGCTGCAGAGTAGGAAAGACCTTGTTTTGGACACCAATCCCAAGAGATGTGCAAGAGGAGATTGATGTTGTTCCATGAAAAAGAAACAGTACAGTGTATCTGGTTTAAAATGTGCTACTGTATAATTTTTGATGCAAAGAAGTCCCCCTGGAAGGACACAGAAAAAATAGCAATTCAGCAAACTGTGAGGAGAGGAAGTGAGTGCTGTGGGCCATGGGGGCTGTGTCTTGTGGTTTTGCAATTTTGAAGTAGTTAACTGTATCACCTATTAAGAATTTCATATACCCTATTGATACTATGTATAAAAAAGACATTTAGTGAGAGTCTACTGTTTAGCACAGAGAATTCTATTCAGAGTTCTGTGGTGACATGAAATGAGAGAAAATTTTGGAATAACAGGATCCATGTAGCTGATTCACTTTACTGTAGAATAGAAACAAACACAACATAGTAAAGAAACTATATTCCAATGAAAATTTTTTGCGAAGGAATTCAAATCATTAGCCAAAATGGAGGGGGATAAGGAAAAATAATTCAGTCCCTTTGCTGGATCGTCAATGTTTATAAAAGTTTTCCAGTGAATTCCCTTGTTTACTAAGTATAAAATCACTATCTCCCCAAAATCACATATTTACCCCACATTTTAATTGGCTCTGCCAATCTAATCATATCAGCTAGTATCTCTAGTGATGTAATAAAAAGGAATAAGCATTGAATCTGATCTTTTACTCATTTGCCTTTTAACATGGCTCCTTGCCAGAAAGAATAATTTATTTCTATACACATTTGTAAATGTTTGGGGGTTGGCTCTTCCACGTTTTGCTTAGAAAAGTTTTAAAAATATATCTCACCAAAACTTTTATGGTGACATTGCTTTCTTCTTTCTCTTTAAGAACCATTTCTTGAGGTACGATGGATAACTTAAAAGCTGTACATACATGATGTACACAACTTAATGTGTGTGGAGTTATTTAATCCACCTGTGGTTTTGTTATAGGTAGAAAGGCTCTTCTGGGGCAGCAGGAGGGCTGGTGGGGGAAGGTATCTATATTCTTGCTCCCTGGATAATTTTGATGGGGTTTCTTAGGGACGACCTGGCCCAGTTGCCCTTCCTGACCATGTGCATCAAGGAGAGCCTGCGACTGCATCCCCCTGTCACGGTCATCTCCCGCCGCTGCACCCAGGACATTGTGCTTCCGGATGGCCGGGTCATCCCCAAAGGTGCCCACAATAGCTGAGGGGGCATGTTCCTGGTGAGAAAGAGGGGCCATCTGGTAGGTTGGACCCAGTCCTGACTGGCCCCTCCTCTTCCACAGGTGTTATCTGCTTCATCAGTATTTTTGGGATCCACCACAACCCAACTGTGTGGCCAGACCCTGAGGTGCTGCCTCCTACACACCCTCCACATCCCTCAGGGAGTCCAGGGGAGGGTACAGGGTTCTGCCTTGGCAAAGCAGACATCACCTCCCCCAACTAGACAAACATCTGCCCAGTAGCCCTGCCTTGTCTTTTCCCAGGTCTATGACCCCTTCCGCTTCGACCCAGAAAACATCAAGGAGAGGTCACCTCTGGCGTTTGTTCCCTTCTCTGTGGGGCCCAGGTGAGCACTGGAAGCCTCTGAAGTGAGAACGGAGTGGCAGAAGTAGAGGTCTTGGAGTGAAATTCCAGGCAAACTATGGGGGTTAAAATGGGTAGGAGACTTAAGATGGTCAGTGTCTCTCTCCTCCTTCCAGACGTTGTGAGTAACGGCCTGGGGAAAGGGTGATGGGGCTCAAGGAGGGGTTTGCAGTGTGTCGAGGGAACCTGCTCCTCTGTTTGTCAGTCTTAGTTTATTCAGGACTGGAGTGTGCACTAAGGGCTGATGTGATACCAGTCCACGTGGGGTTCCAGGCACGGTTGGCCTCTTTCTGTATCCCTGTGGGTGGGAGTGGGGGTTGTGGACCAAATCCCAGGTGCTCAGGGGTCCGGGTGACAGTTACTGGTGCAGTGAGAGCCCTCGCTCATGCCCACAGGAACTGCATCGGGCAGACCTTCGCCATGACCGAGATGAAGGTGGTCCTGGCGCTCACGCTGCTGCGCTTCCGTGTCCTGCCGGATAAGGATGAGCCACGCAGGAAGCCGGAGCTGATCCTGCGCACCGAGGGGGGACTTTGGCTGCGCATGGAGCCACTAAGCACAAGCCAACAATGACCCTTTGCCTTCCGGCCTGAGATCCGCCATGACCCTAGACCCCTCACTTTGCAAATTCCCAGCAGCAAAACTGGGACTTCCCTGGCAGTACGGTGGTTCCCTCCACTGCAGGGAGCAAGAGTTCCATCGCTAGCTTGGGAGCTCACGTCTGTCCCAGTCTCATTGAGAGCCAACAGGGGCCGTCTGGGGTCTAGGAGGATCCAGGCAGTGGATGAACCTGCGAGGGGTGGGAGGTTGGGGGAAGAGAGTGTTAGGATAGCTAGAGCTCCATCTTGGTCCATCTTAGATCATGAGGACAAGACTACTCTTCAGCTAAGGGGGAGCAGAGAGCTAGATGCAGGCAGGTTCAGATGGCTCTGGATCCAGCATTCCCTCCCTACAAACATCCACCATTTTTAGCTACTTGGCTGGATTAGGGAAAATCTTTTCTTTGTCTAAGCGTCAGTGTCAATATTACATAATAACAGCCGCCTTATGGCGATGTTGTGAACATCTATAAATCAGCATATACAAAATAACTGGCTTAGTATCTGGTCGACATCCGTATTCCGTATGCGTTCATTTCCATACTGCTTTGTGCATCACTTTCTCAGGTTTAAAATGGTTTAAACTCAAAAAACTAAATAAAATAAAATGTGTTAAACTCATAAAAGTTATATTGACATTTCAGGACGTGCAGAAACCTGCTGTTGAAGAAAATTGTCATTTGAACATTCAATAAATTCAAAATCTCCAAAGTTACATTGGGGACATAGTTACAAGGGATTTGACATGAAACAAACCCAGAGCTGGGAACCAAAAAAAGAAAAAAAGAAGAAGTTTCCCTCAGAGAGGCAGGACCTCATTTTTATCTAGGTGTCCAAGGACATGGAGGTCAAGAGGGTTCTCAATAGTGAGAGAAGGGGAAGTGGGTAGTAGTGGAGTCAGTTCCTTCAACCCCTGGGACAAGGGCTGCCCCAGGACTCGCCCCCACTCGCGCTGTAAGGGATCCTGGAATAGAGTCCTAGACTCAGACCATTTTGTGGGGGATGGGTCTACAAGTTGGGATAGAAGATTTAATGGCTTAATAAGAAAGAAAACCTGTAACATGAAATGAGCAAATATTTAATGTATTCTAAGTTGAGCATTGCATATTTTTTCTCTGCCTTCAGAGTTCTTCTTAAAATGTTTTCCTTTAAAAAAAAAAAATATGGATGAAACTGCCCTGGGTGTCCAGTAGCCTAGACTCTGTGCTCTGAATGCAGGTGTCCAGGGTTAAGTCCCCAGACCAGGAACTATATTTCATATGCCACAACTAAGAGTTTGCATTTTGCAAATAGATTCCACATGCCACAGCTAGGCCCTGAAACAGGCAGATAAACAGATAAATATTTTTTAATGTTTCCCTTTTCCCCAAATGATACCTTGTCATAGAAAACCACAGATGAGAAAAACTAAGAAATAGAAATCGTATCCATAATCCAAACATATCAAAGCAATCACTATTCATATTTTCTCACATATACTGCCAAATTTTAAAGTCAAAGTGGAGGTCACTCAGTCGTGGCCAGCTTTTAGTGATTTCATGGACTCTAGCCCACCAGGTTCCTCTGTCCATGGAATTCTCCAGGGAAGAATCCTGGAGTGGGTAACTATTCTCTTCTCCAGGGGCACTTCCTAACCCAAGGATCAAACCCAGGTCTTCTGCTTCACAGGCAGACTCTTTACCATCTGGACCACCAGACACACCTTCTCAGAGACCATGCACTCAAGCCTCAACACAATCTTTAGCAGAGGATGGCTTCCATCCATTGACCTCTGGGTTATGGGCTCAGCACGCTTCTACTGTGACCCTCTGCTCTAACTTTTTTGATTTTAAATTCTAGACAATCCTTATAATGGTAAAAATGTGACTTTACCACTGAAAGCATTACACTTGCATATCATCTCTTTCTTTAAATTTTGTCTTACTGAATAAACCACATGGAAAGATCATCATGAGTCAGGGAAATCAAGTCAATGTCACAATGTGATATCACTTCATACCCACTAGGATGGAAAAATCATAGACGTGGAAGATCAGAAGTGTTGCTGAAGATGGAGAGTAATTGGAACACTCATACACTGCTGGTGGGAATGTCAAAGGGTGCAGGCGCTGTGGAAAACAGCTTGGTGTTTCCTCAATAATGGAAACCTAAAATTGCTATGTGACCCTGCCATCCCACCCCTGGGTAAGTATCCAAAAGAATTACAAACAGATGTTTAAGCAAAAAGTTGTACCCGATGCTTTATAGAGGCTCATCCACAGTTGCCTCAAGTTGAATATTCAGAAAACAATTCAAATATCCATTAACAGATGAATGAATAAACAAAATAAGGTATATCCATACCAAGAAATGTAGTTGTTACTATTGTCCAATTGCTAAGGCATGTATGACTCTGTGATTCCATGGACTGCAGCAAGCCAGACTCCTCTGTCCTCCATTATCTCCTGGAGTTTCCTCCACTTCATGCCCATTGAGTTGATGCAATCTATCCATGTCATTCACTCGCCCCCTTCTCCTCTTGCCTTCAATCTTTCCCAGCACCATGGTCTTTTCCAATGAGTCGGCTCTTCACATCAAGTCGCCAGAGTTTTGGAGCTCCAGCTTCAGCATCAGTCCTTCCAGCGAACATTCAGAGCTGATGTGGGAAGACTGAGCCCAGGGAAGGCGGCACAGCCCACCATCACAGCGACGCCGGCCACTCGGGACCTCCCGGCACTGCCCTCCCCTGTGTGGATCCTGCTCTCTCTCAGCCCCTTACAGTCCTGCCCTCGTGCCTCCACGAGTCCAAGTCTGGTTGATGTCACGTCCTCCCCTGAGTCTGATGGGGGTCACCCTCATCCACGGTGGTTTCTCTGTTCCTGCTCCCAACATTCACATTTCAACCAAGGCCTCGGGCTGTACGGAGGAAGCACTTGAACACATGCCAGGCTGTGTGACCCAGAGGGCAGGGGCTTCACGTCTCTGAGCGTCTTGAGTCTGTGCTGAGAGATGGTGTGTGAAGCCCTCCTGCTCCACCACCCATGGAGAGCAGCCCCAGATGTGTCTGGGGACAAGGCTGAATTAACCTGGCACGTGAATGCACATACTTTCACGTTCTGTGCCTCGACCTTGGAAGGGCAGGGCTGGTTGTAAACTGGGAATCAAAAGTCACCTTTGCCTGCACCCCACCTTGCCCACACGGGAGATCCTGAGTTCTGAGGGTCAAGTGTCAAAAGTGGGTGACTCTGAGTCAGTTCACAGGCTGCTTTCAATAATAATGTGCTCCTCCTCCCCCACTTCTTCCATTTGGGCAGCAGCCAGGTAGGGAGAAGGCTAGGAGGCTGAGAGGATTGGCTGCCTGGCCCAGCCCCTGGCAGCTGCCCATAGGTTCAAAGGCCAGATAAAGCCTTCCCAAGAGGAGGGCAGAGGAGCCGGTGTGCAACACTCAGCTCTTGACAGAAGGTCCTTGCTGGGGGGTGAAAGGGACGGGGGTCTTGGCCCAGGGTGGGGGTGACCGCTACCCGAGGCAGGTGGCTCCAGAGAAAGAACCGGCCTGGGAGAGGAAAGATCACCAGTGGGAAACTAACACATTCTCTGTGTGTGAGTGTGTGTGTGTGTGTCTTTCTTTCTGTGTCTCTCTCCCTTCCTCTATATTTCTGGCCTTCTTCCTGCCCTATCCCAGCCCCTGTCTGCCTGTCTCTGAGCCCTTCTCGCCCAACCCCAGCACTCACCTCCTTGCCCCTCACTCCCAGTTCCCCTCCCTCCCTCTGTCTCTGCCTCACAGCTCACCATCACAGCTCTCCCTTCATCCGCAGGAACTCAGACTTCACCTCATCTGACCACAGGATGCTGGAGCTGAGCCTGTCCTGGCTGGGACTCGGGCCACTGACAGCCTCCCCATGGCTGCTGCTGCTGCTGGTCGGGTCCTCCTGGCTCCTGGCCCGCATCCTGGCTTGGACCTACACCTTCTACAACAACTGTCAACTCCTGTAGGCGTTCCCACAGCCCCCAAAAATCAACTGGTTCTTGGGTCATATGGCCCTGGTGAGTTTGGGCAGCAGGATGGTCGGGGGCATCAGGGCCTATGGGCTTCCCAAGGGTTCAGTAATGCCGTTTAAGGCTGGGGATGGAATTTAGGGCAGCAGACAGGCCAGGGAGGCCAGGGAGCACCCTCTTGCTCACTCAGCCATTTCTCTGCTCGACCACGGAGACCTTCCCCACATCCTGTCCTTCTGGTCTGGCCTGCTTTGGAGCCCATTTCCTGCCTGCTTTGCACACATTAGTGCATCACTGAGGACAGACTGCCCAGAAGCTTGTCCCGCCCCTGGCCTTTGACTGCCCAGAACTTCGGCCCTCCTCTGCCCTTTCTAGTCTCCATGGGTGGCCTTGAGGCCTCTTCAAGGGCGCTGTCCAGGGTCTACTGCGATGGGCTCATTTCTTGTGTCTTATTCTGGGCTGAAGTTTGCCTACAGGAAATAGCTCTCACCTCTCCATTCCCACCTACAGGAGAATAGCTACCGACCCCCTCCTCTTTTGAGGATCCCTTCCACTGACTGAACTCTCCTGCCTCCGCCAAGATGCCCCTGTGGGTCCCTCACCCAATCTGGATAAAGTCAGCCACTCACTTCCTCTTTCACAAGCCTTCTGAGACCCAGCCCACATCCACACCTGCCTAGCTCATGCCCCAGACTTGGACCTTTGATGTGGCCCTAGTCACAATTCATTAAACAGTTAATGCTCCAATTACTGATTACTACCTCCCAACCTGGGGTGGCAGTTCTGGGGAGGAGACACGACAGTGTCCAGACCAGGGCTGGCACGGAGTAGGCAGTCAAAATACACCTGGCATGACCCAGGTGATGAACTTGCCACCACCTCTCACAGCCGAGGCCAAATGGATGGGCGTCCAGCTCCCCCCATCTCCCAGGCAGCTTCCCTTTCCTTCCTGGGACAAGAACCAAACTTGGGAGAGGATTCACTGCAAGTAGAGTTCATTAAGGCACATTCACAATGGGGGCATCTGAAAGTCCCTGTGGATATTTGCTGAGACTCTGGGTCTTGCAATGGTCTCCGCAAGCCCTAGAGGCAGCAGGATTATTCCAGAGTTACTGCAGCTCTGCCCTCCCCTCCAGGGGCTTGGCCTTGAGGGCCAGTCTTGATAACTTTTCTTCCTTCCGTCTCTCTTGCTGTGTGAACTTGCTGAGTCACATGCTCTCTCTCTCTCTCTCTCTCTCTCTCTCTCTCTGGACCTATCTTATCTAAGGTTTTGAATCCTCGCCTAGATCTTCAGGGAGTGAGGAGCAAGTCACAAAGATGACAATGACCTATGTTCGCCTGCTGAGGGCACCTGGGGTATTTGACGGGTTTGAGTGGGGCTTCCAGAGGGAGAGGATGCTTCACCAGGAGCCGACCCACACTGCCTCCCCTTTGAGGGTATATGGTGTCCGTTTTTTCCTTTGTAAGTGGCACAATTGAAAACCTTGCCCACAGCTTGCACAGAAATTGCACAGTATTCACTCTGCACAGGGCCTGGCCAGAGAAGGGGTTCATAGGTCACAACACCTCTCCGATTAATAGGCAGAGTTCGTGTCTGTCCCCTGAGGTCAGCCAGGACTGGAAGGTCCCAGGTCTGCAAATCCATTATCTTGTAAGGAACTGGATGCCACACGGACTGGCCAAGAGATGAGACGATGTGGGACCAAAACCCAGGGGGAAGTCTGAGGCCATCTTGATATCCATAAACCTCCCCCCTTGGGAATTCCTCCTGTGGCCATTCCTAAAGCTGGGAATACTCTGAGGACAAGAAAAATGTGTCTTCTCAAGCCAAGGTCCGCCTCCATGTGGGCAGAGAACCTGTCTTCTCCCTGTGCTCTGGGGGGATGGCCTTAGGATGTGAAGAGCCTCCAGGACCCTCTCTTCCCCAGAGGGAAGGAGGAAACAGACATTCCCTCCATCTCTGCAGAATCAGCACACTGTCCACTGCAGTGGACTCTCCTTCTGGAGAGTACTGACCCTCACCTTGCTTACAGATCCCACCCACGGAAGAGGGCTTGAACAGACTAACTGATCTGGTGGCCAAACACTCTCAGGGATTCAGGGTCTGGATGGGCCCCACCATGTCCGTCATCTATTTCTGCCACCCTGACTTGATCCAGGCCATGGCCAACGCCTCAGGTACTCACACAGAGCTTGTGGTGGTGGGTGCCACAACACATGTCAGGGCACCCAGGCTCCCCCGCCAAGCTTCCATGTGGCCCTACAGGACCCCAGCCCTTCTCCCCACCTCTCTCTTCCAGTTTCTGCTTTCCTTCATGCCTCATCCTCCCCATCCCACAGCGTCCTCCCACCGCCATTCACATCCCAGATGTTCCTCTCCAGATTCGCGTGGACACAACGGCAGGACAGCACCTATGGGGAAGGGTGCTACTGGTGGGTGGGGCTCTGGCAGGCGGCCATCCACGTCTTCCGCCCCACCTGCCTCCAGTCAGTGCTCTTTGCCCCAGGTGAACACCTTCCTGGCCACTGCTTGCCTGTTGCCATGGTCACTGTGTCGCCTCCGGCTGAGCAGGTGACCAGGATGTCGACAGAGGGGCTGTGTGGCCGAGATGGCACTGCCGCTCACTACCGAGTGCCACCTGCGTGACCTCTGGTCAGGTCTGCGCAATGTCTGCCCCCTGGCCACGTTGGGTCTTGTTGATGTGTCTACCTGGACTCTGGTTCCATCTGCTCTGCGTTTTGCCTGATGATAGCTGCTATATTTTATTTCTGAGCCCAGAGGTGGTCCCAGCTACCTCTGGAGCTCATCGGTGGCCAATGATACTTGAGGTATTTAAGAGTCTTTCTGGTTCTTGCCTAAGATGCCCTCAGAGATTGTCTGCTTCTCCAGCTGGTCCCCCCTGGGCCACACGTGGGGTAAATCTGAGGTCTGGGACTCAGGCTGGCTCTGAGAAATGGCTGAGGTCTTGTGTGAGTCATGTCTGATGCAGGCTTTAGGGTATGTTTGAGTCCTTGCCAAACATTTCATCCTGCCAGATTGTCACTGGGTCTACGGCAGAGTTGTTGGGTCACGCCAGGTGTGTCATCCACATTGAGGCCATGTCAGATGTCTGAGGAGAGGCCAGAGTATGGGGGTAGATGTGGCAGCCTGGTCTCTGTCAAGGGGAAAAAGTTACTTCCTTCTGCTCTTGTGTCTTATTAGAAAATAATATCTACATGAATCAAAGATTTCAAATATATAATAAAGGAGCCTTGCGGGCTATGGAGAAAATACTGGGCAATTGTTTCAAAGCTGCAGAGTAGGAAAGACCTTGTTTTGGACACCAATCCCAAGAAATGTGCTAGAGGAGATTGATATGTTGTTCCCTGGACAGGAAACAGTACAGCGTATATGGTATATGATATGCTACTTATAATATTTTAAATTTTATTAATTTTTTTTGGCTACTCTGGATTTTCACTGCTGCTACAGGCTCTTCTCTAATTGCAGGGAGTGGGGGCTACTCTCTAATTGAGGTGAGCAGGCTTCTTGTTGTAGTGATTTTTTTCTTGTTGTGGAACTTGGGCACAGGGGCTTCAGTAGTTGTGGCTCTGAGGCTCTCTAGCATAGGATCAATAATTGTGGTTTACAGGCTTAGTTGCTCTGCAGCATATGGGATCTTCTCAGACCAGGGATAGAACTCATTTCTCCCACATTGGCAGGTGAACTCTTCACCAATGAACTACCAGGGAAACCTGCTACTGTATAATGTTTTGATGCAAAAATGTACCCCTGGAATGATACATAAAAAATAATAATTAAGCAAACTGTGAGGAGAGGAAGTGAGTGCTGTGAGCTACGGGGGTTGTGTCTTGCGGTGTTCCAATTTTGAAGTAGTCAACTGTATCACCTATTAAGAATTTCATATACACTATTGATCCTATGCATAAAATGCGGTGTCCAATTTTGAGAATCTACTTAGATTTAAGGTCTTTCTGGTTCTTGCCTAAGATCCCCAGGCTTTAGGGTCCCTGGGCCACACGTGGGTAAATCTGAGGTCTGGGACTCAGGCTGGCTCTGAGAAATGGCTGAGGTCTTGTGTGAGTCATGTCTGATGCAGGCTTTAGGGTATGTTTGAGTCCTTGCCAAACATTTCATCCTGCCAGATTGTCACTGGGTCTACGGCAGAGTTGTTGGGTCACGCCAGGTGTGTCATCCACATTGAGGCCATGTCAGATGTCTGAGGAGAGGCCAGAGTATGGGGGTAGATGTGGCAGCCTGGTCTCTGTCAAGGGGAAAAAGTTACTTCCTTCTGCTCTTGTGTCTTATTAGAAAATAATATCTACATGAATCAAAGATTTCAAATATATAATAAAGGAGCCTTGCGGGCTATGGAGAAAATACTGGGCAATTGTTTCAAAGCTGCAGAGTAGGAAAGACCTTGTTTTGGACACCAATCCCAAGAAATGTGCTAGAGGAGATTGATATGTTGTTCCCTGGACAGGAAACAGTACAGCGTATATGGTATATGATATGCTACTTATAATATTTTAAATTTTATTAATTTTTTTTGGCTACTCTGGATTTTCACTGCTGCTACAGGCTCTTCTCTAATTGCAGGGAGTGGGGGCTACTCTCTAATTGAGGTGAGCAGGCTTCTTGTTGTAGTGATTTTTTTCTTGTTGTGGAACTTGGGCACAGGGGCTTCAGTAGTTGTGGCTCTGAGGCTCTCTAGCATAGGATCAATAATTGTGGTTTACAGGCTTAGTTGCTCTGCAGCATATGGGATCTTCTCAGACCAGGGATAGAACTCATTTCTCCCACATTGGCAGGTGAACTCTTCACCAATGAACTACCAGGGAAACCTGCTACTGTATAATGTTTTGATGCAAAAATGTACCCCTGGAATGATACATAAAAAATAATAATTAAGCAAACTGTGAGGAGAGGAAGTGAGTGCTGTGAGCTACGGGGGTTGTGTCTTGCGGTGTTCCAATTTTGAAGTAGTCAACTGTATCACCTATTAAGAATTTCATATACACTATTGATCCTATGCATAAAATGGACAATTAATGAGAATCTACTCTATAGCATAGAGAATTCTCTTCAGAGTTCTGTGGTGACATGAATGGGAAAAAATTTTGAAATAACAGGATCCATGTAGCTGATTCACTTTACTGTAGAGTAGATATAGACATAATATAGTAAAGTAACTATATTCCAATGAAAAATTTTTCAAAGGAATTCAAATCATCAGCCAAAATGAAGGGGATAAGGAGAAATAATTCAGTCCCTTTACTGGATCATCAATGTTTATAAAAGTTTTCCAGTGAATTCCCTTGTTTACTAAGTATAAAATCACTATCTCCCCAAAATCACATATTTACCCCACATTTTAATTGGCATTGCTTTCCTTTTCCCCAATCTAATTGTATTAACTAGTATCTCTAGTGATGCAATAAATAAGAATAAACATTCAATCTGATCTTTTACTCATTTGCCTTTGACATGGCTCCTTGCCAGAAAGAATAATTTATTTCTATACACATTTGTAAATGTTTGGGGGTTGGCTCTTCCACGTTTTGCTTAGAAAAGTTTTAAAAATATATCTCACCAAAATTTTTATGGTGACATTGCTTTCTTCTTTCTCTTTAAGAACCATTTCTTGAGGTACGATGGATAACGTAAAAGTTGTGCATACGTGATGTATACAACTTAATGTGTGTGGAGTTATTTAATCCACCTGTGATTTTGTTATAGGTAGAAAGGCTCTTCTGGGGCAGCAGGAGGGCTGGTGAGGGAAGGTATCTATATTCTTGCCCCCTGGATAATGTTGTGGCTCTGAGGCTCTCTAGCATAGGATCAATAATTGTGGTTTACAGGCTTAGTTGCTCTGCAGCATATGGGATCTTCTCAGACCAGGGATAGAACTCATTTCTCCCACATTGGCAGGTGAACTCTTCACCAATGAACTACCAGGGAAACCTGCTACTGTATAATGTTTTGATGCAAAAATGTACCCCTGGAATGATACATAAAAAATAATAATTAAGCAAACTGTGAGGAGAGGAAGTGAGTGCTGTGAGCTACGGGGGTTGTGTCTTGCGGTGTTCCAATTTTGAAGTAGTCAACTGTATCACCTATTAAGAATTTCATATACACTATTGATCCTATGCATAAAATGGACAATTAATGAGAATCTACTCTATAGCATAGAGAATTCTCTTCAGAGTTCTGTGGTGACATGAATGGGAAAAAATTTTGAAATAACAGGATCCATGTAGCTGATTCACTTTACTGTAGAGTAGATATAGACATAATATAGTAAAGTAACTATATTCCAATGAAAAAATTTTTCAAAGGAATTCAAATCATCAGCCAAAATGAAGGGGATAAGGAGAAATAATTCAGTCCCTTTACTGGATCATCAATGTTTATAAAAGTTTTCCAGTGAATTCCCTTGTTTACTAAGTATAAAATCACTATCTCCCCAAAATCACATATTTACCCCACATTTTAATTGGCATTGCTTTCCTTTTCCCCAATCTAATTGTATTAACTAGTATCTCTAGTGATGCAATAAATAAGAATAAACATTCAATCTGATCTTTTACTCATTTGCCTTTGACATGGCTCCTTGCCAGAAAGAATAATTTATTTCTATACACATTTGTAAATGTTTGGGGGTTGGCTCTTCCACGTTTTGCTTAGAAAAGTTTTAAAAATATATCTCACCAAAATTTTTATGGTGACATTGCTTTCTTCTTTCTCTTTAAGAACCATTTCTTGAGGTACGATGGATAACGTAAAAGTTGTGCATACGTGATGTATACAACTTAATGTGTGTGGAGTTATTTAATCCACCTGTGATTTTGTTATAGGTAGAAAGGCTCTTCTGGGGCAGCAGGAGGGCTGGTGAGGGAAGGTATCTATATTCTTGCTCCCTGGATAATGTTGATGGGCTTTCTTAAGGACGACCTGGCACAGTTGCCCTTCCTGACCATGTGCATCAAGGAGAGCCTGAGACTACATCCCCCCTTCTCAGTTATCTCCCGCTGCTGCACCCAGGACATTGTGCTTCCGGATGGCCGGGTCATCCCCAAAGGTGCCCACGATGGCTGAGGGGACACGTTCTGGTGAGAAAGAGGGGCCATTTGGTAGGTTGGACCTAGTCCTGACTGGCCCCTCCTCTTCCACAGGTGTTATCTGCTTCATCAGTATTTTTGGGATCCACCACAACCCAACTGTGTGGCCAGACCCTGAGGTGCTGCCTCCTACACACCCTCCACATCCCTCAGGGAGTCCAGGGGAGGGTACAGGGTTCTGCCTTGGCAAAGCAGACATCACCTCCCCCAACTAGACAAACATCTGCCCAGTAGCCCTGCCTTGTCTTTTCCCAGGTCTATGACCCCTTCTGCTTCAACCCAGAAAACATGAAGGAGAAGTCACCTTCAGAGGTGTTTGTTCTCTTCTCTGTGGGGCCCAGGTGAGGACAGGAGGCCCCTGAGGTAGGAATGCATTGACAGAGTCCGGGGGTGGGGGTTTAATGTGGGGGCCAAAAGTGGGAAGGGAGAAAACTTAAGATGGTCAGTGTCTCTCTCCTCCCTCCAGACGTTGTGGGTAAGAGCCTGGGTAATGGTGATGGACTAAAGGGGGGTTTTGCGATGTGCTGAGGGTCCAGCTTTTCCGTTTGCTGGTCTTAACTGACTAGAGTGTGGACTAGGTCTTGGAATATGCAAGGCCACGTGGGTTCCAGGCAAGGTTGGCCTTTATGTAGCCCTGTGGCTAGCAGTCGAGGTTGTGGACCAAATCCCGGCTGCTTTGGGGTTTGGGTCAGGGTCCCGAGTGCAGTCAGAACCCCCTCTCCCGCCCACAGGGACTGCATTGGGCAGACCTTTGCCATGACCGAGATGAAGGTGGTCCTGGTGCTCATGCTGCTGCACTTCTGCGTCCTGCTGGATAAGAAGGAGCCACGCAGGAAGCCGGAGCTGATCCTGCGTGCTGAGGGGGGACTCTGGCTATGGGTGGAGCCACTGAGCGCAGGCCAGTAATAACCTTCTGTCCTGAGATCCTCCCTGAACCTAGACACCATACCTTGCAGATTTCCAGGAATAAATCTGTGCTGTTAAGGCTATCCCAGTCTCATGGAGAGCAGCCAGAGGTCTTTGGGCCCACACAGGATTCAGGCGAGTGGGCATGGCTTGAACATCAGAGGAGGGTGTGCTTACGGGGGCAGGAGTGGAAGGGCCAAAATTTTTGTGATAGCTGGAGCTCTATCTTTGATCATGAGGGCAAGACTACTCTTAGCCAAGATAAAGAAGCCTAGAAGTCGATACAATCAGGATCAAATGGCCCTGGGTCCACCCCTCTCTGCCTATTGAAGTCATCATTCCAGTCTGCCACTTAGTAGCTGTTTGGCGTGGGTGAAATTCTCTCTCTAAGCTTTAGTCTCTTTATTACATAACAGTAGCCACTTTGTTGCCACGTTGTGCAGGCGGGTGGTCAAGCAAGCACGTGCAAATGGATGACGGTGTCTGGTAAGCATCAGTACTCAATAAGGTTTCATTTCCTCCCTTCATTTGTATCACTTTCTCTGATTTAAAATGTTCAAAAATCATAGAAGTTATATTTAAGTCTTTGGACATGTGGAAACCTTCTGATGAAGAAAACAGGGTTTGGTTTTAAGAAACATTGATTGTCAGTGTCTCTCCTCCTCCAGACGTTGTGGGTAAGAGCCGGTAATGTGCTGAGGGGTCCAGCTTTTCCGTTTGCTGGTCTTAACTGACTAGAGTGTGGACTAGGTCTTGGAATATGCAAGGCCACGTGGGTTCCAGGCAAGGTTGGCCTTTATGTAGCCCTGTGGCTAGCAGTCGAGGTTGTGGACCAAATCCCGGCTGCTTTGGGGTTTGGGTCAGGGTCCCGAGTGCAGTCAGAACCCCCTCTCCCGCCCACAGGGACTGCATTGGGCAGACCTTTGCCATGACCGAGATGAAGGTGGTCCTGGTGCTCATGCTGCTGCACTTCTGCGTCCTGCTGGATAAGAAGGAGCCACGCAGGAAGCCGGAGCTGATCCTGCGTGCTGAGGGGGGACTCTGGCTATGGGTGGAGCCACTGAGCGCAGGCCAGTAATAACCTTCTGTCCTGAGATCCTCCCTGAACCTAGACACCATACCTTGCAGATTTCCAGGAATAAATCTGTGCTGTTAAGGCTATCCCAGTCTCATGGAGAGCAGCCAGAGGTCTTTGGGCCCACACAGGATTCAGGCGAGTGGGCATGGCTTGAACATCAGAGGAGGGTGTGCTTACGGGGGCAGGAGTGGAAGGGCCAAAATTTTTGTGATAGCTGGAGCTCTATCTTTGATCATGAGGGCAAGACTACTCTTAGCCAAGATAAAGAAGCCTAGAAGTCGATACAATCAGGATCAAATGGCCCTGGGTCCACCCCTCTCTGCCTATTGAAGTCATCATTCCAGTCTGCCACTTAGTAGCTGTTTGGCGTGGGTGAAATTCTCTCTCTAAGCTTTAGTCTCTTTATTACATAACAGTAGCCACTTTGTTGCCACGTTGTGCAGGCGGGTGGTCAAGCAAGCACGTGCAAATGGATGACGGTGTCTGGTAAGCATCAGTACTCAATAAGGTTTCATTTCCTCCCTTCATTTGTATCACTTTCTCTGATTTAAAATGTTCAAAAATCATAGAAGTTATATTTAAGTCTTTGGACATGTGGAAACCTTCTGATGAAGAAAACAGTCATTGAAGATTCAGTGAATTCAAAATTTCCATCGTTACATTGATTACATTTAACAAGTGGCTTGGATGTAATACTGGTAAAAAGCTAAAGACCGAAAAAATTTTGTTCCCTCATAGGAGCATGACCTGGTATTTCACTTTCATCAGGATATTCTAGGAAGTGGAGTTCAAGAGGATCCACCATAATGAGAGGTGGTGGAGGGAGCAGAGGGGCAGGGCATTTCCTTCAGCACCCGGGACAGCGGCTGTTCCAGTTCTTGTTCCACTCAGGCTATTGAGGGTCCTGGGATAGAGTCCTACTCTCCGAGCCTTTGAGGGGCCAGAAGATTCATTGATTGCAAAATAAGAAAGAAACCTTGTAACGTGAAATAAGTAAATATTTAATATATTCTAAGCTGAAAATTGCATATGCTTTTCTTTGCCTTCACAGTTCTTTAAAATGTTTCTCTTGGGCTTTCCTGGTGGTCCAGCGGGTAAGGACACCACCTTGCAGAGCAAGGGGCACCGGTTTGATCCCTGGCCTGGGAAGATCCCACGTGCCACAGAGCGGCTGGACCGATGTGTCCA
This sequence comes from Tragulus kanchil, assembly GCA_022376925.1. Lineage (NCBI taxonomy): Eukaryota > Metazoa > Chordata > Mammalia > Artiodactyla > Tragulidae > Tragulus > Tragulus kanchil. The sequence goes on along the minus strand of JAIOJX010000029.1, from coordinate 18,509,171 downwards.
ATTACCGAGCCGGAGCTCTGGAGCGCACGCGCCCAGAGCTGGTGCTCTGTGACAACAGAGGCCACCGCGATGGGAGGCCCACACGGGCTAAAGAACAAAGATGGATGAAAACAGATAAATGAAAGACCAATAGAAGTGGCCTGCCTGCCCCCCTCCCTCCCCAGCCCATCCCCCCCAAAAATAAAATGTTTCTCTTTTCCCCCAAATGATACCTTGTCATAGAAGAAACCACAGGTAAGAAAAAGAAATAAAAATCATATCCATAATCCAAACATGTCAAAGGGATCTCCATTCATATTCTCTCACATGTTCTGCTAAATTTAAAATTCTGTATAATCCTTATATCTGTAAAAATTTGACTTTACAGTGTATTACATTTACATGTCATCTTCTTGTTAATAATTTTATTTTACTGATTAAGAAGGCTTCCCTGGTGGCTCAGCAGTAAAGAGTCTGCCCACCAATGCTAGGAGACACCAGTTCGATCCCTGGATCAGAATGATCCTCTGGAAGAGGTCATGGCAAGTCTATGGGATCACAGAGTCAGATATAACTGAAGTAACTGAGCACAGCATGACACTGACTAAAATGCACATAAAAATACACTCAACATCATTAGTTGTTAGGGAAATGCAAATCAGTGCAACAACGTGATGTCACTTCACACCCACCAGGTGACAAGAATATAAAACAATGGAAAATAGCAAGTGTTGGTGAGGATGTGGTCATTGTAATCCTCATACATTGCTGTTGGGAATATAAAATGGTGTGGTCACTGTGAAAAGTCGTCTGCTGTTTTCTCAGTAAATTCAACCTAGAATTATCATATGATCCTGCTATGCTACACCTAGGTATGTATCCAAAAGAACTCAAAATAGGTATTTAAACAAAAGGTTGTAAACAACCCTTCAGAATGGCACATCCACTCTTGCCAAAGGTTCAACTTGTGGGAAACAATTCAAATACCCATTAATCAAAAAATGAATCAATAAGAAGAGGTATATCCTTAACAAGCAATTTTATGAAGTCATAAAAACAAATAAAGAAGAGACTTCCTTGGATGCCCAGTAGTTAAGACTCCATGCTTCCAATGTATGGGCCATGAGACTGATCCCTGGTTGGGGCACTAAGATCCCACAAGCCATGTGGTATGGCCAAAAAGATTTTTTTTTTAAAAAAGAAATGAAGCACGGGGCTTTCCTGGTAGCTCAGTGGTAAAGAGTTTGCCTGCCAATGCAGGAGACACGGCTGGGATCCCTGATCCAAGAAGATCCCACATGCTCTGGAGTAACGAAGCCCATGAGCCACAGCTATGGAGCCTGTGCTCTAGAGCCTCAGAGCCACAGCGATTGAGCCCATGTGCCACAGCTATTGAAGCCTGTGTGCCCTAGAGCCTGAGTTCCACAACAAGAGAAGTCACCACAACAAGAAGTCTGCTCACCTCAAGTAGAGAGTAGCCCTACTCCCTGCAACTAGAGAAGAGCCACTGGCAGCAGTGAAAGCCCAGAATAACTAAAAATAAATAAATAAAATGCATTTCTTAAAAAAAAAAAAAAAAAAGAAAGAAAGAAAAAGGCAGGCTTCCCCGGTGGTCCAGTGGGTAAGGACACCACCTTGCAGTGCAAGGGCGCCGGTTCAATTCCTGGCCTGGGAAGATCCCACGTGCCACAGAGCGGCTGGACGGATGTGTCCAACTACCGAGCCAGAGCTCTGGAGCACATGCGTCAAATCTGGCACTCTGTGACAAGAGAGGCCATTGCTACGGGAGGCCCACACAGGCCAAAGAACAAGGATGGATGAAAATAAATAAATGAAAGACCAATGGAAGTGGCCAAAAAAGAAAAAAAAAGGCAAACATAGCAGTGGTCACTGTGAAAAGTCGTCTGCTGTTTTCTCAGTAATTGGATCCTGCTATGCTACACCTAGGTATGTATCCAAAAGAACTCAAAATAGGTATTTAAACAAAAGGTTGTAAACAACCCTTCAGAATGGCACATCCACTCTTGCCAAAGGTTCAACTTGTGGGAAACAATTCAAATACCCATTAATCAAAAAATGAATCAATAAGAAGAGGTATATCCTTAACAAGCAATTTTATGAAGTCATAAAAACAAATAAAGAAGAGACTTCCTTGGATGCCCAGTAGTTAAGACTCCATGCTTCCAATGTATGGGCCATGAGACTGATCCCTGGTTGGGGCACTAAGATCCCACAAGCCATGTGGTATGGCCAAAAAGATTTTTTTTTTAAAAAAGAAATGAAGCACGGGGCTTTCCTGGTAGCTCAGTGGTAAAGAGTTTGCCTGCCAATGCAGGAGACACGGCTGGGATCCCTGATCCAAGAAGATCCCACATGCTCTGGAGTAACGAAGCCCATGAGCCACAGCTATGGAGCCTGTGCTCTAGAGCCTCAGAGCCACAGCGATTGAGCCCATGTGCCACAGCTATTGAAGCCTGTGTGCCCTAGAGCCTGAGTTCCACAACAAGAGAAGTCACCACAACAAGAAGTCTGCTCACCTCAAGTAGAGAGTAGCCCTACTCCCTGCAACTAGAGAAGAGCCACTGGCAGCAGTGAAAGCCCAGAATAACTAAAAATAAATAAATAAAATGCATTTCTTAAAAAAAAAAAAAAAAAAGAAAGAAAGAAAAAGGCAGGCTTCCCTGGTGGTCCAGTGGGTAAGGACACCACCTTGCAGTGCAAGGGCGCCGGTTCAATTCCTGGCCTGGGAAGATCCCACGTGCCACAGAGCGGCTGGACGGATGTGTCCAACTACCGAGCCAGAGCTCTGGAGCACATGCGTCAAATCTGGCACTCTGTGACAAGAGAGGCCATTGCTACGGGAGGCCCACACAGGCCAAAGAACAAGGATGGATGAAAATAAATAAATGAAAGACCAATAGAAGTGGCCAGAAAAGAAAAAAAAAAAAGGCAAACATAGCAGTGGTCTTGAGTGGAGGACAGATGTCGATCCTCTAGTCCCCTCACGGTGCCTGCAGGTGCTTTCCACCAGCCAGACATCATCTCCTTACCTGACTCAAACAAGCTATAGGTCTGTGGCCAGACTCCTGTATTAACAACCTGACTCCATATTGTATCTATCCCTTTATCCCTAACCTTTGTGTTCTATTGCCTATGCTCCATCATGATGACTCTGCAGCTTCGTAAAACAATGTTGCCTTATAGCCTAGATAAGAGGAGAGCCTGGGGGAGAAAGTTTCCATGTATATGTATGGAGGAGTTCAATCACCGTTCACCTGAAACTATCACAGTATTAATTGGCTCTACACCGAAACCAAACTTAAAAGTTTAAATAAATGAATAAAATAATGTTGCCTATAGCCTGAAAGATATGCAATAACCCCTTCTAAAGGCTCTGCCTCCCAAGCTTGACCTTTCAGTCTATAACATGAGGCAATCATCTAGAGATAAAGAGTCACAGAACATAAAATAACATTTGGGGGTTTACATCAGTGACCACACCAACACAGACAACTGCTAAAACAAAGGTTTATCTTATCTATTCAGGGATCTGACCCACCAAGTAGTCTGCAACCACCAGCCACACCCTCTCTCTTTCAGTATAAAAGAAGCCCGAATTATACCTCTGATAAGATGACTATTTTCCTGGAGGAGAAAATGGCAAGCCAATCCAGTATTCTTGCCTGGAGAATCCCATGGACAGAGGAGCCTAGTGGGCTACAGTCCATGCGGTTGCAGAGTCGGACATGACTGAGTGACTGAGCAAAAAGATGATGGTTCTTTGGGACACTGTTGCACCTTCTCCTCAGCTGACTGGCTTTCAGAATAAAGTCATGTTTCCTTGTCCCAACACCTGGTCTTGATATATTGACTTGTTGTGTGGTGAGCAGTACAAGTTTGGACACAATGTCATTGTTGTATCCCATAGTCTCAACCTGGGTCAGTTTAAGCTCCACCAGTACTCCCAGACTGTGGTTCACTCAGCTCCTGTGGCCCTGGCCAGTGTTTTTGCCCATAACCTAAGCACAAAGTAGAGTAAGAAAGAAAATTCTGCCTCTCTCCCTTCAAGCTGTTTCCTTTGGAGTGAAGTTCTTGAGACCTCTCTCCATTGATACTTTAATGAGAAACCTTCATCTCCCTTGCCCTCCACAGGATGCTGTTTGTTAACCTTACCCTGGTCTGTTAAAACTGGGGATAGTCGGGCTGTTTTTCAGAACTGGCATCACCCACTGAATAGCATCTAGAGCAACTCTCATGGGTCTCCTGTGCCTTCCTGGAGTTTTCCCTGTGCCTTATGTTTCCCAAAACCAGCTCATTTGCTCTCCTAGTACTTCTGCGCAGAAGTTGCCAACCCCAGCTTACACATCCAGCCCAACTCAGGCTCAATGTGCCTTCAGGGGCTGGTTAGATTTCCCGATCTTTACTGTGGTAAGTGAAATGCAGCACCTGCTTTCTGCTTGAGTGTCTGGCCAGACTTCACCATCAATGTGGGTCTCCTGCAAGGCTAGTTCCTGGTTCTCCCATGGGTGAATACGGAAGAAAACTGCCTCATGTCCTCTCTTTGTCTTTGCACATTTGAAGAAGGAAGCTGGACGGAGACTTTTTAAGTCCACTGAATTGCCCCATCTTTTTCTTGGTCTTTACAGTGCTAGCCAGGTTTGGGAGAATGGGGGTGATCTTTATTCACTACCCACTTCTCCCTATCATTCAGGTTTCTGCTCAAAGTGGAGGAGAAAAGGAATGGGTTACCGTGACTAGACTGACACCATCTTGGAAAAGGAGGCTCCATCTTGCAATCTCAGTGAACTTTTAGTGAACTTTGAACTATGTGGTCATGAAAATGAAGAACAAACAGCCAAAGAGGCCTCCCAGATGGGTGAGAACCAGCCCAGGGTGACCATGTACCCAGACCGCCTGAAGCCAAGAAAAAAGCAATGTCACCATGAGATGGATCACCATTTGGAATCTTAATTAGTCGATCTTGACTCAGGCCTGACGGTGTGTCCGGATGGCTTTGGAATGTAACTGTATGATTGCAACCTGATCATATCTTTTCCTAGCATTGTCTAAAGCTAACTTCAAATAATTTGGGGAGGTGGATTTGGACACCTACACTTTGGGTATAAAAGGTTGTCACAAAAATTGGTCAGCGTCCTCAACTAAAGAGGAGACCCTGTCTCGGACCCACTGGTGTAATAAACTGTACTCTATCCACACTCTCCTTCCGAATGAGTCTGTCTCCCAGAGTTTTTGGCTATAATATTAGGTCGAAACATAGAAGAACAAACCTGATTCCATACCGTATCTGTTCTTCTATCTATAACCTCAGTGCTCTGTGACCTCTGTGCTCTGTGACCTAATGCTGCCTCTGCATTTTTGTAAAAGAATGTTACCTATAGCCTGGAATAGGCATGATGACCCATCTCAAGGCCCTGCTTCCTAGAGTTGACCTTTAAAACTATAACACTTTTCATTTATACAGAGATAAAATGTTACAACATAAGAAAAACATTTTCCCTATCGGAGGCTTATGGGAACATTGTGACTGAACCTCTGTGGACAGCCTGCTACAGAATTCACCATCAATGTGGGTCTCCTGCAAGGCTAGTTCCTGGTTCTCCCATGGGTGAATACGGAAGAAAACTGCCTCATGTCCTCTCTTTGTCTTTGCACATTTGAAGAAGGAAGCTGGACGGAGACTTTTTAAGTCCACTGAATTGCCCCATCTTTTTCTTGGTCTTTACAGTGCTAGCCAGGTTTGGGAGAATGGGGGTGATCTTTATTCACTACCCACTTCTCCCTATCATTCAGGTTTCTGCTCAAAGTGGAGGAGAAAAGGAATGGGTTACCGTGACTAGACTGACACCATCTTGGAAAAGGAGGCTCCATCTTGCAATCTCAGTGAACTTTTAGTGAACTTTGAACTATGTGGTCATGAAAATGAAGAACAAACAGCCAAAGAGGCCTCCCAGATGGGTGAGAACCAGCCCAGGGTGACCATGTACCCAGACCGCCTGAAGCCAAGAAAAATGCAATGTCACCATGAGATGGATCACCATTTGTAATCTTAATTAGTCGATCTTGACTCAGGCCTGACGGTGTGTCCGGATGGCTTTGGAATGTAACTGTATGATTGCAACCTGATCATATCTTTTCCTAGCATTGTCTAAAGCTAACTTCAAATAATTTGGGGAGGTGGATTTGGACACCTACACTTTGGGTATAAAAGGTTGTCACAAAAATTGGTCAGCGTCCTCAACTAAAGAGGAGACCCTGTCTCGGACCCACTGGTGTAATAAACTGTACTCTATCCACACTCTCCTTCCGAATGAGTCTGTCTCCCAGAGTTTTTGGCTATAATATTAGGTCGAAACATAGAAGAACAAACCTGATTCCATACCGTATCTGTTCTTCTATCTATAACCTCAGTGCTCTGTGACCTCTGTGCTCTGTGACCTAATGCTGCCTCTGCATTTTTGTAAAAGAATGTTACCTATAGCCTGGAATAGGCATGATGACCCATCTCAAGGCCCTGCTTCCTAGAGTTGACCTTTAAAACTATAACACTTTTCATTTATACAGAGATAAAATGTTACAACATAAGAAAAACATTTTCCCTATCGGAGGCTTATGGGAACATTGTGACTGAACCTCTGTGGACAGCCTGCTACAGAATTCCAGCAACAAGCAGCTTTTAGCAATCAGGCACCACCCCCACCCCCATGCATACAGCACAAAAGAGTCCTAGGTTCTAACTCTGGTAAGATGTTCCTTTGAGACACTCATCCACCAACTTCTTAGTCTGCTGCTGTGCTGTGCTTAGCTCCATCTTGTCCAACATTTTGAGTCCCCGTGGACTGTATGTAGCCTGCTGCCAAGCTCCTCTACCCACAGAATTCTCCAGGCAAGAGTACTGGAGTAGGTTTTCCTGCCCTGCTCCAGGGGATCTTCCTGACCCAGGGCTTGAACCCACATCTCTTACATCTCCAGCATTAGCAGGTGTGTTCTTTACCTCTAGTGCCACATGGGAAATCCCTTAGTCTGATGACTTTCTCCCCCCAAAATTACTATTCCTTGTCCCAACACCTCATCTCTTGATTTATTAGCCTGTTGTGTGTTGAGTAATACAAACTTACACTTGGTAGCAAGGCCACCTCCTCAGGGAGGCCCTTGGGATTGCACTGTCCAGGCCCCTTGGTCACTTTCTGGTGTGTCTCAAGGTGTTGATTTCCTTCACTACGGCCACAATCTGACTTGGCCTTATTTCCTGTTGGCTTCCCCCTTCGTGTGCATCCCTGGTGGCTTGGACAGTAAAGAATCTGCCTACAACGCGGGAGACCTGGGTTTGATCCCTGCATCAGGAAGATCCCCTGGAGAAGAGAATGGCCATCCACTCCAGTATTCTTGCCTGGAGAATTTTGTGGACAGAGGAGCCTAGTAGGCTACGGGCCATGGGGTTGCAAAGAGTTAGACACGACTGAGTGACTAAAACAACATACTTAGACTTAATACAGCTTAGCAGGACTATGTTGGCAAATGCTGGTATGGTGGCTGCCATTTCTGCTCCAGGCTGCCTGCCTATTCCTGGCACACAGGACACCTGCCATGAGCTGAACCCCTCTAGTCTCTGGGGCTTCTTCCCCTATGTGTACACTGTGGTCACATGGTTTAGCATATACTGGCCTTGCCTCCTTGACCCTGATGTGGATCTAGTTCTAACATTTCTTTTGAGATAAAATGTTACAACATAAGAAAAACATTTTCCCTATCGGAGGCTTATGGGAACATTGTGACTGAACCTCTGTGGACAGCCTGCTACAGAATTCCAGCAACAAGCAGCTTTTAGCAATCAGGCACCACCCCCACCCCCATGCATACAGCACAAAAGAGTCCTAGGTTCTAACTCTGGTAAGATGTTCCTTTGAGACACTCATCCACCAACTTCTTAGTCTGCTGCTGTGCTGTGCTTAGCTCCATCTTGTCCAACATTTTGAGTCCCCGTGGACTGTATGTAGCCTGCTGCCAAGCTCCTCTACCCACAGAATTCTCCAGGCAAGAGTACTGGAGTAGGTTTTCCTGCCCTGCTCCAGGGGATCTTCCTGACCCAGGGCTTGAACCCACATCTCTTACATCTCCAGCATTAGCAGGTGTGTTCTTTACCTCTAGTGCCACATGGGAAATCCCTTAGTCTGATGACTTTCTCCCCCCAAAATTACTATTCCTTGTCCCAACACCTCATCTCTTGATTTATTAGCCTGTTGTGTGTTGAGTAATACAAACTTACACTTGGTAGCAAGGCCACCTCCTCAGGGAGGCCCTTGGGATTGCACTGTCCAGGCCCCTTGGTCACTTTCTGGTGTGTCTCAAGGTGTTGATTTCCTTCACTACGGCCACAATCTGACTTGGCCTTATTTCCTGTTGGCTTCCCCCTTCGTGTGCATCCCTGGTGGCTTGGACAGTAAAGAATCTGCCTACAACGCGGGAGACCTGGGTTTGATCCCTGCATCAGGAAGATCCCCTGGAGAAGAGAATGGCCATCCACTCCAGTATTCTTGCCTGGAGAATTTTGTGGACAGAGGAGCCTAGTAGGCTACGGGCCATGGGGTTGCAAAGAGTTAGACACGACTGAGTGACTAAAACAACATACTTAGACTTAATACAGCTTAGCAGGACTATGTTGGCAAATGCTGGTATGGTGGCTGCCATTTCTGCTCCAGGCTGCCTGCCTATTCCTGGCACACAGGACACCTGCCATGAGCTGAACCCCTCTAGTCTCTGGGGCTTCTTCCCCTATGTGTACACTGTGGTCACATGGTTTAGCATATACTGGCCTTGCCTCCTTGACCCTGATGTGGATGGACCTGCCAGGAGGCAAAGTTTACCCCTGTGGAGGGAAGCTCCTTGTTGGGGCAGGGTACACCCCACTCCTGAGGGCATGAGGGCCCTCCACCTCAGTCCCCCACCTGTGTTGAAGGTAGAGAAGTTTGGGATCTCCCCAACATCCTACAAAGACTGTCTCCCTGCTCTCCTGATCAGTAGCTCTGCCAGAAGTCCCATCCATCGAGTTCTCTGTCACCTGAGACCAGCTCCTAGGGCAGTTCTGAACAGGATCACAAGAGGACCAGGAGGGGAGGTCTAGATCCACGGTGGTCCATCCTGGATGTGAGAAGATGATCCATGTGATAATATATGGCCCTCAAGGTATCTGCTCACTGGGTTGCCTGGGAGTCGACTGTTACACATGTCCCTGGGTTAACAGTGCCATGTCCCTTATGAACAGAGGGAAGCAGCAGAGGGAGGGAAAAGGCACACAGTGGGGCTCCATGATGTAGAGCACCTGACTCACAGGGAGAGTAGTATATGTCCAGTCCCAGGCACACAGGAGACGTGGCTCTTGTGGAATGCCCAGCACAAAGTACGTTCTTTGTGTGGCATGTTGGTCACCCAGGAGGCATGCTTTCTGTCAGACACCCGGGATATGACAGGATTTGCTTAGCATACCAAGCATAGCGTGGGCACATTTGATGTCAAGAATCTAGCATATAGAGTTGGCATACTTCCTATATTCTGCACAGAGGAGGTTTCTTTTATGCAGAGCAGGTGACACACAGCAGATATGCTTTATGCAGAGTACCTGACACACAATAACCATAGAGTACCCAACACACGGGAGGTGTGCATGACCTAGACGAGCCAGCACATAGTAGGCACACTTTGTGTGCAGCACCTGCCATAGAGCAGGTTTTAGGATTTGTGCAGAGTACTCAGCACACAGGAGGTGCACTTTACCTAGAGGATCTGATACACAGAAGACATGCTTCATATAGAATTTCTCATGCAGTTTAGGCATTTTTTTTACAGAGTTTTGTTGTTTACTGTCACACATAGACCTGAATCTGCCATATGTATAGGCATGTTTCTTTAAATACTCATAGACACTCTCGACACACAGCCTTCTGCCCACAGTAGGCTTACTATTTGAGGAATACGGGCACACGCTAGCATAAACACTAGCAGCCAGGTCTTTCCCTTCGTTCCATCTGTTCAGGGGATCCTGATCTACCCATTTTATTGCAGAACCCTCCTTGGTCCCACTCTCAGGCTCTCATCCAACATCCTATGGGTCAGATGACTGACTGAGTCCAGAGAGGGTGGGCAACACCCACAGTCACAGTGATTCTGCCCACTCAGGACCGCCACACTTACCCCAGCCCCAGCTCTGTCATCCCTTGTGTGGACCCTGCTCCCTCTAAGCCACTCACACGCATTCCCCAGGTGCCCACTTCTGACTAGAACACTTTATCTCCTGGGTCCGATGTGGGTAATGCCCAGCCAAGTTGGTTTCTCTGTTCCTGCTCCCAGCAGCCATGTCTCAACAAAAGCCCTGGGCTGCTTTGAGGAAGGACTTGAACATGCACTCGGCTGTGTGACCCAGAGGGTAGAGGCTTCACAGCTCTGAGCTTCTTGATTCCATGCTGAGAGATGGTACTGGAAGCCCTCCTGGGTGGAGAGGAGCCCCGGAGATGTTTTGGGACAAGGCTGGGTCAGCCCTACCCACCGGGCATCTGAACGTTTGTGTTCTGACCTGCTGCACCCTGGTCTGGGAAGGGCAGGGCTGGCTGTAAACCAGAGGGCCCAGAGTCACCTTTGCCCACACCCTAACTTGTCCACCTGGGAGGTGATGAGTCCTGAGACTTCAGCATCCACAGTGATGCATGATCCTGAACTCTCGATAAGCCCGTTGCCCCCTTCTCCCCACCTTCCATTTGGGCAGCTTCCAGGTAGGGTGGAGGTAATGAAGATACAAGGATTGGCTGGCTTAGCCTGGACCCTGGCAGCTTCCTCTAGATCCAGCACCAGATAAAGACTTCCCGGAAAAAGCAAAGAGGAACTTGTGTGAGACAAGCTGCTCTTGACAGAAGGTGCCAGACAGGGGGTCAAGGTACCAGGGGTCTTGTATGGGATGGAGGAGGCAGCTTCCCAAGGCAGGGTGCCTTCAGGGAATGAGCTGGCCTGGGGGGTGAATGGGTAATAGTGGGTAACTAACTCTCTGTCTCTCTGACACTCTTCCTCTGAGTTACTTTGGGTCTCGCTCCCCTACCTGAACCTGTGTCACCCAACGCCCAGCACCTGCCTCCCTGCCCCTCACTTCCTGTTCCCCTCCCTCTATGTGTCTCTGTCTCACAGCTCACCATCACCACCTCTTCCTTTCTCCCCAGGAGCTGACCCTCCACCGCATCTGACCCCGGGATGCTGGAGCTGAGCCTGTCTTGGCTGGGAGTCGGGTCCTTGGCATCCTCCCCATGGCTGCTGCTGCTGCTGGTTGGGGCCTCCTGGCTCCTGGCCCGCATCCTGGACTGGACCTACACCTCCTGTGAAAATGCTCGCAGCCTCCAATGTTTCCCGCAGCCCCCCAAACTCAACTGGTTCTTGGGTCACATGGGACTGGTAAGTGCTGGCAGCAGAATGAGCCTGGAAAATCAGGGTGGATGGACTTCCTAAGGAGTCAGGAATGGGGCTCAGGGTTTGGGCTGGGGTCTTGAATAGCAGAGAAGCCAAACAGGATCCAGAGCCCCCTCTTCCCTCACCCATTCATTCCATAGATGTGCCATCGAGACCTTCCCCTCATTCTGTCCTTCTGCCCTAGCCTGCTTTGGGGTCCATTTCCTGCCTGACCTCCACACATTAGTACACCTTTGAGGCTGGGCTGCACAGAACCTGGTCTCCTGGCCTTTCCAGTCCCCATGGTGGCCTGAGACCTCCTCAAGGCCGCTGTCCAGGGTCTACTCTGCATGGGGCCCATTCCTTGTATCTTGTCGTTCGTGACTGTAGTTTCCCCACAAGAACTAGGTATCACCTCCCCACCCTTCCTATGGGGCACAGTTTCCCCTCTCCTTCCTGGGTCCCCTCCTCTTAATATCTCCCCTCTCTTCTCAAGATGTTCTGGTGGACCCCTCACCCAGTCTTAGCCTGGACCCTGGCAGCTTCCTCTAGATCCAGCACCAGATAAAGACTTCCCGGAAAAAGCAAAGAGGAACTTGTGTGAGACAAGCTGCTCTTGACAGAAGGTGCCAGACAGGGGGTCAAGGTACCAGGGGTCTTGTATGGGATGGAGGAGGCAGCTTCCCAAGGCAGGGTGCCTTCAGGGAATGAGCTGGCCTGGGGGGTGAATGGGTAATAGTGGGTAACTAACTCTCTGTCTCTCTGACACTCTTCCTCTGAGTTACTTTGGGTCTCGCTCCCCTACCTGAACCTGTGTCACCCAACGCCCAGCACCTGCCTCCCTGCCCCTCACTTCCTGTTCCCCTCCCTCTATGTGTCTCTGTCTCACAGCTCACCATCACCACCTCTTCCTTTCTCCCCAGGAGCTGACCCTCCACCGCATCTGACCCCGGGATGCTGGAGCTGAGCCTGTCTTGGCTGGGAGTCGGGTCCTTGGCATCCTCCCCATGGCTGCTGCTGCTGCTGGTTGGGGCCTCCTGGCTCCTGGCCCGCATCCTGGACTGGACCTACACCTCCTGTGAAAATGCTCGCAGCCTCCAATGTTTCCCGCAGCCCCCCAAACTCAACTGGTTCTTGGGTCACATGGGACTGGTAAGTGCTGGCAGCAGAATGAGCCTGGAAAATCAGGGTGGATGGACTTCCTAAGGAGTCAGGAATGGGGCTCAGGGTTTGGGCTGGGGTCTTGAATAGCAGAGAAGCCAAACAGGATCCAGAGCCCCCTCTTCCCTCACCCATTCATTCCATAGATGTGCCATCGAGACCTTCCCCTCATTCTGTCCTTCTGCCCTAGCCTGCTTTGGGGTCCATTTCCTGCCTGACCTCCACACATTAGTACACCTTTGAGGCTGGGCTGCACAGAACCTGGTCTCCTGGCCTTTCCAGTCCCCATGGTGGCCTGAGACCTCCTCAAGGCCGCTGTCCAGGGTCTACTCTGCATGGGGCCCATTCCTTGTATCTTGTCGTTCGTGACTGTAGTTTCCCCACAAGAACTAGGTATCACCTCCCCACCCTTCCTATGGGGCACAGTTTCCCCTCTCCTTCCTGGGTCCCCTCCTCTTAATTTCTCCCCTCTCTCTTCTCAAGATGTTCTGGTGGACCCCTCACCCAGTCTGTATATGAAAGTGTTAGTTGCTCAGTCATGTCTGACTCTTTGCAATCCCATGAACTGTAGATCGTCAGACTCCTCTGTCCATGGATTTCTCCAGGCAAGAATACTGGAGTGGGTTGCCATTTCCTTCTCTAGGGATCTTCCCGACCCAGGGGTCAGACCCACGTCTCCTGCATTGTAGGTGAACTCTTTACCAGGAAATCGATCACTCTACAAATAGGTGGCCAAAATTTTAGACCACACCTTGCACCACACACACACCTGACTTGTATTCTAGACCTTAACTTTTGATTTGGCCCTGCTCATGATTAATTAAACAGTTAATTGTCCAATTAATTGTCCTTATTAACCATCTTCCCAATCTATTGATAGTTCTGGGGAACAGATACTACTGTGCCCAGTCCAGGACTGGCACAAAGTGGAAATAACTGAGCAGAGTTGAATAAAAAAGAATCAGAAGAAATGAGGACAGTCTCAGAGACCTCTGGGCAGCATCACATTCAAATCATAGAGGTGCCAGAAGAAGAAGAGGGAAAAAAAAGAGGGGGACCTGAGAAAACATTTGAGGAGATTATAGTAGAAAACTTCCCTAACATAGGAAAGGTAATTGTCACCTAAGTCCAGGAAGACCAGAGAGCCCCATACAGGATAAACCCAAGGAGAAATACACCAAGACACGTATTATACAAACTAATAACAATTAAGTACAAAGAAAAAAAAACATTAAAAGCAGTGCAGCAAAAGCAACAAATAACATACAAGAGAATCCTCCTAAAGTTAGCAGCTGGTCTTTCATCAGAAACTGCCCACCAGGAGAAGGGGGAAAAAAAAACACCTTTCGTACTTAGTACACCTTTGAGGCTGGGCTGCACAGAACCTGGTCTCCTGGCCTTTCCAGTCCCCATGGTGGCCTGAGACCTCCTCAAGGCCGCTGTCCAGGGTCTACTCTGCATGGGGCCCATTCCTTGTATCTTGTCGTTCGTGACTGTAGTTTCCCCACAAGAACTAGGTATCACCTCCCACCCTTCCTATGGGGCACAGTTTCCCCTCTCCTTCCTGGGTCCCCTCCTCTTAATTTCTCCCCTCTCTCTTCTCAAGATGTTCTGGTGGACCCCTCACCCAGTCTGTATATGAAAGTGTTAGTTGCTCAGTCATGTCTGACTCTTTGCAATCCCATGAACTGTAGATCGTCAGACTCCTCTGTCCATGGATTTCTCCAGGCAAGAATACTGGAGTGGGTTGCCATTTCCTTCTCTAGGGGATCTTCCCGACCCAGGGGTCAGACCCACGTCTCCTGCATTGTAGGTGAACTCTTTACCAGGAAATCGATCACTCTACAAATAGGTGGCCAAAATTTTAGACCACACCTTGCACCCACACACACACCTGACTTGTATTCTAGACCTTAACTTTTGATTTGGCCCTGCTCATGATTAATTAAACAGTTAATTGTCCAATTAATTGTCCTTATTAACCATCTTCCCAATCTATTGATAGTTCTGGGGAACAGATACTACTGTGCCCAGTCCAGGACTGGCACAAAGTGGAAATAACTGAGCAGAGTTGAATAAAAAAGAATCAGAAGAAATGAGGACAGTCTCAGAGACCTCTGGGCAGCATCACATTCAAATCATAGAGGTGCCAGAAGAAGAAGAGGGAAAAAAAAGAGGGGGACCTGAGAAAACATTTGAGGAGATTATAGTAGAAAACTTCCCTAACATAGGAAAGGTAATTGTCACCTAAGTCCAGGAAGACCAGAGAGCCCCATACAGGATAAACCCAAGGAGAAATACACCAAGACACGTATTATACAAACTAATAACAATTAAGTACAAAGAAAAAAAAACATTAAAAGCAGTGCAGCAAAAGCAACAAATAACATACAAGAGAATCCTCCTAAAGTTAGCAGCTGGTCTTTCATCAGAAACTGCCCACCAGGAGGGAGAAGCGGGATATACTTAAAGTGATGAAAGGCAAAAATACTTACAACCAAGATTACTCTAACCAGCAAAGATCTCTTTCAGATCTGATGGAGAAATCAAAAGCTTTACAGATAAACAAATGTTAAGAGAAATTCTGAGGTCTTGAAATGGTCTCAGTGAACTCGGGAGGCAGCAGAATTGTCACAGATTTCCTGCAGTTCTGCCTTCCCCACAAGGGCGTATCTATATGATCTGGTCTTGGTCATTTTTTCTTCCTGCAGTCCCTCTTGCTGTGTGACCTCGTTGGAGTCACTTTCCCTCTCTGGACCTAGCTCATTGGGTGCTTTGAATCTTTCCCTCGGGGTCCTTGGGGAGAGGGGAGCAAGTTAGAAAGGTAAAAATGACTTAGGCTCACCTGCCTGGAGCACCTGGGACTATTCGTCAGGTTTGAAAGGGGCATTCTGAGAGAGAGGATCCTTCCATAGTAGGTACTATCTTCCCATTGGGGAGGATATCGCCTCCATTTCTTCATTTGTAAATGGCACAAGGGTGGGGTGTGACCTTCGGTTGAGGAAAGATAGACAGATAGGATTCACTCTGCACAGATCCTGCCCAAGAGAGAGGGTCCATAAGTCAGAGCTGCTCTTCTGATTGAGAGCGGAGTTCATGTCTGTCCCTTGGGATCTGATAAAACTGTAAGGAAGGTCTCAGGTGTGCAGACCCTTAACCATGCAAGGAACCAGAGACCTCTGGGCAGCATCACATTCAAATCATAGAGGTGCCAGAAGAAGAAGAGGGAAAAAAAAGAGGGGGACCTGAGAAAACATTTGAGGAGATTATAGTAGAAAACTTCCCTAACATAGGAAAGGTAATTGTCACCTAAGTCCAGGAAGACCAGAGAGCCCCATACAGGATAAACCCAAGGAGAAATACACCAAGACACGTATTATACAAACTAATAACAATTAAGTACAAAGAAAAAAAAACATTAAAAGCAGTGCAGCAAAAGCAACAAATAACATACAAGAGAATCCTCCTAAAGTTAGCAGCTGGTCTTTCATCAGAAACTGCCCACCAGGAGGGAGAAGCGGGATATACTTAAAGTGATGAAAGGCAAAATACTTACAACCAAGATTACTCTAACCAGCAAAGATCTCTTTCAGATCTGATGGAGAAATCAAAAGCTTTACAGATAAACAAATGTTAAGAGAAATTCTGAGGTCTTGAAATGGTCTCAGTGAACTCGGGAGGCAGCAGAATTGTCACAGATTTCCTGCAGTTCTGCCTTCCCCACAAGGGCGTATCTATATGATCTGGTCTTGGTCATTTTTTCTTCCTGCAGTCCCTCTTGCTGTGTGACCTCGTTGGAGTCACTTTCCCTCTCTGGACCTAGCTCATTGGGTGCTTTGAATCTTTCCCTCGGGGTCCTTGGGGAGAGGGGAGCAAGTTAGAAAGGTAAAAATGACTTAGGCTCACCTGCCTGGAGCACCTGGGACTATTCGTCAGGTTTGAAAGGGGCATTCTGAGAGAGAGGATCCTTCCATAGTAGGTACTATCTTCCCATTGGGGAGGATATCGCCTCCATTTCTTCATTTGTAAATGGCACAAGGGTGGGGTGTGACCTTCGGTTGAGGAAAGATAGACAGATAGGATTCACTCTGCACAGATCCTGCCCAAGAGAGAGGGTCCATAAGTCAGAGCTGCTCTTCTGATTGAGAGCGGAGTTCATGTCTGTCCCTTGGGATCTGATAAAACTGTAAGGAAGGTCTCAGGTGTGCAGACCCTTAACCATGCAAGGAACCAGAGCTGTCTGGATAGGCCAGAATATGAAAGGATGGGGGATTAAACCCCAGAAACAAGTCCTGAGGCAACCCTGTACCCACAAACCTCTCCCATGGGGATCGCCTCCTGTGGCCATCCCAGGGGCTGGGACCACTCTCCAAATAAGGAAGATTTACCTTCTCAAGCCAAGGTCAGGCCTCCCCAGAGAGCCTGTCTTCACCCTGGGGTACACAGTGCGACTAGGAGAACCTCCAGGACCCTCCCTCCCCAACGGAAGGCGGAAGCAGAGACTCCCTCCATCTGCGCAGAATCGGACAGTGTCCACAGGAGCGGACTCTCCTTCTGAACAGTGATGGTCCTTACCTTGCTTGCAGATCCCACCCACAGAGCAGGGCATTAGGACCTCCACTTAGCTGGTGGCCAAGTATCCCCGGGGATGTATGATGTGGCTAGGTCCCATCACCCTCGTCATCTTTTTCTGCCACCCTGACATGATTCGGCCCGTTGCCAATGCCTCAGGTATCCACGCAGGGCTTGTGGTGGTGGCTGCTGAGACGCATATCAGGGCTTCCAGCTCCTCCCTGCCAAGCTTCCATGTGGCTCCTTCAGGACGCGGCCCCTCCTTCCCTCTGCTCTCTTCCCCATCTTCCTCTGTCCTTCGTGGATTCACCAGCCTCTTACTACTATCTACAACCCGCCTTGGTTTCCTGAATAAAGGATACCACCCACCCTCCATCTTGAGGACACGTATCTGGACAGAGAAATCCCTGACTGGGTATGGTCAGCAATGGGTCAGAGGGAGGTGGGCTGTGGCAACCCAGAGAGAACCTTGTTAGCTGCTCTGCAGGAGCATGCTGGAAGGCCTCCTGGAGGATTGTGGAAACTGGATTTCAAACGATGAGCAAAAGATTTTACAGCAAAGGACACAGGGGTGCAGTGGGCCTCCACGCACCCCAGGCTCGCTGCTAAGCCTGGCCTCAGTCCTTCATATCCCCACTCCCAGAGCAATGAAGGCTTCCAGTTGATGCAAGATCAGGGCTACTATTTCCATGGCATCCACCTCTCTAGTGGGTCCATCTTTTACCCTAACCTGCAGCTCAGCCACCTCTAGTTCAGCACTCTGCTCCTCCAGTGCCCAAGAATCTCTCTGAGGAGACTCCACCCCACTCCCTTCCCTTGTTTCCTGCCCCTCCTGTCTGCAGACAGACCAGGCAGGCAGGTGAAGGAGCAGCATGTGACAGAGACCTGGGTTCCCACACCCAGAATGTTGGCACTGATTCCAGGAAGGGCCCTGGCCCTCTTGGGCTGCTGAAGTCTCTTTCAGCTGTTAGCAGTGGATACTCAACTCTGTGTGATCTACACTCCACCCCCCACCCCCGCCCACAAAAAAAGGAATCAATTGACTATAAAGTCCAAAGAGGGTTGTTTTCAGGCCATGTGGATCCAGGTCTTAAATAATGTCATCATAAATCTCTGGTGTTCCACTAGATAAGCCTCCACACTTCCAATGCAAGGGACATGGATTTGATCCCTGGTTGAGAACTAACTGCCTAGCCACATGCTGCATGGCATGGTCAAGAAAGAAAGAAAGAAAGAGATCTGTCTTCATCATTTAATTCTGTGATGCCTCCCCCTCATCCTGGAATGCCTGCATCCCAGAAACTCAGCCCCCCTACAAAAGTGAGTTCATTCACAACATTTTCAGGAAGAACTGCAGAATTCCCTTTAATTTTCCTCACCTGGATCATAGGACCGACTCCTACATCTCTGATCATTCTGAGTGCCCAGTCTTGGCAGACATAGTGAACCTGAGCCGGTGTCTTACGACTATCTACAACCCGCCTTGGTTTCCTGAATAAAGGATACCACCCACCCTCCATCTTGAGGACACGTATCTGGACAGAGAAATCCCTGACTGGGTATGGTCAGCAATGGGTCAGAGGGAGGTGGGCTGTGGCAACCCAGAGAGAACCTTGTTAGCTGCTCTGCAGGAGCATGCTGGAAGGCCTCCTGGAGGATTGTGGAAACTGGATTTCAAACGATGAGCAAAAGATTTTACAGCAAAGGACACAGGGGTGCAGTGGGCCTCCACGCACCCCAGGCTCGCTGCTAAGCCTGGCCTCAGTCCTTCATATCCCCACTCCCAGAGCAATGAAGGCTTCCAGTTGATGCAAGATCAGGGCTACTATTTCCATGGCATCCACCTCTCTAGTGGGTCCATCTTTTACCCTAACCTGCAGCTCAGCCACCTCTAGTTCAGCACTCTGCTCCTCCAGTGCCCAAGAATCTCTCTGAGGAGACTCCACCCCACTCCCTTCCCTTGTTTCCTGCCCCTCCTGTCTGCAGACAGACCAGGCAGGCAGGTGAAGGAGCAGCATGTGACAGAGACCTGGGTTCCCACACCCAGAATGTTGGCACTGATTCCAGGAAGGGCCCTGGCCCTCTTGGGCTGCTGAAGTCTCTTTCAGCTGTTAGCAGTGGATACTCAACTCTGTGTGATCTACACTCCACTCCCCCCCCCACCCCCCCCGCCCACAAAAAAAGGAATCAATTGACTATAAAGTCCAAAGAGGGTTGTTTTCAGGCCATGTGGATCCAGGTCTTAAATAATGTCATCATAAATCTCTGGTGTTCCACTAGATAAGCCTCCACACTTCCAATGCAAGGGACATGGATTTGATCCCTGGTTGAGAACTAACTGCCTAGCCACATGCTGCATGGCATGGTCAAGAAAGAAAGAAAGAAAGAGATCTGTCTTCATCATTTAATTCTGTGATGCCTCCCCCTCATCCTGGAATGCCTGCATCCCAGAAACTCAGCCCCCCTACAAAAGTGAGTTCATTCACAACATTTTCAGGAAGAACTGCAGAATTCCCTTTAATTTTCCTCACCTGGATCATAGGACCGACTCCTACATCTCTGATCATTCTGAGTGCCCAGTCTTGGCAGACATAGTGAACCTGAGCCGGTGTCTTACGACTCAAAACACTTGGATGATTAAGAACTGGATTCAGACAGTCCTGGGTTTGTGTCTCAGGTTTACTGGATGGGAGAAGGTGGGTGAGTGACTTCATCATCCAGACCCTCGGTTTCCTTATCAGGAATATGGGGATGGAAGAGAAATCAGGTGAACATGGTGTTTGGGATCCAAACAGGGAATGACTCTTCCTATCCCTGTAACCAAAGGACCCCAAAGGTCATGTGCTGAGGGTAAGGGGAGAGAGCCCTGGAAGAGGCTGAGGACAGAGGAGCAGCTGCTGGAGGTGGTTCATGGGCTCAGGTGGTGTGGACCACTGCCCTGCAATTCTTGTCCCTGGTAGCCAAAAAGGGTGTGAGTTAGGTCCTTTCTATTCCTCTCCAGACTCACGGCTCAGAGCAAGGTTTCCTTTGTGCACAGAGCCCGGCCAGCATCTATGGTGCTGTGGGCTGCTGGTGGATGGGGCCCTGGCCATCCACGTCTTCCACTCCACCTGCATAAAGCTGTGCTTTTTGCTCCAGGTGGACACCTCCCACAGGTGCCCAATGCCATGGTCTCTGTGTCCCCTCTGGTTGGGCAGGTGACCAGGATGCAGACAGTGTGAGTGTGGCCAATGTCTCTGCCTCTCTCTCACCTGGACTGCCACCTGCCTGACCTCGGGTCATGCCTGAGAAATGTCTGCTGCATGGACACGTCTGGTCACCTTTATATTTCTGCCTGGACTCTGGCTACAGCCGGTACATAACACATGGCATATTGACATATGGTATATGTAAACACCTGGGCTCAGTCAGACGTGTGCTCAGTCATGCCTGGATCTCACCTGAGTCCAAAGACCCCTGACACATTGGGGACCCCTGACGTCTTTCTGGTTCTTGTCTGAGATGCCATTAGAGAAGGTCTGCTTCTCCTGCTGGTCATTCCTGGGCCACATTTGGGGTTTGTCTGAGGTCTGGGACTCAGAGTCACTATAATAAACGCCTCAGACCTTACACAAGTCCTGTCTGATGCAGGGGTGTTTGGGTCTTACCTGGTTCATGTCTGTGTCATCTCAGCAAAGACCAAGACTTTGGACTTCACTGATGTGCTTCTGCTGTCCAAGGTGAGCTCCTCTGAGATCTGAAGTCAAGAAGTAGAATGGACCTTGGGGACTTGCTTTAATAAAGAGCTGGGACTGGATGCAGACAGGGGTCCTGGGGAGCCATGGGTGGTGCTTGAGGAAGGGAAGAATGGGTCACTGAGAAATTTTAGACACGACCATGTGGAACACAATCTGAATGGGACTTTGAAACCTGAAACTGTGAAGGTCTGAGATTTTACTCTATTCCCAAACTAATAAGTTATCTCCACAGAAGTAGACTGTACATATATGTGCACATATACATACATGCATGGTATTTCCCTGTTGCTCGGTGGTACAGAATCCACCTGCAATGCAGAAGCTGCAGGAGACACGAATTCAATGCTTGGATTAAGTAGATCCCCTGGAGGAGAAAATGGCAACCCACACCAGTGTTCTTGTCAGGATAATCCAACGGACAGAGGAGCCTGGTGGGTTACAGCTCATGGGGTTGCAAAGAATCAGACATGACTGAGTGACTCAGCATGCATGTAGCAGGCATGC
Organism: Tragulus kanchil; assembly: GCA_022376925.1. NCBI lineage: Eukaryota > Metazoa > Chordata > Mammalia > Artiodactyla > Tragulidae > Tragulus > Tragulus kanchil. The sequence goes on along the minus strand of JAIOJX010000029.1, from coordinate 18,487,776 downwards.
ATATGTATATATGCACACAAACAGAGAATCCTGGATCTAAGCAGCACATTGATTTCTCATAGCAGAAACAATAGTCAGAGTAGAATGGTAGCTTTGGTTTCCTTATCTCCAAATCCCTCTGAGGGCACCATGATGCTCTTGCCTGTATATACAACCATGGTTGCATCACAGGATAGACACCGCTGCATTTTGAAATCTGGTACTTATATAGGACAGCTGCTCTTATCTCCTACTTCCCTAGAGGGTAAAGGAGAAGGAGGGGAGAGAAAGAGAAGGATAAACAGAGATAGAGGGTGGGAAAGGGAGAGAAAGGGGTTGTTCTGAAGCTTAAACAAATCCTCATCAGTAATAAGGCAAAGTCTGTAAGTTCTATAGGCTTATAATCCATCTCTTATCACCAGGAGACTAAAGAATCTCTGGATTCACTATCCTAGCTTGTAAGCAGATGGCTTTGGGACAGTGCTCAACCTCTAGCTTCCAAGGCAAACTATTATTTGACCATCTTGTAATGCAGGATGCATCATCTAGAGAAGTGAAATTTTCTATGGATTTTTGATTCCTTTTCCCAAAGAAAACCTGGCCTAAAACTCAACATTCAAAAAATGGAGATCATGGCATCCATTTCCATCACTTCATGGCAGATAGATGGCGAAGCAATGGAAACAGTGACAGACTTTTATTTTCTTGGGCTCCAAAACCACTGCAGATGGTGACTGCAGTCATGAAATTAAAAGACACTTGCTCCTTGGAAGATGAGGTGCTTGAGGAAGGGAAGAATGGGTCACTGAGAAATTTTAGACACGACCATGTGGAACACAATCTGAATGGGACTTTGAAACCTGAAACTGTGAAGGTCTGAGATTTTACTCTATTCCCAAACTAATAAGTTATCTCCACAGAAGTAGACTGTACATATATGTGCACATATACATACATGCATGGTATTTCCCTGTTGCTCGGTGGTACAGAATCCACCTGCAATGCAGAAGCTGCAGGAGACACGAATTCAATGCTTGGATTAAGTAGATCCCCTGGAGGAGAAAATGGCAACCCACACCAGTGTTCTTGTCAGGATAATCCAACGGACAGAGGAGCCTGGTGGGTTACAGCTCATGGGGTTGCAAAGAATCAGACATGACTGAGTGACTCAGCATGCATGTAGCAGGCATGCATATGTATATATGCACACAAACAGAGAATCCTGGATCTAAGCAGCACATTGATTTCTCATAGCAGAAACAATAGTCAGAGTAGAATGGTAGCTTTGGTTTCCTTATCTCCAAATCCCTCTGAGGGCACCATGATGCTCTTGCCTGTATATACAACCATGGTTGCATCACAGGATAGACACCGCTGCATTTTGAAATCTGGTACTTATATAGGACAGCTGCTCTTATCTCCTACTTCCCTAGAGGGTAAAGGAGAAGGAGGGGAGAGAAAGAGAAGGATAAACAGAGATAGAGGGTGGGAAAGGGAGAGAAAGGGGTTGTTCTGAAGCTTAAACAAATCCTCATCAGTAATAAGGCAAAGTCTGTAAGTTCTATAGGCTTATAATCCATCTCTTATCACCAGGAGACTAAAGAATCTCTGGATTCACTATCCTAGCTTGTAAGCAGATGGCTTTGGGACAGTGCTCAACCTCTAGCTTCCAAGGCAAACTATTATTTGACCATCTTGTAATGCAGGATGCATCATCTAGAGAAGTGAAATTTTCTATGGATTTTTGATTCCTTTTCCCAAAGAAAAACCTGGCCTAAAACTCAACATTCAAAAAATGGAGATCATGGCATCCATTTCCATCACTTCGTGGCAAATAAATGGGGAAACAATGAAAACAGTGACAGACTTTATTTTCTTGGGTCCCAAAATCACTGCAGATGATGACTGCAGTCATGAAATTAAAAGACACTTGCTCCTTGGAAGATGAGTTATGACAAACCTAGCAGAATATCCAAAAGCAAAGACATCATCTTGCCGACAAAAGTCCATATAGGGGCTTCCCTGGTGGTCCAGTGGGTAAAGACACCGCCTTGCAGTGCAAGGGGCGCCTGTTTCAATCCCTGGCCTGGGAAGATCCCACGTGCCATAGAGAGGCTGGACTGATGTGTCCAATTACCGAGGCAGAGCTCTGGAGCGCATGCACCCAGAGCCGGTGTTGTGCGACAAGACAGGCCACTGCGATGGGAGGCCCACACGGGCCAAAGAACAAAGATGGATGAAAATAGATAAATGAAAGACCAATAAAAAAGTGGCCCGCCAACACTCCCCTCCCCACCCTCCCTCAAAAAAAAGTCCATATAGTCAAAGCTATGGTTTTCCCAGTAGTTGTGTATGGATGTGAGAGTTGAACCATTAAGAAGGCTGAGCAAAGAAAAATTGATGCCTTTGGGGCTTCCCTGATAGTCCGGTGGGTAATGGGTCTGCCTTGCAGTGCAAGGGGCGCCAGTTCAATCCCTGGCCTGGGAGGATCCCATGTGCTGTGGAGTGGCTGGACCAGTTTGTCCAATTGCAAGCTGTTACTCTGGAGCGCATGTGCCCAGAGCCAGTGCTCTGCAACAAGAGAGGCAGCTGCAGTGGGAGGCCCACACAGGCCAAAAGAATAAAGACAGATGAAAATAAATAAATAAATAAACAATAAAAGAGGACAAACTTTTTAAAAAAATTGATGCCTTTGATCTGTGGTGCTGGAGAAGGCTCTTGAGAGTCCCTTGGACTGCAAGGAGATCCAATTAGTCAATCCTGGTGCTAAAACTGAACCTCCAATACTTTGGTCCCCTGATGCGAAGAGACAATTCCTTGGAAAAGGGCTTGATGTTGGGGAAAATAGAAAGCAGAGGAGAAGGGGACAGCAGAGAGTTGGTTGGATGGCATCACTGAGTCAATGGACATGAGTTTGAGCAAACTCCGGGAGATGGTGAAGGACAGGGAAGCCTGGCCTACTGTAGTCCATGAGGTAGCAAAGAATCAGACATGACTGAGCTGAACCAAGGATAGCATAGGAGGCAAGAAGGTCAAGGAGGAAACCTGTGGCTGGGGTCTCTGGTGATAGAGAGTACAGGAGGTTTAGGATTTGAGGGTGGGCTTGGGTTCCTGGATGGATAGTCGACCTTCAGAGATTGTCTCAGTTTAAGCTCAAGCACCCTCAGAGCTAGGGTGATTCTGGGGATCTTGCTTCCTCTTCAGGATGAAGATGGGAAGGGATTGTCAGATGAAGATATCTGAGCTGAAGCTGACACCTTCATGTTTGAGGGTGAGGATCCCGGTGTGGGACTACAAAGTAAGTATACATCTCTCCATCATAGGGATTTGGTGTGTAGACCTTGGACCACCCCGTCCGTCTCCATCCTTCCCATGGGCCCGTCTGTGAGGGTGCTGTCCACCCTCTGGTGCTGAAATAGCTCAGAGACCCAAGTCTGTCTGGCTTCCCCTCAGGCCATGACACCACGGCCAGCGGCCTCTCCTGGATCCTGTACAACCTTGGCAAGCACCCAGAATACCAGGAGCGCTGCCAGCAGGAGGTGCAAGAGCTCCCGAGGGACCATGAGCCTACAGAAATTGAGTGGTGAGTCTTCATGGCCTTTTTCTGATCCCCTGTTACGGGCTCTGCTCTCTGGCTGGAGAAAAGAGAAAAACTTTTCTTTTTTCTTTTTTTTTTTAAATTTTGGCCTCTTTTACTGATTTTTTATCCATTTATTTTCATCCATATTTATTCTTTGGCCTGTGTGGGCCTCCCATCGCAGCGGCCCCTCTCATTGCAGAGCTCCAACTCTGGGTGCATGTGCTCCAGAGCGCCAGCCCGCAACTGGGCACACAGGTCCAACCACTCCGTGGGATGTGGAATCTTCCTGCGCCAGGGATCGAACCGGTGCCCCTTGCACTGCAAGGTGGACTCTCCACCCACTGAAACACCAGGAAAGCCTGAGAGAAAATCTTTTTGTGGATTCTGTCATTGTTTCTTAGTGGGAATGTGAGACAATCCCAGAAACAGTGTTTGTACCCAGCATGTATATTAGAGAAAGTCTGCAGGCTTTTGAAACCAAAAGACCTGGATTTTTGAGATAATTAGTGACTATATGTGAAGGCAGATGATACTACTCAGCACATATTTGGTAAGTGAACTTTCCCTCTACTCTCACGTTTCTTTCTGAAATTACATGTTTCCAACCATCTTTACTCCCTGAATGTTTCCTCAACTCCTGCCCCTAATTCCTCAAATTATTTCACCCAGGATTCACACGGAACTCCTAGGAACTAAAGTCATTCAGTTCCTGTCCAAGAATATCTGCATCTTCCTCCATCCAGTTCTTTGAAGCCCCATTCTGTGTCCTGGAGACTCGGGAAGGACCCAAATGCAGTCTTTGCCTCCTAGCCTGGTGGAAAATTGTCCCAAGTCAAGAAGCTCCTTGTGTACATGGGCAGAGCTGGGGCTTAGAGCAAGTCAGGCAAATTTGAGGGTGGAAAAAAAGTACCTCAGCTGAGACCCTGAAAATTGATCAGTAGAGACTGGGTGTGTTTCAGGTAAGGTCAACAAGGTAACTGGGCAAAAATGAAGAGATGGCAGAAGAGGGGAAAGAGAGGAAAGAGACAGGAAGAAAGAGAACAGAAAGGGAGAGAGAAAAAAGAGGGAAGGAGGGGCTTGACTGACCTGTGGAGAACGGATTACTTCATAATATTAACACACTGTCCCAGAAGGTGGAATGGATATCCAATTATGGATATTAAAATAATATTTAAGCTTCTAATAGAGTCTGAAATGTTAGTATAGAGAATTTAGGCACTTTTGCTAAATAAACCCTTAGGAACTTTTGTTGCTGTGATGAATCATACAGTCTATTTGAATTGAGAAACATTTACGAGTTCCTTTGGAATACAGATATTCACACTTCTTGTTGAATTTAATACAGGTGTTTTATATCATCATCATCATCTTTTCTTTAATAATCTTTTCTGTTTCCTAATAGAAAAACTAATAATTTATGGATATCAATTTTTTGCTCAGTGAACTTAGAAACTGTTAAATATGCAATCCCATATCAGTAGGAAAAATAAACATAATTTTAACAATAAAAACTTTTGGAGGACTTCCCTGGTGGTCCAGTGGGTATGGAATCCACCTTGCAGTGCAAGGGGTGCTGGTTCAATCCCTGACCTGGGAGGATCTCACGTGCCGCAGAGTGGCTGAACCAGTGTGTCCAATTGCGAGCCGGTGTTCTGGAGCGCATGCGCCCAGAGCTGGTGTTCTGCTATTGGAGAGACCACTGCAATTGGAGGCCCACACAAGCCAAAGAATAAAGATGGATGAAAACAAATAAATAAAAGACCAATAAAAGAAGCCCCCAAAAAAAGAGAAAAAAAAAAAAAAAACTTTGGGGACAACTGGGAAGCTACATGAAAAAAAAATTAATTCAACCTGCTTCTCATGTCTGGCAAGAAAATAACATCTATATGAGTCAAAGATTTGGAATGTATAAGGGATTCTTCAAGACTCTAGAGGAAACTATGGGAAATTTATATGATAGCTCTACAACTGAAGTGAAGGCTCTATCACGACACAAGTCCCAGGGAGTATACAGCAAGAGATTGATATGTTGTTACACAAGAGATACAGTAAGTATAGTATACAGTATGCTACTGTATAATTTTTAATGAAAAAAGTGCCTCTGATATGTACAATGGAGTATTCGTAAGCTATTAAAAAGAATGAAATAATCCATTTGCAACAACATGGATGGACCTACAAACTGTCATACTGAGTGAAGTTAAAGGAGAGAAAAAAGAGGGAAGGAGGGGCTTGACTGACCTGTGGAGAACGGATTACTTCATAATATTAACACACTGTCCCAGAAGGTGGAATGGATATCCAATTATGGATATTAAAATAATATTTAAGCTTCTAATAGAGTCTGAAATGTTAGTATAGAGAATTTAGGCACTTTTGCTAAATAAACCCTTAGGAACTTTTGTTGCTGTGATGAATCATACAGTCTATTTGAATTGAGAAACATTTACGAGTTCCTTTGGAATACAGATATTCACACTTCTTGTTGAATTTAATACAGGTGTTTTATATCATCATCATCATCTTTTCTTTAATAATCTTTTCTGTTTCCTAATAGAAAAACTAATAATTTATGGATATCAATTTTTTGCTCAGTGAACTTAGAAACTGTTAAATATGCAATCCCATATCAGTAGGAAAAATAAACATAATTTTAACAATAAAAACTTTTGGAGGACTTCCCTGGTGGTCCAGTGGGTATGGAATCCACCTTGCAGTGCAAGGGGTGCTGGTTCAATCCCTGACCTGGGAGGATCTCACGTGCCGCAGAGTGGCTGAACCAGTGTGTCCAATTGCGAGCCGGTGTTCTGGAGCGCATGCGCCCAGAGCTGGTGTTCTGCTATTGGAGAGACCACTGCAATTGGAGGCCCACACAAGCCAAAGAATAAAGATGGATGAAAACAAATAAATAAAAGACCAATAAAAGAAGCCCCCAAAATAAAAGAAAAAAAACTTTGGGGACAACTGGGAAGCTACATGAAAAAAAAATTAATTCAACCTGCTTCTCATGTCTGGCAAGAAAATAACATCTATATGAGTCAAAGATTTGGAATGTATAAGGGATTCTTCAAGACTCTAGAGGAAACTATGGGAAATTTATATGATAGCTCTACAACTGAAGTGAAGGCTCTATCACGACACAAGTCCCAGGGAGTATACAGCAAGAGATTGATATGTTGTTACACAAGAGATACAGTAAGTATAGTATACAGTATGCTACTGTATAATTTTTAATGAAAAAAGTGCCTCTGATATGTACAATGGAGTATTCGTAAGCTATTAAAAAGAATGAAATAATCCATTTGCAACAACATGGATGGACCTACAAACTGTCATACTGAGTGAAGTTAAGTCAGAGAAGGAGAAATGCCATATGACCTCCCTTATATGTGGAATCTAAAAAGAAATTATACAAGCCAACTTAGTCACAAAATAGAAACAGACTCACAGACTCACAGAATGAACTTTTGATTGCCAGGTAGAAGGACGGGGAAAGGACAGTTAGGGAGTTTGGGACTGACATGTATACACTATTATATTTAGAATGGATGACCAACAAGAATCTACTGTATCACATATGCAATTCTGCTAAATGTTATGTGGCAGCCTGGATGGGAGGGGAATTTGGGGGAAAATGAATGCATATATATCTATGGTTGAGTCCCTTTGCAGTGCACCTGAAACTATCACAATATTGTTAATTTTCTATACCCAATATAATATTAAAAGTTTTACGTTAAATACTGCTGGAAGAACACATAAAAGTAACCACTAGGCAAACTGTGAGGGAGAGAAACAACTGCTTTGGGGCCATGCGGGTGGTATTTTCTATTTTTCCAACTTTGAACTGCGTAACTGTATCATCTAGTAAGAATTTAAATCAGGGCTTCCCTGGTGGTCCAGTAGGTGGGCAGTCCACCTTGCAGTGCAAGGGGTGCCGGTTCAATCGCTGACCTGGGAGGATCCCACGTGCTGCAGAGCAGCTGGACCAGTGTGTCCAATTATGAGCCAGTGCTCTGGAGCACACGTGCCCAGAGCCAGTGCTTTACAACGAGAGAGGCCACTGCGATGGGAAATCCACACAAGCCAAAGAGCAAAGATGGATGAAAATATATTAAAGGCCAATAAAAGAGGCCAAAATTAAAAACAAAAAATTTAAATCACCACCTAAAAAGAATTTTTTAAAAATAAGTATTCAGTCCCATTACAGGATCTTATCTTCAATGTTTATAGAAGTTTTCCAGTAGTTTCTCTTCTTTTCTAAACATAATATCACAATATGCCAAAATGACACATTTTCTCCCATGTTTCAAATGGTATTACTCTTTTTCCCCTGTCTAACTGCATTAGCTAATATCTCTATTGCTATAACAAATAAGAGTAAATACTGAATCTACTTCTTTTGTTTCTTACTCATTTGCCTTTTGATTTTGCAGTCTTGCCATAAGAATGTTTCAATTTTGTAAAAGTTTGTAAACGTTTTTATGGTTGGCTTTTTGTAGCTTTGCTCAGAAAAGCTTCTAAAAATATGTGACTAAATTTTGTCTGGCACTTCAAGATATTTCTTTTTTTTCTTCTTTAAGAACCATTTTATTGAAGTGTGATGGTCAAAGGAAAAGCTGTACATGTTTAATGTATACACCAAAATGAGTTCGGAGCTATTTGATCCATCTGTGCTTTTTGTTATAGGCAGAAAAGATCTTCCGGGGCAGCAAGAGTGCTGGAGAATGGTGTCTGTTTTTGCTCCCTGAATAATTGTCATGGAATTTCCTTAGGGACCACCTGGCCCAGTTGCCCTTCCTGACCATGTGCATCAAGGAGAGTCTGCAACTACACCCCCCTGTCATGGCTGTCTCCGCCGCTGTACCCAGGACATTGTGCTTCCAGATGGCCAGGTCATCCCCAAAGGTATCCACAATGACTAGGAGTGGAGGCTCTTGGTCAGAAAGAGGGGCCCCTCGGGCAGGTTGAACCTAGTCCTGGCTGGTCCCTTCTTCTTCCACAGGTGTTACCTGCGTCATTGATATTTTCAGGACCCACCATAACCCGTCTGTATGGCCAGACCCTGAGGTGCTGCCCCCTTCACCTCCTTTGTCCTTGTCCACTCCTCTTCAGGGATTCAAGGGAGCGGAAAGAGTTCTGACTTGCATAGCAACATCACCTCCCCCCATCATACACACATCTGTCTCTCTAAGGATGAACGTTTTGGGAAATCCCACCCAGTAGCCCTGTTTTGTCTTGTCCCCAGGTCTATAACCCCCTTTGGCTTTGACCCAGAAAACAGCAAGGGGAGGTCACCTCTGGCTTTTGTTCCCTTCTCAGCAGGTCCCAGGTGAGGGCAGCGGGCATCTGAGATGCTGATAGGGCGGGGGTGTGGGTGGGGGTGAGGAGTCTAGAACTTAGATTCCTGGCGTGATGGCGGGGCAGGGGGCTGGGGAAAATGAAGATGGTCAGATTTCTGACTCCCCTCCCTACCACCTCCAGACGTTATGCATAAGGTTCTGGGAATGGTGGTGGGCCCAGGGAGGGGTTCATGGTGTCCCGAGTGTCCCATTTCCCTGTTTGCTGGTCTGAGTTCAGAACTGGATTTGGGGCCAGGCTCAGGAATATTCAAATCCACCTAAGGGGTCCCAAGCACAATTAGCCCCTATCTCCGCAGTCATGGATGGCGGTTGTGAGCTAGATGTTTTGTCATAAGATATTTCTTTTTTTTCTTCTTTAAGAACCATTTTATTGAAGTGTGATGGTCAAAGGAAAAGCTGTACATGTTTAATGTATACACCAAAATGAGTTCGGAGCTATTTGATCCATCTGTGCTTTTTGTTATAGGCAGAAAAGATCTTCCGGGGCAGCAAGAGTGCTGGAGAATGGTGTCTGTTTTTGCTCCCTGAATAATTGTCATGGAATTTCCTTAGGGACCACCTGGCCCAGTTGCCCTTCCTGACCATGTGCATCAAGGAGAGTCTGCAACTACACCCCCCTGTCATGGCTGTCTCCCGCCGCTGTACCCAGGACATTGTGCTTCCAGATGGCCAGGTCATCCCCAAAGGTATCCACAATGACTAGGAGTGGAGGCTCTTGGTCAGAAAGAGGGGCCCCTCGGGCAGGTTGAACCTAGTCCTGGCTGGTCCCTTCTTCTTCCACAGGTGTTACCTGCGTCATTGATATTTTCAGGACCCACCATAACCCGTCTGTATGGCCAGACCCTGAGGTGCTGCCCCCTTCACCTCCTTTGTCCTTGTCCACTCCTCTTCAGGGATTCAAGGGAGCGGAAAGAGTTCTGACTTGCATAGCAACATCACCTCCCCCCATCATACACACATCTGTCTCTCTAAGGATGAACGTTTTGGGAAATCCCACCCAGTAGCCCTGTTTTGTCTTGTCCCCAGGTCTATAACCCCTTCGGCTTTGACCCAGAAAACAGCAAGGGGAGGTCACCTCTGGCTTTTGTTCCCTTCTCAGCAGGTCCCAGGTGAGGGCAGCGGGCATCTGAGATGCTGATAGGGCGGGGGTGTGGGTGGGGGTGAGGAGTCTAGAACTTAGATTCCTGGCGTGATGGCGGGGCAGGGGGCTGGGGAAAATGAAGATGGTCAGATTTCTGACTCCCCTCCCTACCACCTCCAGACGTTATGCATAAGGTTCTGGGAATGGTGGTGGGCCCAGGGAGGGGTTCATGGTGTCCCGAGTGTCCCATTTCCCTGTTTGCTGGTCTGAGTTCAGAACTGGATTTGGGGCCAGGCTCAGGGAATATTCAAATCCACCTAAGGGGTCCCAAGCACAATTAGCCCCTATCTCCGCAGTCATGGATGGCGGTTGTGAGCTAGATTCCACGTGCAGCGCTGGGTGAGGGTTCCCGGTGCAGTCAGAGCCCCTACTCCCGCCCACAGGAACTGCATCGGGCAGACCTTTGCCATGACCGAGATGAAGGTGGTCCTGGCGCTCACGCTGTGCTGCGCTTCCGCGTTCTGCCGGATAAGGAGGAGCCACGCAGGAAGCCGGAGCTGATCCTGCGCACTGAGGGGGGACTTTGGCTGCGGGTGGAGCCACTGAGCACAGCCCAGCATTGACCCACCTTCTTCCGGCCTGGGATCCAGCTAAGGACATAGGGAGAGCAAATAGTTTTCATTGAGCATCTTATCTTCTACATGAGTGAATGAATGAGTGAATATTTTCCCTGTCAAAAATATTAAAGTAAAAATTTTCAGCACCACTCATCAAAGAGTCTCATCTTTTAAGCCTGCAGGGGTTCTCCGGGCAATCATATACACCTGGGGCTGAAATGCACCTTGAAAATCCCTTCACTTCCTCGGAAGGTTAGGCATGACTCCTGAAGCCAAGCTGATAAAATTTACTGCGACCCCAGCACTCATCAACTGAGTGACCTTCAGCAAGTGAGGTAATCTCTCCAATCCATGAGGATGAAATCAGGGTTTACCTGGGCGGGGGACCTTAAGTGTCAACACCTTCTCCCTTCCAGGGGTCTACCTCTGTTAATAGGACCGAAAACATCAGTGTCTGCAGGGTTATCAGGACTTGCATGTTGGGCTCCTCTGGTGAGGGCAGCGGGCATCTGAGATGCTGATAGGGCGGGGTGTGGGTGGGGGTGAGGAGTCTAGAACTTAGATTCCTGGCGTGATGGCGGGGCAGGGGGCTGGGGAAAATGAAGATGGTCAGATTTCTGACTCCCCTCCCTACCACCTCCAGACGTTATGCATAAGGTTCTGGGAATGGTGGTGGGCCCAGGGAGGGGTTCATGGTGTCCCGAGTGTCCCATTTCCCTGTTTGCTGGTCTGAGTTCAGAACTGGATTTGGGGCCAGGCTCAGGGAATATTCAAATCCACCTAAGGGGTCCCAAGCACAATTAGCCCCTATCTCCGCAGTCATGGATGGCGGTTGTGAGCTAGATTCCACGTGCAGCGCTGGGTGAGGGTTCCCGGTGCAGTCAGAGCCCCTACTCCCGCCCACAGGAACTGCATCGGGCAGACCTTTGCCATGACCGAGATGAAGGTGGTCCTGGCGCTCACGCTGTGCTGCGCTTCCGCGTTCTGCCGGATAAGGAGGAGCCACGCAGGAAGCCGGAGCTGATCCTGCGCACTGAGGGGGGACTTTGGCTGCGGGTGGAGCCACTGAGCACAGCCCAGCATTGACCCACCTTCTTCCGGCCTGGGATCCAGCTAAGGACATAGGGAGAGCAAATAGTTTTCATTGAGCATCTTATCTTCTACATGAGTGAATGAATGAGTGAATATTTTCCTGTCAAAATATTAAAGTAAAAATTTTCAGCACCACTCATCAAAGAGTCTCATCTTTTAAGCCTGCAGGGGTTCTCCGGGCAATCATATACACCTGGGGCTGAAATGCACCTTGAAAATCCCTTCACTTCCTCGGAAGGTTAGGCATGACTCCTGAAGCCAAGCTGATAAAATTTACTGCGACCCCAGCACTCATCAACTGAGTGACCTTCAGCAAGTGAGGTAATCTCTCCAATCCATGAGGATGAAATCAGGGTTTACCTGGGCGGGGGACCTTAAGTGTCAACACCTTCTCCCTTCCAGGGGTCTACCTCTGTTAATAGGACCGAAAACATCAGTGTCTGCAGAGTTATCAAGACTTACATGTTGGGCTTCCCTGGTGATCCAGTGGGTAAGGACACCACCTTGCAGTGCAGGGGACGCCGGTTCAATCCCTGGCCTGGGAAGATCCCACATGCCGCGGAGCGGCTGGACCGATGTGTCCAATTACCGAGGCGGAGCTCTGGAGCTCATGCGCCCAGAGCCGGCGCTCTGCGACAACAGAGGCCACTGTGATGGGAGGCCCATGAGGGCCAAAGAACAAAGATGGATGAAAATAGACAAATGAAAGACCAATAGAAGTAGCCCACCTGCTCGCCTCCCTCCCCACCCCTCCCCCCAAAATAAATAAAATAAATAAATCTTTAAAAAAAAAAAAAAAGACTTACATGTTGTATAAAAACTGTTTAACCACATCCACATAAAGGTTTGTGTACCTATTGCTGTAAAAATAAAATTTCTACACTCAGGGTGATGTTATTAAGAGTAACTCAGGAGGAAAAAAAAGAAGAAAATATCAACAAATTAGCAAGTCTTTAGCCAGACTAACTAAGAACAAAAGATAACAAAAGATTACTCATACATGGATAGTGGACATATGGACATTGTGGGTAAGGAACAGTGGGTGAGAGGCATAAAGGAAGTAGCATAAAGGCCTGTACTATCATATGTGAAGAAAATAGCTATAGTCATTGCTCTGTGAGAAAAACAGATCCTTCATGGATGCTGTATGATGGTCTGGAGGGGTGGGATGGGGGAGATATACATATGACTAATCTGAGAACATACATATCTGTAAACAACAAAACTCTGTATAAGTTAAAAGTAAAATAAAAGTTAAAAAAAAGATTACTCATATTGGAAATGAAATAGGAAACATTACTGTTGATCCTATGGAGCTAAAATGATAATAAAGGTATACCAAGAACAACTCTGCCTACAATTTTGATGACCAAGATGATACAAATCAATTTCTTGATAACACAATCAGATAAAATTTGCATAAGAAGTAAAAAAAAAAAAGAGTAACTGTATGTAATCGATAGTGATATCTCAAGTCATGAAGGAGCATAAAGAGAAATCTTGCTAAGTGAGACAAACTAAATTATTTTCTAATGTAATGCCATTTACAAAATAAACAGTGACATGAATACTTAACACTTAAATGAATCTAAAGACCTGCAAACTGATGGCTCTGTGTAGTGGAAGGATGTTCACAATATATTATTATATGAAAAACCCAGATTAACAAGAGGAATGTATGATGAGGTAGCAATTTTTTCTTGTGGCAGAATTCACAGAGCATAAAATGTACCATTTTGACCATGATAAAGTGTTCAGTTCCATACATCTAGTACATTCACCATGCTGCACAACACCACTTGTGTCAAGTTCCAAGACGTTTTCATCACCTGAAGAAGAAATTTTATCCCCAGTGGTAGTCATTCTCCATTTTCTCCTTTACCCTCCAGTTCTTGGACTATCTATATGGATTTACCTATTCTGCACATTTCACACGAATGGAATCAGACACTATGGGACCTTTTGTGTCCAGGTCCTTTCATTTAGCCTAATGTTTTCAAAGTTCATTCATGTTGTAGCATGTATCCGTGCTTCACCCCTTTTCGTGACCCAATAATATTCCTTCTTGTGGATACACCTCATTGTATGTATTCATTCATCTACTAATGGATATTTGGATTGTTCCCAAATATCCAACTTTTGGCTATTGTGGGTAGTACCACTATGAACAGTCATGGAGAAGTTTTTGTTTAAGCACCTGTTTCCAAGTCTTTGGGGTATATACCTAGGCATGGGATGGCTGAGGCGTATGATAATTGTAGGTTTAATTTACTGAGAAAACACTAAGCTGTTTTCCACAGTGGCTGCACCATTTTACATTCCCAAGAGCAATGTATGAGGATTGCAATTGCCCCACGTCTTCACACTTACCTTCCATTTTTTATATTCTTGCCATACTAGTGGGTGTGAAGTGGTATCACACGGTAGCATTGACTTGCATTTCCTTAACAAATTGTGTTGAACCTATTTCCAGGTGCTTTTATTCAGTAAAATAGCATTTTAAAGAGGATATTACAGGTAAATGTAATATATCTATATATAAAATCAATTTTTACCTGTATAATTATTGTATATAAAATTAAATTTGACAGTATATAAAATTAGGGATTTGACAGTAAAAAAAGAAAAAAAAAAAGAGTAACTGTATGTAATCGATAGTGATATCTCAAGTCATGAAGGAGCATAAAGAGAAATCTTGCTAAGTGAGACAAACTAAATTATTTTCTAATGTAATGCCATTTACAAAATAAACAGTGACATGAATACTTAACACTTAAATGAATCTAAAGACCTGCAAACTGATGGCTCTGTGTAGTGGAAGGATGTTCACAATATATTATTATATGAAAAACCCAGATTAACAAGAGGAATGTATGATGAGGTAGCAATTTTTTCTTGTGGCAGAATTCACAGAGCATAAAATGTACCATTTTGACCATGATAAAGTGTTCAGTTCCATACATCTAGTACATTCACCATGCTGCACAACACCACTTGTGTCAAGTTCCAAGACGTTTTCATCACCTGAAGAAGAAATTTTATCCCCAGTGGTAGTCATTCTCCATTTTCTCCTTTACCCTCCAGTTCTTGGACTATCTATATGGATTTACCTATTCTGCACATTTCACACGAATGGAATCAGACACTATGGGACCTTTTGTGTCCAGGTCCTTTCATTTAGCCTAATGTTTTCAAAGTTCATTCATGTTGTAGCATGTATCCGTGCTTCACCCCTTTTCGTGACCCAATAATATTCCTTCTTGTGGATACACCTCATTGTATGTATTCATTCATCTACTAATGGATATTTGGATTGTTCCCAAATATCCAACTTTTGGCTATTGTGGGTAGTACCACTATGAACAGTCATGGAGAAGTTTTTGTTTAAGCACCTGTTTCCAAGTCTTTGGGGTATATACCTAGGCATGGGATGGCTGAGGCGTATGATAATTGTAGGTTTAATTTACTGAGAAAACACTAAGCTGTTTTCCACAGTGGCTGCACCATTTTACATTCCCAAGAGCAATGTATGAGGATTGCAATTGCCCCACGTCTTCACACTTACCTTCCATTTTTTATATTCTTGCCATACTAGTGGGTGTGAAGTGGTATCACACGGTAGCATTGACTTGCATTTCCTTAACAAATTGTGTTGAACCTATTTCCAGGTGCTTTTTATTCAGTAAAATAGCATTTTAAAGAGGATATTACAGGTAAATGTAATATATCTATATATAAAATCAATTTTTTACCTGTATAATTATTGTATATAAAATTAAATTTGACAGTATATGTGAGAGAATATGAATGGCGATTACTTTGACATGTTTGAATTATGGATATGATTTATCTGTTTCTTATTTTTTATTTTCTTCTAATGACAAGCTATCATTTGGGGGGGGAAGAAAAACAAGTTAAATAAGAACTCTGAAGGCAAAGAAAAACATATGCGATTTTCAGCTAGAATATATTAGATACTTACTCGTTCCATGTTACAGGATTTCTTTCTCATTTTGCCACCAGTAAGTCTTCTGGCCCCTGAAAGGCTCTGGAGGACCCAGGACGCCCTACAGCCTCAATGGGCAAGTCTGGGGCAGCCGCTGTACCAAGTGCTGACGCCACTGACCCCACTCCTGCCCCCTTTACCTCCTCTCATTGTGGAGGAACCGTTTGACTTCCACTTCCTAGAACATTTAGATGAAAATGAAATCCTGGATCATGCCTCTTAGAGGGAATAATTTTTTGTTTGTTTCTTAGCTTCAGACCAGCTTCACATCAAAGCCTCTTGTGATTATGTAGTAGGCTTCCCTGGTAGCTCAGGTGAAAAAGAATCTGCCTGCAATGCAGGAGACCTGGGTTCAATCCCTGAGTTGGGAAGACCTTCTGGAAAGGAGATAGGCTACCCACTCCAGTATTCTTGGGCTCCCATGGTGACTCAGACGGTAAAGAATCTGCCTGCAATGTGGGAGACCTAGGTTCAATCCCAGGGTTGGGAAGATCCCCTGAAGAATGCCCATTTCAGTATTCTTGCCTGGAGAATTTCATGGCCCATCCATGGGATCGCAAAATTATGTGGATTTGAACTTATGGAAATCTTTCAGTGACAATTGTCTTCCGCATCAGGTTTTCACATATCCTAAGACTTTGAGATGGTAAAGAATCTGCCTGCAATGCAGGAGACCTGGGTTCGATCCTTGGGTTGGGAAGATCCCCTGGAGAAGGGAATGGTGACCCACTCCAGTATTCTTGCCTGGAAAATCTCATGAACAGAGGAGCTTGGCAGGCTACAGTCCATGGTGTTGCAAAGAGTCAGACACGACAGAATGACTAACACACAAAGCTTTGAGACATAAACCTCTTTCCCCAAGCCAAACAACTAGCAAATAGCAGATTAGCAGCTTCCCTGGTGGTCCAGTGGGTAGAGAGTCCGCCTTGCAGTGCAAGAGGCACCAGTTCGATCCCTGGCCTGGGAAGATACCACATGGTGCAGAATGGCTGAACCACCGTGTCCAGTTGCAAGCCAGTGCTCTGGAGTCCATGCACCCAGAGCTGGCGCTCTGCAGCGAGAGAAGCCACTGCGATGGGAGGCCGCACAGGCCGAAGAATAAAGATGGATGAAAAATAAATAATCAATTTAGAAACAGAGGCCAAAATTAAAAAAAAAAAAAAAAAGCAGATTATGATGGTGACCTTTGCAGTGAGAGAGTGGATCGTAGGTCATCTGACCCTGACCCTGATTGCATCTATCTCTCTGCTCCACCCTTCACTGAAGAGTAGTCTTGCTCTCCTGACCGAGATGGAGCTCCAGCTGTCACAACTATATCCGCCCCATCCCGCTTCCTCACCCTCCTTGCCCTGCCTTTCCGCTTCAAGCCACGCCCACCCGTCTGGATCCTCCCGGGCCCCAAGTGCCCTCTGCTGGCCCTCGGTGACACTGGGACAGATGGACGTGACCACACGGTTTTATTGCTGGGAATCTGCAGTAAGGTGTCTAGGGTCACGGTGGATCTCATGAGAGAAGGCAGTGGGTCATTACCGGCCTGTGGTCAGCGGCTCCACCCGCAGCCAAAGTCCCCCCTCGGCGCGCAGGATCAGCTCCGGCTTCCTGCGTGGCTCCACCTTATCTGGCAGAACGCGGAAGCGCAGCAGCGTGAGCGCCAGGACCACCTTCATCTCGGTCATGGCGAAGGTCTGCCCGATGCAGTTCCTGTGGAGGGTGGGGACNCTGACAGTGCTGGGAAGCCCTGTCAGGTTCACTACCTGGGACACCCCTCCCCGTCAGCAGGGACAGAGCGGGAGGCTGACCGTGTCTGCGTCCTCCCCATGTGCGCTTGCCTGTTCGCGGGGCCCCACCACCATCCTCAACCTATCCGTGCCTCACGCACCGGCTAGCCTTACCTGGGCCCTGCCGAAAAGGGAATAAAAGCCTCAGACACGACAGAATGACTAACACACAAAGCTTTGAGACATAAACCTCTTTCCCCAAGCCAAACAACTAGCAAATAGCAGATTAGCAGCTTCCCTGGTGGTCCAGTGGGTAGAGAGTCCGCCTTGCAGTGCAAGAGGCACCAGTTCGATCCCTGGCCTGGGAAGATACCACATGGTGCAGAATGGCTGAACCACCGTGTCCAGTTGCAAGCCAGTGCTCTGGAGTCCATGCACCCAGAGCTGGCGCTCTGCAGCGAGAGAAGCCACTGCGATGGGAGGCCGCACAGGCCGAAGAATAAAGATGGATGAAAAATAAATAATCAATTTAGAAACAGAGGCCAAAATTAAAAAAAAAAAAAAAAAAAGCAGATTATGATGGTGACCTTTGCAGTGAGAGAGTGGATCGTAGGTCATCTGACCCTGACCCTGATTGCATCTATCTCTCTGCTCCACCCTTCACTGAAGAGTAGTCTTGCTCTCCTGACCGAGATGGAGCTCCAGCTGTCACAACTATATCCGCCCCATCCCGCTTCCTCACCCTCCTTGCCCTGCCTTTCCGCTTCAAGCCACGCCCACCCGTCTGGATCCTCCCGGGCCCCAAGTGCCCTCTGCTGGCCCTCGGTGACACTGGGACAGATGGACGTGACCACACGGTTTTATTGCTGGGAATCTGCAGTAAGGTGTCTAGGGTCACGGTGGATCTCATGAGAGAAGGCAGTGGGTCATTACCGGCCTGTGGTCAGCGGCTCCACCCGCAGCCAAAGTCCCCCCTCGGCGCGCAGGATCAGCTCCGGCTTCCTGCGTGGCTCCACCTTATCTGGCAGAACGCGGAAGCGCAGCAGCGTGAGCGCCAGGACCACCTTCATCTCGGTCATGGCGAAGGTCTGCCCGATGCAGTTCCTGTGGAGGGAGTGGGGACTCTGACAGTGCTGGGAAGCCCTGTCAGGTTCACTACCTGGGACACCCCTCCCCGTCAGCAGGGACAGAGCGGGAGGCTGACCGTGTCTGCGTCCTCCCCATGTGCGCTTGCCTGTTCGCGGGGCCCCACCACCATCCTCAACCTATCCGTGCCTCACGCACCGGCTAGCCTTACCTGGGCCCTGCCGAAAAGGGAATAAAAGCCAGAGGAGGCCTGTTCTGGGAGGCTTCTGGATCAAAGCGGAAGGGATTGTATACCTGGGGGCAGAGAGAGGCAGCACCGCTGGGTGGGGCATCTCAGGACCCTTGGACACCCCCAGATGTAGACAGAGTGGAGAAGGAGTGTGTGTTTGGGGGCAGTACCTCAGGGTCTGGCCAGACGGATGGGTTGTGATGAATCCCGAAGATGCTGACGCCACAAATGTTCCCTATGGAAGAGGAGGGCGTGGTCAAGGTCTCAGCTGATGGGGCCACCCCCCCACCCCATTACTTTGAGCACCTTTGGGGATGACTCGACCATCTGGGAGCAAAACATCTTGGTTACAGCGGCGGGAGATGACCGCGACTGGGGGATGCAGTCGCAGACTCTCCTTGATGCACATAGTCAGGAAGGGCAACCGGGCCAAGTCGTCCCTAAGGAAATCCCATGACAATTACCAGGAGAAGCGGTGGGGGGGGGGGGGGGGGGGTTAAAAACAGACGCAACATCCACCTTCCTGCTCCCCTGTAAGACCCTCTCTCCACCTCCCTCTGACTCTCACTGCTATAACAAAATAAATTCCAGATGAACCAAAAATTTTAAGAGTTAGGATATCAGTACCACAAGTTACTGTTACTAGAAGAGAGCACCCTGGTATTTTTAGAAGCATTTCTGAGCAAAACAACACTCCCAGGATATCCTTAAAAGTGTTCATGTATTTTCATTTAAAAACCTTTCGAATTCTATAATTAGCTTACAGTGCAAAACAGAAAAAGTCTCTAAATGGGCTTATAAATTTATTTGAGTAAGTCCTACTCCATACTCTCGAGTGAGACAACCCAGTATTGTTAGGGTGCCAGTTTTTTCTAAATTAGTCAGCATACGCCCTCTTTTCTGGCCAACTGGGCTATTCTGGCCAACTGTGTTAAGCGGATCTTCGTTACTTTGAAATTCCACAATGTGAGGTATGTTTGTATTCTCACATGTGCATTTTAGTGATTTTTATCAGTTATATAAAAAATAAATGCATTCTTTGATGTATTTGGTTGATAAATATTAATCTGAAGTTTTTCATGTTCTTTGCTATTTTGAGTTCCATTATAGATTCCTGAATAAAGTCATTAGCAGATTAAAAAAAGAAAAACAAGTAAATGTAGGGATAGACTGAACAACATCTGGAAGGATACAGGAAACCGTTGAAGAAAGGGATAGGATTGGGACACTGGCATATGACAGAGGCATATGTGAGGTGGTGGATGTGTTAACTACCCTTATTGTAATCATTTTGCACTGTACAATATATTAGGGCATCATGTTGTACACCTAAAATGTACATAATCTTATACACCAATTCTGTCTCAATAGAGCTGGTGGTAGGGTTGATGGGAAGCTGTTCAGATTTTAACCAAGTGCATTATTTTCTGAAGCTGGGAGAAGCACAAGGACATTTTCCCACCCCACAGGACTTCTGTGCTGAGCAAAACCTCGAATTTAAGTGCATGGCCTCCAAAATGTTTTGATTTTATTTATTTTTGGCTGCATTGGCCTCATGGGATCTTAGTTCCATGATCAGAGACCAAAACCATGTCCCTTGCATTGGAAGGTAGATTCTTTTTTTTTTTTTTTGATTATTTGTTTTATTTTTGATGGTGTTGGGTTTTTGTTGCTGCATGGGCTTTTCTCTAGTTTCAGTTCAAAGGTTTCTCCTTGCAGTGACTTCTCTGGTGGAGCATGAGCTCTAAGGCATGAGGGCCTCAGTTGTGGCTCCAGGCCTCTAGACGACAGGCTCAGGAATTGTGGCCCAGGGGTTTAGTTGCCCCACAGTGTGAGGGATCTTCCCACACCAGGGACTGAACCTGTGTCTCCTGCATTAGTAGAAAGGTTCTTTGCCACTAAGCCATCAGGGAAGCCCCGAAGGTAGATTTTTAACCACTGAACCACCAGGAAAGTCCCCGCTAAGAGACAGTCCTTATTTGCATATCTGACCTCCCCCACCCTCCTCAAACATCTCCGCATTGCCCTCCTGTGTTAGTTATGGATCTTCCTACAAGAAAAAACTTGCTGTACAGCTGCAAGTTTCCCTTAATGGGGGCATACCTGCCCATTTCTATCTTTTATCCAATATCAGCTCCCCACAGGACTTGAACTAACACCTTGACAACCTCTTAACACAGTTTCCAAAGTATTCAAAGAAGGGCTTCCATCACCAGCTTCAGCCTTCCTGGGAGCCCCTCTGATCCTCACACTGTATGTTTCAAAACTATCCAGCCACTTTTACTTCCTCCCAAACATTCCAGGCTCATTCCTGCATGCTCCCATCCTGGCCTTTGCACAAGCTGTCCCCTTGGCCTGGGTGCTGTCACTACCCACACCCAGAATGGTGAATAGGAACTCACTGTTGTACTATCAAGCTTCACCTCCTTTCCTCTCTGACCCAGCCTTGCCCAAGGAGGACTCCAAGGGGACTAGTCACTGAGTTGGAAAAGGGCAGGCCATGTGGACATGTTTACTGAACAAAGAGACGGATGACTTTTTTACTCCCAAAGATCTCTTGTGCATCTCTGGAATAGACTATTACATGGGAATCAGAGAAAAGAATCAGAATGAAGGGAATTGAGAGTCTTTGGGGGGGAAATTGCAACTTCAGGCAGAAAAGTAACAGAGAAGAAAAGGAATTCACATGCTGAACATATATTGGGCGGCATCTGTTCTACAAGGATTGTCAAGGTACTCCAAATAGCACTGTGGGGGAGAGATTCCCCACCCTACCCCCGATTTATAGTGGATGAAATGGTATTCAGATAAGAAAACA
This sequence comes from Tragulus kanchil, assembly GCA_022376925.1. Classification (NCBI taxonomy): domain Eukaryota; kingdom Metazoa; phylum Chordata; class Mammalia; order Artiodactyla; family Tragulidae; genus Tragulus; species Tragulus kanchil. The sequence continues at coordinate 18,466,207 of JAIOJX010000029.1, read as the reverse complement.
GATTTTATTAAAGTGACATAGCAAGTTAGTGAGGCATTCATGTGGACACTCAGACCTTTCTGTCCCCCAAACCCACAAGCATTCATCTGCCATTCAGACTGGGTGTCAGACTGGGTGTCAGACCCTTCCTCTGGGCTCTGCTTCTGTTCCCACTAAACAGTAAGGACCGAATCAACAAAAAGATCTTTCCGCTTTCCCAGCTGGAGAGTAGAGACAGTGAGAAGAGTTCAGGAACACACCATGAGGACCCACACTCACCATTCAATTTCTTCGGGATAACGGCCCCTCAGGAGCTCTCTCACCTCCTGCCGGCAATACTCCTGGTACTGTGGGTGCTTGGCCAGGTTGTACAGGATCCAGGAGAGGCCGCTGGCTGTGGTGTCATGGCCTGAGGGGCAGCCAAACAGGCTTCAGTCTCTGAGCTACTTCAGCACCAGAGAGTGGATGGCATCATGCTAAGCCTCCCCTCCCTACCACCCTGCAAAGAGGATGGGAAGGATAGGCAAGCAGAGGTGATGCAGGGCCCATGTGCCAAGTGCCCAGGATGAAGAGACCCCTGACCATTCTGTAGTCCCACACTGAGACCCTCACCTCCAAACATGAAGGTGTCAACCTCGTCTCGGATGTCCTTATCTGACAATTCTTTCCCATTTTCATCCTGGAGAGAAAGCAAGGTCCCCAGAGTCACATCTGAGGACCCTTGAGCCTGATCTGAGAGTGTCCCTGAAGCTCCATCACTCAAGCAGAATGTTTTCCTCTTCATCTCTATAGCCCACCCCAGAGGACTCCTCCCTGGTCTCCTGCCTCCTCTTGACTCCTTCCACTGCCACATCTGAAACTTCTCTCTGGCCTGTCCCTCCCTTCCTCAGCCACCCTCTGTGACTCTCCAGCACTCTCTGGATCAAGTCCAAGCTCTTTGTTCTGACCGTGGAAACCAAGATCCAGTCTACCTCTTGAACTGAGGTCCCAGAGCAGCCCACCTTGGCTAGCAGGAGCACGTCAATGAAATCCAGAGTCTTGGCCTTCATCTTGGCCTTGAGGAAGTTGTGAGAACCCTGACTGTTGAGGGTGCGACGCCTCTTCTGGATGACGGCATTCGCGAAGTCGTGCACCAGGTTGCAGGCCCTGCGGAAGCGCTGGCCATCGGGGGTGAGGTAATACAAGAAGTCTATGTGCATGAAGAACCGCTCGATCCGTTTCATCACAAGGGCACTGAGCTCCAAGATGGCAGTAATATATTCGCTGGGTTTTCTACAGAATCAGAGCAGAGAGAGCCTGAAGAAGCAGTACTGTGGGACTTCCCTGGTGGACCCATGGTTAGGGCTCTACACTTCCACTCCAGGGGGCACAGATTCAGTTCCTGGTTGGAGAACTAAGATCCCACAAGCCACATGGCATGGTCCAAAGAAAGAAGTACAATATATCTGTGGGCCATCTCTTCTTAGAGACTTTGTTTCCTAATAGGAAGTCTTGAAAACCCTGATAGGAGGTATTAATAGTTCCTGGCTTCTGGGCTTCAGATGTTTTAAGCTATTACCTCCCCTCACGATCTCATATGTCAGGAGCACTTCCGGTCAGTAACCCAGGACCACATTCCATCCAGAAAAGAGATCCCCCACCCTAAACACGTTTCTCTCTCTGCCTCCCATCTCTGTGAGTTCCCTCATGTCTTAGGCATCAAGGAAGACCTTGAGAACCATGTTTATCTCTCCTCGCTCCCACACAAGATTTGGGCCTGCCATTCTTTCTCAGTTTCCTCCATATCTGCCCCATTTTCTTCACCAAGCTCAAACTGCCTTCCCTCTATGATCTCCTTGCATCCTGTTGTCTTCACAACAGTAATTCTTCTCTCTAGTTGGATGTCCAAGCTCACCTTGGACCAAGACCCTCATCTGCTCAAACACTTTCAAAGCTCCTAGGAAACCTCAGAATAAAGTTCATATCCTCTTCGTCTGGCTTCAGAGTGTCCTGAAGATAAAACCCTATCCACTCCAATCTCACACCCAAAATATCTCCTCACAGCTGCAGATGTTCTGCTCATCGTGGCTTCCTGGACTTTATCAAGAATCATTCCTCAGTCTGGAGGGGTGGGATGAGGGGAACTGGGGTGGTGGGGACCATGGACATGCATATGACTGATCTGGGAACATACGTGTCTGTGAACAACAAAACTCTGTAAAACCTTTAAAATAAAGAAAAAAAAAAAAAACTCCGTAAAAGTTAAAAGCAAAATAAAAGTTAAAAAAAAAAAAAGAATCATTCCTTCCCATTCCCTTCCCTGCCCTTCAATGTCCAGCTCTGACCTACCTCCTCCAGGAAGACCCTTCTGATTACCCTGGTCAATCTTCCCTCATCCATCTGCTCCCATGGGTCTAGGGCTCATGTTTACAGACCCTGGGCTGAGACTCACTCCTGGCAATTGCTGTCAAAACTGAAGACGCATTTCTGGAGACTGTCCAGGGTCATGAGGCTGATGTGTTCAAACATGTTCAGACGAGTGCTGCCCTTCAAGGCCAGGCACTGCCACTTGGTCTGGAAACAAAAGAGGGCAGAGCTGGGGCTGAGACTTCCCACTTTGAAGTCCCTCCCCAATCCCAACCACCTGGTTGGATTCCCCCAGACCCTGCTTTTTGGTCCTCTGCTCCAAACACCCATCCCCAGACCAGACTTGAGTGGGAGTGGAATATGTTACTATCAAGACATGAAGACCCTACAGCTGGGAGTCAGGAGACCTGGTTTCAAGGTCCAGCTCTGCCTCTTATGTTCTGTGTGCCTGGGTTATCTCATTGCTTTCTATTTGACTTTTCCACTGTCAAATTTTTAGTAGTGGTTAGGATGACCTGTACAAACTACTGTACAATTGCATTCATTTCAATCCTAGCATGTTTACACTCAAAATCCTTCAAGCTAGGCTTCAGCAGTATGTGAACCGAGAACTACCAGATGTACAAGCTGGGTTTAGAAAAGGCAGAGGAACCAGAGATCAAATTGACAGCGTTTGTTGGATCACAGAGAAATCAATGGAATTCCAGAAAAATATCTACTTCTGCTTTCATTGACTCTGCTAAAGCCTTTGACTGTGTGGATAATGACAAACTGTGGAAAATTCTTAATGAGAATCTGGGACTACCAGACCATCTTACCTGACTACCAAGAAATCTATACGCAGGTCAAGAAGCAACAGTTAGAACTAGACATGGAACAACTGACTGGTTCATAATTGGGAAAGGAGAACAATAAGACTGGATATTGTCATTCTCCTTGTTTAACTTATATTTAGGTTACATCATGTGAAATTCCAAGATGGATGAATCACAAGCTGGAATCAAGATTTCCAGGAGAAATATCAACAACCTCAAATATGCAGATAACACCACTCTAATGGCAGAAAGTGAAGAACTGTAGAGCCTCTTGATGAAGGTGAAAGAAGGAGTGAAAAATTGGCTGGAAACTCAACATTCCCTGTCCCGGTCATCCCATCTGCTCCCATGGGTCTAGGGCTCATGTTTACAGACCCTGGGCTGAGACTCACTCCTGGCAATTGCTGTCAAAACTGAAGACGCATTTCTGGAGACTGTCCAGGGTCATGAGGCTGATGTGTTCAAACATGTTCAGACGAGTGCTGCCCTTCAAGGCCAGGCACTGCCACTTGGTCTGGAAACAAAAGAGGGCAGAGCTGGGGCTGAGACTTCCCACTTTGAAGTCCCTCCCCAATCCCAACCACCTGGTTGGATTCCCCCAGACCCTGCTTTTTGGTCCTCTGCTCCAAACACCCATCCCCAGACCAGACTTGAGTGGGAGTGGAATATGTTACTATCAAGACATGAAGACCCTACAGCTGGGAGTCAGGAGACCTGGTTTCAAGGTCCAGCTCTGCCTCTTATGTTCTGTGTGCCTGGGTTATCTCATTGCTTTCTATTTGACTTTTCCACTGTCAAATTTTTAGTAGTGGTTAGGATGACCTGTACAAACTACTGTACAATTGCATTCATTTCAATCCTAGCATGTTTACACTCAAAATCCTTCAAGCTAGGCTTCAGCAGTATGTGAACCGAGAACTACCAGATGTACAAGCTGGGTTTAGAAAAGGCAGAGGAACCAGAGATCAAATTGACAGCGTTTGTTGGATCACAGAGAAATCAATGGAATTCCAGAAAAATATCTACTTCTGCTTTCATTGACTCTGCTAAAGCCTTTGACTGTGTGGATAATGACAAACTGTGGAAAATTCTTAATGAGAATCTGGGACTACCAGACCATCTTACCTGACTACCAAGAAATCTATACGCAGGTCAAGAAGCAACAGTTAGAACTAGACATGGAACAACTGACTGGTTCATAATTGGGAAAGGAGAACAATAAGACTGGATATTGTCATTCTCCTTGTTTAACTTATATTTAGGTTACATCATGTGAAATTCCAAGATGGATGAATCACAAGCTGGAATCAAGATTTCCAGGAGAAATATCAACAACCTCAAATATGCAGATAACACCACTCTAATGGCAGAAAGTGAAGAACTGTAGAGCCTCTTGATGAAGGTGAAAGAAGGGAGTGAAAAAATTGGCTGGAAACTCAACATTCAAGAAACTACAACCAAAGCATCCAGTTCCATCACTTTATGACAAATAGATGGGAAAAGGTGGAATCAGTGACAAACTTTATTTTCCTGTGCTCCAGATCACCATGGACGGTGACTGCAGCCATGGAATTAGAAGACATTTGCTTCTTGGAAGGAAAACTATGAGAAACCTAGACAGCATATTAAAAAGCAGAAACATCACTTTTGTCAGCAAAAGTCCATGTAGTCAAAGCTATCATTTTTCCAGTAGCCATGTACAGATATTAGAGTTGGATCATAAAGAAAGCTGAGCACTGAAATATTGAAATTTTCAAAGTGTGGTGCTGGATAAGACTCTTAAGAGACTGCAAGAAGATCAAACCAGGAAGTTCTAAAGGAAATCAATCCTGAATCTTCATTGGAAGGACTGATGCAGAAGCCAAAACTCCAATACTCTGGTCACCTGATGTGAAGTGCAAACTCTTTGGAAAAGACCCTGATGCTGGGAAAGATTGAAGGCAAAAGAAGATGGGGGTGGCAAAGGATGAGATGGTCAGATAGCATCACCAACTCAATGGGCATGAATTTGAGAAAACTCCAGGAGACAGTGAAGGGCAGGGGAACTTGGCGTGCTGCAGTTCATGGGTTCACCAAGAGTTGGGCATGATTTAGCAACTAAACAATAACGATGACTTATGTTGCTGTTGCACAAACTGAGTTAGAATTCCTGCTCCAGCATACATAGTTCACTTACTAATGAGCTATCTTGGGCAACCTCTGTAACCTCTCTAACCTTCCATTTCATTGTCTTTAATATGACAATTATAACCCTCTCCACCTCATAGGATTGTGAAAATAAATTAGACAGCACATGTCCCTGGACTTGACCTGCTGTTTCTGATATACTGTAAGTGTTAAGTAACTGTTAATTATCATCATCTTCTTCATCATTATCATAGTGATAGACAAGCCTCAAATATGAAAAGGGAATCAAGATTTCCAGGAGAAATATCAACAACCTCAAATATGCAGATAACACCACTCTAATGGCAGAAAGTGAAGAACTGTAGAGCCTCTTGATGAAGGTGAAAGAAGGGAGTGAAAAAATTGGCTGGAAACTCAACATTCAAGAAACTACAACCAAAGCATCCAGTTCCATCACTTTATGACAAATAGATGGGAAAAGGTGGAATCAGTGACAAACTTTATTTTCCTGTGCTCCAGATCACCATGGACGGTGACTGCAGCCATGGAATTAGAAGACATTTGCTTCTTGGAAGGAAAACTATGAGAAACCTAGACAGCATATTAAAAAGCAGAAACATCACTTTTGTCAGCAAAAGTCCATGTAGTCAAAGCTATCATTTTTCCAGTAGCCATGTACAGATATTAGAGTTGGATCATAAAGAAAGCTGAGCACTGAAATATTGAAATTTTCAAAGTGTGGTGCTGGATAAGACTCTTAAGAGACTGCAAGAAGATCAAACCAGGAAGTTCTAAAGGAAATCAATCCTGAATCTTCATTGGAAGGACTGATGCAGAAGCCAAAACTCCAATACTCTGGTCACCTGATGTGAAGTGCAAACTCTTTGGAAAAGACCCTGATGCTGGGAAAGATTGAAGGCAAAAGAAGATGGGGGTGGCAAAGGATGAGATGGTCAGATAGCATCACCAACTCAATGGGCATGAATTTGAGAAAACTCCAGGAGACAGTGAAGGGCAGGGGAACTTGGCGTGCTGCAGTTCATGGGTTCACCAAGAGTTGGGCATGATTTAGCAACTAAACAACAACGATGACTTATGTTGCTGTTGCACAAACTGAGTTAGAATTCCTGCTCCAGCATACATAGTTCACTTACTAATGAGCTATCTTGGGCAACCTCTGTAACCTCTCTAACCTTCCATTTCATTGTCTTTAATATGACAATTATAACCCTCTCCACCTCATAGGATTGTGAAAATAAATTAGACAGCACATGTCCCTGGACTTGACCTGCTGTTTCTGATATACTGTAAGTGTTAAGTAACTGTTAATTATCATCATCTTCTTCATCATTATCATAGTGATAGACAACTTGCAAACATGTCCACCTTTCTTCATCCTGCTTTTTGCTTTCACTCTTCTTAATGAGATTTCACAGCTCTTGCAATAAGAGGTAGAACCTCTTTCCCCACTTCTTGAATCTGGGCTGAGCTGGGACTCGCTTCAGTCAACAGGAGGGGAAAACCATGGTGTGCTAGTTCCAAGATTAGGTTTTAAGAGGTATTGCATGTTTCTACTCATTCTCTTGGAACCCATGCAATCAGGCTCAGGTTAACCTGAGAAGATGAGAGACAAACGCAGGAGTCCATTGTCCCACCAAGGCCATCCTAAACCAGCTGACGGCTAGCCAAGCTCCAAACACATGCCAAAGCTGAACCCAGAACAACAGAGATGCCTACATAACTCACCCATGACCACAAACACATGCATGATTCCAGCTGGGATGAGAAGAATGATTCAACTAACCTATCATCTCATGAACAACAATAAGCACTAACTCTTTCAAGTCTATGAGTCTAAAGATGGTACATAATGCAGAAAGAAGTATCATGCAGTCTTCAATTTACAGAGCTTCCATGAGGCAAACTAGAAACTAAAACATTCTGAGCATTTACTATGTGCCAGGAAGATGACTCCATTGTATCCTCTTGATCACCTTTTTGTTGTTCAGTCACCCTTAGTGACTAAACTTAGTTATTCAGTCACTAAATCATGTCCAACTCTATGGGACCCCAAGAACTACAACACACCAGGCTTCCCTGTCCTTCACTATCTCCTGGAGGTTGCTCAAATTTATATCCATTGAGTTGGTGATGCTATGCATCCAGCTCATCCTGTGCTGCCATCATCTCCTTTTGCCTTCAATCTTTCCCAGATCAGGATCTTGAAAGGGGAATTATTATCCCGTTTTACACAAGAGGAAACTGAAACTTAAAGAAAATAATCAGTGACCCCCAAAGTCATCAAGCTGAACCAGGATTCCAGACCATATGTGGATGAGCCCATTCCCCCTTTCCCAGGGTTCCAGCTGGGACTCTGAGTTCAAGAAACTCACATGCAGGATGTCTGCGCTTTTGTTGAAGATCTTCACGTAGGGCTTCAAAATCTCGAAGTGGAAGGCAGGTGTCAGCATGCGACGGTGTCTGCTCCACTTGTCACCAGCACTCAGCAGAAGCCCATCCCCTAGCAGAGACAGCCAAGGGGAGTGGGCAAAGGCAGACCCTTCCCCTGGGTCCTCAAAGTCAATGCCAACACCCTTTACTCACAGTTACTCACCCAGCCATGGCTTCAGGAAGCTGTAGAAAAGCATATCCTTGGGCGCAATGGTCGCTGACGTGAGAAATAGAACATCAAGGGCCATGAAGGGAGGGGAAGGGAATAACTTTTCATAGGGGCTGGAGGCTCTCAGGCAGCGGTTTGCATGTCTCCTCCAAGCCCAGCATATCAGGAATGGGGCCAAGAGCAGAGGAAGCTGGGAGGAGGGAGGAACTGGGGGGACCAGACCAGGCTGCAACATAGACCCCATAGACACAATCCTATATGCTTAGACACACCCCAACGTGGCACAAGTCCCAGCACACCTTGACATGGCTTTTACACAGTTCAATGTGTCCTGAACACCCAAGCACAGCCCAAGTCTCCACAAAAGAGACCTAGGTCCCTTTTAGGGACCTAGGATGCCATGCTTGCCCCAGCCCTCCATGATGCTTCCTAGAACATCTGACGTGGTAGACCACCAGTGTTGATTTTCCACCATTCAAAACTGAAAAAAGACTTTGGAAACCAGAGAGCCAGGGACCTGCCCAGAGTCACCCAGTAGGTCTCTGTAGATCTCCATTGTATCCTCTTGATCACCTTTTTGTTGTTCAGTCACCCTTAGTGACTAAACTTAGTTATTCAGTCACTAAATCATGTCCAACTCTATGGGACCCCAAGAACTACAACACACCAGGCTTCCCTGTCCTTCACTATCTCCTGGAGGTTGCTCAAATTTATATCCATTGAGTTGGTGATGCTATGCATCCAGCTCATCCTGTGCTGCCATCATCTCCTTTTGCCTTCAATCTTTCCCAGATCAGGATCTTGAAAGGGAATTATTATCCCGTTTTACACAAGAGGAAACTGAAACTTAAAGAAAATAATCAGTGACCCCCAAAGTCATCAAGCTGAACCAGGATTCCAGACCATATGTGGATGAGCCCATTCCCCCTTTCCCAGGGTTCCAGCTGGGACTCTGAGTTCAAGAAACTCACATGCAGGATGTCTGCGCTTTTGTTGAAGATCTTCACGTAGGGCTTCAAAATCTCGAAGTGGAAGGCAGGTGTCAGCATGCGACGGTGTCTGCTCCACTTGTCACCAGCACTCAGCAGAAGCCCATCCCCTAGCAGAGACAGCCAAGGGGAGTGGGCAAAGGCAGACCCTTCCCCTGGGTCCTCAAAGTCAATGCCAACACCCTTTACTCACAGTTACTCACCCAGCCATGGCTTCAGGAAGCTGTAGAAAAGCATATCCTTGGGCGCAATGGTCGCTGACGTGAGAAATAGAACATCAAGGGCCATGAAGGGAGGGGAAGGGAATAACTTTTCATAGGGGCTGGAGGCTCTCAGGCAGCGGTTTGCATGTCTCCTCCAAGCCCAGCATATCAGGAATGGGGCCAAGAGCAGAGGAAGCTGGGAGGAGGGAGGAACTGGGGGGACCAGACCAGGCTGCAACATAGACCCCATAGACACAATCCTATATGCTTAGACACACCCCAACGTGGCACAAGTCCCAGCACACCTTGACATGGCTTTTACACAGTTCAATGTGTCCTGAACACCCAAGCACAGCCCAAGTCTCCACAAAAGAGACCTAGGTCCCTTTTAGGGACCTAGGATGCCATGCTTGCCCCAGCCCTCCATGATGCTTCCTAGAACATCTGACGTGGTAGACCACCAGTGTTGATTTTCCACCATTCAAAACTGAAAAAAAAGACTTTGGAAACCAGAGAGAGCCAGGGACCTGCCCAGAGTCACCCAGTAGGTCTCTGTAGATGCTGCCCATTCCCCTGCTCAACCTGGTCTGTCCAGGAGTGGGAAGGGCTGGGAGCAGGGGCCAGGGGGAGAGGCTGGCAGGGGAGGGAGCTCCTGGGAAAGATACCTGAGGCCTGGAGCACGGGGGCGACGTAGCTAGGGTGGACAAGCCGCAGGATGGGGAAGAAGGGCCCCATCCACCAGAGGTGGATTTCATGGAATTCATGGCCCAGGTCTTCCATCAGCCGCATGCCCTCTTCGTTGCTCTTTGCCTGGGGATGGGTGGGGTTGAGTCCAGTCCTGGCAGAAGGCCCCAGAAGCTATATCCTCCCACTACATCTCAGTATCCACCACACCCACCCACCCCCTTTCCCTTTTCTTTTTTTTTTTTTTATAACTGCTTTATTCAGCCTCATAGAGACTGTCAAAGCTTGCCAATGCCAACTATATTTCAAACTGTTGTGGCAGGATATTAGCAAAATTTTTCAATTAGCAATAGTCGCACCTTGGATAAGTCTCATCAACTATAATACTGCCTCTGTGCAAAGCTGCCTCTCCCTCTTCTACCTGGATTATTGATCCATACTTCTCTTCATATAAGTCGGTTTTTCTCTGTTGGTCTCTTTTTTCATGTCTCTCTATGTGTCTTTATCCTCAGTCCCCTTCTTCTTTTCATCTCTATATTTTGACTGAAAGACCGGAGGGGATAGGTGGAGAAGACAGAAAAAGAGAGTGGAGGAGAGGAGTGGCACCCTGAGGGTGGAGGAGAGGGTGGATGGATGGATGGATGGATGGATGGATCGATAGATGGATGGATGGGTGGATAGATGGATGGGTGGGTGGATGGATCGATGGATAGGTGGATAGATGGATGGATGGATAGATGGATGGGTGGATATATGGATGGGTGGGTGGATGGATGGGTGGGTAGATGGATGAGTGGATGGATGGATGACTCTATGATGGTTAGATACATGATAGATGGATAGATAAGTATAGATAGATGTTAGGTGAACAGATAGATAATGGATGTGTGGATAGATGGGAATGTATAGATAAGTATAACAGATATAATAAATGTGATAGTGAGTAGATGGATAGATAGACGACAAACAGAGAGAGGTGTTTGTATCTGTGTATGTGTATTTTCTTTTGCTGTATTTGTATCTCTCTATGTGTGTCTTTCTCTCAGTGTCTCTCTCTCTTTCTCTGTATCTCTCTTTCTCTGCCCTATTTCTCTATCCATCTCTCCAACTCCCAATCGCTGGGGAACTTCTCCTCACCTCCTCATCTCCACACCTTCTATGCCTCATGTTGCTCTCAGAATCAGTCCCCGGCCCCTACCTGATCTCGGAGTCCTCTCCCTACTCTACTCTCCACCTTTTCTCTGCCTCTCACCTGCATCGCTCTAGCTGCCCTGAACCTCTCCCTAAGGCTCAAAACCCAGGTGCTCTCTCTTTCACTTCCAATTCTTTGAGTGCACTAGCCCTCTCCATAGAATATGCTTTCTCTTCTTTGCTTAAAAAAAAAAGCCTAACAATTGTTCAAGGCCCCTTTCCAACAACTCTCCAAGAAGTCCTCCAGCCTACTGGAAATGGCAGAAGCCTTGCTTCCCTGCTGGGCTCCCCGAGGCCATGTCTCTCCCTCAGACTCACCTTGACCACACAGGATCAGGGATATCTCTAATCCTGTGTACCCAAGACAGCAAAGACTGAACTTCAGTCTCCCCAAGGACCCCAACAATGTTCTGGACATTAGAATGGAGGTGACAAATAAACGAAAGAAAGAAAAAGAGGACCAAGGGTGCCCAAGAGCAGGAGGGATCTTGGGACCTGCAGAAGTGAACAGAAGCTTCCCAGGGAGGGACTCATGGCTCTCAGATGTTGCAATGGCACCCACCACCACCTGTTCCAGGCAGGCACCTGTGGTGACGACCAGGCAAAGTCAGGGTGGCAGAAAACAGTGAAGAAAATGATGGAGCCCAGCCAGACCTCAGTCCCTAGGAGCAGGTGGCCACAAATCGAGTGAAATCCCTCAAGCCCTGTGCTGTTGAGGAGACCTGCAAGCAAGGTAATAGACATCACTCCCCAGAAGAAGCGATGGGAGGGTCCTGGAGGCTCTCCAAGTCCCAGGGGTTTATCCAAGGGCACAAGGAACAGACACACTCTCTGTCCACAGGGAGGATGACCTTAGCTCAAGAATATGGATTTTTCTCATCCTGGGAGTGGTCCTAGCTATGTTACTGAGGCATGTTACTGAGCTCTCCACATTTTTTTTCTTTCAAGAGCCTAGAATCCATTTATTACCTTTGATCACACAACTTCATCTTTGGGCAGTTATATGAAGAAAATAATCCTGGACACAGAAAAAGCTCTGAATTTACAATTATCAAGCCCATTTGCAGCATCACAATAGAAAAACTAGTGGCAGCCACGAGAAGATTTCAATGGGGGAGGTTTGTCAGTAACAACAGTGGCCTCAAGACTTGTTCCTGGGTTTTGTCCCACATCTTTTCATGTTCTGGCCCATCCATGTGGCCTCTAGCCTCCATTAGTGGGCTTTCCAGCCCTGGCTGATCTCGGAGTCCTCTCCCTACTCTACTCTCCACCTTTTCTCTGCCTCTCACCTGCATCGCTCTAGCTGCCCTGAACCTCTCCCTAAGGCTCAAAACCCAGGTGCTCTCTCTTTCACTTCCAATTCTTTGAGTGCACTAGCCCTCTCCATAGAATATGCTTTCTCTTCTTTGCTTAAAAAAAAAAGCCTAACAATTGTTCAAGGCCCCTTTCCAACAACTCTCCAAGAAGTCCTCCAGCCTACTGGAAATGGCAGAAGCCTTGCTTCCCTGCTGGGCTCCCCGAGGCCATGTCTCTCCCTCAGACTCACCTTGACCACACAGGATCAGGGATATCTCTAATCCTGTGTACCCAAGACAGCAAAGACTGAACTTCAGTCTCCCCAAGGACCCCAACAATGTTCTGGACATTAGAATGGAGGTGACAAATAAACGAAAGAAAGAAAAAGAGGACCAAGGGTGCCCAAGAGCAGGAGGGATCTTGGGACCTGCAGAAGTGAACAGAAGCTTCCCAGGGAGGGACTCATGGCTCTCAGATGTTGCAATGGCACCCACCACCACCTGTTCCAGGCAGGCACCTGTGGTGACGACCAGGCAAAGTCAGGGTGGCAGAAAACAGTGAAGAAAATGATGGAGCCCAGCCAGACCTCAGTCCCTAGGAGCAGGTGGCCACAAATCGAGTGAAATCCCTCAAGCCCTGTGCTGTTGAGGAGACCTGCAAGCAAGGTAATAGACATCACTCCCCAGAAGAAGCGATGGGAGGGTCCTGGAGGCTCTCCAAGTCCCAGGGGTTTATCCAAGGGCACAAGGAACAGACACACTCTCTGTCCACAGGGAGGATGACCTTAGCTCAAGAATATGGATTTTTCTCATCCTGGGAGTGGTCCTAGCTATGTTACTGAGGCATGTTACTGAGCTCTCCACATTTTTTTTCTTTCAAGAGCCTAGAATCCATTTATTACCTTTGATCACACAACTTCATCTTTGGGCAGTTATATGAAGAAAATAATCCTGGACACAGAAAAAGCTCTGAATTTACAATTATCAAGCCCATTTGCAGCATCACAATAGAAAAACTAGTGGCAGCCACGAGAAGATTTCAATGGGGGAGGTTTGTCAGTAACAACAGTGGCCTCAAGACTTGTTCCTGGGTTTTGTCCCACATCTTTTCATGTTCTGGCCCATCCATGTGGCCTCTAGCTCCTTACATGGTCACAGGTCTGCAGTCCTGGGACTTTCCAGCCCTGGCTGACCCCGAGGGACCCAGGTGAACTCTGCCTGTCAATCAAGACAGCCCCTCCCACCTCTGAACCCGTTCTGCTGATGAGACAGATGAGCATAAGTCATTTTCACCTTTATGACTTCCTCCATGCTCCCTGGGGGCTTCCCAGGTTTGGCTAGTGGTAAAGAACCCACCTGCCAATGCAAGAGACGCAAGAGACATGGGTCTAATCCCTGGATCAGAAAGACCTCCTGGAGTAAGAAATGGCTACCCACTCCAGTATTCTTGCCTGGAGGATTCCAGGGGCAGAGAAACCTGGCCAGCTATGGTCCATAGGGTCGCAAAGAGTCGGACACAACCGAGTGACTGAGAACACATATACCCTGCTCCCTGAGGACCACGAGGCATTTTATGAGATCAGCTCAGAGAGGGAGAGGAATTTAGCCAAAGTCACACCATAGGAGAGATTGGAGGAGAAAAGAGTCATTAAAACCAGCCCCTGTAGCCAAGCCCTTGGAGGGGGAGTCAGAACGATGGTAACTTTGGACCATCCCAGCTGCCTCTAGGGCTCTCTGAGAACATTCCAAGCCTGTAATCTCCTCCAACCTTTACAATGTGCTGGAACATGCTGTTCTGTGATAAGCTGGTCTGGAGGAGGAGAGAGGAGCTGGACACCGGTGCCTATGGCCTTGGGCAACAAAAGGAAGTGATGGCATGTTACTGAGGTCTCACCACAATATTACCAAAATTTATTTAGTGAGCTGTGCCACTGTAGATATTGTATTTGTACCCCAGAGCTACTATCTAGTGGGAGAGATGGAGAATAGACAAGTAACTGGACAATTCACTATTTAAAACAACTGGGAGAAGGGGAAAATAGCACTAACCACAGAAAAGCTCTGAATTTACAATTATCAAGCCCATTTGCAGCATCACAATAGAAAAACTAGTGGCAGCCACGAGAAGATTTCAATGGGGGAGGTTTGTCAGTAACAACAGTGGCCTCAAGACTTGTTCCTGGGTTTTGTCCCACATCTTTTCATGTTCTGGCCCATCCATGTGGCCTCTAGCTCCTTACATGGTCACAGGTCTGCAGTCCTGGGACTTTCCAGCCCTGGCTGACCCCGAGGGACCCAGGTGAACTCTGCCTGTCAATCAAGACAGCCCCTCCCACCTCTGAACCCGTTCTGCTGATGAGACAGATGAGCATAAGTCATTTTCACCTTTATGACTTCCTCCATGCTCCCTGGGGGCTTCCCAGGTTTGGCTAGTGGTAAAGAACCCACCTGCCAATGCAAGAGACGCAAGAGACATGGGTCTAATCCCTGGATCAGAAAGACCTCCTGGAGTAAGAAATGGCTACCCACTCCAGTATTCTTGCCTGGAGGATTCCAGGGGCAGAGAAACCTGGCCAGCTATGGTCCATAGGGTCGCAAAGAGTCGGACACAACCGAGTGACTGAGAACACATATACCCTGCTCCCTGAGGACCACGAGGCATTTTATGAGATCAGCTCAGAGAGGGAGAGGAATTTAGCCAAAGTCACACCATAGGAGAGATTGGAGGAGAAAAGAGTCATTAAAACCAGCCCCTGTAGCCAAGCCCTTGGAGGGGGAGTCAGAACGATGGTAACTTTGGACCATCCCAGCTGCCTCTAGGGCTCTCTGAGAACATTCCAAGCCCTGTAATCTCCTCCAACCTTTACAATGTGCTGGAACATGCTGTTCTGTGATAAGCTGGTCTGGAGGAGGAGAGAGGAGCTGGACACCGGTGCCTATGGCCTTGGGCAACAAAAGGAAGTGATGGCATGTTACTGAGGTCTCACCACAATATTACCAAAATTTATTTAGTGAGCTGTGCCACTGTAGATATTGTATTTGTACCCCAGAGCTACTATCTAGTGGGAGAGATGGAGAATAGACAAGTAACTGGACAATTCACTATTTAAGCATGAGGAAGGCCAAGCAACTGAAAAACAACAAAAGGGCCAAGTCAGAGATCAGAGTCTGGGGGAGTCAAAGGATGCTACTTGAGCCCAAAATGGGAGAATAAGGAGTAATCCAGGGGGTAAACACAGGAAGGGGAGTACTTCCTGCAGCACAAGCTAAAACCCTGCCATGGAAAGGCTTGGTCCACTGAGGAGATAAAGCAGATGCTCAGTGTGACCATGAGGTATACAAGGCTAAGGAGGATTTTGTCCTTATCTTCAGAGTGATAGGCAGTCATTGAACAGCTTTCGGCCAAGAAGCAGCAAGATCTAAACCAAATTTCAGAAAAACCTCTCGAGGGCTAAAAAGAGAGAGGACGGAGGGGATGTCAGTGGCAATGAGACCAGAGAGTAGGCTGGGCAAGGCCTCCTGGAGGAAAATGATGGTGGACAAGGCCATGGGTGGCAGGAGACACAAAGAGGGGACAGATGGGAAAAAGACAGATTGAAGAGGCAGCACATGAAGGCCAGATGCATGAATGAGAGGCGCAGCAGGCTCAGGGGGTCCAAAGTAGCGGGGTGTGGGCAACTGGAAAGATGGTCAAGACAGAGGCAGTGGCAGGACTGGAGAAGGAGCCATGAGTTCAGATTTCGACCAAAGAAGGAGGTGTTTATGAGAATCTTCCCCCACCTGAGGAGAGGAGAAAGGTGCTGGATGCCTGGCCTTGGGATCAGGAGAGGTGTGAGCTTGAAATTCACTTATGGAGGGAACTGATGGTCCCCTTAGGAGTTGGAATCCTGGGTAAGGAAGTGACCTCAGGAGGAATCAAAGGAGAAGGGGTTGGAAAGCTGGGGTTTCGTCTCACGGAAAGATGGAGCAAAGGAGGAGCCACGTGGAGACGGAGCGGCTTTTGGGAGACTGAGGGGAGACCAGAGGAGGTTGTGCCTTGGAGCCAAGAAGAGCAGGTTCCAGGAGGCCAGGGTGGGCCACAAGCTCAGAGAACTTCTGGGAGGTGGATGAGACAGGGCTGGCCAGAGTCCATGGGACGTGGAGACCTAGCGGTCACAGCCACCTGGCAGGAGCATGAGCGGTGGGGACCAGACTGGAGCAGGGGGAAGCCAGAAGAGACATGGAGCCAATGAATGAAAACAACTCATAAGAAGATGGCCGATCAAGCCGACCAGAGGGTCTGTTCAGAAGAAAGTCCATTGGGAGTGGTCAGATAGGAATGTACATGTCGTCCTTCCATCTTATCTTGTGACCTTCTCTAGCATCATTGTGGAGAAGAGATCAGCATCCCTGGGGGGCGGGGGGGTGGGGGGTGGTGAGCTCTTACGAGGCAAATGTCTTCCAAAGAGCCGTGAAAAAGCCAATTGGCCAGACACTTCAGCCCAACTGCAAAGGATTAGAATCTAAGCTAGACGTATCCAAGGCAGTGGGATGGAAAGGAAGCCATTGGACTGGGGTGTAGAGGGGATGGGGCATCCTGGCAGGGTCTAGGATGGGAGGTGAAGAAAAAAAAAAAAAGAAGCTGAAAGGAAGGGTTTGTGATCAGAGAATTCAAAGCTCAGATCAACAGCTTTGGAGGTGGCAATAACAAAATCCTAAGTGTGACT
This sequence comes from Tragulus kanchil, assembly GCA_022376925.1. Lineage (NCBI taxonomy): Eukaryota > Metazoa > Chordata > Mammalia > Artiodactyla > Tragulidae > Tragulus > Tragulus kanchil. The sequence goes on along the minus strand of JAIOJX010000029.1, from coordinate 18,449,252 downwards.
GTAGCAAAGAGGGCTGACTCCACACCAAGGAAGGGCTTCTGAGGGTGAGGCAAGGAAGGTGGGCCAGAAGAAGATCCCTTCCAGGAAGTCTGGCCATTAGAGCAGAGTGATTCTGTCTGAAAAGGGGAAGTGGTCCACTTTAATCCACGTTAGGCAATAGGGCTCACTGATGTGTCTTGGGGGCAGAAGGCAAGATAGGAAGAGGAAGGTGCCTGAGGAAGGGGAGAAGGAGAGACTGTCCACACATCCCTCTGACCCAGCTGTGTCCCCCCATGGGGGGAAAAGGGGGTGGGGGTCTTAAGAAGAGGGAGTGGGGGTCTTAGCTAATTCCTGTGGAGAGGCAGGAGCCCACAGAGAAGTAGACACTGGCCCAGGGCCAAGCCAGGAACAGATGCCGGGCAGTGGCTCTGAGGAGACTTCCGGACCAGCAATGGAGACTGTGGGGCCCCCAGGCGGCCAGCTCGCTGCAGCCTCCCTTGAGAAGCCCTCCAATGTGCACTCATGTGGGGAAGAGAGGCAGGAACGTAACACAAACAGGCTTGGGTGAGGAAGGCGTTGAGGAACAGAAAGGCCCTGGGGGGATCTCCCTGGGGTCTCAGAGGCTAAGACTCCAGGCTCCCAGTGCAGGGGAGCCCAAGCTCGATCCCTGGTTAGGAAACTAGACCCTGCATGCTGCACTCAAGATTCCTTCCACATGCCACAATGAAGACCAAAGATCCTGCATGCCTCAACTAAGACCCGGCACAGCCAAATAAATAAATAAGTTAAAAAAAAAAAAAAAAGGAAGAAGAAGAAGGAAGAAAGACATCGGAGTGGACAGAGAGGAGAGTTCTAGTCACAGTGGGGGAGTGAGGCAAGAGGTTTCCCTTGCTTCTCTGTCATCCTAGACCCCAACCTAATCCCAGACTGTTCACACTCACCAGGCCCAGGTGACCCCAAAACCAGGTGCGTCTGGGGGGCTGTGGGAAACACCGGATGCGGCAGCAGTTGTCATAGAAGGCGTAGATCCAGGCCAGGGTGCGAGCCAGGAGCCAAGCGGCCCCGACCAGCACCAGCAGCTGCCATAGAGAGGCAGCGAAGGACCCGAGTCCCAGCCAGGACAGGCTCAGCTCCAGCATCCTGTGGGGAAGACAAAGTGACGTCTGAGCTCCTGAGGATGAGAGAAGAGGCCAGTGTGGGTGAGCTGGGAGGCAGAGGCTTATAGAAGAAGGGAACTAGGAAGGGGAGAAGGAGAGACTGTCCACACATCCCTCTGACCCAGCTGTGTCCCCCCATGGGGGGAAAAGGGGGCGGGGGCCTTAAGAAGAGGGAGTGGGGGGCTGAGCTAATTCGTGTGGAGGCAGGAGCCCACAGAGAAGTAGACACTGGCCCAGGGCCAAGCCAGGAACAGATGCCGGGCAGTGGCTCTGAGGAGACTTCCGGACCAGCAATGGAGACTGTGGGGCCCCCAGGCGGCCAGCTCGCTGCAGCCTCCCTTGAGAAGCCCTCCAATGTGCACTCATGTGGGGAAGAGAGGCAGGAACGTAACACAAACAGGCTTGGGTGAGGAAGGCGTTGAGGAACAGAAAGGCCCTGGGGATCTCCTGGGGTCTCAGAGGCTAAGACTCCAGGCTCCCAGTGCAGGGGAGCCCAAGCTCGATCCCTGGTTCAGGAAACTAGACCCTGCATGCTGCACTCAAGATTCCTTCCACATGCCACAATGAAGACCAAAGATCCTGCATGCCTCAACTAAGACCCGGCACAGCCAAATAAATAAATAAGTTAAAAAAAAACAAGGAAGAAGAAGAAGGAAGAAAGACATCGGAGTGGACAGAGAGGAGAGTTCTAGTCACAGTGGGGGAGTGAGGCAAGAGGTTTCCCTTGCTTCTCTGTCATCCTAGACCCCAACCTAATCCCAGACTGTTCACACTCACCAGGCCCAGGTGACCCCAAAACCAGGTGCGTCTGGGGGGCTGTGGGAAACACCGGATGCGGCAGCAGTTGTCATAGAAGGCGTAGATCCAGGCCAGGGTGCGAGCCAGGAGCCAAGCGGCCCCGACCAGCACCAGCAGCTGCCATAGAGAGGCAGCGAAGGACCCGAGTCCCAGCCAGGACAGGCTCAGCTCCAGCATCCTGTGGGGAAGACAAAGTGACGTCTGAGCTCCTGAGGATGAGAGAAGAGGCCAGTGTGGGTGAGCTGGGAGGCAGAGGCTTATAGAGAGAAGGGAACTAGGAAGGGTGGGCGGGGAGGCAGGCACTGGGGATGGGAGAGAAGGGCTCAAAAGAGGGGAGGGAAGTCCAGAGCAATACAGAGGATGAAGCAGAGAGAGAGAGAGAGGGAAAGGGAAAGAAAAAAGGAAAGGGAAGAGAAAGGAAGAGAGAAAAGAGACGAGGAGAGGAGAGAAAAGAGAAAGAAAAAGAGGAAGAAACGTGCAGAGTCAGCGTTCAGTCAGGGGAAGGTGGCCAGGACTCCAGTTGCTGCGAAGAAACCACCATCCCCCGGGGAGGATCCGTGTGCTCACTTCTTGCCCCAGGCTGGAACTCCCCTGCCCCAGCCCCACCAGCCTGGCACCTTCCGTCCAGAGAGAGCAAGCCGCTTGTCCCTCACCACTTCCTTGTCCTCCTGGGAGGTTTCTCTCTCCCCACGCCCAATCTTTGAACTGAAGGAGAGGCTGGGCTCGACTGACTCAGCCAATCCCTGCTCGCCTTCTCCCCAGCTTGGGATCCAGCCCAAAACTTAGAACTGGAGCCATCTGGCCAGAGAGGAAACAGTTCAGGGTCACACGGCTTGGACACTGAACTCTCAGGATTCAGCACCCCACACGTGGGCTTGTTGGGGTGCAGGCAAAGGTGACTCTGAGCTCCCAAGCTTACAGCTGTCCTTGCCCTTCCAAGACTAGGGTGCAGCAGATAAAAGCAGGAACGTGCAGGTGCCAGGTGGGCAGGGCCTGGCCCAGTCTTGTCCCCAGACGTCTCTGCGGCTCCCCTCCACACGTGGGCCAGGAGGGCTCCACACACCTGTTTTCGGCGCAGAATCAGGAAGCTCAGAAATATGAAGCCTCTGGTTTCCAGGGCATGCAGGCTGGCAGGAGGTCAAGTCCTTCCTGTAAACAGTCCAGGATCTGCATTGAGACATGGCTACTGGGAGCAGGAACAGAGAAACCAACCTGACTGGGAAGAACCCACATAAGACGCAGAGGATAAAGGACTCAGTCAGAAGAAGGCATCTGGAAGCATGCGGGTAAAGCTTGTGGGGGGCTCATAGAGCAGGGTCCACACAGGGGCGGGCAGAGCCAGGAGGTCCCGAGGGAGCAGCCTCACTCTGCCTGTGGATTGTACCCACCCTCTCTGAGCTTCCCTGGTGGCTCAGAGGGTAAAGAATCCACCTGCAATGCAGGAGACCCAGGTTCGACCCTGGGGTCGGGAGGATCCCCCGGAGAAGGAAATGGCAACCCACTGCAGTATTTTTGCCTGGGGAATTTCATGGACACAGAGGAGCCTGGTGAGCTACAGTCCATGGGGTCACAAAAAGTTAGACATGACTCAGTCACTAACACTTAGACTTTCTCTGCCTCAGTCTTCCCTTCTGGAAAATGGGATGCCAGCATTAAAGGGGGCACATTCCATCCAGATCTTGTCCCCAGATTTCCCTGTAAAGTGGTCTCAGCCCCCATAAGCTCTCCTCATGGTCAGGCTCCAAGAAGAGGGTGGGTTTGAAGGATGGAGATGCTGAATGAGAGAAGCTGGGACAGATATTCTTCCTGCATCTCAGAATGCTGGAGAGATGCCCAAATTTCCTCCACCACCACCGCTACTCCCCACTCCTTCCAGACCTACCCGATCTGGGTTCAGGTGGCTTTATCAGGCTTCAGGTGGCTGGTCCCGGTTGTTATTTAATCACTCAGTCGTGTCTGACTCTTTTGCAACCCCATGGATTGTAGCCTGCCAGGCTCTTCTGTCTACAGGATTTCCCAGGCCAGGATACTGGAGTGGGTTGCCATGTCCTTCTCCAGGGGATCTTCCCGACCCAAGGATCAAACCCGCATCTCCTGCATTGGCGGGCGGATTCTTTACCACTAAGCCACCAGGGAAGTCTGGAGCCCCCAGCACATTGGGGTCCACTGTCCTCGATGCTCCTTCTCCACTGAGGTGGATCCACCTGCTGACAGGTCCATCCAGAAAGAGCCGCAGGCAGGGCATGGGCAGATGAGAGACAGCAGGACTAGCCAGAGAGGGGTGGGGAGAAGCAGGGGGGCAGAAGAGGAAACCGAGGTCCAGAGAGGCGCACTAACCCTCTCCAGACACACAGAGGTATCATTCAACCAGTTAGTATGAGTAAAAGTGAATCCTGACACACTGTGGGTACTCCTTAATTCTCTGGGGAAGAAAGCGACTTTGATGGCCACAAGCTCTGCAACCTGGCCACCCAACTGTGGCCCTCAGACCAGCAGCACTGGCATTAGCAGAGCATCAAGGAAACGCAGAACGTTACGCTCAAACCCACAAAGGTGATGGCTGCAGATGTTCTGCCGTTGCCCCCAGGAAGAGGCGAATGAGTTTCTCTTCTCCTTGAATCTGGCCGAACCCTGCTTAACTAACGCTATATGGTCAAGGGGTACCCTGCCAGTTACGGGCCTTGGCGTGGTTTGGCAGCTTCAATTTACATTACAGAGTCTTTTTCCATATACATACTTTTATTGATTTATTTATTACTTTTGGCTGGGCTGGGTCTTCATCGCTGCCCAGGTTTTTCTCTAGTTGTGGCGAGCATGGGCTCCTCTCTAGTTGTGACAAGGGGACTGACTTCTCCTGTTGCAGAACGCAGGCTCTAGAGCGCAGGCTCAGTAGTTGTGGTGCACAGGCTTCGTTGCTCTGTGGGGTCTTCCCAGACCAGGTACCTACCGCGTCTCTATTGCTTTAACAGGTAGATTATCACTGAGCCTCCAGGGAAATGCTACATGTTGTTCTTGAAACACAAGCCCTCAGAACTCAGTGACCACGCAATAGAGAAGTCCAAGCCCCATGGAGAAGCTCTGATCAACAGCCGGAGATGACCTCCCAGCCAACAGTTAGTGTCACCTGCCCACTCCGTGAGGGAGCCATCTGGAAGGTCCCACCCGACTGGGTCTCCAGATGACCACAGTCCTGGGTGACACCACATGGCAACATCACATGCTACAGAAAGACCACCAAGCTGAGCCCAGCTGACGTGCAGAGGCGTAAGAGAAAAGAGTCATTGTTTGAAGCCACTAAGATTTGAGGGCTGATTAAAAAGAATGAAATCATGCTACTTGTAGCAACACGGCTGGACCTAGAGACTGAGTGAAGTAAGTCAGTGGACATCGTGCCATTCCTTGTATGGAATCTCAAAAGAACTGATACAAATGAACTTATGCAACAAAACGAAAAACCGAGGTCCAGAGGCACTAACCCTCTCCAGACACACAGAGGTATCATTCACCCAGTTAGTAAGAGTAAAAGTGAATCCTGACACACTGTGGGTACTCCTTAATTCTCTGGGGAAGAAAGCGACTTTGATGGCCACAAGCTCTGCAACCTGGCCACCCAACTGTGGCCCTCAGACCAGCAGCACTGGCATTAGCAGAGCATCAAGGAAACGCAGAACGTTACGCTCAAACCCACAAAGGTGATGGCTGCAGATGTTCTGCCGTTGCCCCCAGGAAGAGGCGAATGAGTTTCTCTTCTCCTTGAATCTGGCCGAACCCTGCTTAACTAACGCTATATGGTCAAGGGGTACCCTGCCAGTTACGGGCCTTGGCGTGGTTTGGCAGCTTCAATTTACATTACAGAGTCTTTTTCCATATACATACTTTTATTGATTTATTTATTACTTTTGGCTGGGCTGGGTCTTCATCGCTGCCCAGGTTTTTCTCTAGTTGTGGCGAGCATGGGCTCCTCTCTAGTTGTGACAAGGGGACTGACTTCTCCTGTTGCAGAACGCAGGCTCTAGAGCGCAGGCTCAGTAGTTGTGGTGCACAGGCTTCGTTGCTCTGTGGGGTCTTCCCAGACCAGGTACCTACCGCGTCTCTATTGCTTTAACAGGTAGATTATCACTGAGCCTCCAGGGAAATGCTACATGTTGTTCTTGAAACACAAGCCCTCAGAACTCAGTGACCACGCAATAGAGAAGTCCAAGCCCCATGGAGAAGCTCTGATCAACAGCCGGAGATGACCTCCCAGCCAACAGTTAGTGTCACCTGCCCACTCCGTGAGGGAGCCATCTGGAAGGTCCCACCCGACTGGGTCTCCAGATGACCACAGTCCTGGGTGACACCACATGGCAACATCACATGCTACAGAAAGACCACCAAGCTGAGCCCAGCTGACGTGCAGAGGCGTAAGAGAAAAGAGTCATTGTTTGAAGCCACTAAGATTTGAGGGCTGATTAAAAAGAATGAAATCATGCTACTTGTAGCAACACGGCTGGACCTAGAGACTGAGTGAAGTAAGTCAGTGGACATCGTGTGCCATTCCTTGTATGCGGAATCTCAAAAGAACTGATACAAATGAACTTATGCAACAAAACGAAAAGAAACTCACAAACTCAGAGAACAAACTTATGGTTGCTGGAGCAGTGGTGTGGGGGGAGGTGGGGAGGGATAGTTAGGGAGTTTGGGACCGACGTGGACACAATGCTGTATTTAAAACAGATAACCAGGTGGACCTTCTGTATCACACTGGAACTCTGCTCAGTGCTATGCGATAGCCTGGATGAGAGGGGAGTTTGGGGGAGAATGGATACACGCATACATATGGCTGAGTCCCTTCTCCATTCACCTAAAACTATCACAAAATTGTTAATCAGCTACACTCCAATATAAAATTAAAAGTATTAATAAAAATAATTAGAAAAAGAGGGCTTCCCTGGTGGTCCAGTGGGTAAGGACACCACCTTGCAGTGCAGGAGTGCCGGTTCGATCCCCAGCCTGGGAAGATCCCATGTGCCGTGGAGCAGCTGGACCGATGTGTCCAATTATCAAGCCAGAGCTCCAGAGCGCATGCACCCAGAGCCAGTGCTCTGTGACAACAGAGGCCACTGCTATGGGAGGCCCGCCCAGGCCAAAGAACAAAGATGGATAAAAATAAATAAATGAAAGACCAACAGAAGTGGCCCAAAAAAAAAAAAAAGAAAGAAAGAAAAAAATTAGAAAAAGAAATCTTTTTCCAAGGAGGCACTAGTTAGTAGTGATCTTGAAGAGACAGCTGGCACTTCTCCCAAGAGGAAGAAATCTTTTCCCAAAGAGGAATCAGACAGTGCCCTGAAGAGTTGGGAAACAAGAGGGTCCCCAAGAAAAAGAGGAAACTGTCTCCCAAGGAATGAAGAAGCTGCTGCCAGCAGCAAAAGCAGCAGCTTCAAGAAAAAGAAAAAACTCCAAAAGCTATCCCAGGAAAACTAGAACGGACATCTCTCCAGCGGGGTGTAACTTATAGAGCTATTCCTCATCCCATCCCCAGAGTCCGATAAAATAAAAACAAAAAAAAGTAGGAAAAAAAAATCTGGAGGGTATTTACTACACAGTGACAGATAATTGCTGTAAGAGTATACTCGCCAAATCAGGATTTATGTTTTAACTACATCCAAGAGATCCTTGTGCTTGTTAAAGTCTGAGAGCCACTGACTCTCAGACTTTAAGAGGCCTGAGTCAGGCTCTGCAGGGTACCTCAGGAAACTTTACCCTGTCTGCCTCTCGCTTTTTTCATCTGTAATATCTGGAGAAAAACCTGTCCCTGCCAGGTCTGGGGGGCTGTGTGTTTCTTGAGCATCTACAATGTTGTAAGCACAATTCTAGACGCTAGGAGGCCGTTATGAGCACAGCAGACATTGTCTCTTCTGTCAAGGGGCTCCTCTAAGCAGCAGGAGAGTGATGATCAGACAAATGATCAAGAATTACCAGACAGTGAGAGGGACGTGAGGACTTCCAGGAATAGGTGACCTTTAAGAGGGACCCAAATGAAGAGGGGGAGTGGACTGTGTGGTGGAGAGGCCTCATGATCACAGAGTGAAGTGCGCAGCAGTAGGCATGAGCTAGCCTGTCCTTGTTCTTTCAATATTCGCACTACGATGACAGTTGGCACGTCCTTGGGAGAACCAAGCAAGGTGAAAATTTTGGTCCATCATTCAGTTCAGAAGCAGGTGTTGAAGACTGCTTCACCATGGCCAAGAACTCAAAATTCCAGCAGGCCTCTGGGGCTACGAGATGGAAAGGGTCCATCACCCAGGGCTCCTGGCTTCCTGGATCAGATGACAGATCAGATGGGTCAAGGGACCCAGCATGAGCAGACAGAAAGTCTCACGTGGGGACCTTCTGCTCCGTGCCTGAGGAGCTGGGGCATCTCTAACGGTTTCTCCTCAAACAAGGAACATCTCAGCTGCCAAACTGCACAAGCCTGGCTTATGGAAGGTCCCCCAGCCGGTGCTGAAAAAACAGAGCCCCTCTCCTTCTAAGTCTCCACTGGGAGTCCTTCCATGCCCCCATCCAGAGCCAGACAATCGGCAAGCGTGTGCCCGACCAACTGTGGTGGTCGCTTGGAGTCCCCAGCCGTGGGCACAGCCCATTACCCTTCTGAACCTCACTTCTCTCTTCTGTTAAATGGACTGATAGAACCTCACAGAGAGTTACAAGTATCCCATTAGACACAGATGGACAGAGCAAGGGAACGTGCGTTTCAAAATGATATGCATATAAAGGCTCAATTATAAACAAAACCTGTGAATGCATGCGTGTGTGTGCACGTGCCTCTATATGCATTGAAAAAATCCAGGAGAAGCCACACAACACAGAGGGACTGAAGGAAGTAAACTGAAGGCACAAATGTTATATTTTGCCCACACTGAGCTGCTCGAGCGTCTATAACAAAAACACAATTATAAAAAGAAAAAAGAACTTAGCATAGTAAAGGACACATAGCTGGCACACAAAATAGATGAGCAGCTTTCGCTTGTTGTCACCGTAAAGACCCATGTCCCGAGAACCAGCCTTGCATCTCTCTAGAACAAGCGTGCAGGCTGCCTCCTGGCTGTGAGTCACTCTTCCTTCCTTAGCTATCATGGAACAACCGGCTCTGGATTCAGCAGAACTGACCGAGTTCACATCTCAGTTCTGCCACTCACTGGCTGTGTGACCTTGGGCAAGTCAACTGCCCTCTCTGACTTTCAGGTCCTCTTCTGTAAATGGAGAGGATTTACCTCTCCCAGACAGCTCATTCCTCAACAACAAGCTGTCCTTGACCACCCACTTTGTATCAGGCACAGTGTGAGGGCCCAGACCATGAGATGAACACGACCGACAAGATCTCTGGGTCATGGTGTTAACATCTGGGGAAAGGAAGCCAACAGGAAATAAGACCAAGTCAGATGGTAACAGAGTGAGCCGTGCTAGAGAGTAACCATGTGGGCTGCTCTGGACTAGGCAATCAGAGAGGGCCTCCCTGAGGAGGTGGCTTTTGAACAGACATTTGAATGCCAGGGAAAAGTGGGTCAGGACTAAGAACCCTCCTCCCTGAAGCCATGCCAGGACTACAAAGAGCCAGCACAGGGTAGGACGCACATGTTCATTCTTGCTTCTGTCCTCAAATGGGCTGAGATGATCAGGGCTGGTGGGGGCAGCAGGAGCCAACCAGGTTGGAGACCCACAAAGAGCAGATGAAATCTGACTCAACATTCAGCCCTGCAGCCAGTTCAAGATCAAGAACCAACAGGCCCCTGAGGCTACACGGAAGGCAGGACCTGACAGCAGAGGTGCCAGATTCCTGGCCCAGGAGATCAAATAAACTGGCGTGGGAGCCAGAAAGCCTACGGGAAAACATAGGGAAAGTACACAGAACACACACAGGTAGGAAAAAACCGCTAGGATGTCTACTGTTGGAGGTGTGGTCATGAAGAGTCTCCCTCCTCCCTGCCGTCCCTCCTCCTCCTCCTCCCCCTCCTCCTCGCCATCACCATCGCCATCTTCCGCTCCTGTCTGTTTCCTGGGTAACGATTGTTCACAAAAACTAGCCCAACCACCAAGAACCACCCCAAAACACGGAAGAGAGGCTTGGAGAAGTGACCCTTGGGAAGCGGTCTGCTAAAAAAGAGACCGTCTGCCCCCCTCTAACTCTTCAAGAAGTACATTAAAGAGGCAATCTCCCCGCCATAGGTTGTGGTGATTTTATTTTGTGTGTCAGCTAGACCAGGGTAATTGCTGTTCTTATTCCATCACGAAGTCGTGTCTGACTCTTTGCAGCCCCATGGACGGCAGCACGCGAGGCTTCCCAGTCGCTCACCATCTCCCAGAATTTGCTCAGATTCAGGTCCACTGAGTCGATGAGGCTGTCTAACTGTCTTTCCCTCTGACGCCCTGTTCTCCTTTCGCTTTCCATCTTTCCCAGTGTGAGTGTCTTTTCCAATGAGTCGGCTCTTCCCATCAGTGGCCTGAGTCTGTGTGTGAAGTCACTTAAGTCCCGTCCGACTCTTTGCCACCCCATAGAATGTATGTAACCCATGAGGCTCCTCTGATCATGTGGTTCTCTAGGCAAGAAGACTGGAATGGGTTGCCATTTCCTCCTCCAGGGAATCATCCCAATGGAGGGATCGAACCCTCCGCTCTCAGGTCTCCTGCGCTGGCAGGCAGGCTCTTTACCACGAGTGCACCCAGGTACGAAACCGGGTGCTGGATAGGACGCACATGTTCATTCTTGCTTCTGTCCTCAAATGGGCTGAGATGATCAGGGCTGGTGGGGGCAGCAGGAGCCAACCAGGTTGGAGACCCACAAAGAGCAGATGAAATCTGACTCAACATTCAGCCCTGCAGCCAGTTCAAGATCAAGAACCAACAGGCCCCTGAGGCTACACGGAAGGCAGGACCTGACAGCAGAGGTGCCAGATTCCTGGCCCAGGAGATCAAATAAACTGGCGTGGGAGCCAGAAAGCCTACGGGAAAACATAGGGAAAGTACACAGAACACACACAGGTAGGAAAAAACCGCTAGGATGTCTACTGTTGGAGGTGTGGTCATGAAGAGTCTCCCTCCTCCCTGCCGTCCCTCCTCCTCCTCCTCCTCCCCCTCCTCCTCGCCATCACCATCGCCATCTTCCGCTCCTGTCTGTTTCCTGGGTAACGATTGTTCACAAAAACTAGCCCAACCACCAAGAACCACCCCAAAACACGGAAGAGAGGCTTGGAGAAGTGACCCTTGGGAAGCGGTCTGCTAAAAAAGAGACCGTCTGCCCCCCTCTAACTCTTCAAGAAGTACATTAAAGAGGCAATCTCCCCGCCATAGGTTGTGGTGATTTTATTTTGTGTGTCAGCTAGACCAGGGTAATTGCTGTTCTTATTCCATCACGAAGTCGTGTCTGACTCTTTGCAGCCCCATGGACGGCAGCACGCGAGGCTTCCCAGTCGCTCACCATCTCCCAGAATTTGCTCAGATTCAGGTCCACTGAGTCGATGAGGCTGTCTAACTGTCTTTCCCTCTGACGCCCTGTTCTCCTTTCGCTTTCCATCTTTCCCAGTGTGAGTGTCTTTTCCAATGAGTCGGCTCTTCCCATCAGTGGCCTGAGTCTGTGTGTGAAGTCACTTAAGTCCCGTCCGACTCTTTGCCACCCCATAGAATGTATGTAACCCATGAGGCTCCTCTGATCATGTGGTTCTCTAGGCAAGAAGACTGGAATGGGTTGCCATTTCCTCCTCCAGGGAATCATCCCAATGGAGGGATCGAACCCTCCGCTCTCAGGTCTCCTGCGCTGGCAGGCAGGCTCTTTACCACGAGTGCCACCCGGGAAGCCTGGCCAGTGTATGGCACCCAGGTACGAAACATTTATCTAGGTGTTGCTGAGAAGGTGTTTTTTAAGTTTGCCAGGAAACTAACGTTTGTCATTTTAAGCGACTAAACTTTCTGGAGGTTCATTCTACAGGAAAAGTTAACCAACAGATGTATTTCCCAACATGTTTAGAGTTCTCAAAAAACTGATGTGTGCACAAATGTAATATATTGAAAATGCTCATATATGCAATTTTGTAAAATTAAAACGAAATCGCATCACACGGCTGGGCTGGTGGTTGGAAGGCAAGAACAGAGTGAAAATGTTTCCCATGTAATATTTGGAAAGAAAGAGGCGGGGAAAGAAAGGGTGTAAAGTTACATGTTAAAGTGCTTACCACAATGTCCCCGACACAGTCAATACCAGGCATGGTGTTTGCCATCATTTCTCTTCTTCTATGACAACATGAGGACATGATCACGAGGCATGAGCTTTGGGTCCTTCTGGTGCACATATTAGGGACCTACTGGCTGTGTATAATCCCCCCCCCATTCTTTCCCTGAGCCATGAGCAATGAGGAGACTCCCAGAGGAGAGAAAGCACTGGGTTAGGGATCAGACAGCCCATGGTCAAGGCCCATCCTTGTTCGATCTCCAACTGTGTGACCCTTAGCAAGTGACTTGCCCTCTCTGAGCCTCCCTTCCTTCTTGGTAAAAGAGGTCTAAGATTAGTTCTACAGACAGTGAAGACTCTGCCCGCAATGCGGGAGACCAGGGTTCGATCCCTGGGTCAGGAAGATCCCCTGGAGAAGGAAATGGCAACCCACTCCAGTATTCTTGCCTGGAGAATCCCATGGATAGAGGAGCCTGGTGGACGACAGTCCCTACAATTGCAAAGCGTCCGACGTGCCAGAGCGACTAAGCACAGAGCACGGGAATTAGCAGTCTTTCCCAGTGTGAGTGTCTTTTCCAATGAGTCGGCTCTTCCCATCAGTGGCCTGAGTCTGAAGTCACTTAAGTCCCGTCCGACTCTTTGCCACCCCATAGAATGTATGTAACCCATGAGGCTCCTCTGACCATGGGATTCTCTAGGCAAGAAGACTGGAATGGGTTGCCATTTCCTCCTCCAGGGAATCATCCCAATGGAGGGATCGAACCCTCCGCTCTCAGGTCTCCTGCGCTGGCAGGCAGGCTCTTTACCACGAGTGCCACCCGGGAAGCCTGGCCAGTGTATGGCACCCAGGTACGAAACATTTATCTAGGTGTTGCTGAGAAGGTGTTTTTTAAGTTTGCCAGGAAACTAACGTTTGTCATTTTAAGCGACTAAACTTTCTGGAGGTTCATTCTACAGGAAAAGTTAACCAACAGATGTATTTCCCAACATGTTTAGAGTTCTCAAAAAACTGATGTGTGCACAAATGTAATATATTGAAAATGCTCATATATGCAATTTTGTAAAATTAAAACGAAATCGCATCACACGGCTGGGCTGGTGGTTGGAAGGCAAGAACAGAGTGAAAATGTTTCCCATGTAATATTTGGAAAGAAAGAGGCGGGGAAAGAAAGGGTGTAAAGTTACATGTTAAAGTGCTTACCACAATGTCCCCGACACAGTCAATACCAGGCATGGTGTTTGCCATCATTTCTCTTCTTCTATGACAACATGAGGACATGATCACGAGGCATGAGCTTTGGGTCCTTCTGGTGCACATATTAGGGACCTACTGGCTGTGTATAATCCCCCCCCCATTCTTTCCCTGAGCCATGAGCAATGAGGAGACTCCCAGAGGAGAGAAAGCACTGGGTTAGGGATCAGACAGCCCATGGTCAAGGCCCATCCTTGTTCGATCTCCAACTGTGTGACCCTTAGCAAGTGACTTGCCCTCTCTGAGCCTCCCTTCCTTCTTGGTAAAAGAGGTCTAAGATTAGTTCTACAGACAGTGAAGACTCTGCCCGCAATGCGGGAGACCAGGGTTCGATCCCTGGGTCAGGAAGATCCCCTGGAGAAGGAAATGGCAACCCACTCCAGTATTCTTGCCTGGAGAATCCCATGGATAGAGGAGCCTGGTGGACGACAGTCCCTACAATTGCAAAGCGTCCGACGTGCCAGAGCGACTAAGCACAGAGCACGGGAATTAGCAGTTCCCATGTGCATGTCTTAGTTTGGGTTCTGCAGTAGTAAACTCTGATGCAAAGATTCAAGCGGAAATGCTTTATCCGGAGGTGAGCCTGAGACAAGAATTCAGTGGTAAGCTGTTTCTTTGAGAGGTGATTCTAGAAGATGCCAGTAAGATGGTAGGGAAGTGAGACAGAAAAGAGAGGGAAGCCGGTAAAGGGAGCTTTATCAAGGAAGCTTCCATGGTGAGCAGCTGGGGCTTGGTGCCTTTGAAAGACAACGGAGAATATGCACCCCCTCGTCCTTACAGAGGGCTGCTTCAAAGGCGTTATTTCTCCAGCAGGTCCTGCCTGCAGCAGTCAGGAGGGAGGGAGGTCTGGACAGAAGCTCCTGCGATGAGCCCAGCCTGATGTGAATAGTTACAGACTTTCAGTGACTGAGACTCTCCTCTCCTCTCTTCCCAACAGTCATCCACGCAGAGATGCGAGCACACACAATCTCACGCAGCAGGCATATACTTATACAACCACACACTGTGCCCATTTTTTGACTCTTACACACGTACACACACTCATGTACTCGCACACATTCACATGAATGCTCACATATTCGCCCAAATGCACCCTAACATTTCAAGTCGCCTACGACTGCGCGCACCCACGCTGTAGTGTAAACAGACGCCTTCGAGCCTGTCATTTCTGATCAGTCCAGCAGAGGGAGCCTCCGACACACTCTGGAGAGGAAAGACCTCTGAAAGCAACCAGCGACAGCACCGGGCCTTAAGAATCACTCACAGGCGTGGACCCACCAGCTTCCCCGACACCCTCCCCACCTCCTCCCGGTCTCTTTCATTCACCATCCACAGCCCTTAGCAGAAAGTCAATCTGCATTACAAGGATATGATGTTGTAAAACCCACACGACAAGGGAGAGTGAAAGAGAGGGGCAGTCATGTGCCGCAATGCGGAGACCAGGGTTCGATCCCTGGGTCAGGAAGATCCCTGGAGAAGGAAATGGCAACCCACTCCAGAGGAGCCTGGTGGACGGACAGTCCCTACAATTGCAAAGCGTCCGACGTGCCAGAGCGACTAAGCACAGAGCACGGAATTAGCAGTTCCCATGTGCATGTCTTAGTTTGGGTTCTGCAGTAGTAAACTCTGATGCAAAGATTCAAGCGGAAATGCTTTATCCGGAGGTGAGCCTGAGACAAGAATTCAGTGGTAAGCTGTTTCTTTGAGAGGTGATTCTAGAAGATGCCAGTAAGATGGTAGGGAAGTGAGACAGAAAAGAGAGGGAAGCCGGTAAAGGGAGCTTTATCAAGGAAGCTTCCATGGTGAGCAGCTGGGGCTTGGTGCCTTTGAAAGACAACGGAGAATATGCACCCCCTCGTCCTTACAGAGGGCTGCTTCAAAGGCGTTATTTCTCCAGCAGGTCCTGCCTGCAGCAGTCAGGAGGGAGGGAGGTCTGGACAGAAGCTCCTGCGATGAGCCCAGCCTGATGTGAATAGTTACAGACTTTCAGTGACTGAGACTCTCCTCTCCTCTCTTCCCAACAGTCATCCACGCAGAGATGCGAGCACACACAATCTCACGCAGCAGGCATATACTTATACAACCACACACTGTGCCCATTTTTTGACTCTTACACACGTACACACACTCATGTACTCGCACACATTCACATGAATGCTCACATATTCGCCCAAATGCACCCTAACATTTCAAGTCGCCTACGACTGCGCGCACCCACGCTGTAGTGTAAACAGACGCCTTCGAGCCTGTCATTTCTGATCAGTCCAGCAGAGGGAGCCTCCGACACACTCTGGAGAGGAAAGACCTCTGAAAGCAACCAGCGACAGCACCGGGCCTTAAGAATCACTCACAGGCGTGGACCCACCAGCTTCCCCGACACCCTCCCCACCTCCTCCCGGTCTCTTTCATTCACCATCCACAGCCCTTAGCAGAAAGTCAATCTGCATTACAAGGATATGATGTTGTAAAACCCACACGACAAGGGAGAGTGAAAGAGAGGGGCAGTCATGTGCCCCAGCCCACCACTCAGTTCAGGTCAGCTCAGTTCAGTTGCTCAGTTGTGTTCAACTCTTTGTGACCCCATGGACTGCAGCACGCCAGGCTTCCCTGTCCTTCACCATCTCCCAATCTCATGTCCAGTGATACCATCCAACCATCTCGTCCTCTGTCATCCTCTTCTCCTTTTGCCTTCTATTTTCCCAGCATCAGGCTCTTTTCCAGTGAGTCGTCTCTTCACATCAGGTGGCCAAAGTTTGGGATCTTCAGCTTCAGCATCAGCCCTTTCAATGAATGTTCAGGGGTGATTTCGTTTAGGATGGACTAGGTTGATCTCCCTGCAGTCCAAGGGACTCTCAAGGGCCTTCTCCAATCCCATAGTTTAAAGGCATCAATTCTTTGGTGCTCAGCCTTCTTTATGGTCCAACTGTCACATCCACACATGATTACTGGGAAAACCATAGCTTTGACTATTATAAGGATTTTTGTCAGCAAGATGATGTCTCCACTTTTGAATACACTGTCTAGGTTTGTCATCGTTTTTCTTCCAAGGAGCAGGTGTCTTTTAATATCATGGCTGCAGTCACCATCTGCAGTGATTTGGGAGCCCTAGAAAATAAACTGTTTCCAGCCCATTAGGAAGGGGCAGAGCCAGGGTTTGAACCCACACGTGTCGCCTCCCACGGCCAAGTTCTTTTGGCTGGTGGAGAACAGGATTGCAGGGGAAGCGGGGCAGCGAGGCCGGTGTGATGTTTAGGGAGTGTGTGCTGGGAGACCCTGAACCTGGACAGGAGCGGCGTCTCCAGCGCCTGGGACCATGTTTCCCACTTAGACGGTGAGCTGTCTCAGACTCGGGATTCCGATCGACCATCCCACCATACGCCACCAGAGGCGCCCCAGGATAGGCTTCCCAGGTTTGCCTCCTCCCCTCCACACCCTGAACCTCACTCCATTCCACTGGACGAATTCCACCCCATTCCTCCTGGGCAAGGAAGGGCTCGGGACCCAGCCAGGACCACAAGCCCAAGTGAGGGGGTAGAAAACGCCTCGGGGTCCCCGCTGAGGCCCTTAGGTGAGTCACTTCTCTGGAGAACTCATTTCCCGGGGAACCCTGGAGAACTGCTTCACCTCCGTGAAATAAGATCGTGGGTGCGGGCTCGGTCGCTCAGTTCTGTCCGACTCTTTGCAACCCCACGGGCTGTAGCCCACCAAGCTTCTCTGTCCATGGCATTTCTCAGGTAAGAATACCGGAGTGGATTGCCATTTCCTTTCCAGGGGGCCTTCCCCATCCAGGGATCCAACCTGTGCGCCCTGTGTGGCAGTCGGATTCACCACTGACCCACCTGGGAAGCCAGAAATGAGACGGTAACAGTACCCACTTCACAGTAAGAGTGCTCTTGAGAGACTGTGTGGCAAGGGCACACAGGAAGCCCCATTCAGTCGACATATAGCTCGGTATTAACTTTGGAGACACCGGGGCTCGGTCCTTAGTCCCTCCCCCGTGTCCTCATAAGCTCGCCTGTGCGTACATGTGCGTGCACACACACACACACCAGGGGATTCCACCCAGCCCTGAGGCTGTTTTGGTTTTTTTTTAACTTTTATTTTTTGCTTCTAAGTCATCATTTATTTTCATCCATCTTTATTCCTTGGCCTGTGTGGACCTCCCACCGCGGTGGCCTCTCTCGTTGCAGAGCACTGGCTCTAGGCGCATGTGCTCCAGAGCACTGGCTCGGAATAGGACACATGGGTCCAGCCACTCCACGGCACGTGGGATCTTCCCGGGCCAGGGATCCAACCGGGACCCTTGCACTGCAAGGCAAACTCTTTACCCACTGGATCACCAGGGAAGGAAAGCCCCTCCCTGAGGCTTTTTAAAATAACATCAAAACAGATGCCTTCCCCAGATGTACATCAGCAGCCCTGAACTCTCTCCCAAAATCAGGACCCATTCGTCCAATGCCGGCTTGACATCTCCAGCTCCTCCTGGCCCAGACTAACACGCTGATCTCAAACCATTCCCCATCACTTACCACTCCCCCCAAAGAAAACACCCCATTTGAGATTCTCCATCTCAGCTGATAGTATTTCCATCTTTCCAGGTGCTGGGACCCAAGCCTAGTGACCTCCCGCTCTCCGAAACCGCACATTCCCTCTGTCTGTGGGCTTGCCGGTAGGACCTTCATGAAACAGTCCTTTCTCATATAATCCACCCGGCCGTCGTCACCTCTGCAGCTCCCAGCTTGGGCAAAGCCACCATCATCTCACGCCTCCAGCCAATCTGTCTGACTCCTCGCACCCTCCCCATGGTCTCTATTTGATGCAGCAGGCCAGGTAAGAATACCGGAGTGGATTGCCATTTCCTTTCCAGGGGCCTTCCCCATCCAGGGATCCAACCTGCGCCCTGTGTGGCAGTCGGATTCACCACTGACCCACCTGGGAAGCCAGAAATGAGACGGTAACAGTACCCACTTCACAGTAAGAGTGCTCTTGAGAGACTGTGTGGCAAGGGCACACAGGAAGCCCCATTCAGTCGACATATAGCTCGGTATTAACTTTGGAGACACCGGGGCTCGGTCCTTAGTCCCTCCCCCGTGTCCTCATAAGCTCGCCTGTGCGTACATGTGCGTGCACACACACACACACCAGGGGATTCCACCCAGCCCTGAGGCTGTTTTGGTTTTTTTTTAACTTTTATTTTTTGCTTCTAAGTCATCATTTATTTTCATCCATCTTTATTCCTTGGCCTGTGTGGACCTCCCACCGCGGTGGCCTCTCTCGTTGCAGAGCACTGGCTCTAGGCGCATGTGCTCCAGAGCACTGGCTCGGAATAGGACACATGGGTCCAGCCACTCCACGGCACGTGGGATCTTCCCGGGCCAGGGATCCAACCGGGACCCTTGCACTGCAAGGCAAACTCTTTACCCACTGGATCACCAGGGAAGGAAAGCCCCTCCCTGAGGCTTTTTAAAATAACATCAAAACAGATGCCTTCCCCAGATGTACATCAGCAGCCCTGAACTCTCTCCCAAAATCAGGACCCATTCGTCCAATGCCGGCTTGACATCTCCAGCTCCTCCTGGCCCAGACTAACACGCTGATCTCAAACCATTCCCCATCACTTACCACTCCCCCCAAAGAAAACACCCCATTTGAGATTCTCCATCTCAGCTGATAGTATTTCCATCTTTCCAGGTGCTGGGACCCAAGCCTAGTGACCTCCCGCTCTCCGAAACCGCACATTCCCTCTGTCTGTGGGCTTGCCGGTAGGACCTTCATGAAACAGTCCTTTCTCATATAATCCACCCGGCCGTCGTCACCTCTGCAGCTCCCAGCTTGGGCAAAGCCACCATCATCTCACGCCTCCAGCCAATCTGTCTGACTCCTCGCACCCTCCCCATGGTCTCTATTTGATGCAGCAGGCCAAATGTTGTTCTTTAGTCACTAAGTAGTGTCTGACTCTTTTATGACCCCATGAACTCCATGGACCTGCCAGGCTCCTCTGTCCATGGAATTTCCCAGGTGAGCACACTGGAGTGGGTTGCCATTTCCTTCTCCAGGGGACTTTCCCAACCCAGGGACCAACTCCATGTCTTCTGCATTGCAGGCAGATTCTTTACCACTGAGCTACAGGGGAAAGCCCCAAGACTGTAAAACAAATCTTCCTACAGCAAGCGGTGCAGGAGTAAAGAATCTGCCTGCCTCGGGCTTCCCCTGGTGGTCCAGTGGGTAAGGACACCGCCTTGCAGTGCAAGGGGCGCTGGTTCGATCCCTGGCCTGGGAAGATCCCACGTGCCGCGGAGCGGCTGGACTGATGTGTCCAATCACCGAGCCGGAGCTCTGGAGCGCATGCGCCCAGAGCCGGCGCTCTGCAAGGACAGACGCCACCGCCATGGGAGGCCCACAGGAGCCAAAAGAACAAAGACGGATGAAAACAGATAAATGAAAGACCAATAGAAGTGGCCCGCCCGCTCCCCTCCCTCCACAACCCGACCCCCGCCCAAAATAAATAAATAAATCTTTAAAAAAAAAAAAAAAAGAATCTGCCTGCCAATACAGGAGGCGCAAGGACTCGGGCTCGATCCCTGGGGAAGACCCTCTAGAGTAGGAAATGGCAACCCACTCCAGTATTCTCACCTGGAGAAGCCCATGGACAGAGGAGCCTAGCGGGGTATGGTGCATGAGGTTGCAAAGAGTCAGACAGGACTGAAGCAACTTCGCATGCACGCACATGTTGAAACAAACGAATGCACAAACTGTCTGAAAAGGTCTAAGTTTATGTCCAAAGATAAATGGCTTTCCAGTCTCCTAGCTCACAACGTCCCAACTGTCCAGGACCCCTCATTTCCTTGCTAGAATCCAGGTGTTGGGACCCAAGCCTAGTGACCTCCCGCCTCCGAAACCGCACATTCCTCTGTCTGTGGGCTTGCCGGTAGGACCTTCATGAAACAGTCCTTTCTCATATAATCCACCCGGCCGTCGTCACCTCTGCAGCTCCCAGCTTGGGCAAAGCCACCATCATCTCACGCCTCCAGCCAATCTGTCTGACTCCTCGCACCCTCCCCATGGTCTCTATTTGATGCAGCAGGCCAAATGTTGTTCTTTAGTCACTAAGTAGTGTCTGACTCTTTTATGACCCCATGAACTCCATGGACCTGCCAGGCTCCTCTGTCCATGGAATTTCCCAGGTGAGCACACTGGAGTGGGTTGCCATTTCCTTCTCCAGGGGACTTTCCCAACCCAGGGACCAACTCCATGTCTTCTGCATTGCAGGCAGATTCTTTACCACGGAGCTACAGGAAAGCCCCAAGACTGTAAAACAAATCTTCCTACAGCAAGCGGTGCAGGAGTAAAGAATCTGCCTGCCTCGGGCTTCCCCTGGTGGTCCAGTGGGTAAGGACACCGCCTTGCAGTGCAAGGGGCGCTGGTTCGATCCCTGGCCTGGGAAGATCCCACGTGCCGCGGAGCGGCTGGACTGATGTGTCCAATCACCGAGCCGGAGCTCTGGAGCGCATGCGCCCAGAGCCGGCGCTCTGCAAGGACAGACGCCACCGCCATGGGAGGCCCACAGGAGCCAAAAGAACAAAGACGGATGAAAACAGATAAATGAAAGACCAATAGAAGTGGCCCGCCCGCTCCCCTCCCTCCACAACCCGACCCCCGCCCAAAATAAATAAATAAATCTTTAAAAAAAAAAAAAAAAGAATCTGCCTGCCAATACAGGAGGCGCAAGGACTCGGGCTCGATCCCTGGGGAAGACCCTCTAGAGTAGGAAATGGCAACCCACTCCAGTATTCTCACCTGGAGAAGCCCATGGACAGAGGAGCCTAGCGGGGTATGGTGCATGAGGTTGCAAAGAGTCAGACAGGACTGAAGCAACTTCGCATGCACGCACATGTTGAAACAAACGAATGCACAAACTGTCTGAAAAGGTCTAAGTTTATGTCCAAAGATAAATGGCTTTCCAGTCTCCTAGCTCACAACGTCCCAACTGTCCAGGACCCCTCATTTCCTTGCTAGAATCCAGGTGTTGGGACCTGACCTGGCTAGGGAGTGGGTGATGGGGGCCCTCGGCAGCCCTTGCTTTTACTCTACAGAATTCAAGACACTCAGCAAAAGACTTTTGAGCAAGGGAAGAAAGGGCTTGAGAGGGAGAGTGTGGGTTTACAAATCAACAGCAAACACCCTGGGCCCTGGGATGCAGCCTCAGGAGTTCATCCCTGAGAGCTGGGGGCCTCAGGAAGGTGATGTTCGGGTTCAGGGTTCTGATCCCAGGCTCCAGTTTTCTAGTCTTCGATTTAAAAGCCAGCCGGGATCTGAGGTAGACGGGGCTTGTATCCTAGAGGCCTTAGAGATTCTCGGGTCTTAAAGGCCTTGGGAGTTTCAGTGGGCGGGGCCTGAACACCTCTATCCGAGGAATGCAGCGGCGGGGCCCGAGCTCGAAGGGGCGTGGCCAGTCCTGGCCCCTCAAACCAGAGGGCGGAAACTGTCACTCAGGGGGCGGGACCTGGACCTCAATGGGCGGGATCTGGAGGGATCCGATCCAGAGGCGGAGCCTTGCCTTGAGTGAGTGTGACCGGCGCCATCAGGCTACTTAACGGAGGAGTGTGTCCTCCCCGAGCTGAGCCTGACTTCGAGGGGCGTGGTCTAGGTCTGCAAGGATCTTGAGGGCGGGGCCTGGGCCCTCGGGGGCGGGACCTAGGCCTCTCTGGGCGACCTCAGGCCCGAGGCGGCAGCGGCTCCACCTTGAGCCAGATGCCGCTCTCCGTGCGCAGAATGAGCTCGGGCTTTCGCCGAATCTTGCGCGTTCGGTCCACGGTCAGGCGGAAGCGCAGTAACGTCAGTGCCACGACCACGCGCATCTCAGCCATGGCGAAGCTCTGTCCGATGCAGTTCCTGTTGGATGGAGGACAGGGGGCTCAGGGTGGGCAGCAGTGTGAGCAGGGTCCCTGGGATGGGATGAAATGACCTCCGCTTTAGCGCCTCGGGGTTTCCCTAGTGGCGCAGACTGTAAAGAATCTGCCTGCCGTGCGGTAGACCCAGGTTTGATTCCCGGGTTGGGAAGATCCCCTGGAGGAGGTCATGGCAACCCACTCCAGGATTCTTGCCTGGAGAATCCCACAGACGGGAGCCTGGAGGACTGCGGCCCACAGGGTTGCAAAGAGTCAGACACGGCTGAGCGACCAACACTTGTACTTTTGGTGTACTGAGGACATGAAAAGGGCACCGGGTGGGTGGAGGGGACACACCCTAGAGCTTTCTGCTGCTGGCAGACGCACCCCTGACCTTCCGCTGGCCTGGACACTCATTCTACACTCACTTAGACTTGGGGAAATAGAACTTACCTGGGTCCTGCCGAGAAAGGCACGTAAGCCAGTGGGGAGCGTTGCTGTGGGTTGTCTGGATCAAACCGATAGGGGTTGTACACCTAGGCAGGGGCAGATTGGGAGTGTGCCCGGGGGTTAGTTCCGGCCAAGCCAGCCTGGTTGCCTCCCTCAGTCTCTGGGGACCAGACCAGCTGGACTGAGAGTCCAGCCTGAGAGTCGTTACAGTCCAGCCATGACCTGCCTCCTTTCCATTCCCACCCCAGGGCCTTTGCACCTGCCATTTCCACCACAAAGCGCACACATTTCCTGGCTCCTCACACTTTTCAGTGTGAGCATGTTCAGTTTCAGCTCACCTAGCTCTTCTTTGGTAGGCCTCTCCTCCCTCCTCCCTAGCTAAGCTACTCTCCCCCAACTCAGGTCAGTTTTTGTTTCTTTTGTGCATGTATTGCTATTCAAAACGATCTTATGTATTTGCTGGTTTTCTCCCTCTGCACTTCACTGTGAGCTCTGTGAGTGCAGAGATGGTATCTTCCTCGGCCCTCAGTGCCGGTGCAGTTCGTATGCAATTCCTGGTGGATGGAGGACAGGGGGCTCAGGGTGGGCAGCAGTGTGAGCAGGGTCCCTGGGATGGGATGAAATGACCTCCGCTTTAGCGCCTCGGGGTTTCCCTAGTGGCGCAGACTGTAAAGAATCTGCCTGCCGTGCGGTAGACCCAGGTTTGATTCCCGGGTTGGGAAGATCCCCTGGAGGAGGTCATGGCAACCCACTCCAGGATTCTTGCCTGGAGAATCCCACAGACGGGAGCCTGGAGGACTGCGGCCCACAGGGTTGCAAAGAGTCAGACACGGCTGAGCGACCAACACTTGTACTTTTGGTGTACTGAGGACATGAAAAGGGCACCGGGTGGGTGGAGGGGACACACCCTAGAGCTTTCTGCTGCTGGCAGACGCACCCCTGACCTTCCGCTGGCCTGGACACTCATTCTACACTCACTTAGACTTGGGGAAATAGAACTTACCTGGGTCCTGCCGAGAAAGGCACGTAAGCCAGTGGGGAGCGTTGCTGTGGGTTGTCTGGATCAAACCGATAGGGGTTGTACACCTAGGCAGGGGCAGATTGGGAGTGTGCCCGGGGGTTAGTTCCGGCCAAGCCAGCCTGGTTGCCTCCCTCAGTCTCTGGGGACCAGACCAGCTGGACTGAGAGTCCAGCCTGAGAGTCGTTACAGTCCAGCCATGACCTGCCTCCTTTCCATTCCCACCCCAGGGCCTTTGCACCTGCCATTTCCACCACAAAGCGCACACATTTCCTGGCTCCTCACACTTTTCAGTGTGAGCATGTTCAGTTTCAGCTCACCTAGCTCTTCTTTGGTAGGCCTCTCCTCCCTCCTCCCTAGCTAAGCTACTCTCCCCCAACTCAGGTCAGTTTTTGTTTCTTTTGTGCATGTATTGCTATTCAAAACGATCTTATGTATTTGCTGGTTTTCTCCCTCTGCACTTCACTGTGAGCTCTGTGAGTGCAGAGATGGTATCTTCCTCGGCCCTCAGTGCCCGGTGCAGTTCTGTCCCATGCAATTCCTGGTGGATGGAGAACAGGGGGGCTACATCTGGGCCTGCTACACAGTAGCTGCTCAGTGAAGATTTGTTGTGGCTTCCCTGGCAGTCCAGCAGTGAAAGATGCCGCGGTTCCACTGCAGGGAGCGTAGGTGTGATCCCTGGTCAGGGAATGAAGCCCGCATGCCACACAGTGCAGTCAGAAAGTAAAACTAGCAAGACTAATAGTAATAAAGATGTGCTGACATACTGAGTTAACAGTGAACAGGAGAATACATGGTGTGGGAAGAGTACGGAAGCCTTGCACCCAGAACCACCATTTGGCTCCCTGGAGAGCAGGGGTGGGGAGACCTTGCGACCCAGGACTGCTCATTCCGAGGAGGAGGAAGCCGAGAGGAGGGAGGGTTGGAGCAGGAGCTCACCTTGGTATCAGGCCACACTGTAGGATTATGGTGGGTCCCGTAGATGCTGACCAGGCAGATGATTCCTGGGGGGAGGGGAGGGTCAGTGGAGTCAGTGGGACTGAGGGAAATAAGGACCTCCTCTGGAGACCTCCCCAGAGCCACGCCGTCCCCACAAACCACTGTCACCCTTTCCTGCCCATCCTTCCCTAAAAATTGCTGCTGCCCCGCCCACTCCCCCACTCCTCCATAGGAGGTCCCCACCGCCTCTCACTAGCTGCCCTCCTGGCCCCCCAAAGATCTTTCTCACTCACATGTCTGACATCACTCCTCCTCAGCTCGCCCACCGCCCGTGGCTCCCTACTGCCCTGAGGATCAAGTTCAACTGCATCCATCACCCATTCAAGGTCTTTCACTATCTGCACCCTGAGGCTCTGGTCCATGAAACATAGTCTCTCTTTCGTTTCCCCAAGGCTTGCCTCTCATGTTCCCTCTTCCAGGCAGCCCTCCCCGCCTTCCACCCAAGATACAGCCATCCCTCTTTATCTGGGGCTGCTCCAGCCCCTGTCCCTCCCTTTTAGCCCATCCCTCACCCCATGTGACCAGGAACATCTGTGCCCTGCTGTGTCTTCTCCAGGCTGGGTGGTACTCAAGTCTTGGACCTGGGGGGGTGAGGCTTTGCTAGAAGTCAAGCATCACCCAGGATAGGACCTGTTCTCCAAGGAATATCTGGCCACGGAATAAAGCCAAGACTTCTCCCCCCCAACCCCCGGACTCATCCACCCTCTCCAAAAGGGCACAACAGGTCCAGCAGTGAAAGATGCCGCGGTTCCACTGCAGGGAGCGTAGGTGTGATCCCTGGTCAGGGAATGAAGCCCGCATGCCACACAGTGCAGTCAGAAAGTAAAACTAGCAAGACTAATAGTAATAAAGATGTGCTGACATACTGAGTTAACAGTGAACAGGAGAATACATGGTGTGGGAAGAGTACGGAAGCCTTGCACCCAGAACCACCATTTGGCTCCCTGGAGAGCAGGGGTGGGAGACCTTGCGACCCAGGACTGCTCATTCCGAGGAGGAGGAAGCCGAGAGGAGGGAGGGTTGGAGCAGGAGCTCACCTTGGTATCAGGCCACACTGTAGGATTATGGTGGGTCCCGTAGATGCTGACCAGGCAGATGATTCCTGGGGGGAGGGGAGGGTCAGTGGAGTCAGTGGGACTGAGGGAAATAAGGACCTCCTCTGGAGACCTCCCCAGAGCCACGCCGTCCCCACAAACCACTGTCACCCTTTCCTGCCCATCCTTCCCTAAAAATTGCTGCTGCCCCGCCCACTCCCCCACTCCTCCATAGGAGGTCCCCACCGCCTCTCACTAGCTGCCCTCCTGGCCCCCCAAAGATCTTTCTCACTCACATGTCTGACATCACTCCTCCTCAGCTCGCCCACCGCCCGTGGCTCCCTACTGCCCTGAGGATCAAGTTCAACTGCATCCATCACCCATTCAAGGTCTTTCACTATCTGCACCCTGAGGCTCTGGTCCATGAAACATAGTCTCTCTTTCGTTTCCCCAAGGCTTGCCTCTCATGTTCCCTCTTCCAGGCAGCCCTCCCTGCCTTCCACCCAAGATACAGCCATCCCTCTTTATCTGGGGCTGCTCCAGCCCCTGTCCCTCCCTTTTAGCCCATCCCTCACCCCATGTGACCAGGAACATCTGTGCCCTGCTGTGTCTTCTCCAGGCTGGGTGGTACTCAAGTCTTGGACCTGGGGGGGTGAGGCTTTGCTAGAAGTCAAGCATCACCCAGGATAGGACCTGTTCTCCAAGGAATATCTGGCCACGGAATAAAGCCAAGACTTCTCGACCTGCACCCTCTCAGGGCCCACCCGCCACACACTTGTTCCTTTCTGCCTGGACTCATCCACCTCTATCTCCCCGATAATAGGACACAACAGGATCTCCCACGCCACCCCAGAAGCAACAGACTACATTGCCTGCAGGAATAATGCATGTGGGGCAGGCATAGCCAGGTCCCCCAAGGGCAACAGAACAGGGAGGTAACAGGGAGCACTCCGGGGGTACCTTTGGGGATGATGCGCCCATCAGGGAGCTTGACGTCCTCCGTGCAACGGCGGGAGACCAGGGTCACAGGTGGGAACTGACGGAGGCTCTCCTTGATGCACATGGTGGTGAAGGGCAGCTGGGTCAGGTCGTCCCTGGGGAATGTGGAACAGTATGTGACGTGGGGCCAGGCCATAGTGCCACCACCTCCCCTAAACTCACACACATGCACATACGCACACACACACACACACATGCACAGGCTCTTAGGAGCAACTGCAGGAAACCAGTCCAGGATTTCAGACTTGCCCCCTGCTTCAGGTATTTGCCCTTGTGCCCTGCTCACAGTTCTTATGCTCAGCAGGTCAATTATCTGCCCCCCCTGACCAATCAGAGCAGCACTACCCAGATAACTTTGAGCCCAGCATTAATTCTGTAACTCACGAACTCTGCGGAGGTCAGGGGACACCCCTGGACACTCCTAGGACAACCAGAGGGACCTGGGGTAGCCACAGTTCACCAGCCTGCATGGACCAATTTCAGTATTTATAAACCCACACATCCTCTCCTTCAATTCAGTTCAGTCTCTCAGTCGTGTCCGACTCTTTGCGACCCCATGGGCTGTGGCACACCAGGCTTCCCTGTCCTTCACCATCTCCCAGAGCCTGCTCACACTCACGTCCATTGAGTAAGGGATGCCATTTCTTTTTGTACTATATTAGCTTTTTTTTTCCTTGGGACTTCAGGACCCAACACTGGGTGGATTATAACTGTTTGTGATCTAGATTGTTTTCTTGACACTAACAGTGAAATTGAACATGAAAGTTGTTCAGTCGTGTCCGACTCTTTGCAATTCGTGGACAAGCCATGGAGTTCTCCAGGCAAGAATACTGGAGTGGGCAGCCTTTCCCTTCTCCAGGGGATCTTCCCAGTCCAGGGATGGCACCCAGGCTTCCCACAACTACAGGCGGATTCTTTACCATCTGAGCCACCAGGGAAGCCCACTACTGTGGGCTGTCTTTCAAAGAAATGTATGTTGCTACCACAGAGGGCAAGCGGCATGCCTGGTGTAGAGACCCATAAATACAAACACCACTGGGAAAACAGAAGAAAGAGATGGAATTCTAGCCAGATTTCACCTTCTGCCCCATTCTTAGAGCCTGGGGCATCTTCCCCCTTGGTTAAAAGGGCAGATTAGGAAGGATTAGCAAGATGTCAAATGTAAAATGGCATCAAATGAAAACGTCTCTCCTGAGGTCATAATCCAAGTAACTGCTAATGAACCAAAAGGGAAAGGAACTTCTCATTGTTCGCCGCTGCATAATGCTGTGTTTCCTTTGCATCACCCAGAATCAGCTCCACACGGCACCCATTTGAAGTAATTTGGATGATTATTCCTAATTTCTACACCCCCTCCCAACATTAGAATTGGGCACCATGCCTGTGCCATGTGATTCTGAGTACCTTCGGCTGGGATGGACAGCCTCCATGGCCCACGTCATTCATATTGGGATTGTCGAGGTGACTCGCTCAAGCTAATGGAATGTCACAGTGCAAGCAGGGTTTTAACTATGTGGTTCTTTGTGCTTCTGGAGTCTGCCTCAAGAGGACCGTGCTCAGTGAGGCTGCTGGTCCCAGGAGAACGAGGAGAATAGGACCGATCTGAACCCAAACCTCCGCTTGGAAACAACCCTATTCAGTTCAGTGAAGCCCAGCAGTAACAAGAGTCATATGCAGACAAGAACAAGAAATATGTGCAGACAAGAGCAATCACTAAACGCTTGCTGCAAACGAGTGATCTTAGGGGCTATTTGTTATGTAGCATTATTGCAACCATGGCTGACTAAGACACTCTCAACGAAGAACTCCTGCACTGCGAAGAAGGATATGCATTCTCGTCATCCCCATTTTACCAATGACGAAACTGAAATTCAGGAAGTTTCAGGGACGAGTCTAAGGTGAGTTGGACAGTAAGTGGGAGACAGATGACGACCCAAGACTCTCAACTCAGCCTGCCCCGACCCTCCCCAGGACCCCAGGCTGACCACTCCAGCCCCCTCCCCAGCTCCCGGCCTTTCATGGATACTTGGCCAGATTGAACCCCGGCAAGCCACTACTGTGGGCTGTCTTTCAAAGAAATGTATGTTGCTACCACAGAGGGCAAGCGGCATGCCTGGTGTAGAGACCCATAAATACAAACACCACTGGGAAAACAGAAGAAAGAGATGGAATTCTAGCCAGATTTCACCTTCTGCCCCATTCTTAGAGCCTGGGGCATCTTCCCCCTTGGTTAAAAGGGCAGATTAGGAAGGATTAGCAAGATGTCAAATGTAAAATGGCATCAAATGAAAACGTCTCTCCTGAGGTCATAATCCAAGTAACTGCTAATGAACCAAAAGGGAAAGGAACTTCTCATTGTTCGCCGCTGCATAATGCTGTGTTTCCTTTGCATCACCCAGAATCAGCTCCACACGGCACCCATTTGAAGTAATTTGGATGATTATTCCTAATTTCTACACCCCCTCCCAACATTAGAATTGGGCACCATGCCTGTGCCATGTGATTCTGAGTACCTTCGGCTGGGATGGACAGCCTCCATGGCCCACGTCATTCATATTGGGATTGTCGAGGTGACTCGCTCAAGCTAATGGAATGTCACAGTGCAAGCAGGGTTTTAACTATGTGGTTCTTTGTGCTTCTGGAGTCTGCCTCAAGAGGACCGTGCTCAGTGAGGCTGCTGGTCCCAGGAGAACGAGGAGAATAGGACCGATCTGAACCCAAACCTCCGCTTGGAAACAACCCTATTCAGTTCAGTGAAGCCCAGCAGTAACAAGAGTCATATGCAGACAAGAACAAGAAATATGTGCAGACAAGAGCAATCACTAAACGCTTGCTGCAAACGAGTGATCTTAGGGGCTATTTGTTATGTAGCATTATTGCAACCATGGCTGACTAAGACACTCTCAACGAAGAACTCCTGCACTGCGAAGAAGGATATGCATTCTCGTCATCCCCATTTTACCAATGACGAAACTGAAATTCAGGAAGTTTCAGGGACGAGTCTAAGGTGAGTTGGACAGTAAGTGGGAGACAGATGACGACCCAAGACTCTCAACTCAGCCTGCCCCGACCCTCCCCAGGACCCCAGGCTGACCACTCCAGCTCCTCCAGCTCCCGGCCTTTCATGACTTCCTGGATCTCTTCTCGGCACTTCTCCTGGTACTCTGGATACTTGGCCAGATTGAACAGCACCCAGGCAAGCCCGCTGGACGTTGTGTCGTGACCTGCAGGCAGACAAGGGTCCTAAATGGAGGCCACCTGAAGGTCGTAGAGAGGCTCCCTTCAGACCATGGGGCCCTCTCCCTTCCTTCCCCAGCCTCGCCCCACATCCTCACCCTCAAACATGAAGGTGTCTGCCTCAGCTCGGATGTCTTCGTCTGACAGCTCCTTCCCATCTTCATCCTGGAATGGGCAATAGGCGGCTCAGCATCTTGCATCACCACCCCCCTACACACATCCTTGAGTTCTTCCAAAGTTAAGACACCCCCTGCAGGACTTCCCTGGTGGTCCAGTGGTTAAGAATCCACCTGGCCATGCATGGGTCGTGGGTTCGATCCCTGGTCTAGGGAGATGCCACGTGCCTCGGAGCAGCTAAGACTGGGAGCCACAACTGCTGAAGCCCGTGAGCCTAAAGCCCGGGTTCTGCAGCAAGAGAAGTCACCACAGTGAGAAGCCCACACACAGAGGAGAGTCGCCCCGCTGATTGCAACTAGAGAAAACCTGAGCAGCAACAAGGACCCAGCACAGACAAAACCAAACAAACAAACAAATAAAATTTTTAAAAGATCCCAATACCACAACGAAGACCCAGTGCAGCCAAATAAATAAATAAACACTTTTCTTTTTAAAAAGACAATACCCTCCCCACCCCCACCCCAGCCTCTTTCTCTTAAGCCAAGCTGCAGGGGAAGGGATTCCAGGCAGGGCTGTGTGTGTGTGTGTGTGTCGCTCAGTCACGTCCAACTGTGACCCCATGGACGGTAGCCCACCAGGCTCCTCTGTCCATGGGATTCTCCAGGCAAGAAGACTGGAGTGGGTTGCCATGCCCTTCTCCAGGGGATCTTCCTGATCCAGGGACTGAACCCAGGTCTCCTGCCTTGCAGGTGGGTTTTTTGCTATCTGAACCATCAGCGAGGCCCAGGCAGATAGAGATATGCAACTTGTCCTCAGCCTGCCCTGACCCTCCCAGGACCCCAGGCTGACCACTCCAGCTCCTCCAGCTCCCGGCCTTTCATGACTTCCTGGATCTCTTCTCGGCACTTCTCCTGGTACTCTGGATACTTGGCCAGATTGAACAGCACCCAGGCAAGCCCGCTGGACGTTGTGTCGTGACCTGCAGGCAGACAAGGGTCCTAAATGGAGGCCACCTGAAGGTCGTAGAGAGGCTCCCTTCAGACCATGGGGCCCTCTCCCTTCCTTCCCCAGCCTCGCCCCACATCCTCACCCTCAAACATGAAGGTGTCTGCCTCAGCTCGGATGTCTTCGTCTGACAGCTCCTTCCCATCTTCATCCTGGAATGGGCAATAGGCGGCTCAGCATCTTGCATCACCACCCCCCTACACACATCCTTGAGTTCTTCCAAAGTTAAGACACCCCCTGCAGGACTTCCCTGGTGGTCCAGTGGTTAAGAATCCACCTGGCCATGCATGGGTCGTGGGTTCGATCCCTGGTCTAGGGAGATGCCACGTGCCTCGGAGCAGCTAAGACTGGGAGCCACAACTGCTGAAGCCCGTGAGCCTAAAGCCCGGGTTCTGCAGCAAGAGAAGTCACCACAGTGAGAAGCCCACACACAGAGGAGAGTCGCCCCGCTGATTGCAACTAGAGAAAACCTGAGCAGCAACAAGGACCCAGCACAGACAAAACCAAACAAACAAACAAATAAAATTTTTAAAAGATCCCAATACCACAACGAAGACCCAGTGCAGCCAAATAAATAAATAAACACTTTTCTTTTTAAAAAGACAATACCCTCCCCACCCCCACCCCAGCCTCTTTCTCTTAAGCCAAGCTGCAGGGGAAGGGATTCCAGGCAGGGCTGTGTGTGTGTGTGTGTGTGTCGCTCAGTCACGTCCAACTGTGACCCCATGGACGGTAGCCCACCAGGCTCCTCTGTCCATGGGATTCTCCAGGCAAGAAGACTGGAGTGGGTTGCCATGCCCTTCTCCAGGGGATCTTCCTGATCCAGGGACTGAACCCAGGTCTCCTGCCTTGCAGGTGGGTTTTTTGCTATCTGAACCATCAGCGAGGCCCAGGCAGATAGAGATATGCAACTTGTTCAAGAAAGATGGAAAGAGAAGAGGAAGAAGGGAGTTGGTATTTCTTCAGCTGTTTCTAGTGCCAAGCCTGGCAACAACTTCGTGGTCGGGTCTTACAATCATCATGTTGTACATGAGGTAAGTGAGGCTCAGATGGAAGATGAAGGTCATATATGCATGAGCTGGTGGAGTGAGAACCAGCGTCCAGGACTGTCCAAACCCAGAGCCCCGGTGCTGCTCAGAAGCTCCACGGAAGCACTGCTGACAGGTGACCACCTGTCCCTGAGAGTGTCCCGTTGCTTCAAGGTCTCGTATTTCATCTCTGTGAGTGTCACAGGCTGAACTGGGTCCCTCTCCACCCCTGCCCCAGAAACCGTGAGGTGAAATCCTAACCCCCCAAACCTCAGAATGTGACCTTCGTTTGGAGATAAGGTTTTTGCAGGGGTGATTAAGTTACGAGGTCACGAGGGTGGGCCCCCGCCCAGGGTGCCTGGTGTCCTTACAAGAAGAGAGGATGGAAACACAGACATGTACAGAGGGGAGCAGACACATATAAAGAGGAGCCCATGTGCAGGAGAAGACAGCCCTGCCAACACAGTGATCTCAGAGATCTAACGTCCAGACTGGGAAGACTGATTTCTGTCATTTAACCGCCCAGTGTCCGGACTTCCCTGCTGGTTCCGTGGATACGAATCTACCTGCCAATGCAGGGGACACAGATTCAGTTCCTGTTCCTGGAAGATCCTACATGCTGTGGGGCCACTAAGCCCGTGTGCCACACGACTGAGCCCACGCACTGCAACTACTGAAGCCCAAGCACCTAGAGCCCATGCTCCGCAAAAAGAGAAGCCCCCACAATGAGAAGCCTATAGTCTGCAATGAAGATCAGCCAAACATTAAATAAAATAAAATTTAAAAATACTATAAGTTAATCCATACATCATCCAGTGCCATGGTGCTTTTTTATGGCAAATCTGTGCTCAGTCGCTTAGTCGTTTCTGACTCTTTGCCAGCCCGTGGACTGTAGCCCGCCAGGCTCCTCTGTCCATGGGATTCTCCAGGCGAGAATACTGAAGCAAGTTGCCATTTCCTACTCCAGGGGATCTTCCCAACCCAGGGATCAAACCCACATCTCTTTCATCTCCTATATTGGCAGGCGGGTGCTTTACCTCTGCACCACCTGGGAAGCCCATGGACAATCTAGCAAACGAATACAATGTCGCATGTTCTGCCTCTGCCTGCATTGCAGATCCACGGTCGTCTGAATTTTACACAGTTGTTGCAGCTCAGGAGGAAGCCGTCCTGGGCACGGATCCCCGCTCCAGGGTCCTGCCTCACCTTGGCCAGGAGCAGCACATCGATGAAGTCCAAGGTCTTGCCCTGCTTGGCCTTATACCAAGCCTCAGCCCCCTGTTGGCGCAGCGCCCGCCGCCGCTCCTGGATGACCTCCGTGGTGAAACCGTGCACGGTGTCGCAGGCCTGCCGGAAACGCCGTCCATCGGCCGTGCGGTAGTAGATGAAATCGAGGTAGTGATGCAGGCGGTACTGGCGTCGGACCACCAGCGCGCTCAGCTCAATGATGGCCGAGATGTAATCGCTCATCTTCCTGCCAGGGAGGAAAAAAGGCTGTGAGCACAGGCCCTAAGGCAGGCTTCCTCTCTTCATGGGCGGGTGACAAAGGACTGCTGTTTTAGGTGCTAAGTCATGTCCGATGCTTGCCACCCCGTGGGCTGTCGCCCGCCAGGCTCCTCTGTACTGGAGCCGGTTGCCATTTCCTTCTCCAGGGGTTCGTTCCCAGCCTAGGGATCGAACCCATGTCTTCTGCATTGGCAGGCAGGTTCTTCACAGCTGAGCCATTTGGAAGCCCCCGGGTGACAAAGAGAGGCCCTGAATTAATTCTATGTTTTTATGTCCTTGTTCATTTTCTTTTGTTTGTGCTGGGTTTTCATGGCTGCGTGCAGACTTCTGCTACTTTCATCAAGCAGAATCTACTCTTTGTTGCAACGCGCAGGCTTCTCGTTGCAGTGGCTTCTCGTTGCAGAGCACAGGCTCTAGGCCTACACTCAGTAGCTGTACCACAGGCGCTTAGTGGCCCCAAGGTATGTGGGATCTTAGTTCCCGGACCAGGGGTTGAATCTGTGTCCCCTGCATTGGCAGGTGGATTCTTAACCACTGGACCACCAGGGAAGTCCATTTCCTTGTATTCTTGACACTCTGCCATCTTGAGGCCTCATTGACTAGACAGACATCACCCCTCCCAAAACTAGCTGTTTCTTAGAAGCAGCAAATGACTCCTCCAGAGGCATGCCTTTCTTTTGCAAACCAACCAATCCAGAGTCCATACTCCAAACATGATTGGGCTGAGCACTATACGCCTGCCTAAATTACCCCAGGGCCAGGCACTGGATATCTTGGGGCACCTCTAGGCTGCAGAGCCTGCTGAAATTATTCAAACTAGCCAATCCTGGGGCTTCCCTGGTGGTCCAGTGGTTAAGACTTTGCCCGCGAATGCAGGGTCACGGGCTGGAGTCCTGGTTGTGGAACTAAGATCCCACACGCCTCGGGGCACCTGAGGCTGTGAGTCACAGCTACTGGAGCCCGCTCTTCAGGGCCTGTGAGCTGCAACAAGAAAACCCACCACACTGAGAAGCCCACACACCGTGGCGACTAGAGAGTAGCCTGTGTTCGCGGCATCTAGAGAAAGCCCACGTGCGGTAACCAAGAGCCCACAACAAAGACCCATCACAGCCATAAATAAACAAATGTGTTTTGAAAACTTATTAAAAAAAAAAAATAGCCAATCCTAAACCTGCACACCTTGCCTTTCTCATTCCTTCCTGTAGACACCCTCTCCCCCAAAAATGTTTCTGCCCTGCTGTTCCCTGGTGCTTCTCCACCTGGCCCCACCTGGGCCCACCCCTTCCTCCTGGGAACAGTAAGTAACAAACTATCTTTTCTTTTTTTCTTCTTCTATTCCTTTTTTTTTTTTGGCCACTTCCACTGGTCTTTCATTTATTCATTTTCATCCATCTTTGTTCCTTAGCCTGTGTGGGCCTCCCTCTGCAGTGGCCTCTCCCTCTGCAGAGCATTGGCTCTGGGCGCATGCGCTAAAGAGCTCTGGCTCGGTAGTTGGACACACGGGTCCAGCCGCTCCGCGGCACATGGGATTCTCCCAGGCCAGGGATCGAACCAGCGCCCCTTGTACTGCAAGGCAGTGTCCTTACCCACTGGACCACCAGGGAAGCCCCAAACTATCTTTTCAATGACAATTGTTTCCTGATCTGTTGGGCTCACCATGGCTGAATAAAACTAAATCCTAGGTACATTTTAAAAGAGACCCAAAGAGGGATGAGGACTTCCAAATCGAAAGCATCTCTAAAGCATCTCTAGAGCATCTCTAAAGCTAAATGGCTACAATCCACAGAGTGGGAGAAAATATTTGAAAAGCATGTATCTGATGAGGAGCTTATATCTAAAATACATAAGGCACTCTAAAAAATCAATAATAGGGACTTCCCTAGGGGTCCAGTGGCTAAGACACTGAACTCCCAAGGCAGGTGCCCGGGGTTTGGCCCCTGGTCAAGGAACTAGACCTCACAGGCCACGACCAAGAGCTCACATGTCACACCCAGAAGGTCCCACAAGCTGCAACAAAGGTTGACGAGCCTGTGTACCTCAACTAGGACCCAAATAAATAAACAAACATATTGAAAAAAAACAACTCTGGGGACTTCCCTGGGGGTCCAGTGGCTAAGACTCTGAGTTCCTAATACAGGGGACCCAGGTATGATCCTTGTAGCATGTATCCATATGCTACAGCTGAGACCCAAAACAACCAAATAAATAAATAAATATTGTTTTAAATCTCAGGAATAAAAAGCACAAATAACCCAACTTTAAAATGGGCAAGGCGATGGCCTGGAGGGGTGGGATGGGGGAGATATACATATGACTAACCAGGGATCATACATATCTGTAAACAACAAAACTCTGTAAAAGTAAAAAGTAAAATAAAAAATTTTTAAAAATGGGCAAGGAATATGAATGGACATTTCTCCAACGAAGACATACACCTGGCTCAAAAGCACATGAAAATATGCCATTATTTTTGTTGTTCAGTCGCTAAGCTGCATCCGACATTTTGCAACCCCATGGACTGTAGTCTTCCCGTCTCCTCTGTCCATGGGGTTCCAAAATAGACTGGGTTGCCATACCCTTCTCAAGGGTTACCTAGGGATCGAACCAGCGCCCTTGTACTGCAAGGCAGTGTCCTTACCCACTGGACCACCAGGGAAGCCCCAAACTATCTTTTCAATGACAATTGTTTCCTGATCTGTTGGGCTCACCATGGCTGAATAAAACTAAATCCTAGGTACATTTTAAAAGAGACCCAAAGAGGGATGAGGACTTCCAAATCGAAAGCATCTCTAAAGCATCTCTAGAGCATCTCTAAAGCTAAATGGCTACAATCCACAGAGTGGGAGAAAATATTTGAAAAGCATGTATCTGATGAGGAGCTTATATCTAAAATACATAAGGCACTCTAAAAAATCAATAATAGGGACTTCCCTAGGGGTCCAGTGGCTAAGACACTGAACTCCCAAGGCAGGTGCCCGGGGTTTGGCCCCTGGTCAAGGAACTAGACCTCACAGGCCACGACCAAGAGCTCACATGTCACACCCAGAAGGTCCCACAAGCTGCAACAAAGGTTGACGAGCCTGTGTACCTCAACTAGGACCCAAATAAATAAACAAACATATTGAAAAAAAACAACTCTGGGGACTTCCCTGGGGGTCCAGTGGCTAAGACTCTGAGTTCCTAATACAGGGGACCCAGGTATGATCCTTGTAGCATGTATCCATATGCTACAGCTGAGACCCAAAACAACCAAATAAATAAATAAATATTGTTTTAAATCTCAGGAATAAAAAGCACAAATAACCCAACTTTAAAATGGGCAAGGCGATGGCCTGGAGGGGTGGGATGGGGGAGATATACATATGACTAACCAGGGATCATACATATCTGTAAACAACAAAACTCTGTAAAAGTAAAAAGTAAAATAAAAAATTTTTAAAAATGGGCAAGGAATATGAATGGACATTTCTCCAACGAAGACATACACCTGGCTCAAAAGCACATGAAAATATGCCATTATTTTTGTTGTTCAGTCGCTAAGCTGCATCCGACATTTTGCAACCCCATGGACTGTAGTCTTCCCGTCTCCTCTGTCCATGGGGATTCAGCAGGCAAGAATACTAGACTGGGTTGCCATACCCTTCTCAAGGGGATCTTCCCAACCTAGGGATCGAACCCAGGTGTCCCGCACTGCAGGCAGGTTCTTTACTGTCTGAGCCAATGGACATGAGTCTGAGCAAGCTCTGGGAGATGGTGAAGCACAGGGAAGCCTGGCATGCAGCAGTCCAAGGCATTGCAAAGAGTCAGACATGACTGAGCGACTAAGCCCACACACAATGAACTAACTACGAAGGCCAACCTCACATTAGCCAACTGAAACAATACCACAGAGTAACAAAGTCCGCAGCCTATTATTAAGGATCTGGTGACTTAGACAGTAAAGGACCTGCTATGCTCTACAAACTTGACACCATTATGTCCCTTATTCTTTTTTTTTTTTTTTAACTTTTTCTTTTTGGCCACTTTTATTGATCTTTCATTTATTTATCTTTGTTCCTTGGCCCATGTGGGCCTCCCATTGCGGTGGCTTCTGTTGTCACAGAGCACCAGCTCTGGGCGCATGTGCTCCAGAGCTCTGGCTCTGTAATTGGACACATCAGTCCAGCCGCTCCGCGGCACGTGGGGTCTTCCCAGGCCAGGGATTGAACCGGCGCCCCTTGCACTGCAAGGCGATGTCCTTACCCACTGGACCACCATGGAAGCCTTCCCTTATTCTTACCTCCCCCCTTAGACTAGAAACCCCAAGGAACTGGGACTCAGCACTCACACCATAGCCCCATAGCTAGCACAGTACCAGGACCATGGTAGACACACCACACACACCTGATGAATGAATGAATGAATGGACCAGGGCAACGGTCATTGCATTCATTCAGTAAATATTCACTCAGCATCTACAGTGTGCCGGGGCAGTGCGACATCGTTTTATCCTTTAAGCATCTCTCAGGTCAGGGATTGTCATCCTTATTTTGCAAACAAAAAACCTGAGGCTCCGGAAGTGTGGGCAGGGACCCTTCCCAAAGGCCACATACTTTTCATGGAAGAATGAATGAAACTAGCATTTACCAAGCACCTACGGCATGCTAAGCCACTGACCCCTATTATTCATTTAATTTGCCTGTGCTGACTACGGGGACAGGATGGTGATGTCCGTCTGGGGATGAGGAAACAGGTGACGTCAGTTTCCTAGAACCTCATAGCCTGTCAGGAGCAGGGCACTAGGACCCTGCCTACCAGTCAGGAGCTCCCTTTCTGCTCTCATCACCTCACCCCTACAGCAGCTGACTCTACATTCCCTAGGGAGGCTGTACTTACTCCTGGCAGTCGCTGTTGTAGCTGAAGACACATTTCTGAAGACTGTCCAGGGTCATGAGGCTGACATGCTCAAACATGTCAAGGGAGACCTCTGAACCCTCAGCCAGGCGCCGCCATTTAGCCTGGAAGAGAAAGACAAGTGGTAAATGGGCTAAAGCCATAACAAACAAGTCGCAGCCAAAAGCTTATAGCTGGCTGCAGCAAACTTGACACCATTATGTCCCTTATTCTTTTTTTTTTTTTTTAACTTTTTCTTTTTGGCCACTTCTATTGATCTTTCATTTATTTATCTTTGTTCCTTGGCCCATGTGGGCCTCCCATCGCGGTGGCCTCTGTTGTCGCAGAGCACCGGCTCTGGGCACATGTGCTCCAGAGCGCCGGCTTGGTAATTGGACACATCAGTCCATCCGCTCCGCGGCACGTGGGGTCTTCCCAGGCCAGGGATTGAACCGGCGCCCCTTGCACTGCAAGGCGATGTCCTTACCCACTGGACCACCATGGAAGCCTTCCCTTATTCTTACCTCCCCCCTTAGACTAGAAACCCCAAGGAACTGGGACTCAGCACTCACACCATAGCCCCATAGCTAGCACAGTACCAGGACCATGGTAGACACACCACACACACCTGATGAATGAATGAATGAATGGACCAGGGCAACGGTCATTGCATTCATTCAGTAAATATTCACTCAGCATCTACAGTGTGCCGGGGCAGTGCGACATCGTTTTATCCTTTAAGCATCTCTCAGGTCAGGGATTGTCATCCTTATTTTGCAAACAAAAAACCTGAGGCTCCGGAAGTGTGGGCAGGGACCCTTCCCAAAGGCCACATACTTTTCATGGAAGAATGAATGAAACTAGCATTTACCAAGCACCTACGGCATGCTAAGCCACTGACCCCTATTATTCATTTAATTTGCCTGTGCTGACTACGGGGACAGGATGGTGATGTCCGTCTGGGGATGAGGAAACAGGTGACGTCAGTTTCCTAGAACCTCATAGCCTGTCAGGAGCAGGGCACTAGGACCCTGCCTACCAGTCAGGAGCTCCCTTTCTGCTCTCATCACCTCACCCCTACAGCAGCTGACTCTACATTCCCTAGGGAGGCTGTACTTACTCCTGGCAGTCGCTGTTGTAGCTGAAGACACATTTCTGAAGACTGTCCA
The DNA here is from genome assembly GCA_022376925.1 of Tragulus kanchil. NCBI lineage: Eukaryota > Metazoa > Chordata > Mammalia > Artiodactyla > Tragulidae > Tragulus > Tragulus kanchil. The sequence continues at coordinate 18,409,543 of JAIOJX010000029.1, read as the reverse complement.
GGGTCATGAGGCTGACATGCTCAAACATGTCAAGGGAGACCTCTGAACCCTCAGCCAGGCGCCGCCATTTAGCCTGGAAGAGAAAGACAAGTGGTAAATGGGCATGAGACCACAGACTTTCAATACCCCAGCTGCAAGCTTCCTACAAGCCTACCTCATAGATAAAGGAAGCGAGGGCTTCCCTGGTGGCCCAGTGGTAAAGAATCCGCCCGCCAATGCAGGAGACACAAGTGCGATCTCGACTCTGGGAAGATCCCACACTCCTCAGAGAAACCAAGCCCGTGTGCCACAACTATTGAGTCAGTGCTCTAGAGATATAACTACTGAGCCCATCTGCTGCAGCTACCGAAGCCCACATGCCCCAGGGCCTGTGCTCGGCAACAAGAGCAGCCGCTTCTACGAGAAGCCCGTGTGCCACAGCCAGAGAGGAGCACGGTGCTGTTTGCGATAGAGAAAAGCCCGCACAGCAGTGAAAGACCCCAAAATTGTTTGGTTTTGTTTTTTGTTTTTTGGTTGTTGTTTTTAAAGATTTATTTATTTATTTATTTAGGGCAGGGGACAGGTTGGGGAGGGAGAGGAGCAGGCGGACCACCTCTATTGGTCTTCCATTTATCCATTTTCATCCGTCTCTGTTCTTTGGCTCCTGTGGGCCTCCCATCGCGGTGGCCTCTGTCGTCACAGAGCGCCGACTCTGGGCACATGTGCCCCAGAGCTCCGGTTCGGTAATTGGACACATCGGTCCAGCCGTTCCGCGGCGCGTGGGATCTTCCCAGGCCAGGGATCGAACCGGCGCCCCTTGCACTGCAAGGCGGTGTCCTTACCCACTGGACCACCAGGGGAAGCCCCTGTTTGTTTGTTTTTTAAAAAGAAAGTGAGGCTTCCTGACATCCCATGGCCTGCCCACGCGCTGGAATCTACACCAGCGTCACTCTCAGGATACCCTCTCCCCAAGAAACCCTGGGACTCACATGCATGGTGCTGGTGCACTGGTTGAAGATCTTCATGTAGGGCTTGAGGATGTCGAAGTGGAAGGCGTCAGCAGGCGGTGGCGGACTTGTCGCCCCTGCAGCTGACTCTACATTCCCTAGGGAGGCTGTACTCCTGGCAGTCGCTGTTGTAGCTGAAGACACATTTCTGAAGACTGTCCAGGGTCATGAGGCTGACATGCTCAAACATGTCAAGGGAGACCTCTGAACCCTCAGCCAGGCGCCGCCATTTAGCCTGGAAGAGAAAGACAAGTGGTAAATGGGCATGAGACCACAGACTTTCAATACCCCAGCTGCAAGCTTCCTACAAGCCTACCTCATAGATAAAGGAAGCGAGGGCTTCCCTGGTGGCCCAGTGGTAAAGAATCCGCCCGCCAATGCAGGAGACACAAGTGCGATCTCGACTCTGGGAAGATCCCACACTCCTCAGAGAAACCAAGCCCGTGTGCCACAACTATTGAGTCAGTGCTCTAGAGATATAACTACTGAGCCCATCTGCTGCAGCTACCGAAGCCCACATGCCCCAGGGCCTGTGCTCGGCAACAAGAGCAGCCGCTTCTACGAGAAGCCCGTGTGCCACAGCCAGAGAGGAGCACGGTGCTGTTTGCGATAGAGAAAAGCCCGCACAGCAGTGAAAGACCCCAAAATTGTTTGGTTTTGTTTTTTGTTTTTTGGTTGTTGTTTTTAAAGATTTATTTATTTATTTATTTAGGGCAGGGGACAGGTTGGGGAGGGAGAGGAGCAGGCGGACCACCTCTATTGGTCTTCCATTTATCCATTTTCATCCGTCTCTGTTCTTTGGCTCCTGTGGGCCTCCCATCGCGGTGGCCTCTGTCGTCACAGAGCGCCGACTCTGGGCACATGTGCCCCAGAGCTCCGGTTCGGTAATTGGACACATCGGTCCAGCCGTTCCGCGGCGCGTGGGATCTTCCCAGGCCAGGGATCGAACCGGCGCCCCTTGCACTGCAAGGCGGTGTCCTTACCCACTGGACCACCAGGGGAAGCCCCTGTTTGTTTGTTTTTTAAAAAGAAAGTGAGGCTTCCTGACATCCCATGGCCTGCCCACGCGCTGGAATCTACACCAGCGTCACTCTCAGGATACCCTCTCCCCAAGAAACCCTGGGACTCACATGCATGGTGCTGGTGCACTGGTTGAAGATCTTCATGTAGGGCTTGAGGATGTCGAAGTGGAAGGCGGGCGTCAGCAGGCGGCGGTGGCGGCCCCACTTGTCGCCCCTGCTGAGCAGCAGTCCGTCTCCTATGCCCAGGAAATCGAGGTCAAGGCCCTCTCCAAGAAACCCCAGGCTCCGCCCTCTCCTCCCCGACGCCCCAGCCCCCTCCTGCCCAGTCCTGATCTCACCCAGCCAAGGTTTCAGGAAGCCATAGAAAAGCTCGTCCTTGGGGGCTACGGCAGCTGTGGAGAGAGACAAAACAGGATTCTGACCCTTGACCTCTGCTTATGATCTTCAGGGGCCTCCACTCTGGGCTCTCAACTCCCACCTCACCCCTCCAGTCCAATCCCCGACACCTGCCCAGAGAGATTCTTAGAACACACTGATCTGAACATGAGCCTCCCCTGCTCACGGCTCCCTATTCCCCCTGCATTAAAAAAAAAAAAGTCAAGCTCAGGCTAACACTGAAAGCCTGGCGCCATCTTCCTGCCATATGTCTCTCCCTTTCCTTCTCCAGCCAACACCAAAAGACCCCGTGTGCTGTCTCTTATTTCCAGACCTCTCCTGAGGGTGTGCACTCTCTCCAGAATGGCTTTCTTCACCTGAGTATTCCCCTAATCCTCTCTCTCTTTTCTGCCAACTCAGGCCTTGTGAATTAACCTCCTGGCCCCCAGCCTCGCCCTTTCCAGTCTGTCCTGTGCGTTAAATCCCGGGGGATCTTATCTGACTCTAAATCTGACCACATCCCTTCCTGGTCACACACCCATCCCGGCCTGAACACAGCTGCTCAGTCCATTCTCAAAGCTCTGAATGAACTATTCCATGCCACACCATTCTCAGAACATCTCTACCCTCCACCTCAACCATCCCTCCCCACATACATGCAACTTGCCAACATCACGGAACTTTTCTCAGCTTCCTGAAAATCTGTGTTCTCTCTCAGTTCGGAGTTTTTCCACCAGGCACCCTCTGTGCCTCAAAAACTCTTTCCACATGCTCCCAGTCTCTGCGTGGATGCCATTCCCTCTCCCACCAATCACTCTGGACCAGTTACCAGTCCCTTGAAGGGAGGGACCTTGTCGATCACTAACACATGGGTGCTAAATAAACTTTTTTTGTATGAATGAATTAGCCAATCAAAGATGAGTGGATGAAAACTATCGGTGGGTAGATGGACGGCTGGATGTGAAAGTCACTCAGTCATGTCCGACTCTTTGAAACCCATGGATGAGTCATGAAATTCTCCAGGAAAGAATACTGGAGTGAATAGCCTTTCCCTTTCCCGGGGGATCTTCCCAACCTAGGAACCGAACCCAGGTCTTCCACACTGAGGGTAGATTCTTTACTGTCTGAGCCACCAGGGAAACCCAAGAATACTAGACTGAGTAGCCTATCCCTTCTCCAAGGGATCTTCCTGACCCAAAAAATGAACCAGGGTCTCACACATGGCAGGTGGATTCTTTACCAGCTGAGCTATAAGGGAAGCCCATGGATGGAGGGATCGTTGGCTGGATGGATGGGTGGGTGGGTGGGTGGATGGATGGATAGATGGATGGATGAGTGAGTTTCCTTTCTACCTGCTGCATAGAATGGGGACAGAATGGGCAGGGCACAGGAAGGAAGTAACTGAAACTCAAGTGAGGTCACTTTTACCTGAGCTCTTACTCAGCCACCTACACACACTCACCTAGAATTAGCCAATGGTATGCACAACCATTTGTCCACTCATTCTTCTAGTCAGCACACCTCTTCTACCCACCTTGTGTGCCCAACCCATGATGAGTGATGCTGAGGACCCAGAGATGGCTCAGCTCCACGCCCTGCCTGGGGGAGCTCTGGGTGCGGTGGAGAAGGGAGGCAGAGGCACGCCGTGAAATTAGCAAGAAGGGAGCATGTAAGCTAGGAGCAGAGGGAGGCACAGAGAAAGACTGCTGCAAGTCAAGGCAGACTTCCCAGAAGAGGCAGTTTTGGGAGAAGAGGTGGGAGTCTAGTCTGTCCTGTCCTCTCTGGGCTCTGGACTCCAGGTGAAGCTCTTCAGGAGTCTTTCTGACACACAAGCCTGTCCAATGCCTGTCCTGCTCAAATGCCTCCCGTGGCTCCCTAACATCTTCAGGATTCAACACAAGCTCTTTGTACACAGGTGCTCTGAGCCCAGCTCCCGTCTCATTTCCCACTTCTCCCCACACATCGTCTTCACTCCAGACACCCCAAGTCACCTGAATTCCCCTGACACTTTCACACATCTGCACTTAGGATCCTCTCTCTGGGACCTCTCATCAGGCAAACTCCTATGCATCCTTCAAAGCCCGCTTTCACAGATGCCTCCTCCAGGAAACCTTCTCCAGACCTTCTCCCCAGCTGAACACCCACTGTGCCATCCTCAGGTCCCCTCTCAGATCCAACCCTAACCACCTGATGCCAGGGGAGGCTGTGTCCAGGCGGCCTCTCCCATTGCTTTCCCCTTCAGTAACAAGGAGAGGCTAGCATCTGCCCTGGCGGAGGCCATACAAGAAAAGCTCCCACAAGGTGCCCAGCAGGAAGCTGCATATGACTGTGGCTGAGAGCTCAGCCTCCAGGCTGGCCGGGTTCACACCCCAAGCCTACCACTGACTGGTCATGTAAACTTGGGCCAAAAAAAATAGGAAAATCCTGCCTGCCTCATGGCAACCCTACTAAACTCAATGAATTAATGTGCTCTTGGCATCCAGTAGGTGCTCATTAAATGGTTCTGCATATCAATGAACAATTAATTACCCAACTATTGGCAAGTTATACTGTGCGTGTGTGTTCAGTCACTCAGTGGTGTCTGACTCTTTGGGACCCCACAGGAAATAGCCCGCCAGGCTCCTCTGTCTGTGGGATTCTCCAGGCAAGAATCCTAGAGTGGGCTGCCATTTCCTTCTCAAAGGGATCTTCCTGACCCAGGGACTGAACTCGTGTCTCCTGTGTCTCCTGCATGGGCAGGCAGATTCTTTACCATTGAACCACCTGGGAAGCCCCATGGGACCCCACAATTCTATCACTAGGAATCTACCCAACAGAAATCAAAACATATGTCCGAATCCCATTCAGTCTTTTTCACTGTCCTCTCTGGGCTCTGGACTCCAGGTGAAGCTCTTCAGGAGTCTTTCTGACACACAAGCCTGTCCAATGCCTGTCCTGCTCAAATGCCTCCCGTGGCTCCCTAACATCTTCAGGATTCAACACAAGCTCTTTGTACACAGGTGCTCTGAGCCCAGCTCCCGTCTCCTTTCCCACCTCTCCCCACACATCGTCTTCACTCCAGACACCCCAAGTCACCTGAATTCCCCTGACACTTTCACACATCTGCACTTAGGATCCTCTCTCTGGGACCTCTCATCAGGCAAACTCCTATGCATCCTTCAAAGCCCGCTTTCACAGATGCCTCCTCCAGGAAACCTTCTCCAGACCTTCTCCCCAGCTGAACACCCACTGTGCCATCCTCAGGTCCCCTCTCAGATCCAACCCTAACCACCTGATGCCAGGGGAGGCTGTGTCCAGGCGGCCTCTCCCATTGCTTTCCCCTTCAGTAACAAGGAGAGGCTAGCATCTGCCTGGCGGAGGCCATACAAGAAAAGCTCCCACAAGGTGCCCAGCAGGAAGCTGCATATGACTGTGGCTGAGAGCTCAGCCTCCAGGCTGGCCGGGTTCACACCCCAAGCCTACCACTGACTGGTCATGTAAACTTGGGCCAAAAAAAATAGGAAAATCCTGCCTGCCTCATGGCAACCCTACTAAACTCAATGAATTAATGTGCTCTTGGCATCCAGTAGGTGCTCATTAAATGGTTCTGCATATCAATGAACAATTAATTACCCAACTATTGGCAAGTTATACTGTGCGTGTGTGTTCAGTCACTCAGTGGTGTCTGACTCTTTGGGACCCCACAGGAAATAGCCCGCCAGGCTCCTCTGTCCGTGGGATTCTCCAGGCAAGAATCCTAGAGTGGGCTGCCATTTCCTTCTCAAAGGGATCTTCCTGACCCAGGGACTGAACTCGTGTCTCCTGTGTCTCCTGCATGGGCAGGCAGATTCTTTACCATTGAACCACCTGGGAAGCCCCATGGGACCCCACAATTCTATCACTAGGAATCTACCCAACAGAAATCAAAACATATGTCCAAAACTGGTCCACGCATGTTCATAGCACCCTTATTCATAAGAGTCAAAAGGCAGAAACAACCCAAACGTTTGTCAGCAGATGAACGGGTAAACAAAAGGCATATCCATATATCTACAAACGAACTATTACTCAGACTTAAAAGAGGAATGAAGTACTGATCATTGCTTCAGTGCAGATGAACACCAAAAACATGATTCTGTATAAAAGAAGCCAGTTGCAAAAGGCCACATTTTGCAGGACTCCTTTCCTATGATATATGCCGAAAAGAAAATCCATAGGGATGGGAAGAACTTATCAGTGGTCGAAAAGAGAAAGGAATGAGAAATGACAACTTCATGGGTGTGGGATACTGTACGAGGTGACAAAAAGGTTTTGACACGAGGGGGAGCTGATGGTTGTACAACACTGGGAAGACACTAAACGCTTGCCACTTAAAATTAATCACACAGTACGCGGTTTCAGCTCAATTTAAAAAATGAGTACATAAAAGCAAAGCTACAATTATACGGCCGTATTTCCTGCCTTGCCTTCTAGAAAGCATTTTTACCTGCGTTCTCTCTGTGGCAAATGTTGCTGAGATGAAGACGTCGAGGTTCAAGGAGGAGCCACGCCTTTCTCAGAGTCCATCAGTGAAACGGGTTTAAGCTCAGGGGAGCAAGTCCCGCCACGATAGACACAGATGTGGCCCCCCGGGAGGTAGAATCTAAGACTTGCAGCCAGGCCTGGCCAGTCTGAGACGGGCAGGCACAGTGGGACCCAGACATCCCTGGGCCGAGAGACTGGACGCCAGGCTGCCTCTCCTGACTCAACAGCTCCGTCCTCCCTGAGCTGGAGTCTCCCATCCGGCTCCTCCGGTGGCGGAGGCAGTGGATTTCCTGCCCGTCCGGAGAAAGGGAAGGGAGAGGAGAAACTGGGGGCTGAGCACCGACTTAAGCACTACGTTTAGTTTTTCGGTTTATTTTTGGCCGCACTCCAGGACATAGGGCGCCTTGCTTCCCCAGCTAGGGACTGAAGCCACGCCCCCTGCATCGGAAGGCGGAGTCTTAAGCACTGAGCGACTGGGAAAGTCCCATCAAGTGCTAAGCTTCAGATGAGGGCTCTACTTCCTAGCCTGCTGGGTGGAGGGTCTCATAACTATGCAGGATGGACAAAAATCAAAAGAAAGGTCAGATGATAGCACCTACATAGAGTAAAAAAAATTGTCAGCAGATGAACGGGTAAACAAAAGGCATATCCATATATCTACAAACGAACTATTACTCAGACTTAAAAGAGGAATGAAGTACTGATCATTGCTTCAGTGCAGATGAACACCAAAAACATGATTCTGTATAAAAGAAGCCAGTTGCAAAAGGCCACATTTTGCAGGACTCCTTTCCTATGATATATGCCGAAAAGAAAATCCATAGGGATGGGAAGAACTTATCAGTGGTCGAAAAGAGAAAGGAATGAGAAATGACAACTTCATGGGTGTGGGATACTTTACGAGGTGACAAAAAGGTTTTGACACGAGGGGGAGCTGATGGTTGTACAACACTGGGAAGACACTAAACGCTTGCCACTTAAAATTAATCACACAGTACGCGGTTTCAGCTCAATTTAAAAAATGAGTACATAAAAGCAAAGCTACAATTATACGGCCGTATTTCCTGCCTTGCCTTCTAGAAAGCATTTTTACCTGCGTTCTCTCTGTGGCAAATGTTGCTGAGATGAAGACGTCGAGGTTCAAGGAGGAGCCACGCCTTTCTCAGAGTCCATCAGTGAAACGGGTTTAAGCTCAGGGGAGCAAGTCCCGCCACGATAGACACAGATGTGGCCCCCCGGGAGGTAGAATCTAAGACTTGCAGCCAGGCCTGGCCAGTCTGAGACGGGCAGGCACAGTGGGACCCAGACATCCCTGGGCCGAGAGACTGGACGCCAGGCTGCCTCTCCTGACTCAACAGCTCCGTCCTCCCTGAGCTGGAGTCTCCCATCCGGCTCCTCCGGTGGCGGAGGCAGTGGATTTCCTGCCCGTCCGGAGAAAGGGAAGGGAGAGGAGAAACTGGGGGCTGAGCACCGACTTAAGCACTACGTTTAGTTTTTCGGTTTATTTTTGGCCGCACTCCAGGACATAGGGCGCCTTGCTTCCCCAGCTAGGGACTGAAGCCACGCCCCCTGCATCGGAAGGCGGAGTCTTAAGCACTGAGCGACTGGGAAAGTCCCATCAAGTGCTAAGCTTCAGATGAGGGCTCTACTTCCTAGCCTGCTGGGTGGAGGGGTCTCATAACTATGCAGGATGATCCTCAGAAAACAGACGCCTTGAGATGATGGAGCGTTGAGGGAGGAGGGAAAGAAAGAAAAAAGATTTTAAAAAGGCAGATCCATGTGATGTGTGACAGAACCAACACAATATTATAAAGCCATTCCCCTTCAATGAAACTAAATTTTTTACAAGGCATAAGAGAAGAAACCCTTAGTTTGCACCTACCCAACCCTATCGGACTGACTCTTCCCAACCTCCCCATTTAACAGATTAGAAGCTGAAGCCCCGAGAAGCTAGAGGAATTGCTGGGTCACACAGCACATACGTGCTCCAGCCTGGGTTTGAACGCAGCCCACCCAAGTCCTGGTCCAGGCCTCCTTCCACAACTTGGTGTCCATCCCTTGCAAGGGTCACCTCTCGCGGGGTACGGGTTTTCCTCTTTGTTCTGTGGGGATGGTTATTCCCCTAGAAGGGTCTTCCCAAGTGGCACAGGGGTAACGAATCCGCCTGGCAATGCAGGAGACGCGGGTTTGACCCCTGGGTGGGGAAGATTCTGTAGGGGAGGGAATGACAGTCCGCTCCAGTAGTCTTGTCTGGAACATCCCATGGACAGAGAAGCCTGGAGGGCCACCGTCGTGGGGTTGCAAAGAGTCAGCCACCACTGAACAGCTGAGCGTGTTCCCTTGCAAACGCAATAACGGGGAGGCTGAGGCAGGAGGCGGACAGAGCTGAGAAAGGGAAGAGCGGCAGCCCCTTCTTCATGGCTCCAAGGGGCCGCCTTGAAGGTGGTCTCCAGAAGCGTGTCTGCAGAGGCCAATGCCGAGGCCAGAGATCCTAAGATCCTTGGGGCTCTTTATGTTCCATCCCTCCTCTCCCAAACATCTCCTGACCCTTCTGGAGACGTCCAGGTACATGCGAGGCCACCCCGAAGGCCTAGAGACTCACTTATGAGGAAGGCATAGTGCTGGACACAGACACGTTCAGCCCTAAATGGTTAGGAGTGAGAGCGGAAGAGTTCAGCGAAGAGAGCGATGCTCTGTGTGGAGGATCAAGGGAGGCTTCCTGGAGGAGGGGGCCACTAGAGCCGAAGGTTGAAGGCTGAGCAAGAGCTCCCCAAGCACACTTGGGAATCCTACACCTTGGGCTAGGCGGGGACTGCACAACAGAGAGGCAATCCTTCTACATTTCCTTCTCCACCTAGGTTAAGAGAGCAGGCTGCAGGTTGGGATAGCCACAGTGGGCATGTCAGAACCCAAGCGATGGGAAGGCCATGGCTTAGAATTGAGCAACAAAAGCTTGGGCAAACAGCTGCCTATCTTAACATGTTTGCTCTGACTTTGAGAGGTAAACATCCTCTCCAAGTTCCTGGGACTTTTACACATTGTCATTTCTTCTCCCTTGGTGTTCCCATTATCTGTATTGCCAATTTGGCTTTGGTAAACTCCTATCCATACTTCAAAGCCCTATTCAACTGGCCCTTCCTCTGATAGCCCACCTGCCTAGAAACCCAGGTAGGCTCTGGGAGTCGAGAGTTGACTCATCACTCAGAGGCCCAGACCACATACCTGAGGCGCCCAGCAGCGGCTTGATGTAGTCAGGGTGCACCAGAACCAACAGGGGCAGGAAGGGTCCTACCCACACGAGGACCACGTGGTGCATGTTGTCCAACACCTTCTTCTCATCTTGGAGGCCCTTCTCATTTGGGAGGTACTGCAAGCGGGGGTAGAGAGAGGTAGTGAGAAGGGACCCATCCCTGGCTTTCCCTGGCTTTCCCTGGCTTTCCCTCCCACCGCTTCCCCGGCCCTCACCACAAGCCAGGAAGGGCTGTATGATTTTAGGCAGTTGGGTGCACCTTCGTGAGTCTCCATTCCCTCATCTGAAGACTGGGGGGAGAAAATCAACTCCCCTTCTGAGGGCCATTGAAACAATTTATGAAAGAGCAAAATGCAAGAGTCCCAGCACAGGACCTGACCCACGGCTGGTGCTCGAGAAAGAACAGTAACTGGGAACCGACTCGTGATACCAACGGTCATTTGCTGAGTGCTTCTGTCTGTAGTAACATATTACGAGTATCGTTCTCTCTAACACGTGCACCCCAAATGGTTAGGAGTGAGAGCAAGAGTTCAGCGAGAGGCGATGCTCTGTGTGGAGGATCAAGGAGGCTTCCTGGAGGAGGGGGCCACTAGAGCCGAAGGTTGAAGGCTGAGCAAGAGCTCCCCAAGCACACTTGGGAATCCTACACCTTGGGCTAGGCGGGGACTGCACAACAGAGAGGCAATCCTTCTACATTTCCTTCTCCACCTAGGTTAAGAGAGCAGGCTGCAGGTTGGGATAGCCACAGTGGGCATGTCAGAACCCAAGCGATGGGAAGGCCATGGCTTAGAATTGAGCAACAAAAGCTTGGGCAAACAGCTGCCTATCTTAACATGTTTGCTCTGACTTTGAGAGGTAAACATCCTCTCCAAGTTCCTGGGACTTTTACACATTGTCATTTCTTCTCCCTTGGTGTTCCCATTATCTGTATTGCCAATTTGGCTTTGGTAAACTCCTATCCATACTTCAAAGCCCTATTCAAATGGCCCTTCCTCTGATAGCCCACCTGCCTAGAAACCCAGGTAGGCTCTGGGAGTCGAGAGTTGACTCATCACTCAGAGGCCCAGACCACATACCTGAGGCGCCCAGCAGCGGCTTGATGTAGTCAGGGTGCACCAGAACCAACAGGGGCAGGAAGGGTCCTACCCACACGAGGACCACGTGGTGCATGTTGTCCAACACCTTCTTCTCATCTTGGAGGCCCTTCTCATTTGGGAGGTACTGCAAGCGGGGGTAGAGAGAGGTAGTGAGAAGGGACCCATCCCTGGCTTTCCCTGGCTTTCCCTGGCTTTCCCTCCCACCGCTTCCCCGGCCCTCACCACAAGCCAGGAAGGGCTGTATGATTTTAGGCAGTTGGGTGCACCTTCGTGAGTCTCCATTCCCTCATCTGAAGACTGGGGGGAGAAAATCAACTCCCCTTCTGAGGGCCATTGAAACAATTTATGAAAGAGCAAAATGCAAGAGTCCCAGCACAGGACCTGACCCACGGCTGGTGCTCGAGAAAGAACAGTAACTGGGAACCGACTCGTGATACCAACGGTCATTTGCTGAGTGCTTCTGTCTGTAGTAACATATTACGAGTATCGTTCTCTCTAACACGTGCACGCGCTGGCAGTGTGGGGCATGGCCGTGGGCATTTTTCATACGCTCGCACATTCAGCCCACACAAGAGCCCTGTGACGTAGCTGCTACTGTCTTCCCCATTTGACTTGACTCAGCGGGGTCAGATGACTTAAGTTTCAGGTGACTAAGGCACTATCTTGGTCAGGATTCCCCTAGAAGCAGAACAAGGTTCTAGGGCAAGCAGTCTACTTGAAAGGGTGATCCCCCAAAACACAGGTAGGGAGAGGGGACATGAGCACGGGAAGGCAGCCAGTAGAGACTTGTGAAGGGTCCCACGGGCAACTGCGGCTCGTTCCCACTGAGGACCTCGGGGGGGCACCCACCTCAGAGTCCAGCCCCCTTCGTCCCCTAGCCACCAGTGAGGGGCATCCTGAGGCATTAACTCAGAAGCTCACAGTCCACCCAGGAAAGGGGGTCTTCAGCTGCTAGAGAAAGCCCTAGAACACAGGTGCTGGCAGCTGGAAGTCAGCCCCTTGCAGCCAGAAATGGGCTGGGAGGAGGGGAGCAGACCATGGCATCACCTGCCACTGTGGCAAAGCCAGGATTTGAACACAGGCACCCAAGCTCCCAAACAGCTGCTCTTAACCAATGTGCTCTATGAGGCAGAGCACTTCAGGCTCCATATCAGATGGATCTGAGCTCAAACCCATCCTCAGCAGCTGTGTGACCTCAGGCAAGTCACTTAACCTCTCTGAGCCCCAAAGATCAAATCTAAAATACAGGGCAGGCCCATCCCTATTTCATAGGCTATGAGAATTGGAAGAGCTCAAATTCAAAGGAGCCTGGCCAATGTTGGGGTCCAGCAATTGTAGAATGAATGAATGAATGACTCTTTTCTGCTTCCTGCATTTCCTTCTGGATCAGGCTCAGCCCTGAGTCTGTCCACACCCAAAGGAGATTATAGTATCCTCCAGATCTCACAGCCTGAGGATGGGCCCAGGGGATCAAGGTTGGACTTCAGAGCTGGTCCTGGCCAACCACCCATGGCACCAGAGCCTAGTCACTGTCCCCAGGACCACTCACGCCAGAGGGCTTCCTGGAGTAAGGTTAGAGGTAGGTCATGACAAACAAGTCGAAATTCGTCTGACAGGAACAGATATTCTAGGCAGAGGGCACCGTCTCGGGAAAGGGCACGGAGGTGGAAAGCCGGAGCCTCGTTTAAGGGGCAGGAAGACATTCTATGAGACGAGAGGGAGACAGGAGAACCAGGGAGGAGAGTGAGGGTTAGGGTCTAAAGGGACTTGAGCTCCAGCTGAGAAGCAGGGAGCTTCTCGGGAGAGCAGTGGGGAGCTATGGAGGGTGTGAGAGCAGGGCAGGGACGCGGTGGAATTCAAAAATCTGTCTGGAGCCAGGGTAAGGGATGGACCGGATGGGGTGAGCCCAGGAAGGAGGCTGGACCGTGGAACAGCAGGGGAGGAGGAAGGAAGCTTGAGCGGAGCTTGGAGAATGGAAGAGAAGGAGGGAGATTCAGGCCCAAACAGGCAAAACTCCAGGAAGAGAATGCCCAAAACTAAATAAAAGGAACGCTCCTCGCACTATTGAGCGAACCCGTGTTTCCTGCTTCCTTCTTCTGAGACACTCACTTCAGTCACTTATCTAGACTATGTCTAGAATCACTGGCTACTTCCAGTCCTACTTCCTGAACTTCCCCGGTGGCTCAGACGGTAAAGAATCGGCTTGCAATGCGGGAGACCTGGGCTGGATCCCTGGGTTGGGAAGACCCCCTGTAGAAGGGAATGGCTACTCATTCCCATAGTCTTGGCTGAAGAATCCCATGGACAGTGGTGCCTGGTGGGCTGCCGTCCATGAGGTCCCAAAGAGTCGGACACGACTGAGTGACTTTCACTTTCACTTTTCCAGCCTCTGAGGGACCCAGGAGTGCGGCCATACATCCACCTCTTTGCAGCAGGCTCAGCACCGAGCATGCCACAGACATGCCTTCAGGAGTCGTGGGAACAGTCTCATGAGGTTGCCAGGAATGATCCTATTTCCACAGTGCAGACGAGGCACAGAGAGGTAAAGGAGCTTGCTCAAGGTCACACAGCAGCTGCCTGGAGACAGACAAGTCCTCGTTGGTGACTGCTGCCCCAACATGCCTCTCCAGGGGTCCTCCTCCAGGTTCAGCGTGAGGCCATAACCAGGAAGGTCTCTACAGCCAACCCTCAGCTTCGTCTAGGCCTGGAGAGGGGACCAGGTGAGTCCAGTGGGGAAATAAGAGCTGGACTCTGGGGCCTCAAAAACCTCAGCACCCTTGGGAGTCTGAATGTCTCTCTTCTGACCTCTGAAGCCCGTTTAGAAGAGTCTCAGGTTTCTCATCCAGCCCCCAGAGGGGCAAGGGTAGAGAGCTAAGATCAGGAAGCTTCTCGGGAGAGCAGTGGGGAGCTATGGAGTGTGAGAGCAGGGCAGGGACGCGTGGAATTCAAAAATCTGTCTGGAGCCAGGGTAAGGGATGGACCGGATGGGGTGAGCCCAGGAAGGAGGCTGGACCGTGGAACAGCAGGGGAGGAGGAAGGAAGCTTGAGCGGAGCTTGGAGAATGGAAGAGAAGGAGGGAGATTCAGGCCCAAACAGGCAAAACTCCAGGAAGAGAATGCCCAAAACTAAATAAAAGGAACGCTCCTCGCACTATTGAGCGAACCCGTGTTTCCTGCTTCCTTCTTCTGAGACACTCACTTCAGTCACTTATCTAGACTATGTCTAGAATCACTGGCTACTTCCAGTCCTACTTCCTGAACTTCCCCGGTGGCTCAGACGGTAAAGAATCGGCTTGCAATGCGGGAGACCTGGGCTGGATCCCTGGGTTGGGAAGACCCCCTGTAGAAGGGAATGGCTACTCATTCCCATAGTCTTGGCTGAAGAATCCCATGGACAGTGGTGCCTGGTGGGCTGCCGTCCATGAGGTCCCAAAGAGTCGGACACGACTGAGTGACTTTCACTTTCACTTTTCCAGCCTCTGAGGGACCCAGGAGTGCGGCCATACATCCACCTCTTTGCAGCAGGCTCAGCACCGAGCATGCCACAGACATGCCTTCAGGAGTCGTGGGAACAGTCTCATGAGGTTGCCAGGAATGATCCTATTTCCACAGTGCAGACGAGGCACAGAGAGGTAAAGGAGCTTGCTCAAGGTCACACAGCAGCTGCCTGGAGACAGACAAGTCCTCGTTGGTGACTGCTGCCCCAACATGCCTCTCCAGGGGTCCTCCTCCAGGTTCAGCGTGAGGCCATAACCAGGAAGGTCTCTACAGCCAACCCTCAGCTTCGTCTAGGCCTGGAGAGGGGACCAGGTGAGTCCAGTGGGGAAATAAGAGCTGGACTCTGGGGCCTCAAAAACCTCAGCACCCTTGGGAGTCTGAATGTCTCTCTTCTGACCTCTGAAGCCCGTTTAGAAGAGTCTCAGGTTTCTCATCCAGCCCCCAGAGGGGCAAGGATAGAGAGCTAAGATCAGGAATGCTTGGGCCAGAGAGTGTGAATTTCAACCCCCTCACAAGCTGTGTGACCTAGGGCCAGCTACTTAACCTCTCTGGGCCACAGTTGTCTCCAGAGGAAAATGGAGATAGTCACTGGACCTACCTTTTGGATTGTCAAGAGGACCAAATGAGTTAATATGTATAAAGTACCTGAAATAATACTTGGACTATATGTATGAAATACGGACAGAAATGAAAAAAAAAGAGCTGGAAACCTCACTCAGGACCACAGCCTTAAAGAGAATGAGTTTGTGAAATCACACTGGGGGACAGGTGAAGCAACACAATCTACAAGGTTGCCTCCCACCCTCCCACTCAGGGTTTCACAAGCACTGGTACCTGTTGCTCCAGCAACAGCCTGGAATTATAGAGAGACCTTTAGAGTCAGTTCTACCTCCTTCAAGCTGTGTGATCTTGGGTATACCACTTGCCCTCTCTGAACCTCAGCCTCAGATTCTGTCAGGTGGGTCTGTTCATGGTTCCCACCAGATTCTCGAGGGGATAAGGGAAGCCGGCAGGCCCATCATTCTTACGGAACCACCTGCACCCGCCCTGTCCTGCCCAGCCACCTTCCCGGCCACACCCACCGTGCGCAGGTGCCCCAGAAGCCAGTTGCACCCGGGTGCCTGCGGGAAGCAGCGGAGTCGGCGGCAGGTGATGCGGAAACGCCAGCAGAGCCTCATGAGGTTGCCAGGAATGATCCTATTTCCACAGTGCAGACGAGGCACAGAGAGGTAAAGGAGCTTGCTCAAGGTCACACAGCAGCTGCCTGGAGACAGACAAGTCCTCGTTGGTGACTGCTGCCCCAACATGCCTCTCAGGGGCCCTCCTCCGGGTTCAGCGTGAGGCCATAACCAGGAAGGTCTCTACAGCCAACCCTCAGCTTCGTCTAGGCCTGGAGAGGGGACCAGGTGAGTCCAGTGGGGAAATAAGGGCTGGACTCTGGGGCCTCAAAAACCTCAGCACCCTTGGGAGTCTGAATGTCTCTCTTCTGACCTCTGAAGCCCGTTTAGAAGAGTCTCAGGTTTCTCATCCAGCCCCCAGAGGGGCAAGGATAGAGAGCTAAGATCAGGAATGCTTGGGCCAGAGAGTGTGAATTTCAACCCCCTCACAAGCTGTGTGACCTAGGGCCAGCTACTTAACCTCTCTGGGCCACAGTTGTCTCCAGAGGAAAATGGAGATAGTCACTGGACCTACCTTTTGGATTGTCAAGAGGACCAAATGAGTTAATATGTATAAAGTACCTGAAATAATACTTGGACTATATGTATGAAATACGGACAGAAATGAAAAAAAAAAAGAGCTGGAAACCTCACTCAGGACCACAGCCTTAAAGAGAATGAGTTTGTGAAATCACACTGGGGGACAGGTGAAGCAACACAATCTACAAGGTTGCCTCCCACCCTCCCACTCAGGGTTTCACAAGCACTGGTACCTGTTGCTCCAGCAACAGCCTGGAATTATAGAGAGACCTTTAGAGTCAGTTCTACCTCCTTCAAGCTGTGTGATCTTGGGTACACCACTTGCCCTCTCTGAACCTCAGCCTCAGATTCTGTCAGGTGGGTCTGTTCATGGTTCCCACCAGATTCTCGAGGGGATAAGGGAAGCTGGCAGGCCCATCATTCTTACGGAACCACCTGCACCCGCCCTGTCCTGCCCAGCCACCTTCCCGGCCACACCCACCGTGCGCAGGTGCCCCAGAAGCCAGTTGCACCCGGGTGCCTGCGGGAAGCAGCGGAGTCGGCGGCAGGTGATGCGGAAACGCCAGCAGAGCCTCAGGAACCACAGCAGCAGACGGAAGAAGAAGAAGAGGAGGGACAGAAGGAGCCCGGAGAGGGCGTACAAGCGGAACGCCGTCTTCTCCAGTCCCAAGACGTCCAGCAGGTGCTCTGTAATGGGCAGCATCCTGGGGGGACACAGGTCGTGGGGGTCAGTGCAGGTGGGAACCACCCTCCGGCCACAGGTGTGCCAGACACACGATGCCCTGCAGGGCCTGGCGTGATGAGCCTGGCACACTGATGCATGTGAGTCCCAGCTCCCAGGGACGCTCCTTCCCCCAGCAGGGACCTCCAGCCAGCTGGCCCCACCCATGTGCCCTCAGCCGTGACGTGGCAGCGCATCCTTCCTGCCTTCTCACTCCGTGGCCAGAGTGGTGGGAAATTACCCCCTCCCCTCCTCCCTTCTGAAAGCAGTTCTCAACCAATGACTGGTGAGCATTGCCGAATACATACTCTATCGCCTTCTTTCTGGTGCAACGCCTCTGATGTGAGGTTCAACACGGGCTACTAGGGTTCCCCGGCAGGATTAAATTCCAGCTGCCCGCAAAAGGCACTTTCTTTACTAGCTGCCTCCTTTCCCGTGTCTTCCTTCTTCTTCTTTAAACTGAGGTGAAATTCACAAGAGGTAAAATGAACCATTTAAAGTGCGCCATTCCTGGCATTCACGGTGCCATGCAATCACTTCTAAGCTAGTTTCAAAATATTTCCATCACCCCGAAAGGAGACCCCAACTCCATGAGCAGTCCTCCCTCCTCCCTCTGCCCACCCCTAGCAATCACTCATCTTTTCTTCTGTCTCTACAGATAGACCTCTTCTGGACATTTTATATAAACGGGATCATACACGCCGACCTTTCTTGTCTTTCCTGACTGCCTTCACTCAGCATGATGTTTTCACGTTTCATCCACTTTGTAACATGTATGCTTCATTTCTCCTACTGCTGAACAACAGTCTGTTGTAAGAATGTATCGCATTTTGCTTATCCATTCATCTGTTGGACATTTGAGCTGGTTTTTGCTTTGCTTTGCTTTGATTGTTCGGAGCCTCCTGTAGGATCTTAGTTCCCCAAGCAGGGAACAAACCTGTGCCCCCTGCATCAGAAGCATGGAGTCTCAACTACTGGACCACCAGAGAAATCCCTACCGCCACCTTCTGGCTCCTATGAAATGTGATGCTGTGACTTGTCGGAGTGCCGTTTTCAATTCTTTTGAGTTCACTTGCTCCCCTCACTTACTGGTCTTTTCAGTGACCGTTTCTCACTCACATCCTGACCCAAAACAGAGTAACAACAACATTAATAACACGGTGAGCAGGCATGGAGCACCTCATCAGGGTGCTGCCTCAGGCGACAGGAGGCAGGTCCTGGCATTCTCTGCGTGATCAAGACAATTGAAGCTCCGTGCCTCCAATCCAAGGGAGACAGGGAGCAGGCAGAGGTCCCCTGAACCCACACCAAGGCCAACCTCCATCCCTTTGGAGCGTCCATGGATCTCAGATGACACCAAGGAGATTGCTGAAAACGCTCAGGACCTGCTCTCATAGATCTCTTCCACTCTGTCCCACGAGCCGAGGGTTCCCTCTGCATTCCGCGTCCATGGACAACACAGCTGAAGGAACTTCAGGTTCTCACCTGTGTCCTCAACCTCCCCAACCACTGCCAGGGATTCCCCGCCCCAGTGGCTCCAACTCACTGGTTCCTCCACCAGTCAATGTCTGACATCATCCCGGCAGAGGTGAAGCTTCTACTGATTGCTGGGTCATTACCAAATGGGGGGGGACCCCACTGGAATGCTCTGACTTACAAGGCAGGTGATAGGACCACTCATTAGGATGGCCACTATCCAAGAAAGACAACAAGTGTTTCCAAGGATGTGGAGACATAGGGAAGCCATGCACTGCTGCAGGGAACGCCAAAGGTGCTGCCTCGCCTTGGAGAAAGAACACTATAGTTGTTCCCCAAAAAATTAAACACAGAAACACCATATGTGCTGGCAGTCCCACATCTGCATAAATCCTCCAAAGAAGTGAAAGCAGAGGCTCAAACAGACATTTGTACACTCATGTTCACGCCGAACTATTCACCATAGCCAGAAAGTGGAAGTAACCCAAGCATCCATTGATGAAAAAAGGGATAAATAAAATATGGTCCATTCACATGTACACACTGCTATATTTAAAGTGGACAACCAACAGGGATCTATAGCACAGGAAACTCTGCTTGTTATGTGGGGGCTTCCCTGGTGGCTCAGTGGTAAGGAACCTACCTGCCAATGCAGGAGACGGGGGTTCGATCCCTGGGTTGGGAAGATCCCTGGAGAAGGACTTGGTAATGTTATATCACAGCTGGGATGGGAGCAGAGTTTGGGGGAGAATGGATACATGTGTATGTATGGCCCAGTCCCTTCCCTGTTCACCTGAAACTATCACAACATTGTTAATAAGTTAGACCCAAATACAAAATAAAAAGGTTTTTTTTTTTAAAAAAAAAAAAAAGTCGTCCATTTCTTCCCTGGTGGTCCAGGGGTGAAAATCCGCCTGCTGGATTTGGGTTGATGTGTGACAGTAAACAACAAAACCCTATAAAAAATATAATAGTAATAAATAAAAATTGTATGGAAAAGAAAAAAAGAATCCTCCTGCCAATACAGGGGACATGGGTTCCATCCCTGGTCCAGAAAGATTCCACATACCACCAGGCAGCTAAACTGGGGCACGGCAGCTACTGAAGCCCAAGTGACTAGGGGCCATGCTCTGCCACAGGAGAAGCCACTGCAATGAGAAGCCCAAGTACCGTCCACTACTGAACAGCCCCCACTTGCTGCAACTAGAGAAAAGCCCGTGTGCAGTAACAAAGACCCATTGCTGCCAAAAATGAACAGATAACGTTTTTAAAATGTCGTCCATTCACACAGCAGAATATCGCATGTGTGTGTGCTAAGTGTCTTCAGTCGTGTCCTATTTTTTGCGGCCCTATCGACTATAGCCTCCAGAATCCATGGGGATTCTCCAGGCAAGAGTGATTGCCATTCCCTTCTCCAGGGGATCTTTCCAACCCAGGAATCGAACCCACGACTCTTACGTCTCCTGCACTGGCAGGTGGGTTCGTTCCACTAGTGCCAACTGGGAAGCCCACAGCAGAACAGTATCCAGCCTTAACACGGACGGAAATTGTAACACATTCTACAACATCGATGAACCTTGAGGACACGATGCTAAAGGAAATGAGCCAGACACAGAGGGACACACATTGTATGACTTCCTTAGATGAGGTCCTTGGAGTGGTCCAATTCATAGACACAGAAAGTAAGATGACAGTTTCCAGGGCCTGGGTGAGGGAATAGAAGTTAGCATTTAACAGATACACGGTTTTAACTGGGGAAAATGAAGAAAGATCAGGAAATAGATAGTAGCGATGACTGCCAAATGATGTGAATGGACTTAATCCCACTGAGCGATACACTTAAAATGGTTAAGATGGTAAATGATATGAGTTCTTTACCACAATTAAAATTCTTTTTAAAATTACACACAAGGACTTCCCTGGAAGCCCAGTGGTTAAAGACTTTGTCTTCCAACACAGGGAGTACAGCTTCAATCCCTGGTCAGGGAGCTAAGATCGCACATGCCTCATCGTCAAAAAAGTAGAAGATGAAACAGAAGCAACATTGTTACCAGGGGCTTCTCGGATGGCTCCATAGGTAAAGAATCCATCCACGAAGCAGGAGCCACAGGAGATACGGGTTGGGAACGCACTCCAATACTTTTGCCTGAAAAATCTCATGGACGGAGGAGCCTAGCAGGCTACAGTCCAAAGGGCTGAAAAGAATCAGGCAAGACTGAGCATGCATACACGTAATTTTGTAACAGATTCAATAAAGACCTTAAAAATGATCCACATCAAAAAAAATCTAAAACAGGGGGTTCCCTGGTGGTCCTGTGGGTAAAGAGTCCACCTTGCAGTGCAAGGGGCGCCAGTTCGATCCCCGGCTTGGGAGGATCCCACGTGCCACGGAGCTGCTGGGCCGCTGTGTCCAGTTAGGAGCTAGCGCTCTGGAGAGCGTGCGCCCAGAGCCAGTGCTCTGCAACGAGAGAGGCCCCTGCAATGGGAGGCCTACACAGAAGAGGGGCCATGTGAAGACAGAGGCAGGGATTGGGGTGATACAGCCACAAGCCAAGGATGCCTGGGGCCCCTCGAAGCTGGGGGGAAGAGGCCCCAGGAGGGAGCCTTCAGATGGAGCACAGTTTCCACTGTGAGGACACGAATAGCTTAAACGGAAATTGTAAACAACATCGATGAACCTTGAGACACAGAAGGAAGACACAAAAAATTGTATGACTTCCTTAGATGAGGTCCTTGGAGTGGTCCAATTCATAGACACAGAAAGTAAGATGACAGTTTCCAGGGCCTGGGTGAGGGAATAGAAGTTAGCATTTAACAGATACACGGTTTTAACTGGGGAAAATGAAGAAAGATCAGGAAATAGATAGTAGCGATGACTGCCAAATGATGTGAATGGACTTAATCCCACTGAGCGATACACTTAAAATGGTTAAGATGGTAAATGATATGAGTTCTTTACCACAATTAAAATTCTTTTTAAAATTACACACAAGGACTTCCCTGGAAGCCCAGTGGTTAAAGACTTTGTCTTCCAACACAGGGAGTACAGCTTCAATCCCTGGTCAGGGAGCTAAGATCGCACATGCCTCATCGTCAAAAAAGTAGAAGATGAAACAGAAGCAACATTGTTACCAGGGGCTTCTCGGATGGCTCCATAGGTAAAGAATCCATCCACGAAGCAGGAGCCACAGGAGATACGGGTTGGGAACGCACTCCAATACTTTTGCCTGAAAAATCTCATGGACGGAGGAGCCTAGCAGGCTACAGTCCAAAGGGCTGAAAAGAATCAGGCAAGACTGAGCATGCATACACGTAATTTTGTAACAGATTCAATAAAGACCTTAAAAATGATCCACATCAAAAAAAATCTAAAACAGGGGGTTCCCTGGTGGTCCTGTGGGTAAAGAGTCCACCTTGCAGTGCAAGGGGCGCCAGTTCGATCCCCGGCTTGGGAGGATCCCACGTGCCACGGAGCTGCTGGGCCGCTGTGTCCAGTTAGGAGCTAGCGCTCTGGAGAGCGTGCGCCCAGAGCCAGTGCTCTGCAACGAGAGAGGCCCCTGCAATGGGAGGCCTACACAGAAGAGGGGCCATGTGAAGACAGAGGCAGGGATTGGGGTGATACAGCCACAAGCCAAGGATGCCTGGGGCCCCTCGAAGCTGGAAGAGGCCAGGAGGGAGCCTTCAGAGGGAGCACAGCCCTGCCATCACCTTGATTTCAGACTTCTGACCTCCAGACCTATGAGATAACAAGTCTGTGCTGTTTTAAGCCACCCAGTTCATGGAAATGTATTACAGCAGCCACGGGACAGTAACACACGCAGTCAGAAGACGGGGAGCAATTCTTTTAGAAGTCCAATGCGCTATCCATTGTGCAGATGGGGAGCAATTCTTTTAAACAAAGTGATCCAGGAAGGCCCCTCAGGGGAGGGATATCCGGGCAGAGGCCAGAGTGAAGTGAGGAACCTATGTGAAGGGGGCTCTCTTACTAAACACGCACACACACACCCCATAAGCAGCTGGGCTCTAATCCCGACTCCTCCCCTATCTGGCTTTAAGTCACCCCACGTTCCCCCATCTGGAAATGGGGGTGGCTATAAGAGGTGAGCTCCAGGTCCATCGTGTTGTGACCTGTGTGTGGTTCCTGTGTGTGGTCTGGAGTGGGATGTTGGGGTCAAGGTCATCCATCATCCTGGCAGGTTCCAGACCCCTGGTGGTGGCGTCAACATACTGAGCTATGGACACCCGCTGAAGCTCCAACACCATATTCCAATGCGTTGGCCACCTGGCATGAAGACCAACTCATTGGAAGAGCCCCTGGTGCTGGGAAAGATTGAGGGCAGGAGGAGAAGGGGCCAATGGAGGATGAGATGGTTGGATGGCGTCACTGGCTCAATGGACATGAGTTGGAGCAAACAGGGAAGCCTGGCACGCTGCAGTCTATGGGACGGCAGAGAGTTGGACACAAGTGAGCAACTGAAAAACAACAACAATAGCCACTAAGGAGGGAAGGGAGGGTAAGATAAATTGAGATATACACACAACTACATATAAAATGAAGCACAGGGAGCTACACTCATTGCTCCATCGTGGCCTATATGGGAAAAGAATCCACAAGACAGTGGATCTACGTATATGTCTCAATACAGCTAATTCACTTTGCTGGCCAGCAGAAACTAACACAACATTGCAAAGTAGCCGTGGTGATGGTTTAGTCGCTAAGTCATGTCTGACTCTTTGTGACCCTGTGGACTGTAGCCCTCCAGGCTCCTCTGTCCAAGGGATTCTCCAAGCAAGAACACTGGACTGGGTCCTTCCTCCCAGGGACCTTCCCAACCCAACGATCAAACCCTTGTCTCTCGTGTCTCCTTCTTGGCAGGCAGATTCTTTACCACTGCACCACCTGGGAAGCCTTAAAGTAACTACATTTCAACTTTAAACAGTGTTAAATATTAATAGACATATTCAGCCAACAGGACACCTGGGTCACACCTAACACCCACCTGGCTGCCATCTGCCTTCCATCCCAACCACCACCCACACAACCTTTCTAAAGGCTTATCCTGTAACTCTCCACGGCCCCACTCCAGGACTCTCTTACTAAACAGCACACACACCCATAAGGCTGGGCTCTAATCCCGACTCCTCCCTATCTGGCTTTAAGTCACCCCGTTCCCCATCTGGAAATGGGGGTGGCTATAAGAGGTGAGCTCCAGGTCCATCGTGTTGTGACCTGTGTGTGGTTCCTGTGTGTGGTCTGGAGTGGGATGTTGGGGTCAAGGTCATCCATCATCCTGGCAGGTTCCAGACCCCTGGTGGTGGCGTCAACATACTGAGCTATGGACACCCGCTGAAGCTCCAACACCATATTCCAATGCGTTGGCCACCTGGCATGAAGACCAACTCATAGGAAGAGCCCCTGGTGCTGGGAAAGATTGAGGTCAGGAGGAGAAGGGGCCAATGGAGGATGAGATGGTTGGATGGCGTCACTGGCTCAATGGACATGAGTTGGAGCAAACAGGGAAGCCTGGCACGCTGCAGTCTATGGGACGGCAGAGAGTTGGACACAAGTGAGCAACTGAAAAACAACAACAATAGCCACTAAGGAGGGAAGGGAGGGTAAGATAAATTGAGATATACACACAACTACATATAAAATGAAGCACAGGGAGCTACACTCATTGCTCCATCGTGGCCTATATGGGAAAAGAATCCACAAGACAGTGGATCTACGTATATGTCTCAATACAGCTAATTCACTTTGCTGGCCAGCAGAAACTAACACAACATTGCAAAGTAGCCGTGGTGATGGTTTAGTCGCTAAGTCATGTCTGACTCTTTGTGACCCTGTGGACTGTAGCCCTCCAGGCTCCTCTGTCCAAGGGATTCTCCAAGCAAGAACACTGGACTGGGTCCTTCCTCCCAGGGACCTTCCCAACCCAACGATCAAACCCTTGTCTCTCGTGTCTCCTTCTTGGCAGGCAGATTCTTTACCACTGCACCACCTGGGAAGCCTTAAAGTAACTACATTTCAACTTTAAACAGTGTTAAATATTAATAGACATATTCAGCCAACAGGACACCTGGGTCACACCTAACACCCACCTGGCTGCCATCTGCCTTCCATCCCAACCACCACCCACACAACCTTTCTAAAGGCTTATCCTGTAACTCCCTCCACGGCGCCCCACTCCCCGACCCTGGTATCCAAAGCCCTTCAGCAGGTGAACCCTCCCATCCTCCACCTCAACCCCAAAGATCCCCCTTCCCAGTCTGCTTTGGATCCCACCCCAGCTTTTCACTCCGTTTGTAAATGTTGGTGCTCTTTAGCTTGGTCTTGTGTTGTCCTCCCCTCTCCCTCTCTGCACACCTCCTGAGGGTCTCACCCCCTCCCCGGGCCTCCAAGGCCCATCTCTGAGGTTCTTCCCATGTCTCCGTGGTCCCCCGATAGGTCCAGGATATTCCCTCAAGGGTACCTCCCGGATCTTCAGATTCACCCCACCTCCTACCTCCCTCCTTCTTCCTCCATCCGATCTGTCATTGGCTCCTGTCACTCATCCGTCCTACATATCTTTCACTTTCATTCATTTTTCTCCATCCCTAACTTTCCAACCTGTATCACCACTGTGAAAAGGAATGCTGCACCAACACAGGCTACAGTATGGATGAACCTCAAAAATATGCCGAGTGAAAGAAACAAGACACAAAAGCCCATGCCTTGTATAATCTGATTGATAGGAGATATCCAGGGAAGGTAAACCCATAGAGACAGAAAGCAGATTGGTGGTTGCCAGGGACTGGGAGTGGGGAGGGACTGCTAATGGGTATGGGGTCTCCTTTCAGGCCCATGGGAACGTTTTTGGAAATAGATACATGCCATGATGGCACAACATTGTGAATGTATTGATACATACATCGATACAATGTCACGTGTATTTACATTCACAGTTCTATTGTGAATGTAAATGTCACTGAACTGTTTGCTTTAAAACAGTTATTTCAGGGACTTCCCTGGTGATCCAGTGGTTAAGATTCCCAGCTCCCAAAGCTGGAGGCCCAAGTTGGATCCCTGGTGTGGGAACTAGATCCCACATGCCACAACTTAAAGATCCTGAATGTGGCAAGGAAGATCAAAGATCCTGCCTCTTGCAACTAAGACCTGGCACACCCAAATAAATAAAAACAAAAATATTTTTAAGTAGTTATTTTATATTAGGTGAATTTTGCCTCATTTTTCTTTTCTTTTTTTTTTGGGGGGGGGGGCACTTCTATTGATACTGCATTCATTTATCTTCGCTCTTTGGCCTGTGTGGGCCTCCCATCATGGTAGCCTCTGTTGTCGCAGAGCACCAGCTCTGGGTACATGTGCTCCAGAGCTCCCACTCTGTAGTTAGACACATCAGTCCAGCCGCTCCACCGCATGTGGGCTCTTCCCAGGCCAGGGATTGAACTGGTGCCCCTGGCACTGCAAGGCGGTGTCCTTACCCACTGGACCACCAGGGAAGCCCTGCCTCACTTTTTAAAATGCAAAAAAAAGTTTTGAGGACCCATGAGAAATGTATCAGGGCACTGCCTCTGGAAGGAACTTGGAAGAACTGGGGGCAGGATTAGAAGGGGAACTTAACTTACCCTCTCCCTCTTTAGGGACTTTTTGATTCTCTATGTCCTGAGCACATACTGACCATTCAAAAACGTCTTAACCATGAAAATTAAGTAGTGAATTGTACAACCCAAAGAATGAAGTTTACTTTAAACTATGGACTTTGGTTAATCACAATGTTCTGTCTTGATTCATCAATTGCACCGCACTGATGGGAGATGTTAACAGGGGAACTGAATGTATGTGATTTAACTGGGAGTGGGGAGGGACTGCTAATGGGTATGGGGTCTCCTTTCAGGCCCATGGGAACGTTTTTGGAAATAGATACATGCCATGATGGCACAACATTGTGAATGTATTGATACATACATCGATACAATGTCACGTGTATTTACATTCACAGTTCTATTGTGAATGTAAATGTCACTGAACTGTTTGCTTTAAAACAGTTATTTCAGGGACTTCCCTGGTGATCCAGTGGTAAAGATTCCCAGCTCCCAAAGCTGGAGGCCCAAGTTGGATCCCTGGTGTGGGAACTAGATCCCACATGCCACAACTTAAAGATCCTGAATGTGGCAAGGAAGATCAAAGATCCTGCCTCTTGCAACTAAGACCTGGCACACCCAAATAAATAAAAACAAAAATATTTTTAAGTAGTTATTTTATATTAGGTGAATTTTGCCTCATTTTTCTTTTCTTTTTTTTTTGGGGGGGGGGGCACTTCTATTGATACTGCATTCATTTATCTTCGCTCTTTGGCCTGTGTGGGCCTCCCATCGCGGTGGCCTCTGTTGTCACAGAGCACTGGCTCTGGGCGCATGTGCTCCAGAGCTCCGGCTTGGTAGTTAGACACATCAGTCCAGCCGCTCCACCGCACATGAGATCTTCCCAAGCCAGGGATCGAACCAGCGCCCCTCGCACTGCAAGGCGGTGTCCTTACCCACTGGACCAGCAGGGAAGCCCTGCCTCACTTTTTAAAATGCAATAAAAAAAGTTTTGAGGACCCATGAGAAATGTATCAGGGCACTGCCTCTGGAAGGAACTTGGAAGAACTGGGGGCAGGATTAGAAGGGGAACTTAACTTACCCTCTCCCTCTTTAGGGACTTTTTGATTCTCTATGTCCTGAGCACATACTGACCATTCAAAAACGTCTTAACCATGAAAATTAAGTAGTGAATTGTACAACCCAAAGAATGAAGTTTACTTTAAACTATGGACTTTGGTTAATCACAATGTTCTGTCTTGATTCATCAATTGCACCGCACTGATGGGAGATGTTAACAGGGGAACTGAAGTGTTGGAGGCTGGGTACTGGAACTCTATACTTTCTGAGGAATTTTCCTTTAAACCTAAAACTGCTCTAAAAAGAAAGGTCTAGAATTGAGAGATAGCATTGAAGTATACCACATTACCAAATGTAAAATAGGTAGCTAATGAGAAGCTGCTATATAACACAGGGAGCTCAAACTGGTGCTCTGTGACAACCAAGAGGGGTGGAGTGGGCGGGGGGGAGTGGGACACATGTATACCTGCAGCGGATTCACGTTGATGTATGGCAGAAGCCAACACAACAATGTAAAGCAATTATCTCCCAATTAGAGAGAAATACATTTAAATTTCAAAAATAAAATATAATTCTCTGTTTTAAAAAGTAATTAGTTGATAGCACAGTGAACTATATTCAATATCCTGTGATAAACCATAATGCAAAAGAACATGAAAAAGAATGTGTGTGTGTGTATATATATATATATATATATGTATATGTGTAACTGAATCACTTTGCTGTAAAGCAGAAGTTAACACAACCTTGTAAATCAACTATCCTTCAAGAAAATTAATTAGTCGAAATTAATGAAAAAATGAATGATGATGTGTCCGTTGGGAGAAGCAGGTTTGGAGATGCAGGTGGTTATTCCTTTGCTTGATAGAGGTACTGGTGGCATGTGTGGGTTCACTTTGAGAAAACCCCAGTTCTAGAATGTGCACTTTCCAGTAGATAGGTTGTACTTTAACTAACAAAAATTAAAAATGAAGGAGAATTAGGCGATTTCATTATCCTTTAAAATGTATTTTGGATTCAAATCACAGCTCTGCCTCTCCCCAAGCAAGCAGCCTGGCATGAGTCTAGTTCCCATCCTCAGCTTCCATTTTCCAGTCTGTAAAATGGGTTAATAATAACAGGATCTACAACCTCTTAAGTCTACCTTGATGAGCTAAGGCTTGGTGTACAGCAGGCAAATTTTCAGCCACTATTCCTATTTGCATCAGTATTTTATAGACATGAGAGAAATTCAAAACTGACACTCCTCAGATGATGTGAGAAGCTGACATACCCGCTGGCACACATCAGCCTCCAGCCTCATCCCAGATGCTCAGCCAGGCCCCCGACAGACCTGCCCTGGCAGAGGGGGCCCCACCCACCAAGCTGGGGCAGGCATTATCTGAAGATGGAGATGCCAGCAACAGGCTCCAAGGCTGGCCATGCCCATGGAGTGCTGGTTTGTCAGGTCAGCCCAGCCACCAGACGGGGACACGTCATACAAGGTGTGAGGATTCTTGAGAAGGAATGCAGTAACGTGGACCCCGGCCTTGAGCCACAGCTACTGTGCATCCTCCCTCCACCCCACCCACAAAGTGCCTGACACACAAGCACCCAGCTCGGGACCCACTGCCTCCCAGCCCGTCTCACAGCCCCACACGTCGTCAAGACACAGCCTGCCCCTTTGACCCCTTCTGTGCCAAACAGCTGTCCCAGACACAGCTCCTGTTTTTCCAAAATGCCAAGCCCCAGAAGGTATGAGCTGGAAGGGGAGCTACCCCTCCCCCAACATTTCTGGGGTTCCGAGAAAGAGCTTCAGGGGAGATTGTGAGGATAGAGCCAAGTTGGCAGACCGGAATGCGAAGGAGGAGAGTCTCAGCACAGCTTGGGGCATAGCGTGGGTGTTTTCCTGCAGCTACTTTGGCCCAAAGGTGATCCTGGCAGAAAAAGAAGCTCAAAAAGCACCAGTAACCTAGATCATTCCAGGGCTGCAATGGTCTCTGCCCATCCAAAGTAGCCACACAGGATGCGTATCTTGAAAAGGACTCCATGAAGCCCTGACTCTTAACTGTGGAACCTCCAAGGAATGTCTGTGCCTCTTGGACCTCAGTTTCCTCATCTTAAAAATGAAGGAGAATTAGGCGATTTCATTATCCTTTAAAATGTATTTTGGATTCAAATCACAGCTCTGCCTCTCCCCAAGCAAGCAGCCTGGCATGAGTCTAGTTCCCATCCTCAGCTTCCATTTTCCAGTCTGTAAAATGGGTTAATAATAACAGGATCTACAACCTCTTAAGTCTACCTTGATGAGCTAAGGCTTGGTGTACAGCAGGCAAATTTTCAGCCACTATTCCTATTTGCATCAGTATTTTATAGACATGAGAGAAATTCAAAACTGACACTCCTCAGATGATGTGAGAAGCTGACATACCCGCTGGCACACATCAGCCTCCAGCCTCATCCCAGATGCTCAGCCAGGCCCCCGACAGACCTGCCCTGGCAGAGGGGGCCCCACCCACCAAGCTGGGGCAGGCATTATCTGAAGATGGAGATGCCAGCAACAGGCTCCAAGGCTGGCCATGCCCATGGAGTGCTGGTTTGTCAGGTCAGCCCAGCCACCAGACGAGGACACGTCATACAAGGTGTGAGGATTCTTGAGAAGGAATGCAGTAACGTGGACCCCGGCCTTGAGCCACAGCTACTGTGCATCCTCCCTCCACCCCACCCACAAAGTGCCTGACACACAAGCACCCAGCTCGGGACCCACTGCCTCCCAGCCCGTCTCACAGCCCCACACGTCGTCAAGACACAGCCTGCCCCTTTGACCCCTTCTGTGCCAAACAGCTGTCCCAGACACAGCTCCTGTTTTTCCAAAATGCCAAGCCCCAGAAGGTATGAGCTGGAAGGGGAGCTACCCCTCCCCCAACATTTCTGGGGTTCCGAGAAAGAGCTTCAGGGGAGATTGTGAGGATAGAGCCAAGTTGGCAGACCGGAATGCGAAGGAGGAGAGTCTCAGCACAGCTTGGGGCATAGCGTGGGTGTTTTCCTGCAGCTACTTTGGCCCAAAGGTGATCCTGGCAGAAAAAGAAGCTCAAAAAGCACCAGTAACCTAGATCATTCCAGGGCTGCAATGGTCTCTGCCCATCCAAAGTAGCCACACAGGATGCGTATCTTGAAAAGGACTCCATGAAGCCCTGACTCTTAACTGTGGAACCTCCAAGGAATGTCTGTGCCTCTTGGAACCTCAGTTTCCTCATCTGGAAGACAGGAGCCCTATTACCCACCGCTTGAGGTAGGGATGACAGTTCAGCAGTCTTCAGTGTGTTCAGCTCAGTCCTGGATCACGGACAAGAAATCCTTGATCAAAGGTACCTCTCGTGGCTGTTGATACTGCATCACATTCCTTAGGGTTACCCAGCCATCCAGGATTTAGACAATCATGCCCACATCTTACCAAGGAGGACAGACGGGGTCCTAGTCTCTGAATATCTCGAGTCATCCAAGCTCCTCTGAGGATACGAACCCAGGTCACAGCGGGACACTAGCCCAGAGCTAATGTTACTGCTCAGAAACCCAAGCTGGGCTATAGGGAGAGCCTGCGGTCATTGGAAAATGCCCAGCATCGGGGGTCAGCCCAGGCTGGTTTGTTCAAATCCCAGCTCCCTCACTGTCTCCCTCCTCCCTCCAGCCTGTGACATATCAGCTGAGGGGCCTCAAGTTGCCTTGTGTGGTCAGGGTTGGCTAGTCACCCCCTGGTCCAGGCGGGAAAAGTCAGGTCCCTGGGACACCAGGGAGTGTTATTTCTTCATCATTCAACAGACATCAGCTGGGAGTACCTGCAGGACCTCACATAACCCTCACAGCCAACTGCAGGGACCCAAGCAGGTGTCCTCTTTTCATAGGGGGGCTCTAGGAAGCTCCAGGTACAGGAGCTGGGTAGAGGAGGGGCTCTGCAGGTGGTGGGACCACACAAGCCTGAGGTTCATCAGGGGGACGCACCACCTCCCCTTTAAGATAAGGTGAAGTGAGATCCCGGTGATCCCAGTCAGCTTAAGGAGGCGTCCCAGGACTGGGCTTGGATCTGTCTAAGATGTCCTGGTGAGGAGGGGTGTCTTCTTGAGGTCCTCCCTACAATGGACACCCAGAGAGTTGCGTGTATCCAGGACTCCTAGACTCACAACAGAAGAAATCTCGCACACACCAGAGACGGTCGGACACACACACACACACACACACACACACACACACACACACACACACACACACCCCAGAGTCCCTTCCAGGAAGTCTCTCGTCCTGGGTCCTAGGGATTCCTAGGAATACCCCCGGCCCCCGCGCGCAGCCCCTCGTACCTGCGCTATCAGCTCCCGGAACAGGTGCACCTC
Source organism: Tragulus kanchil (assembly GCA_022376925.1). Classification (NCBI taxonomy): domain Eukaryota; kingdom Metazoa; phylum Chordata; class Mammalia; order Artiodactyla; family Tragulidae; genus Tragulus; species Tragulus kanchil. The sequence goes on along the minus strand of JAIOJX010000029.1, from coordinate 18,377,894 downwards.
GGGTTACCGCGCTGGGCTGCCGCCGCGCTCAAGTTACGTCCCTCCTCTCCCGCGCCCCTCGCGGACTCACTCGGCGGGTCTCGGCCTCCGCCCTCGATCCAGATCTGCCTGAACCGCAACCTCGGCTCTGACCGCGCCGTCAGGCGACCCAGCCCTTTAACCCGCCCCGCCAGCCAGCCGAGGAGAGTCCCCTACCCCTCTACCTCTGGGCGGGGACCGAGGCGCGGCCCCAGAGATGGAGCAAATGGAGATCGGGGTCAGCCCAGGCTGGTTTGTTCAAATCCCAGCTCCCTCACTGTCTCCCTCCTCCCTCCAGCCTGTGACATATCAGCTGAGGGGCCTCAAGTTGCCTTGTGTGGTCAGGGTTGGCTAGTCACCCCCTGGTCCAGGCGGGAAAAGTCAGGTCCCTGGGACACCAGGGAGTGTTATTTCTTCATCATTCAACAGACATCAGCTGGGAGTACCTGCAGGACCTCACATAACCCTCACAGCCAACTGCAGGGACCCAAGCAGGTGTCCTCTTTTCATAGGGGGGCTCTAGGAAGCTCCAGGTACAGGAGCTGGGTAGAGGAGGGGCTCTGCAGGTGGTGGGACCACACAAGCCTGAGGTTCATCAGGGGGACGCACCACCTCCCCTTTAAGATAAGGTGAAGTGAGATCCCGGTGATCCCAGTCAGCTTAAGGAGGCGTCCCAGGACTGGGCTTGGATCTGTCTAAGATGTCCTGGTGAGGAGGGGTGTCTTCTTGAGGTCCTCCCTACAATGGACACCCAGAGAGTTGCGTGTATCCAGGACTCCTAGACTCACAACAGAAGAAATCTCGCACACACCAGAGACGGTCGGACACACACACACACACACACACACACACACACACACACACACACACACACACCCCAGAGTCCCTTCCAGGAAGTCTCTCGTCCTGGGTCCTAGGGATTCCTAGGAATACCCCCGGCCCCCGCGCGCAGCCCCTCGTACCTGCGCTATCAGCTCCCGGAACAGGTGCACCTCGGGTTACCGCGCTGGGCTGCCGCCGCGCTCAAGTTACGTCCCTCCCTCTCCCGCGCCCCTCGCGGACTCACTCGGCGGGTCTCGGCCTCCGCCCTCGATCCAGATCTGCCTGAACCGCAACCTCGGCTCTGACCGCGCCGTCAGGCGACCCAGCCCTTTAACCCGCCCCGCCAGCCAGCCGAGAGGAGAGATCCGCCCCCTGGCACGCCCCCGGTCTCCACGGCCTCTGGGCGGGGACCGAGGCGCGGCCCCCAGAGATGGAGCAAATGGAGAGATGAGAGACAAGGAGGCGTGGAGACGGCCAGAAAGGAAACGACACCAGAGGCCCGAGTTGGAGAGCGCGACAGGTGGAGAGATGGAGAAAAAGATGCGGAGACAGAAAAAGAGACAGGCGAAGAGATAAAGACTTAGAGATACCCAGACGTCCCAAACCATCAGGCTTTCTGCCACCCTGACTCCCTTCAGAGCCTTCATCTCACCCCACCCCCCCACCCCCGCCCCAGTACCCTCCTTCCACACCAGCTCCCAAACTGGGACAGGACTGAACGCGGCCGCAGCCCTGTGCTGTAAAGACTGCCTGTGAAGGACTTTGTGTGTGTGTGTGTCCCCAACAGCACCCACAGACCCCCAGGAGCCTCCTCTGGGACTTCCAGAAATCCTCAGCCCTTGGGAGCCAGCTCTTTTGCTCCCTCTGCATCTCAGGTCCTACCCACCCGCCTGGGGCTCTGCAACTAGCCTCTTCCTCCAGGAAGACCTGCAGCTTCAAAACCCACCACAAATTCTTTTTACTGCTCCTCCCACTCCACCCATCCCCCACCAGCCACCTTGATCCTTCCAGCTAGGACGTTGTCCTTGGCCAGCCCATCTGCTGCAGATGTGTCCAGACAGCCCCCAGACGTGAGGCAGGCGCCATTCGCTGGTCTGACCTGGGCAAGTAGGCCGGCAGGTGAGAGGACTCACAGCTGGCCTCCAGCTCCCCAAGGCCTCCCGGGGTCAAACACACAACCTTGTGCAGACCAGAAGCCCAGAAATATCTGTCAAAGGGAAAACAAAACACCACTGGAGAGCAAAGGCCCAAGCTTTTGTTGCAGGTCCATCTAGGGAAACGGAGGCACGGACTGCAGGTTTGATGAGAGATGTGACTGGCAAGGGCCAGGTCAAAAAGACAAGTCTGGAGCTATGAGAAAATAAGGGTCCCCTCCTAAGGAGTTCCAGAGCTAAAACTATAGTAACACCATAAAGAAATTGAAGTAAGGGCAAAGAAGTTCAGAATTCGTCCCCATGAAGTTATGGATTTTGTGACTGGCAGGTGAGCCTGTCCTGACCCAGGGGGCTGACGAGGCAGGTCTGGCTAGCCTGGTGGAAAGGCCAAGAGATGGAGCGGGCCCAGAGCAGTGCTGGACTCTAGAAGGACAGAGCCAGGGACCAGGACCAAATGCAAAGCCATGTCGCACCGTGGCTGGAGTGTGGACTCTGGAGGCAAAGCGCTCAGATGGCTCCGTCACTTACTACCGGCCCACCTCCGAAGGTGGTCCCAGTGCTTTATTAGGGAATCCGTTCTCACCAAAGGCAGTTCTGCCCCCTCCCCGAAGGAGACCCTAGGCCATGTCTGGAAGATACGTTTGTGCTCCTTGCATCTTGAAACAGGGTTTCTCAACCTGGGCCTTGCTGACATTCTCCGCTGTGAGACGCTCTCCTGTGTGCGCGTTTAGCAGCGAGGTGTAAGGAGCTCTCCTGGCTTTGAGCCGACAGTCAGTACAACATAAGCGCTGACTGCAATTGTGAACCACCGGGGAGCTTCCAGCCTTCTGCCTCACCAACAAATCCTGACTCCTAATTCCACGTCCTGGTTCAGAGAAAGCTGCGACTTCCTTACCCCGTCCACGTGTAAGTCCTGCGTTAGCCTAGTTCTGTCTTTCCTTGAGATCGGGGTCTTCCTAAGTGCCGTCCCAAGACCAGCTGGCGCGGAGCTAGGCGGCCCTTGGCTCAGAGTCTGTGCCACAGGGAAGCATCCACGGAGCTCCAACCGTTGCCTTCAGTGCTGGGAACGTGGCCGAGAATAAAAACAGACCAAACCTCTGTCCTCATGGAACTGAGATTCAAATGGGGAAAGAGATACAGATAGTTCCACCAGGGAAGGAATATAACACAGGGTTTTGCCATGAAATAGAAAGGATTCTAGCATTTGAGGTTGGGTATCAGGTCCCCAGCTAAAACCTGAAGAAGAAGAAGAAATGTTGAATCACACTGAACATCTTGAATATACACAATCTTTATTTGTCAAGTATCCTGAAATCAAGCTGGAAAAAGAATACATTTTCAGTGAATAAATGGATGAATGAATGAGTTTTTACAAGTCTGAACCTTACAGAAAATACTCTGGCTGGTTCCCAAAGCACGATACAAATATCCTGAACTATTCAGCCTACTCATTTTATTTTTTTTTATTTTGGGCAGAGGAAGGTTTATTGCAGCGCCAAGCAAGAAGAACAGGTGGCTCATGCTGAAAAAGAACCTGAACTCAAATCTGGTCATTTTACGAACATTTTCTATTCGCGTTCCCTTTTATGTATTTATATTAAATGAGAGATATGTTTGATATGTAAAAGAACACATATACTTGGCCTGAACATTAATCCCCAGTCTCATGGGTCTAATAATAACCATATGAATTTTGCTTAAAATAAATAAGCTTAAAAGGAAGAACACTGAGAGAAAGCTATTAACTAAGTGATAGAAAGGTAAGACCTGGCTGGGGCAAAAATAGTGACAGGCGATTGTGAGTGGCTGAAATTTCAGGATCTAAAGTCCTCTGTCTGGATTAAGACAGAGAAGGAGGCTGAAGATCCCTGAATCTGAGTCTTGGAAAAATGAGGGCACATGTCTTTCCCAAATCCCAGAAAGCAAGAAGCCGAGGGCTCCAAACTTAAAGGAGAGAATTCTAGAAAAAACGGAAGATGCCCCACTTGTAGATTTCTTTTTTTTTTTTTTTCATGAAGTTCTCAGTAGGTGGTGAGAGTGGGAGGGGGTAGTGTTTCAAAGTAAAGAAGAGGATATACAAATAATTGAAGCTTTGCTATGAGAAGGAGGCCAAAGGGAGGCCAGCGAAGACATGAAGGATGTGACATCTGAGTCATGACTTCAGGGAGAGGTTGGATTTCAACAAGTGCGGGCGAGGGGGTGGGGTTGGAGCCCAGAGAAACCAGAGGATGTGGTTGGGCAGGTGGCTTTCCCTGGCCTGGGGGTGTGACAGGCAGAGAGGCTGGAGGAGTGCAGTCCGAGCGGCTGAGGGTTGACATAGGGAGCAATGGGGAGCCATAGGTGGTCCTTGAGCAGGGGAGAAGCCCTCGGTTGGCTGGTTGATTTTGGTTTGGTTTTTTAATCCTTTTTTTTTTTTTTTCCCTGTGCTTTGTGGCTTGTGGAATATTAGTTCTCTGACCAGGGACTGAACTCCAGTCCTCAAGAGTGAGAATGTGGAATTCCAGCCACTGGGCCACCAGGGAATTCCCAGTTGGTTTGTTTTCGAGTGCACTGGAGCTTGGTTTTTTTTAATTATTTTCTTTTTAATTGGAGTATAATTACGATATTGTGCTGATTTCTGCCGTATAGCAACAGGCATCGGCCATCGTATACATATGTCCCCTCTCTTTTGAACTTCCTTCCTAACTCCCACCCTATCCCCTCCTTCTAGGTTGTCACTGGACCGTGTCCAGGGTTGGTGTGTAGCTGGATGCGGGCTTCTTGGGGCAGGAGAAGAGAGAGTGTCAGCCCAGCTCGTCTGCCCTTAAGAGATGGAGACAAGGAAGAAGGAGCAAGCTGAGAGGCCTGGGGGTGAGAAATCCCTGAGAGTAGGCTTCCTGGCCCTGCGAGCTTGGACAAGTCACACAACCCACGGTGGTCCTCCATTCCCAGACAGATAAAATGGAAGCAATGACCAGACAAGATGGTGTTTGCAATATCCTCACTCCCAGGCTTGGTACAGAGCAGGGGCTGGACAAATGCCAGCACTTCTAGTCTGTGGTTTGATTTGGGTTATCTTAGCAGACTTCTAGCATTTGTTCTAGAATTCTCTCCTTCAACAGGGGCAGATTGCTCCCCCAGAGGACATTTGGTAACGTCTGAAAATGTGGATTGTCACACTGCCGAGTGGGACATGCTACCAACTTGTAGTAAGTAGAGGCCAAAGATGTTTCTCAACATCCTACAGGGCACCAGATGGTGCCCCAGCGCAGAGGAAGATCTGACCCCAAAGGTCAGTAACGCCAAGGCAGAGACAGCCTAGCTTACCTTGCGTCTAAAAAAGACGAAAAAAAAATTAAAAATAAAATAAAATAAAATAAAAAAGATGTGTGGGGCTTCCCTTAAGGATACCACCTTGCAATGCAAGGGGTGCCAGTTCGATCCCTGGCCTGGGAGGATCCCACGTGCCGTGGAGTGGCTGGACCGATGTGTCCAATTACCGAGCCGGAGCTCCGTGCTCTGCAACAACAGAAGCCACTGCGATGGGAGACCCACACGAGCCAAAGAACAAAGATGGATGAAAATAGATCAATGAAAGACCAATAGAAGTGGCCCACCCGCCCCCTGCCTCCCCACCCCTACCCCACCAAAAAAAGACTTGTGGGTCATTCAGACAGGAGGCAGCCAGGCCCATCATGAGCAGTGCGTCGGTGACTCCTTTGTGTTGGGAAAACAGTGGATGCCATTGTAATGGGTCGGGGATATTAGTCCAGCCAGCTGGACTGAGAAGAGGAGTGGAAGACAGATGTGTGAATCGCACCTGCCTTCAGAAAGAGGACAGGCAGAGGCACGGAGCTGGAGCTGGAGACGGGCCACATCAGGAAGGCAGAGGAAGCCAGGTCACAAGCTCCTTACCTGTGCCAGAGGTCAAGGAGCCCAGACGAGAGACAGGGCTGTGTGATGACGTGGCCACCAGCGATCTCCGCCTGGTTCAGCAGACTGAGGCCAGAGTGGGAGGCGGTGACCTGACTAGGGAGATGGCACCAGAAAAACAGCCGCAAGTGAGTGAAGTGGAGCATGGCATGGGCACAGGGAAGGGCTTTTCCTGGGGGCTTCCCTGGTGACTCAGACGGTAAAGAGCCCGCCTGCAATGAGGGAGACCTAGGTGTGATCCCTGGGTCAGGAAGGTCCCCTGGAGAAGGAAATGGCAACCCACTCCAGTATTCCTGCCTGGAAAATCCCATGGACAGAGAAACCTGGCAGGCTACAGTCTATGGGGTCACAAAGAGTCGGACACAACTGAGGGACTGACATCTTCACTTTCCAGAAGCTCACAGCAGTGTTTTAGTGGCATATGCTGTTGAAGGGGATGTCAGACGATGCAACCACCATGGAAGAAGTTCGGTGCTTCCTTTTTTGAGGAATAAATTTACTGTATGAACTAAGTTCCACCCCAAGAGCTGAAAACAGGGACTCGCACATATATGAGCATATATGTTCATAGCAGCATTGTTTACAGTAGCCAGGAGGTGGAAATAGCCCCAGTGCCCATTGAGGGATGAATGGATAAGCAGCTATGGTGTCTGTACAATGGAGCATCACTCAGCTGGAAACAAGAGAGAAGGATGGAGGAAGAGGATAGCATGAAAGCATATACACTAACATATGTAAAATAGACACCTCCCTGCCATCTCCCTCCCTACCCTACCACTCCAGGTTGTCACAGAACCCCTGTTTGAGTTCCTTGAATCATACAGCAGACTCTCATCAACTATCTATTTTACATACGGTAATGTACATTTCCATGTTACTCTCTCCATACATCTCACCCTCTCCTCCCTCCCCACAAGGTCCGTAAGTCTGTTCTCCATATCTGTGCCTCCACAAAAATGGTTAATTTTTGTTGTCGTTCCATCACTAAGTTGTGTCTGACTCCTTGAAAACCCGTAGACTACAGCACGCCAGGCTTTCCTGCCTTTTCCTATCTCCCAGAGTTTACTCAAATTCATGGTCATTGAGTCAGTGAGGCTATCTAACCATCTCATCCTCTGCCGCCCTCTTCCCTTTTCCTGACGTGGCCACCAGCGATCTCCGCCTGGTTCAGCAGACTGAGGCCAGAGTGGGAGGCGGTGACCTGACTAGGGAGATGGCACCAGAAAAACAGCCGCAAGTGAGTGAAGTGGAGCATGGCATGGGCACAGGGAAGGGCTTTTCCTGGGGGCTTCCCTGGTGACTCAGATGGTAAAGAGGCCGCCTGCAATGAGGGAGACCTAGGTGTGATCCCTGGGTCAGGAAGGTCCCCTGGAGAAGGAAATGGCAACCCACTCCAGTATTCCTGCCTGGAAAATCCCATGGACAGAGAAACCTGGCAGGCTACAGTCTATGGGGTCACAAAGAGTCGGACACAACTGAGGGACTGACATCTTCACTTTCCAGAAGCTCACAGCAGTGTTTTAGTGGCATATGCTGTTGAAGGGGATGTCAGACGATGCAACCACCATGGAAGAAGTTCGGTGCTTCCTTTTCTGAGGAATAAATTTACTGTATGAACTAAGTTCCACCCCAAGAGCTGAAAACAGGGACTCGCACATATATGAGCATATATGTTCATAGCAGCATTGTTTACAGTAGCCAGGAGGTGGAAATAGCCCCAGTGCCCATTGAGGGATGAATGGATAAGCAGCTATGGTGTCTGTACAATGGAGCATCACTCAGCTGGAAACAAGAGAGAAGGATGGAGGAAGAGGATAGCATGAAAGCATATACACTAACATATGTAAAATAGACACCTCCCTGCCATCTCCCTCCCTACCCCACCACTCCAGGTTGTCACAGAACCCCTGTTTGAGTTCCTTGAATCATACAGCAGACTCTCATCAACTATCTATTTTACATACGGTAATGTACATTTCCATGTTACTCTCTCCATACATCTCACCCTCTCCTCCCTCCCCACAAGGTCCATAAGTCTGTTCTCCATATCTGTGCCTCCACAAAAATGGTTAATTTTTGTTGTCGTTCCATCACTAAGTTGTGTCTGACTCCTTGAAAACCCGTAGACTACAGCACGCCAGGCTTTTCTGCCTTTTCCTATCTCCCAGAGTTTACTCCAATTCATGGTCATTGAGTCAGTGAGGCTATCTAACCATCTCATCCTCTGCCGCCCTCTTCCCTTTTTCCTTCAAACTTTTCCCAACATCAGGGGCTTTTCCAATGAGTCCACTCTTCACATCAGAGTATTGGAACTTCAGCTTCAGCATCAGTCCTTCCAATGAGTATTCAAGGTTGATTTCCTTTAAGATTGATGAGTTTGATCGCCTCACAATCCAAGGGCCTCTCAAGTGTCTTCTCCAGCATCACAGTTGGAAAGTATCATTTCTTTCAAAGGCATGAATTCTTTGAAAGGCAATCAGCCTTCTAGGCAGTCCAATTCTTACATCCATAGGTGACTACTGGAAAACCAGAGCTTGGACAATATCGACCTTTGTTGGCAAAGCGTTATCTCTGCTTTTAAATATGCTGTCTAGGTTTGCCATAACTTTCCCTCCGAGGGGCAAGTGTCTTTTAATTTCATGGTCGCAGTCCCCGTCTGCAGTGGTTTTGGAGCCCCCAAAAATGAAATCTGTCAGTTTCCACTTTTTCCCCTTCTGTTTGCCATGAAGTGATGGAACGGGATGCCATAATCTTATTTTTCTGAATGTTGATTTTGGGGATTTTTTAATAATTTTAGTTATTTATTTATTTTTGGTTGTTCTGGATGTTCATTGCTGCCCAAGGGTTTTTCTATAATTGCAGTAAGCAGGCTTCTTGTTGCAGCGGCTTCTTTTGTTGCAGAGCACCGGCTCTAGGGCACACGAGCTTCAGTAGTTGTGGCATGTGGGCTCAGTAGTTGTGGCTCCTGGGCCTAGCTGCTCCGCAGCATGTGGGATCGTTCCAGATCGGGGATAGAACCTGTGTCTCCTGTATTGGTAGGCATATTCTTTACCAATGAGCCATGAGGGAGCCCTGAATGTTAAGTTGTTGTTGTTTTTTTTTTTAAAACAGGCAGAACAGGCCTTTATTTATTTATTTTTTTTTATTTTGTGGGAGAGCGGGTTGGGTAGGGAGTGGGGCGGGTGGGCCACTTCTATTGGTCTTTCATTCATCTATTTTCATCCATCTTTGTTCTCTGGCCCACGTGGGCCTCCCATCACAGTGGCCTCTGTTGTCGGAGAGCAGCGGCTCTGGGCCCATGCGCTCCAGAGCTCCGGCTCGGTAACTGGACACATCGGTCCAGCCGCTCTGCAGCATGTGGGATCTTCCCAGGCCAGGGATCGAACCGGCGCCCCTTGCACTGCAAGGTGGTGTCCTTACCCACTGGACCACCAGGGAAGCCCGAATGTTAAGTTTTAAGCCAGCTATTTCACTCTTCTCTTCTACCTTCATCAAGAGGTCTTTTAGTTCCTCTTCACCATAAGGATAGTGTCATCTGCATATCTGAGGTTATCGATATTTCTCCTGGCAATCTTGAGTCCAGCTTGTGATTCATCCAACCTGGCATTTCTTGGGCTGCATTTAAGTTAAATAAACAGAGTGACAATATACAGCCTTGTCACACTCGTTTCCCAATTTGGAAATTTTCATGGTCGCAGGGGCAAGTGTCTTTTAATTTCATGGTCGCAGTCCCTTTGCAGTGGTTTTGGAGCCCCAAAATGAAATCTGTCAGTTTCCACTTTTTCCCTTCTGTTTGCCATGAAGTGATGGAACGGGATGCCATAATCTTATTTTTCTGAATGTTGATTTTGGGGATTTTTTAATAATTTTAGTTATTTATTTATTTTTGGTTGTTCTGGATGTTCATTGCTGCCCAAGGGTTTTTCTATAATTGCAGTAAGCAGGCTTCTTGTTGCAGCGGCTTCTTTTGTTGCAGAGCACCGGCTCTAGGGCACACGAGCTTCAGTAGTTGTGGCATGTGGGCTCAGTAGTTGTGGCTCCTGTGCCTAGCTGCTCCGCAGCATGTGGGATCGTTCCAGATCGGGGATAGAACCTGTGTCTCCTGTATTGGTAGGCATATTCTTTACCAATGAGCCATGAGGGAGCCCTGAATGTTAAGTTGTTGTTGTTTTTTTTTTTTTAAAACAGGCAGAACAGGCCTTTATTTATTTATTTATTTTTATTTTGTGGGAGAGCGGGTTGGGTAGGGAGTGGGGCGGGCGGGCCACTTCTATTGGTCTTTCATTCATCTATTTTCATCCATCTTTGTTCTCTGGCCCACGTGGGCCTCCCATCACAGTGGGCTCTGTTGTCGGAGAGCAGCGGCTCTGGGCCCATGCGCTCCAGAGCTCCGGCTCGGTAACTGGACACATCGGTCCAGCCGCTCTGCAGCATGTGGGATCTTCCCAGGCCAGGGATCGAACCGGCGCCCCTTGCACTGCAAGGTGGTGTCCTTACCCACTGGACCACCAGGGAAGCCCGAATGTTAAGTTTTAAGCCAGCTATTTCACTCTTCTCTTCTACCTTCATCAAGAGGTCTTTTAGTTCCTCTTCACCATAAGGATAGTGTCATCTGCATATCTGAGGTTATCGATATTTCTCCTGGCAATCTTGAGTCCAGCTTGTGATTCATCCAACCTGGCATTTCTTGGGCTGCATTTAAGTTAAATAAACAGAGTGACAATATACAGCCTTGTCACACTCGTTTCCCAATTTGGAACCAGTCCGTTGTTCCATGTCCAGTTCTAAGTTGCTTCTTGACCTGCATGCAGATTTCTCAGGACACAGGTAAGGTAGTCTTATACTCCTATCTTTCTTTAAGAATTTCCCGTTTGTCATGATCCATATAGTCAAAAGCTTTAGTGTAGACAACGAAGCAGAAGTAGATGATTTTCTGGAATTCCTTTGCTTTCTCTATGATCCAATGAATGTTTGAGATTTGATCTCTGGTTCCTCTGCCTTTTCTAAAACCAGCTTGTACAGCTGGAATTTCTTGGTTCATATGTTGCTGAAGCCTAGCTTGAAGGATTTTGATCATAACCAGGCTGGCATATGAAATGAGTATGGTAGCAATCGTATGGTAGTCTGAACGTTCTTTGGTATTGCCCTTCTTTGGGATTGGAATGAAAACTGACCTTTTCTGGCCCTGTGTCCACTGCTGAGTTTTCCAAATTTGCTGACATATTGAGCGAAAAACTTTAACAGCATCATCGTTTAGGATTTGAAATAGCTCAGCTGGAATTCCATCACCTCCACTAGCCTTGTTCATAGTGATTCTTCCTAAGGCCCACTCAAGTTCGCACTCCAGGATGTCTGACTCTAGGTGAAAGACCACACCAGCATGGTTACCTGGGTCATTATGACCTTTTTTGTCCAGTTCTTCTGTGTATTCTTGCCATTTCTTTTTAGTCTCTTCTGCTTCTGTTGTGTCCTTACTGTTTCTGTCCTTTGTCATATGTATCCTTGCATGAAGTGTTCCCTTGATATCTCCAATTTTTTGAAGAGTCTCTAGTCTTTCCCCTTCTATTGTTTTCCTCTATTTCTTTGTCTTGTTCATTGAAGAAGGCCTTCTTATCTCTCCTTGCTGTTCTCTGAAACTCTGCTTTCGGTTGGGGATCTTTCCCTTTCTCTCTTGCCTTTCACTTGTATTATTTTCTCAACTGTTTGTGAGGCCTCCTGAAACAATCCCTTTGCCTTCTTACATTTCTTTTTCTTGGGGATGCCTTTGGTCACTGCCTCTGTCCATCGTTTTACAGGCCCTCTACCAGGTCTAATCCCTTGAATCTATTCATCACCTCCACTGTGTCGTCACAAGGAATGTGATTTAGGTTAACTTAATATTATGTGAATTTAACCTCCGTCGTAAAGAGAAAGAGAGTTTTGGCAGAAAACAGAGCACTTTTTGAATGGAGTTTAATAAAAGCACTATTTTCAAATGGATATTGCAGCACTCCAGAAGGAAGTCACAACCAGGAATCATTATCACCCTTGAGACCGGGGCCAAGGGCGAAGTGGTTACTTCAACTTGGAACAGATCATGCTATGTGGAAAGAACTGCCTGGCAGGAGTTCGTGAACCTGTGGTCAAGAGCCACAGCCTGCCTGCATAAACCGCACAGCAAAGGGAATGAGGTACAAATATCCCAAACTCGCTCTCCTCCCTCCCTCCTGCTGGGGCTGCGGTGGCTCCCTGTTGGCTCACCCATCTGCAAGGCACAAGGGAAAAGAGCCTATGGACTGGTCCTTACAAGTCAGCCTCCCAGGACGCACAACAGGGGGCAGACAGGTAGAGAAAAGACCTAGAGAGATTTGAAGCCAGGACGAGAACAGTTCAGGAGTGCTGGGTGAAGAGGAGAGCAAGTGGCCCTTTCCAGCTGATCCCTCCCACTCCCCTCCTCACTGTCCACACAGAGGACAGTTGAGACTGATTTTTGCCAAACCCACCAGGGCCACCTCCCACCTCAAAGCCTCTGCATAGGTTGTCCCTTCTGCCTAAAATTCTGTTCCTTCTCCCCTGCTCACCTAACTCCTATTTATTTTTTAGGTCTCAGTTCTGAGGGCTTCCCCGTCTTCTGTCCTCAGTTCAAAATCATACTCAAGGCAGCCGTAGCTCCCATGCATCCTCACTCAAAGTAAAAATAGTCCTAATCTGGAATCATACATATCTGTAAACAGCAAAACTCTGTAAAAGTAAAAAGTATAATAAAAATTTTTAAAAAAATAGTCTTTAAAAGAAAAAACTAGTCTTGAAATGGTCTATTTCAGTGACTGTCTCCCCCTGGACAGGACTGTGAATTCCATGTAAAGAGACCGTCTTCTTCATTTCCTGCTTTTTTCCCAGCTGCCAGAGAGTGCATCTTCATTCAACAAACAATCTCAGTACTTCCCTGACAGTCCAATGGTAAAGACTCTGCAGTTCCAATGCATGGGGCGTGGGTTCAATTCCTGGTCAGGAAATTAGGATGCGCACAAGCTGTGCAGCACAGCCAAAACAATAAAAATAAATAAAATAACTACAAACAGAATAAAATCATTTTTTAAAAGTAAAGAAATACTTTTAGAAGTTCCCAAAGAGTACCAGGTGTTATTCTACAGGGACTAAAACAGAGCACATTCATGATCTCTGGATATTATTTTAAGAAAGACTGTGTTTAGCAACACGTGACTTTTGATATAATTGTACTCATTTTTGTTTATTTGTTTTGACTGTGCTGGGTTTTCATTGCTGTGTGGGCCTTTCTCTAGTTTCAGAGAGCAAGGGTCACTCTCCAGTTGCCCCGTGAGAGTTTCTCACTGCAGTGGCTTCTCTTGCTGCGGAGCACAGACTCAACGGCCTTACAAGTCAGCCTCCCAGGACGCACAACAGGGGCAGACAGGTAGAGAAAAGACCTAGAGAGATTTGAAGCCAGGACGAGAACAGTTCAGGAGTGCTGGGTGAAGAGGAGAGCAAGTGGCCCTTTCCAGCTGATCCTCCCACTCCCCTCCTCACTGTCCACACAGAGGACAGTTGAGACTGATTTTTGCCAAACCCACCAGGGCCACCTCCCACCTCAAAGCCTCTGCATAGGTTGTCCCTTCTGCCTAAAATTCTGTTCCTTCTCCCCTGCTCACCTAACTCCTATTTATTTTTTAGGTCTCAGTTCTGAGGGCTTCCCCGTCTTCTGTCCTCAGTTCAAAATCATACTCAAGGCAGCCGTAGCTCCCATGCATCCTCACTCAAAGAAAAAATAGTCCTAATCTGGAATCATACATATCTATAAACAGCAAAACTCTGTAAAAGTAAAAAGTATAATAAAAATTTTTAAAAAAATAGTCTTTAAGAGAAAAAACTAGTCTTGAAATGGTCTATTTCAGTGACTGTCTCCCCCTGGACAGGACTGTGAGTTCCATGTAAAGAGACTGTCTTCTTCATTTCCTGCTTTTTTCCCAGCTGCCAGAGAGTGCATCTTCATTCAACAAACAAGCTCAGTACTTCCCTGACAGTCCAATGGTAAAGACTCTGCAGTTCCAATGCATGGGGCGTGGGTTCAATTCCTGGTCAGGGAATTAGGATTCTCACAAGCTGTGCAGCACAGCCAAAACAATAAAAATAAATAAAATAACTACAAACAGAATAAAATCATTTTTTAAAAGTAAAGAAATACTTTTAGAAGTTCCCAAAGAGTACCAGGTGTTATTCTACAGGGACTAAAACAGAGCACATTCATGATCTCTGGATATTATTTTAAGAAAGACTGTGTTTAGCAACACGTGACTTTTGATATAATTGTACTCATTTTTGTTTATTTGTTTTGACTGTGCTGGGTTTTCATTGCTGTGTGGGCCTTTCTCTAGTTTCAGAGAGCAAGGGTCACTCTCCAGTTGCCCCGTGAGAGTTTCTCACTGCAGTGGCTTCTCTTGTTGCGGAGCACAGACTCAACGGCCTGTGGGCTCAATAGTTGCAGCTCCTAGGCTCTAGAGCACAGGCTCCATAGTTGTGACGCATGGGTTTAGCTGCTCTGCAGCGTGTGGGATGCTCCCCGATCAGGGATCAAGCCTACGTGTCCTGTAATGGCAGGCTGATCACTGAACCCCCTGGGAAGCCTGCAGTGCCTAGGTTAAGAGGATATTCTATATGATATATGTTTCCTATGGTGAGAAAAATCTAGTGAGATATGGAAAGGAGGGAGGCCTCTCTGAAAGCAAAAACAAAAAAAAACTGGTGTCACTCAGTTGTACCTGACTCTTTGTGACCTCATAAACTGTAGCCCACCAGGCTCCTTGGCCCCTGGATTCTCCAGGCAAGAATACTGGAGTGGGTTGCCATTTCCCTCTCTAGGGGATCTTCCTGACCCAGGGATTGAACCTGGGTCTCCCATGTTGCAGGCAGATTCTTTACCATCTGAGTCACCAGGCCTCTCTGAGGAGGTAACATTTTAGCAGAGACCAGAGAGAAGGGAAGAAGATATCTGGAGAAAGAACTTACCAGGCAGGGAGCACAGTCTGTACAAAGGTCCTGAGGCTGGACTGTGTCTTAAGGAACAGCCAAGAGACCCATGAGGCCAGAGCAACGTGAGTGTTGGGGAGAGATGGAGGAGAAGAGGACTGGCAGGTGGCAGCACATGTCACACACACCCTGATGGGCCGCTGGGAGAACTTTGGTTTTCACTCCGAGAAAGGTGGGAGCCACCAAGGGCTCTGAGCAGACGAGGAGGAGACTTGACATACTTTAACTGGCTCCCTCTACCTGCAACTATGGGCCAGCTAAAGGGATAGCTGAAAAAAAGAATTGCTGACGGATTAAACGCAGGGGGAGAAAAGGAGAAAAGTTCCAACTAACTTCAAAGGGTTTGGCCTGGGCCACGTTGAGACTGGAATTTTCAGTGGAGAAGGAGGAAGAAGGTTTGTACAGTTTCAGGTCTTATACTTTAAACCATTTTGAGTATAAGTATCTTTCAAACCATTTTGTATATAGTGAAGGAAATGTTCTAATTTCATTCTTTTACATGAAGCTGTCCAGTTTTCCCAGCAACACTTTTGCTGTTGTCATTAGGATTTTTTTTTTGACCACTTGTATTGGTCTTTCATTTATCTATGTTCATCCATCTTTGTTCTTTGGCCCGTGTGGGCCTCCCAGCGCAGTGGCCTCTGTTGTCGCAAAGCACCAGCTCTGGGCACATGCGCTCCAGAGCTCCGGCTGGGTAGCTGGACACATCAGTCCAACAGCTCCATGGCTCCACAGCTCTGGCTCGGTAGTTGGAGACATCGGTCCAGCCGCTCTGCAGCACATGGGATCTTCCCAGGCCAGGGATTGAACCAGAGCCCATTGCACTGCAAGGCGGTGTCCTTATCCACTGGACCACCAGGGAAGCCCCCAGCAACACTTTTTGAACGGATTGTCTTCTCCATTGTATATTCTTGCCTCTTGTTGTAGGTTAGTTGATATAGGTATATGAGTTTATTTGGGGGTTTTCTATTATGTTCCATTGATCAATGTGTCTGCTCTACCAAGCTGATTTAATTGCTGTAGCTTTGTGGTATACTTTGAAGTCTGGGAGGGCTATACCTCCAGCTTTGTTTTTTTTTCCTTTTTTTTTGTCAGGACTGTTTTGACAATTCAAGGTCTTTTGTGGTTCCATATAAATTTTATGATTATTTGTTCTAGTTCTAGTTCTGTGAAAAACATCACGGGTATTTTGATAGGGGTTGTGGGCTTCCCCTATGGCTCAGTGATAAAAGAGTTTGCCTGCAATGCAGGAGACATGGGTTTGATCCCTGGGCTGAGAAGATCCCTTGGAAAAGAAAATGGCAACCCATTCCAGAATTCTTGCCTGGAGAATCCCATGGACAGTGGAGTCCAGTGGGCTACAGTCCATGGAGACACAGGGTCAGAAACAACTGAGCATGCACATATGCACCAAATCCATAGATTGCTTTCAGTAGCATGGACATTTTAGCAGTATTAA
Organism: Tragulus kanchil; assembly: GCA_022376925.1. Classification (NCBI taxonomy): domain Eukaryota; kingdom Metazoa; phylum Chordata; class Mammalia; order Artiodactyla; family Tragulidae; genus Tragulus; species Tragulus kanchil. Next base: position 18,361,505 of record JAIOJX010000029.1, on the reverse strand, counting down.
TTTTTCCAGTCCAAAAGCATGGAATATCTTTCCACTTTGTATCATCTTCAATTTCCTTCATCAAGGTTTTATAGTTCTCAAAGTACAGGCGTTTCACTTCCTTGGTTAAGTTTATTCCTAGGTTGGAGGGGTGCGGATGGGGAGCTGATGCAATTTTAAATTGGATTGTCTTTAGGATTTTTTTGACCACTTATATTGGTCTTTCATTTATCTATGTTCATCCATCTTTGTTCTTTGGCCCGTGTGGGCCTCCCATCACAGTGGCCTCTGTTGTCGCAAAGCACCAGCTCTGGGCACATGCGCTCCGGAGCTCCGGCTGGGTAGCTGGACACATCACTCCAACAGCTCCATGGCTCCACAGCTCTGGCTCGGTAGTTGGAGACATCGGTCCAGCCACTCTGCAGCACATGGGATCTTCCCAGGCCAGGGATTGAACCAGCGCCCATTGCACTGCAAGGCGGTGTCCTTACCCACTGGACCACCAGGGAAGCCCCCAGCAACACTTTTTGAACGGATTGTCTTCTCCATTGTATATTCTTGCCTCTTGTTGTAGGTTAGTTGACTATAGGTATATGGGTTTATTTGGGGGTTTTCTATTCTGTTCCATTGATCAATGTGTCTGCTCTACCAAGCTGATTTAATTGCTGTAGCTTTGTGGTATACTTTGAAGTCTGGGAGGGCTATACCTCCAGCTTTGTTTTTTTTCCTTTTTTTTGTCAGGACTGTTTTGACAATTCAAGGTCTTTTGTGGTTCCATATAAATTTTATGATTATTTGTTCTAGTTCTAGTTCTGTGAAAAACATCACGGGTATTTTGATAGGGGTTGTGGGCTTCCCCTATGGCTCAGTGATAAAAGAGTTTGCCTGCAATGCAGGAGACATGGGTTTGATCCCTGGGCTGAGAAGATCCCTTGGAAAAGAAAATGGCAACCCATTCCAGAATTCTTGCCTGGAGAATCCCATGGACAGCGGAGTCCAGTGGGCTACAGTCCATGGAGACACAGGGTCAGAAACAACTGAGCATGCACATATGCACCAAATCCATAGATTGCTTTCAGTAGCATGGACATTTTAGCAGTATTAATTTTTCCAGTCCAAAAGCATGGAATATCTTTCCACTTTGTATCATCTTCAATTTCCTTCATCAAGGTTTTAGAGTTCTCAAAGTACAGGCGTTTCACTTCCTTGGTTAAGTTTATTCCTAGGTTGGAGGAGTGGGGATGGGGAGCTGATGCAATTTTAAATTGGATTGTCTTTTACTTTCTCTCTCTGAAACTTAACAGATTTCTGAATATTAACCACGCATCCTGGAACCTTGATGAAATTATTAATTCTAAAAGCTTTGGAGTGGAGACTTTAGGGTTCTCCACATGGAGTATCATGCCATCTGAATATAGTGACAGATTTCACTATTTCCTTTACCACTTGGATACCTCTTCCTTCTTTTTCTTGTTTCTAATTGCTGTGGTTAGGACTTCTAAAACTATGTTAAACAGAAGCAGCAGGGGTGGTCATCCTTTTCTTAGTCCTGAGTTTAGTATGCATGTTTTTTATTTTCACCACTGAGCATTATGTTGGCTGTGGGCTTATCATAAATGGCCCTTACTAGGTTAGGTATGACTGCTCTATACTCACTTCAGTGAGACTATTCATCATGAATGGATGTGGAAAAAGACAAAAAAAAAGAATGGATGTTGAATTCTGTCAAATGCGTTTTCTTCAGCTATGAAGATGATTATATCTTTCCTTTTGTTAATGTGGTGTGTCACATCGATTGATTTGCATATGTTGAACCTCCCTGTCACCCTGGAATAAATCCAACTTGATCCTGCGCTATGATCCTTTTTATGAATTGTTGGACTCAGTTTGCTAATATTTTGTTAAGGATTTTTGCATCCTATGTTCAGTAAAGACATTGGGCTATAAAAGGCAAATTAAAACGATGAGGTACCACCTCACATAGGTCCAAATGGCCATCGTTTTAAAAAGTCTCCCTATAACAGAGACTTCCCTGGTGGTCCAGTGACTAAGACTCGACGTTCCCAATGCAGGGGGCACAGATGCGTTCCTTGGACAGGGAACTAGATTCCACATGCTGCAACTAAGAGTTTTCACGCTGCAACTAAAACATCCTTCATGACACCACAAAGACTCGTTAAAAAAAGTTAAAGTTAAAAAGTTAAAAAAAAAACAAAAAACAGCCTACAAATAACAAATGCTGGAGAGGGCATGGAGAAAAGGGGGCACTCCTACACTGTTGGTGGGAGTGTAAGTTGATGTAGCCACGATGGAAAACAGCATGGAGGTTCCCAGAAAACTAAAAACAGAATTATCATATAATCCAGCAGTCCTACTCCTGGGCATGTATCTGGACAAACTGTCATTCAAAAAGGTACACGCACTCCTCTGTTCATTGCAGCACTATCCACAATAGCCAAGACATGGAAATCACCTACATGTCCATCAACAGATGAATGGATAAAGAAGGTGTGGTACATATACACAGTGGAATACTACTCAGCCAGAAAAGGAATGAAATAATGCCATTTGTAGAAGAATGGGTGCAACGAGAGATTAACCTACTCATAAGAGAGACGTAAGTCAGAAAGAGAAAGGCAAGTACCATATGACATCACTTCTCTGTGAGATCTAAAGTAGGACACGAATCTATGAACCCATTTAGGAAACAGAAACAGAAGACACAGAGAAAAGACTAGTGGTTTGCCAAGGCGGTTGGAGGAGGGATAGAGTGGGAGGTTGGGGTTAGCAGATGCAAGCTTTTATATATAGATTGAATAAACAACAAGGCTCTACTGTATGGCACAGAGAACTATGCTCAGTATCCTGTTATGAAACATAATGGAAAAGCATATTTTTAAAAGAGATGTATACATATATATGTGCGTAACTGAATCACTTTGCTGTACAGTGGAAATTAACACATTGTAAATTAACTATACTTGAATTTTTAAATATTGATAAACAATAACAAAAAAATTTTGGTTTATAACTTTTTGTGTGTGTGCCTTTTTTTGTTGTTATCTTTGTCTGGTTTTGATATCAGGGTCATGGTGGCCTCCTAGAATGAGTTTGGGAGTGTTCTCGCCTCCATTTTTGGTAGTAGTTTGAGAAGGAAGACACTAGTTCTTTATATGTTTGGTAGAAGTGACCTGTGAGGCTGCCTGGTCCTGGACTGTTGTTTGCTGGAAGGTTTTTTCTTTTTTTTGGACAGATACAATTTCATTTCTGGTAATCTGTCTGTTCAAATATGTGTTTCTCTTTGACTCCGTCTTGGCAGGATGCATGTTTCAGAGAGGAATGATTGAAAGGAAGAGAAACTCTCAGGGAAGAAAAGGACTACAGCAATGAAGACTCAGGTAGAGATGCTAGCCAACAAAGCTCCATGTGGTCAAAGCTGTGGTGTTTCTAGCAGTCACATATGGATGTGAAGTTAGACCACAAAGAAGGATGAGCGAGCGCTGAAGAAATGTTGCCTTTAAACTAGGGTGCTAGAGAAGACTCTTGAGAGTCCCTTGGACTGCAAGGAGATCAAGCCAGTCAATCCTAAAGGAAATCAACCCTGAATATTGATTGGAAGGAATGATGCAGAAGCTGAAGTTCCAATACTTTGGCCACCTGATGCAAAGAGCTGATTCACTGGAAAAGACCCTGATGCTGGGAAAGACTGATGACAGGAGAGGGAGAAGGCAAGAGGAGAAGGGGACGACAGGATGAGATAGTTGAATGGCATCGCTGACTCAGTGGACATGAATTTGAACAAACTCTGGGAGAACAGGGGAGTTGGGCATGCTGCAGTCCACGAGGCCGCAAAGAGTCAGACTCAATTTCGTGACAGAACAACACAGATATTTTGGAGTGAGTGGAAGGAGGACAAGCCTTGATCCTCAGAAACTGGAGAAGTGGACAGCTTGTCTCCCTAAAACTGGGGGTGCTGCTAGGGATTGTGGAGAGCTCAGAGGACCAAGGGCTCTGTCCTCTGGGGTGGAGGGTTGACTCCTCTCCTGCCTGGGCAGAAACCTAGTAATCCAGTCCCTCTGGAGAAGGAGGATGAGCAGGAGGGAACAGGGCCTCTCTTCTGGCCTTTGCCTAGAGTGACCCTGCCCCTTCCCTTCCTCCACGCACACCTGTCTCCATTTCCCCATAGCTCAGGGGGGATGAATCTCCACCTCCCAGTACCAGGGACTAGGGACAAAGGACTTGTGAAATAGACGGTAAATGATACTGCCGACATCTGCAAATACTTTCTTCTGACCTCCCCTAAGCCAATCAGACCCTGTCCTCCTACACCTTAGCCAATTAATGCTGTCCTATCCCTCGGCTGCACAAATTTCAACTTTCAGTTTTTCATCCAATTAGACTCCACTCCCTTCCCCCCTGTCTCACTCCTGTGCCTGTTAGTCACTCAGTCCTGTCCATCTCTTTAGGACCCCCAAGGTCTGTAGCCCATCAGGTTCCTCTATAAATGGAATTCTTCAAAGAAAGAATACTGGAGTGGGTAGTCATTCCAATGGGCTTCCCTGGTGGCTCAGTTGGTAAAGCATTCACCTGCAGTGCAGGAGATCTGAGCGCGATTCCTCCGTTGGGAAGATCCCCTGGAGTAGGAAATGGCAACCCACTCCAGTATTCTTGCTGGAGAATCCCCATGGACAGAGGAGCCTGGGGGGCTACAGTTCACGTGGTCCCAAAGAGTCTGACACGACTGAGGGCCTGAACACCGCACACAATACAACCATTCCCTCGCTCCCAGCCCTCAGCCAATCAGACTCCACCCTCCCTCTTTTCAGCCAATCAGACAGTCTCCTGCTTCTCACACGTTAGACTCCATCTTCTTATATTCAGCCAATCAGACTCCCATATCCTACTTGACGGCCAATTACACTTTTCCTGTCTCTGTACCTAACAAATTACTTCCACCTTCCTGTCCCCCGTAGCTCAGTCGGGAAAGAATCTGCCTGCAGTGGAGAAGGCCTGGGTGGCCCGGGTTCAATTCCTGGATCAGGAAGATCCCCTAGAGAAAGAAATGGCAATCTATTCCAGTATTCTTGCCTGAAGAGTTCTATGGACAGAGGAGCCTGGCAGGCTACTGTTCTTAGGGTCGCAAGACTCAGGACTCAACTTAGCAACTAAACTACAACTCCTGGCCCTCAGTTCATCAGGCTCAGACTTCCCACTCCCCACCTCAGTCTATCAGAATCAACCATCTTGCCCTTCAACCTAAGAGCCTTTTGGCCTTTGCCTAGGGTGACCCTGCCCCTTCCCTTCCTCCACGCACACCTGTCTCCATTTCCCCATAGCTCAGGGGGGATGAATCTCCACCTCCCAGTACCAGGGACTAGGGACAAAGGACTTGTGAAATAGAGGGTAAATGATACTGCCGACATCTGCAAATACTTTCTTCTGACCTCCCCTAAGCCAATCAGACCCTGTCCTCCTATACCTTAGCCAATTAATGCTGTCCTATCCCTCGGCTGCACAAATTTCAACTTTCAGTTTTTCATCCAATTAGACTCCACTCCCTTCCCCCCTGTCTCACTCCTGTGCCTGTTAGTCACTCAGTCCTGTCCATCTCTTTAGGACCCCCAAGGTCTGTAGCCCATCAGGTTCCTCTATAAATGGAATTCTCCAAAGAAAGAATACTGGAGTGGGTAGTCATTCCAATGGGCTTCCCTGGTGGCTCAGTTGGTAAAGCATTCACCTGCAGTGCAGGAGATCTGAGCGTGATTCCTCCGTTGGGAAGATCCCCTGGAGTAGGAAATGGCAACCCACTCCAGTATTCTTGCTGGAGAATCCCCATGGACAGAGGAGCCTGGGGGGCTACAGTTCACGTGGTCCCAAAGAGTCTGACACGACTGAGGGCCTGAACACCGCACACAATACAACCATTCCCTCGCTCCCAGCCCTCAGCCAATCAGACTCCACCCTCCCTCTTTTCAGCCAATCAGACAGTCTCCTGCTTCTCACACGTTAGACTCCATCTTCTTATATTCAGCCAATCAGACTCCCATATCCTACTTGACGGCCAATTACACTTTTCCTGTCTCTGTACCTAACAAATTACTTCCACCTTCCTGTCCCCCGTAGCTCAGTCGGGAAAGAATCTGCCTGCAGTGGAGAAGGCCTGGGTGGCCCGGGTTCAATTCCTGGATCAGGAAGATCCCCTAGAGAAAGAAATGGCAATCTATTCCAGTATTCTTGCCTGAAGAGTTCTATGGACAGAGGAGCCTGGCAGGCTACTGTTCTTAGGGTCGCAAGACTCAGGACTCAACTTAGCAACTAAACTACAACTCCTGGCCCTCAGTTCATCAGGCTCAGACTTCCCACTCCCCACCTCAGTCTATCAGAATCAACCATCTTGCCCTTCAACCACTAAGAAGTCCTCTTTAGGAGAAGCGGCAGTAAGCCTGGTTCTGCCAATTACCAGTCTGTGGACTGACTAGTGTGCTCTTCTCGGCATCTCTGTGCCTCATTCTCAACTGTGAAATCAGAGCAGTCACCTTCCCTGTTAGGGTAGTCCTGAGACTCCAACCCAAAAAGTGGACTGGCTCATATGATGTGTGTTATTATTTCTCTTCCCTCCCTCAAATCCCCCAAAGCTGTTGCCTTTGCTGGAATACCCTTTCTTGCCAACCCAACTCCTATTCATCCTTCAAAGCCCAGCAGCAGCAGCCCCTCCTCCAGGAGACTTTCTATGCTCCTTTCACAGGCTATATTCAAGCTTGCAGTTAAAGTGGGTTCTCCCAGCTCGCCCAGGACTACATCTTTGGGGCCCCCAGGATCTCCCAGCATAAGGCTAGGCACACACTATGGATGCCATTTGAAGAACTGCTGTCCAACTGAGTCCACAAACAAATCAACTTTAATACTGATTATCTGGAGAGGAAAAACCCAGAACTGGACTCAGGGGGCATCATTAAATCCCTTAAAATCATGTACCAAATCATAAGTTTATTTTTGTTTTGTTTTAAAATTTATTTCTGTGTTTCTGCATTTATTGGCTGGTGGGTCTTCATTGCTATGCAGGCTTTTCTCTAGTTGCAGCGAGTTGGGGCTCCTCTTCCCTGCAGTGCACAGGATTCTCATTTCAGTCACTTCTCTAGTTGCAGAGCATGGGTTCTAGGGTGTGTGGGGTTCGGTAGTTGTGGCTCTTGGGCTCAGCAGTTGCGGTTCCCAGGCGCTAGAGCACAGGCTCAGTAGTTATGGTGCCCAGGCTTCGTTAAAATTCCGAGTATCTGTGCAGTGGAGAAGGCCTGGGTGGCCCGGGTTCAATTCCTGGATCAGGAAGATCCCCTAGAGAAAGAAATGGCAATCTATTCCAGTATTCTTGCCTGAAGAGTTCTATGGACAGAGGAGCCTGGCAGGCTACTGTTCTTAGGGTCGCAAGACTCAGGACTCAACTTAGCAACTAAACTACAACTCCTGGCCCTCAGTTCATCAGGCTCAGACTTCCCACTCCCCACCTCAGTCTATCAGAATCAACCATCTTGCCCTTCAACCACTAAGAAGTCCTCTTTAGGAGAAGCGGCAGTAAGCCTGGTTCTGCCAATTACCAGTCTGTGGACTGACTAGTGTGCTCTTCTCGGCATCTCTGTGCCTCATTCTCAACTGTGAAATCAGAGCAGTCACCTTCCCTGTTAGGGTAGTCCTGAGACTCCAACCCAAAAAGTGGACTGGCTCATATGATGTGTGTTATTATTTCTCTTCCCTCCCTCAAATCCCCCAAAGCTGTTGCCTTTGCTGGAATACCCTTTCTTGCCAACCCAACTCCTATTCATCCTTCAAAGCCCAGCAGCAGCAGCCCCTCCTCCAGGAGACTTTCTATGCTCCTTTCACAGGCTATATTCAAGCTCGCAGTTAAAGTGGGTTCTCCCAGCTCGCCCAGGACTACATCTTTGGGGCCCCCAGGATCTCCCAGCATAAGGCTAGGCACACACTATGGATGCCATTTGAAGAACTGCTGTCCAACTGAGTCCACAAACAAATCAACTTTAATACTGATTATCTGGAGAGGAAAAACCCAGAACTGGACTCAGGGGGCATCATTAAATCCTTTAAAATCATGTACCAAATCATAAGTTTATTTTTGTTTTGTTTTAAAATTTATTTCTGTGTTTCTGCATTTATTGGCTGGTGGGTCTTCATTGCTATGCAGGCTTTTCTCTAGTTGCAGCGAGTTGGGGCTCCTCTTCCCTGCAGTGCACAGGATTCTCATTTCAGTCACTTCTCTAGTTGCAGAGCATGGGTTCTAGGGTGTGTGGGGTTCGGTAGTTGTGGCTCTTGGGCTCAGCAGTTGCGGTTCCCAGGCGCTAGAGCACAGGCTCAGTAGTTATGGTGCCCAGGCTTCGTTGCTCCATGGCATGTGGGATCTTCCCAGACCAGGGATCAAACCCACATCTCCTGCATGGGCAGGCTGATTCTTTACCACTGACCCACCAGGGAGGCCCCATGAGTTTATTTTTTCAGGGGAAACTGAGGCCACGGATATTTTTCACTCAGTTTTGAAGGAAAGAGAGTGGAGGGTGTAGTTAAAGACTTTAGTTTACAAATTGGAGGCCCATCGAGGGTCAGTGACTTGCCCAAGGTTTTGCATCCTGGTGGTGAGAACAGAAAGAGGATTTTAATCCCTGTGACCCATCTGAGAGTTCTGGGACTTGAATGCTAAGCATGAAAAAAAAGAAAAGATTTCACCCTAATCATCCAATTTAGGAGGAGAGAAAGTTCATATTTGTAATAAACAGCCACATGGTTACTCAGTTGACTGAGCACTTGTGTGACATTCACTGGTCTCAGCCTTGGTGATACAGTGCTGAGCAGGACGTGTCCCTTCCCTCCCCTGGAGTTTCCACTCAAGTGGGGGAGGCAGCAGTAATGAACAAATGAGGGCCTTCCCTGGTGGTCCAGTGGTTAGGACTCTGAGCGTGCACTGCAAGGGGCACAAGTTCCATCCTTGGTTGAGAGCTAAAGATCCCCTCATGCTGTGCAGTGAAGCCAAAAAATGAATTTCAAAAAGACTTTTATATACACAACCAAATAAGATAACATCCGGTAAGGATCTTGGTGGATAGAATGTTCTCATAAGGAAGGACATGGAAACTGGACTCAGGGGCATCATTAAATCCCTTAAAATCATGTACCAAATCATAAGTTTATTTTTGTTTTGTTTTAAAATTTATTTCTGTGTTTCTGCATTTATTGGCTGGTGGGTCTTCATTGCTATGCAGGCTTTTCTCTAGTTGCAGCGAGTTGGGGCTCCTCTTCCCTGCAGTGCACAGGATTCTCATTTCAGTCACTTCTCTAGTTGCAGAGCATGGGTTCTAGGGTGTGTGGGGTTCGGTAGTTGTGGCTCTTGGGCTCAGCAGTTGCGGTTCCCAGGCGCTAGAGCACAGGCTCAGTAGTTATGGTGCCCAGGCTTCGTTGCTCCATGGCATGTGGGATCTTCCCAGACCAGGGATCAAACCCACATCTCCTGCATGGGCAGGCTGATTCTTTACCACTGACCCACCAGGGAGGCCCCATGAGTTTATTTTTTCAGGGGAAACTGAGGCCACGGATATTTTTCACTCAGTTTTGAAGGAAAGAGAGTGGAGGGTGTAGTTAAAGACTTTAGTTTACAAATTGGAGGCCCATCGAGGGTCAGTGACTTGCCCAAGGTGATGCATCCTGGTGGTGAGAACAGAAAGAGGATTTTAATCCCTGTGACCCATCTGAGAGTTCTGGGACTTGAATGCTAAGCATGAAAAAAAAGAAAAGATTTCACCCTAATCATCCAATTTAGGAGGAGAGAAAGTTCATATTTGTAATAAACAGCCACATGGTTACTCAGTTGACTGAGCACTTGTGTGACATTCACTGGTCTCAGCCTTGGTGATACAGTGCTGAGCAGGACGTGTCCCTTCCCTCCCCTGGAGTTTCCACTCAAGTGGGGGAGGCAGCAGTAATGAACAAATGAGGGCCTTCCCTGGTGGTCCAGTGGTTAGGACTCTGAGCGTGCACTGCAAGGGGCACAAGTTCCATCCTTGGTTGAGAGCTAAAGATCCCCTCATGCTGTGCAGTGAAGCCAAAAAATGAATTTCAAAAAGACTTTTATATACACAACCAAATAAGATAACATCCGGTAAGGATCTTGGTGGATAGAATGTTCTCATAAGGAAGGACATGGAACCTAGTTCAGATAAGGTGATCAGAGCTAGGCCTCTAGGAGGAAGTGATGTTTGAGTGACCTCAGAACCATAGGAAGACCTGAAGAAGAGCCTTCCAAGCGGAGTGACCAGCAAGGGCAAAGGCTCTGGGGCTGAATGAGGGGAGCATCCTCAAGGAGGAAGAGGCCAAGTGGGCTGGAGCGGGGAACCCACGAGGAGAGGAGGCGAGAGGTTTTGAAGATTCTAGAGCATGCGAGGCAGAGGTGAGAGGGACAGGTGATGGGTGCCTCAAGGCAGACGGACAAGCCAGTGCAACGCCTCGAGGCAAGGAAGGGCTGGTTGGGACACCAGAAGTCACCCTGCCTTCGGCTGAGCTGATGTAAACTGTACAGCAGGAAAGAGGAGTGAACGGTTTGAGGCAAAGGTAACCTCCGTCACCGCGGAGCCAGTTGTCGTTCGTGACCCACAGGCCACCCCAGGCTCATTCAGCAAGATTATCTGTTGTCAACGTTCAGCTCCCCAAAGAACAAAGTAACACAGCAGCAAACCCCTCCCCTGTCCATGAAAGGACCTGCCTTATGGATCTCCCCTTACTAGCTTCCAAACAGGGTTCAGGAAACCTGTTTGGAGGACTGGGGGGGTCGGGGTGGAGGGGGGAAGGGGCCAGGGATACACATATGACTGATCTGGGAACATACATGTCTGTGAACAACAAAACTCTATAAAAATTAAACAAACAAACATACAAACAAAAGGCTTGTAGGCTGAATCTAACCACCAATCCCTATGTGACTTTTGGCAAGTTATTCACTCCTTTGAGCCTGAGTTGACTGGTTTTTTGTTGGATTCCCCTATAAATCAAAGGCTTACTTGTTTTGTTTTGTTTTATGGCTGTGCTGCGTGGCTTGTGAGATCTCAGTTCCCTGACCAGAGATCGAACCTGGGCCCTCAGCAGTGAAAGTGTCGAGTCCTAACCACTGGACCACCAGGGAATTCCCTCAAAGGCTTAGTGCAAGCGTCATCGTCTGCCTACATTATTACCACACACTCCTCCGCATTAAGATAGGGATTCAGATGACAGAGAGAGATGGAGATTCCAAGTGTAACTTGCCCAAGACAGGAGTTAAACCAGATCTGTCAGATTCCAGGGTTGGTGAGGCTGTGGGGGTCCAGTCCTAAGACCTTCTTTAGCAAGTAGATTCCCGTGAAGCTTAGCTGGTAAAGAATCCATTGCAGGAGACCCTGGTTCGATTCCTAGGTCGGGAAGATCCCCTGGAGAAGGGAATAGGCTGCCCACTCCAGTATTCTTGCCTGCAGGATTCCATGGCTCGTCCTCGGGTCACAAAGAGTCAGACGCGACTGAGCAACTTGACTAAGCAGATGGAAGCTCTTTTATGGTGATTAGCCTCAGGGTGGTGTGGTCAGGTTTCTTTATTGCTAACTGGGGACTTGGTGCTCTCTCCTCACTGGCTTCAGAAGGCATCAAAGATATCAAATGTGTAAAAAATAAATGGTGAGGGCTTCCCCTGGTGGTCCAGTGGGTAAGGACACCGCCTTGCAGTGCAAGGGGCGCCGGTTCGAGCCCTGGCCTGGGAAGATCCCACGTGCCGCGGAGCGGCAGGACCGATGTGTCCAATGACCGAGCCGGAGCTCTGGCGCGCATGCGCCCAGAGCCGGTGCTCGGCAACGACAGACGCCACCGCGATGGGAGGCTCACAGGAGCCAAAGAACAAAGACGGATGAACATAGAGAAATGAAAGACCAATAAAAGTGGCCCGCCTGCTCCCTTCCCTCCCCAACCCGACCCACGCCCAAAGTAAATAAATAAATAAATCTTAAAAAAAAAGAAGAACTCTTAAAAAAAATAAAAATAAAAAATAAATGGTGGAGTTCGGCAATTTCTCAAAAGATTAAACATAGAGTTACCCCATGACACAGTCATTCCACTTCTAGATGTAGGCCCCAAAGAATTGAAAACTGTTCTCAAACAAGTGCATATACACACAGGGTTCGTAGCAGCACTACTCAGAAGTGGGAACAACCCAGATGCCCATCAAATAATGCCTGAATAAACAACATGCCAAATATCTAGAGACTGGAATATTATTCAGCCATAAAAAGAAATGAAGCCAGGGACTTCCCTGACAGTCCAGTGGTTAAGATTCTGTGTTCCCAATGCAGGGGGCCCAGGTTCGATCTCTGGTCAGGGAACTCAATCCCACATGCCACAACTAAGACCCAGAGCAGCCAAATAAATAAATAATTAAAATATATATATATATAGAGAGAGAGAGAGAAACAAAGCCCTCTCTGTACCAACCTGGGAGGGGTGGGATGGAGAGGGAGATGGAAGGGAGGCTCACGAGGGAGGGGGCATCCATATCCCTATGGCTGATTCATGTCGATATTTGACAGAAAACAACAACATTCTGTAAAGCAAGTATCATTCTAAGAAAAAAAAGAAAGAAAGCCCTGACACATACTACAATGTGGATGGATCTCAACAACAGTATGTTGAGTGAAAGAAGCTAAACACAGAAGGTCCCATCACGGATGCTTCCCTTTACATGAAATGTGTAAGTCATGAACAGGTTGTTCTTAGAGACAGGAAGCAGATTGGTGGTTGCCAGAGGCCGGGGCGGAGGGAGGGGGACGAAGGAAATGGGGGAGTGATTACTTAATCAGTGTGAGATTTCCGTCTAGGGTGATGAAACTGTTTTGGAACTAGACGGAGATGACGGTTGCACAACATGGTGAAGGGACTAAATGCCACTGGGTTGTTCACTTTAAAATAATTGGCTTATGGAACATGGATCTCACTTCATTAATGAATAAATTAGATATAAATGGTGAGAAGTAGGTTGACATGATCTCATATCACTCTTGCCTTTGTTACAAGCAAAAGATAGATGCAGTATGATTGTCATGTTAGGATGGGAAAATTAAGGCACAGACAAAGGAGGTGCTCCAACCCGGGAGTGGGGGAGCCTGAATTGGTCCTGGGGTCTCTCTGCCCTCTGTCGGGTTCCACTCCTCTGCCTGGAAGCCATGCAGGTGACAAACACGCAGAGTGAGATCATCAGCCTGGGAGCACAGGTGACTGTGGCGAGAGGGCAAACAGGAGAAGCCAGGATACGGGCTAAAAAGCACTACTCAGAAGTGGGAACAACCCAGATGCCCATCAAATAATGCCTGAATAAACAACATGCCAAATATCTAGAGACTGGAATATTATTCAGCCATAAAAAGAAATGAAGCCAGGGACTTCCCTGACAGTCCAGTGGTTAAGATTCTGTGTTCCCAATGCAGGGGGCCCAGGTTCGATCTCTGGTCAGGGAACTCAATCCCACATGCCACAACTAAGACCCAGAGCAGCCAAATAAATAAATAATTAAAATATATATATATATAGAGAGAGAGAGAGAAACAAAGCCCTCTCTGTACCAACCTGGGAGGGGTGGGATGGAGAGGGAGATGGAAGGGAGGCTCACGAGGGAGGGGGCATCCATATCCCTATGGCTGATTCATGTCGATATTTGACAGAAAACAACAACATTCTGTAAAGCAAGTATCATTCTAAGAAAAAAAAGAAAGAAAGCCCTGACACATACTACAATGTGGATGGATCTCAACAACAGTATGTTGAGTGAAAGAAGCTAAACACAGAAGGTCCCATCACGGATGCTTCCCTTTACATGAAATGTGTAAGTCATGAACAGGTTGTTCTTAGAGACAGGAAGCAGATTGGTGGTTGCCAGAGGCCGGGGCGGGAGGAGGGGGACGAAGGAAATGGGGGAGTGATTACTTAATCAGTGTGAGATTTCCGTCTAGGGTGATGAAACTGTTTTGGAACTAGACGGAGATGACGGTTGCACAACATGGTGAAGGGACTAAATGCCACTGGGTTGTTCACTTTAAAATAATTGGCTTATGGAACATGGATCTCACTTCATTAATGAATAAATTAGATATAAATGGTGAGAAGTAGGTTGACATGATCTCATATCACTCTTGCCTTTGTTACAAGCAAAAGATAGATGCAGTATGATTGCCATGTTAGGATGGGAAAATTAAGGCACAGACAAAGGAGGTGCTCCAACCCGGGAGTGGGGGAGCCTGAATTGGTCCTGGGGTCTCTCTGCCCTCTGTCGGGTTCCACTCCTCTGCCTGGAAGCCATGCAGGTGACAAACACGCAGAGTGAGATCATCAGCCTGGGAGCACAGGTGACTTTGGCGAGAGGGCAAACAGGAGAAGCCAGGATACGGGCTAGCTTGACCTGGGTCTTTTCCTCTGGGCCAGGAGGACGCAGCCAGGGAAGCCCAGTGCTAAGGGGCTGTTCTTTGTTCAGGCAGAAAACCTTCTGTGATTGTCACCTTTCTGTTCCCAGTCTTGTGCTGGATGCCCCCAAGGAGATTCATCTCTAGAGCCAGCACTCAATGAGTTCCCAGTCTGGAGAGCAGGGAGCTTGACCCAGACACTCTCAGCCTCTCAGTTTCAGGGCTGAACCAGAGGAAGTCCTCTGGAGCTGGGAAAGGCAAGAAGAGAAAGCCTAAGGAGAAGGGAAGGCTTCCTGGATGGAAGGGGTGGGTTTTGAAGTATGTATAGGAGTCCATCAGGTCAAACAAAAAAGCTTATGAGTATTTTACACACTCATGTATTTTACTGTGTGGGTGTGGATGTGTGTGTTAGTTGATCAGTTGTGTCCTACTCTTTGCAACCCCATGAAGTGTAGCTCAGCAGGCTCCTCTGTCCATGGGATTCTCCAGGCAAGAATACTGGAGTGGGTTGCTATTCCCATCTCCAGGGCATTTGCCAAACCCAGGGATCAAACCCGGGTCTTCCACATTGCATGCAAATTCTTTACCCTATGAATCACCAGGGAAGCCCATGTACTTTACTAGGAAGAATGCAAACGGATGTGATCCCAAGATAGGGAAAATTAGTAAGTATCTGGCAAAATGATACATGTATTTATTCACTTAGAGGAATATATCCCAGTGGCTTGCAAAAATAAGAAAGGATGATGAGCAAGGCTTTTCACAGCAGCATCAAATTGCCAAAAGATTGGAAAGGCCAGTATGTCTAACAGTAAGGAATGATTGAATAAAGTGTAGTACAGTCACTGTGGAGTACTACGTAGCTGTAAAAAAGAACGAGGAAGAGCTCTGTATAGAGAGAAAGAGAAAAAATCATGAAAAAGTGTACATTGTTACCTGAGAGGAAGGCACAGGACACAGTGGAGGGCTCCTCATCTAGGCAGAGAGGCTAGATGTCTCTCTCTGTATCTTATTCTGTAGATTTGACTTTGTAGCCATTTAAGAGAAGAAGGGGACGACAGATGATGAGATGGTTGGATGGCATCATCGACTCCATGGACATGAGTTTGAGCAAACTCTGGAGGTCAGTGAATAACAGGGAAGCCTGGTGCACTGCAGTCCATGGGGGTCACAAGGAGTTGGACATGGCTTAGTGACAGAAAAACAAAATAATATTAGATTTAAAAATCAGTTCCCTCACTTCACATGCACTAGGATAGCTAATACAAAAAATAACAAGAGTTGGTGAAGATGTGGAGAAATTGGAACCCTGTACCTAGGCTAGCCACTTTGGAAAACAGCATAGAGGTTCCTCAAAAAAGTAAACACACAGTTACCATGTGATCCAGCAATTTCACTCCTGGGTATATCCCCAAAAGAAGTTAAAGGAGGAACCTAAATAGATATTTGTACACACATGTTCCTAGCAGAACTACGTTGTATTTCTTATAGTACAGTATTCAGAGATGGCTTTAAATGGGGTAGTGGAAGAGTGATGTGAATTTTTCAATAATAATAACAGGCCAATAATAATCATTATGATCATATAAATTCTGTTACTTGTGATGTTTTCTAATCACACATTGTTTTTCTTTTTTTTTAATTTTTATTTTACTTTTAACTTTTACCAAGTTTTGTTGTTTACAGATATGCATGTTCCCAGATCAGTCACGTGTATATCCCCCCCATCCCACCCCTCCAGACCGTCGCACAGCACCCCTGCAGGATCCCCTTTTGTCACAGCGCAACGACAATAGCTATTTTCGTCACATATCATAGTACAGGTTTTCATGCTACTTCCTTTACGCCTCCCACCCACTGTTCATTCCCCACAATGTCCATATGTCCACTGTCCATGTCTATTTTTCCATCGCTTCACTGCATGTGTTATCATTACCATCCTACTAGATTCCATATATGTGTGTCAGTATATTGTACCCGTCCTTCTCTTTTTGACTGACTTCACTTTTCATGATAGCCTCTAGATCCAGCCACCCCACCAGGACTGACTCTTCTGCATTTCTTTTTACAGCCACACATTGTTTTTCTAGTTGCACAATTATAATGCACAATCTTATGTTGTGTTTATTGTGGCTTTAATTTTATTGTGGCTATGGTTTTAAAAAATAAAAACTGTCTATCCTCAAAACAAAATTTCCTAGAAGTCCAGAGCTTCAGGCTAGGGACATAACAGTGCAAAATGAAGCTATTTCAAATGACATTGCACGCATGTCCAGCCCCGCAGTCATGTCTGACTCTTTTGACCCCATGGACTGTAGCCTGCCAGGCTCCTCTGTCCATGGGAATTCTCCAGGCAAGAAGACTGGAGTAGGCTGCCCTTGCCTTCCCTGGGGGATCTTCCCGACCAAGGGATCGAACATGGGTCTCCTGTGTCTTCTGCATTGGTAAGCAGATTCTTTACCACTGAGTCAGTAGGGAAGCGCTTCAAGTGATACTGTGGGACAATAATTTGATGGCACATTCCCAGTGAGATATACTTACAGGGCAAAAAGAAGGGGAAAAAAAACAGGACAAAAGTCTTAAGTGGATTTTCAATAATCATATTGTTTAAAGTACTGCTTTGTTATTCTGAGATATGTGTATCTTATCAAATAAAGGAAATGTAAGTATCATTGAGAATTTGAGTTTTCAGTGCTGGAAAATTTACAGGTATAAGATTTATCAGGCTAACTAAATCATGTAACCCTAAATCTTAGTTGGAAATATCAACATAAATTCATGATGTATTTTACTTTTTAAAAAATAGTGAGGAATTTCCTATTTCTGTCGAATGAAAAGACCTAGAAACAACAAATTATCTGTTTGCCATGAGCACCCTTAATTGTGCTCTGTAGACCAGTTTCCAATAAAAGAAACTAGGGCTCCTTGGAGAAATGGCCGATTCCATGCTTGAGGCAAGAAATGTTATCCTGTTATATCATATAGCAAGAAAGCTTCCTGAGAATGCCGTCCAAAAGCGTTCAGGAGTCAATGAGAAGAGCCTCCCACTGGCCAGAGAAGGGATAATAATTTGATTACCAGTAACGATAAAGACTGCATGTGTGTGTGTGTGAGTATGTGTGTATGAGTTGCTCAGCTGTGTCTAACTCTGCGACCCCATGGGCTGCAGCCCACCAGGCTCCTCTGTCCATGGAATTCTCCAGGTAAGAATTCTGGAGTGGGTTACCATGCCCTTCTGCACAGGATCTTCCTGACCCAGGGATCAAATCCAGGTCTCCCACAGGGCAGGCAGGTTCTTTACCATCTGAGCTTCCAGGGGAGCCCCCAAAAGACTGCAATATATTTGACATATTTCAAAAATTTAAATCCATAGGTTCATAAATACATAGGAAAAAAATCTCATTACCTATTACCTTTGGAGGAGGTTAAGAGGCCTGGTAACTATTTTGAAAAGTAGGAAAGGAAAACAATCTAGCATTTTCTTGCCTTTTTCATGTGAATTGTACCACTGGATAACTACAAGATAGATGAGAGGATGTTTTTCTTTCCAGGGATATTCTGACTAATAAATGAAGAAGGAATAACATCATTCCAATTTCACTCTGTTATCACTGCTAATGAATTAACGTGTGTGTGGTGTGTGTGTGTGTGTGTGTGCATGCACATTCTTTCCTGTCTGACTCTTTGCTATCCCATGGACTGTAATACTCCAGGCTTCTCTGTCCATGGGATTCTCCAGGCAAGAATACTGGAGTGCGTTGCCACTTCCTCCTCCAGGGATCTTCCTGCCCCAGGGATCAAACCTGAGTCTCCTGCGTCGCCTGCATTGGCAGGTGCACACTTTACCACTGCACCACCTGGGAAGCCAGTGAATTAATAGACCTTAGCAATAATCCTCACTAGCAGATAGCATTGCAGAGGGGAGACAGTCGGGGGTGGGGGACAAGATGCCTCATGAGTGGACCAAGTGGGTGATGGATAGTCATGGGGTTCTTATATTGGGTAGACCAAAAGGTTTGTTCATTTCTGCCGTAAGATGGCTCTATGAGCGCTTAGTTGTCTTCAACTTTATTCAAAACAATTTTGTTAGATTGTATTGTGACAAGCTGTCATATCAGTGTGGGTTTAAAAAACTTATCAAAATTGGTGAATTTTGTGTAGCCATTTCGATATTGAAGATGGGAGAAAAAAAGGAACATTTGGGCGTATTTATGCTTTATTATTTCAAGAAAGGTAAAAATATAATGGAAACACCCAAACAAGATTTGTGCAGTAGACGGAGAAGGTGGTGTGATGGATCGAACATGTCAAAAATGGTTTGTGAAGTTCTGTGCTGGAGATTTCTCTCTGAATGAGATTTCATAGCCGGGTAGACCAATCGAAGTTGATAGCCATGAGATCAAGATATTCATTGAGAACAATCAACATTGTATCACGTGGAAGATAGCTGCCATACTCAAAATACCCAAAATCAAGCACTGAAAATCATTTGCACCAGCTTGGTTATGATAACCACTTTGATGTCTGAGCTCCATATAAGTTAAGCAGAAAAGAAAAGTCTTGATCCTATTTCTGCATGAAATTCTTCTCTTTTTTTAAATTTTATTTATTTTATGTGTTTATTTTTGGCTATTCTGGGTTTTCACTGCTGCTGCAGGCTCTTCTCCAGTGGCAGGGAGTGGGGGCTCCTCTCTAGTTGAGGTGAGCAGGCTTCTGGTTGCGGTGACTTCTCTTGTGGAGCTCGGGCTCTAGGGCACACAGGCTTCAGTCGTTGTGGCACACGGGCTCCATAGTTACGGCGCCAAGACTCTAGAGCACAGGCTCCATAGTTGTGGCTCACAGGTTTAGTTGCTCTGCAGCATGTGGGATCTTCCTAGATCAGGGACTGAACCTGTGCCTCCTGCTTTGGCAAGTGAACTCTTTTCCACTGAGCTACCAGGGAAGCCCTTGCATTCAATTCTTTACTTAAATGCAATAAACGGGGCTTCCCCGGTGGTTTGGTGGTTACAAATCCACCTGCCAATGCTGGCGACACTGGTTCCATCCCTGGCCCGGGGAGATCCCAAATGTCACAGAGCAACTGAGCCCATGTGCCACAACTACTGAGCCACTGTGTAGCATTGAAGCCCTAGTACCTTAAAGCCACTGCTCCACAGCAAGAGAAGCTACCATAATAAGAAGCCTGTGGGCAACAACAAAGACCCAGAGCAGCCAAAAATAAATTGGTTGTTGTTCAGTCACTCAGTTGTATCCAACTCTTTGTGACTCCATGGACTGCAGCACACCTGGCTTCCCTGTCCTTCCCCATCTCCCAGAGCTTGCTCAAACTCATGTCCATTGACTCAGTGATGCCATCCAACCGTCTTGTCCTCTGTCACCCCCTTCTTTTGGCTTCAATCTTCCCCAGCATCACGGTCTTTCCATTGAATTGACTCTTCACATCAAGTGGCCAAAGTATTGGTGCTTCAGCTTCAGCATCATTCCTTTGGATGAATATTCAGGGTTGATTTCCTCTAGGATTGACTGGTTTGATCTCCTTGCTGTCCAAGGGACTCAGTCTTCTCCAACACCATAGTTTGAAACCATCAGTTCCCTAGTACTCAGCCTTCTTTATGGTCCAACTCTCACATCCATACATGATCACTGAAAAACCATAGCTTTGACTATACAGACCTTTGTCAGCAAAGTAATGTCTCTGCCTATTCACATGCTGTCTAGGTTTGTCATAGCTTTTCTTCCAAGGAGCAAGTGTCTTTTTATTCCATGGCTATAGTCACATCAGCAGTGATTTTGGAGTCCAAGAAAATAAAATCTGTCACTGTTTCCATCATTTCCCCATCTATTTGCTATGAAATGATGGAACTGGATGCCATGATCTTAGTTTTTGGAATGCTGAGTTTTAAGTGAGCTTTTTCACTCTCCTCTTTTACCTTCTTCAATAGTCCAAAATAAATAAATAAAAATTTACTTATTTTTTACAAAACAATGGGGCTTCCCTGGTGGTCCAGTGGTTGGAGAGTCCACCTTGCAGTGCAAGGGGCACCAGTTCAGTCCCTGGCCCAGGAGGATCCCACATGCCACAGAGCGGCTGGACAAGTATGTCCAATTGTGAGCCAGCACTCCGGAGCGTATGTGCCCAGAGCCAGTGCTCTGCAGTGAGAGAGGCCACTGTAGTAGGAGGCCCACGCAGGCCAAGAAATGAAGAAGGATGAAAATAAATAAATAAGCCAATAAAATAAGTCAAATTTTTAAAAAATAAAATAAAAACAAAATAATGAAAACGTTCCATTTTTAAAACAAGTTGTGAGAGGCAATGGAAAGAAAAAAAAACGCGGCAGGCTTCCCTGGTGGTCCAGTGGGTAAGGACACCACCTTGCAGTGCAGGGGGCGACTGTTCGATCCCTGGCCTGGGAGGATCCCACTCGCCGGGGAAAGGCTGGACCGATGTGTCCAATTGCCGAGTCGGGGCTCTGGAGCGCATGCGCCCGGAGCTGGTGCTCTGCGGCAACGGTGGCCACTGCGATGGAGGCCCACATGGGCCAGAGAATAAAGATGGATGAAAATGGACAAATGAAAGACCAATAGAAATGGTCCAGGGCTTCCCTGGTGGTCCAGTGCGTAAGGACACCACCTTGCAGTGCAAGGGGCGCCAGTTCGATCCCTGGCCTGGGAAGATCCCATGCGCCGCGGAACAGCTGGACCGATGTGTCCAATTACCGAGCCGGAGCTCTGGAGCGCATGCGCCCAGAGCCGCTGCTCTGCGACAACAGAGGCCACCGCGATGGGAGGCCCACACAGGCCAAAGAACAAAGATGGATGAAAATGGACAAATGAAAGTGGCCTGCCTGCTCCCCTCCCTCCCCACCCCACCCCGCCAAAAATAAATAAATAAATAAATCTTAAAAAGAAATGGCCCACCCGCCCCCCTACCTCCCCAATCCGCACCACCCCCCCAAAAAAACGGATACTGTACAATAATGTGGATCAGAAGAGATCGTGGGGCAAGCCAAATGAACACCACCAACCTCACCAAAGGCCAGTCTTCATCCAAAGAAGGTGATGGGTATATATGGTAGGATTGGAAGAGAGTCCTCTATTACGAACTCCTTCTGGAAAACCAAAAGATTAATTTCAATAAGTAGAGCTTATTGATGGTCGTTCTGACTGGTGTGAGGTGATCCTCATTGTAGTTTTGATTTACATTTCTTTAATAAAGCGTGATGTTGAGGGCTTGCCTGGTGGTCCAGTGGGTAAGGACACAGCCTTGCAGTACAAGGGGTGCCGGTTTTGACCCCTGGCCTGGGAAGATCCCACTTGCTGCAGAGCGGCTGAACCAATGTGTCCAACTACTAAGCCAGAGCTCTGGAGCGCATGCGTCTAGAGCCGGACCTCTGCAACGAGAGAGGCCACTGCGATGGAAGGCCCACGCAGGCCAAGGAACAAAGATGGATGGAAATAGATAAACGAAAGACCAATAGAAGTGCCCCCCTCAACAAAAAATAATAGTGATGTTGAGCATCTTTTCATATACTTATTAGCCATCTGTATGTCTTCTTTGAAGAAATGACTGTTTACGTCTGATGTGCCCATTTTTTGATTGGGCTGTTTGTTTTCCTGATGTTGAGCTGTATGAGCTTATTATGTATTCTGGAGAGCAATCCTTTTCAGTCAGGCTTTTCAGTCACAGCCTGTGGTGTGCAGGCTTCTCATTGCAGCGACTTTTCTTGTTGCAGAGTATAAACTCTAGAGTGCGTGAGCCTCAGTACCTGCTGCACGTGGGCTCAGTAGTTGAGGTTCCTGGGCTCTAGAACACAGGCTCAGCAGTTGTGGCGCACGGGCTTAGTTTCATTGAGGCATATGAGATCTTCCTGGAGCAAGCCATCTTCCTAAGCCATGTTTCCTGCTTTGGCAGACAGATTCTTTACCAGGGAAGCCCAATTCTCTCTACTCTTGAATATGCTTGAAGTATTCTGTTTAGGGGGGGCGGAAAAAACATTAAAAACCTTTTGCCATGTGTTGTTCCCTCAAAGCAGGATGACTAGAAGCTCAGAGGTGTTGGGTAAATGTTTCTCAGGAAGCGCCAACATGTGGCCCATTTACCCCATACTCCTTCTTGGCCTCTAGCATACTGCCAAGAGCTGAGCTCACAATTTCACTGCAATATCCAGAGTCCTCTATTACAAAACTCCCTCCTCTCCAATTGAAGGTGCTGAGAGATTAAATATCACCTCTACGCCCTCAGAAAAGAGAGAACTGCAGTCAATTTCTGCCCACCGGGGAGTGTAGAATAACAACAGCTAGAGGCTGTGAGGTTGATCATTCACATCACAAGTTGCTTTCCCCTTTGGCAAAATAGATCCGATCAGTTCTCAGGGCTGGTCTGCCCTGGATGTAATGATTTGGCTGTGGTTCCAAGATTGCCTGGAGGCCCAGCCCTAAGGCCCAGCTGGCTTCTGGGGCAGGGGGTGTTGGGAGGGAGGCCAGTAGGAATGCCTTAACTTGGATAAGTGCCCCAGATGCAGAAATAAAGTCTGGACTCATCCAGGGCATGAGAGTCTGGTCATAATAGAACGAAAGACCAATAGAAGTGCCCCCCTCAACAAAAAATAATAGTGATGTTGAGCATCTTTTCATATACTTATTAGCCATCTGTATGTCTTCTTTGAAGAAATGACTGTTTACGTCTGATGTGCCCATTTTTTGATTGGGCTGTTTGTTTTCCTGATGTTGAGCTGTATGAGCTTATTATGTATTCTGGAGAGCAATCCTTTTCAGTCAGGCTTTTCAGTCACAGCCTGTGGTGTGCAGGCTTCTCATTGCAGCGACTTTTCTTGTTGCAGAGTATAAACTCTAGAGTGCGTGAGCCTCAGTACCTGCTGCACGTGGGCTCAGTAGTTGAGGTTCCTGGGCTCTAGAACACAGGCTCAGCAGTTGTGGCGCACGGGCTTAGTTTCATTGAGGCATATGAGATCTTCCTGGAGCAAGCCATCTTCCTAAGCCATGTTTCCTGCTTTGGCAGACAGATTCTTTACCAGGGAAGCCCAATTCTCTCTACTCTTGAATATGCTTGAAGTATTCTGTTTAGGGGGGGCGGAAAAAACATTAAAAACCTTTTGCCATGTGTTGTTCCCTCAAAGCAGGATGACTAGAAGCTCAGAGGTGTTGGGTAAATGTTTCTCAGGAAGCGCCAACATGTGGCCCATTTACCCCATACTCCTTCTTGGCCTCTAGCATACTGCCAAGAGCTGAGCTCACAATTTCACTGCAATATCCAGAGTCCTCTATTACAAAACTCCCTCCTCTCCAATTGAAGGTGCTGAGAGATTAAATATCACCTCTACGCCCTCAGAAAAGAGAGAACTGCAGTCAATTTCTGCCCACCGGGGAGTGTAGAATAACAACAGCTAGAGGCTGTGAGGTTGATCATTCACATCACAAGTTGCTTTCCCCTTTGGCAAAATAGATCCGATCAGTTCTCAGGGCTGGTCTGCCCTGGATGTAATGATTTGGCTGTGGTTCCAAGATTGCCTGGAGGCCCAGCCCTAAGGCCCAGCTGGCTTCTGGGGCAGGGGGTGTTGGGAGGGAGGCCAGTAGGAATGCCTTAACTTGGATAAGTGCCCCAGATGCAGAAATAATAAATGTCAGTCTGGACTCATCCAGGGCATGAGAGTCTGGTCATAATAGATTGTCCTGGGGGCTGACTCTCTGCTGGCAAAGCCGGGGCAGTCAAGTGCATGGGCAGAAATGACTCTGCTTACTGAATGCTTTCCACACACTGACATGGTTGTGGTTGTTCAGTTGCTCAGTCGCGTCCAACTCTTTGTGACCCCATAGACTGCAGCATGCTAGGTTTCTCTGTCCTTCAGTATCTCCCTGAGTTTGCTCAAACTCACATCCATTCAATCAATGATGCCATCCAACCATCTCATCCTCTGTCACCCCCTTCTCTTCCTACCTTCAGTCTTTCCCAGCATCAGGGTCTTTTCGAAGAATTCGATGCTTCACATCAGGTGGCTGAAGTACTGGAGCTTCAGTTTCCACACCAATCTTTACAGTGAATATTCAGGGTCGATTTCCTTTCAGATTGACTAGGCTGATCTCCTTGCCGTCCAAGGGACTCTCAAGAGTCTTCCCTAGCACCACAATTCGAATTCACTGTCCTTCGATCCATTTTGCATGGATCTCCCTCATTTAATTCTGAGCCACCAGGGAAGCCCATGTAGCTCTCACAATAACCCTATGAGGTTGGCACTATTCCCTCATTTCAGAGATGGACAAAATGAGGGCTCAAGACAAAGGCTCTTTCTCTAACTAGTAAGAAACAGTGAGAATAGGAATCTGGGTGGGCTGGCTCAACAGGGGTCAGTAAACGTTATCGAAAAGCCACACAAATAAATAAGCAAATAAAAGTCACACGAATCTGAACAAAATGAAATTACCACCCAAAAAGGTTTCTGCACCCCATATTCATTGATGTATTTTTTACAATAGCCAAAACAGGGAAACAACCTAAGTGATCCTCAATGGATAAAGAAAATGCAATGTATCTATTATATATAAGCAGTTCCCTGATGGCTCAGTGAGTAAAGAATCCACCTGCAATGCAGAAGACATAGGAGATGAGGGGTCACTCCCCGGGCCGGGAAGATATCCTGGAGGAGATGGCAACCCACTCTAGAATTCTTGCCTGAAAAATCCTGTGGACAGAAGAGCCTGGTGAGCTATCGTCCAAAAGGTCGCAAAGAGTCGCACACAGTTGAGGAACTAAGCAAGCAGGCATGCATATTATATGTACCACAAGTGTGATATTTATTATGTATTTGTGTATATAGTATTATTTATGTGTATGTATATTTATATTTGTATAAATTTATTTTTATATATAACTTGTATATTTTATAAAATATATAAATTTACTTATATAATATGAACATATTGTAGATAAATAAATGCTTAGATTTGTTTATATAAGTCATTCATGAAATATAAGGAAGTCTTGCCATTTGCAACAATATAAATAGAAGCTGATGGCATTACCCTAAGTACAGGAAGTCAGACAGAGAAGGACGCATACCGTATGGTGTGGCTTATATGTGGATTCTACAAAAGAAAAAACAAACTCATAGAAACAGAGAGGAGAACAGTGGTTGCCAAGGGCAGGGGTGAGGGAAATGGGTGGGGTGATGTTGGTCAAAGGGCACAGACTTTTAGTCATAAGATAAATAGTTCTGAGAACCTAATGCACAGCAGGATGACCATAGTCAACAGTTTTGCATACTTGAAAGTCGCTAAAAAGAGCCGACCTGAACTGGTCTCACCACACATTCACACAAAACAATAGCTATGGTAGGCACAGCGGTGGACGTGTTAACTCACCTTATCATGGTCATCATTTTGCAATGTATGCTTCTATCAAATCATCACATTGCATGCCTTAAAGTTACACAATGGTGTATGTCAATTATATCTCAATAAAGCTGGAGGTGGAGGAGGCACAGAGGGAGTATTTTCAACTCTGCACAACAATGTTCATCACCATGATGCAACGCTGCTGTGAGAACACAGAAATAACCATAGACAATGAATACACAAGTGGGAGAGGATGTATTTCAAGAAACCTTCCTTTTACATAAGCAAAGTGTGCTACATCCATACAATGGACTATTACTCAGCCAGAGAAAGGAATGATTCAGAAAAAATTGCATTGATTCATGTTACAACATGAAGGAAACCTGAAAACATTAGGCTCAATATGGCAAAAAAAATCCAGACACAGAAATCACACATATTGCATAATTTCATTTATAACAGATAAATCCACAGAGACCAAAAGATTGGCAATTGCTAGGGGCTGGTAGATATCGGAAAGTAGCTGTTTAATGGGTACAGGGCTTTATATTGGGGTGATGAAAATTTTGGAACTAGATTAGGTACAGGTGATGGTTGTACAAAATTGTAAAGGTACTAAAGGCCACAGAATTGTACACTTTTAATTTTTTTTGGCCACTTCTGTTGGTCCTTCATTTATTTCCATCTTTGTTCTTTGGCCTGTGTGGGCCTCTCATTGCAGTGATCCTCTTGTTGCAGAGCACCGGCTCTGGGCGCATGCGCTCCAGAGCTCCGGCTTGGTATTTGGACACATCAGTCCAGCCACTCTGAGGCACATGGGATCTTCCCAGGCCAGGGATCGAACCGGCGCCCCTTGCACTGCAAGGCAGTGTCCTTGCCCACTAGACCACCAGGGAAGCCCCAGAATTGTATACTTTCAAACGGTTCACTTTATGTTAGGTGAATTTTACCTTTAAAAAAAGAATTGTTTACAAAATACAAATAGCCGATCCACAGGTTAAGTTTTGTCCATCCTGCTTTAAAATATCTCTTCACAAAACCCAAAGCAGAACTTAAAAATGTCAGCATATACAAAACCTGGAAACAACCTAATGACCATCAACAGGTGAATGGATAAAGATGTGATATCTATGTACAATGGAATACTACTCAGCCATAAAAAGAAATGAAATGATGTCATTTGTGATGGTCTGGATACAACTGGAGATTATCAGGCTAAGTGAAGTAAGTCAGAAAGAGAAAGACAAATATCAGCACTATATGATGTCATTTATATGTGGAATCTAAAATACAACACAAATGAAGTTATCTACAAAATAGAGACAGACTCATGGACATAGAGAACAGACCTGGGAATGCCAAGGGGGAAGACTGTGAGGGTGAGAAGGACTGGGAGTCCTAGATTAGCAGATGTAGACTATTATATATAGGATGAATAAACAACAAGGTCTTACTATATTTCACAGGGAGCTCCATTCAATATCCTGTAATAAACCCTAATGGAAAAGAATATTTTAAAAAAGAATATCTATATGCATATAACTGAGTCACTTTGTTGTATAGCAGAGATTGACACAACATTTCAAATTCACTGTATTTTAATAAAGAAAATACATGTTTAATGTAGGCGTATAAAATCTTACCTCAGACTTCCATGATATCTTGGGCTTCCGTGATGGCTCAGTGGTAACAAATCCACTTGCCAATGCAGGAGACACAGGCTCAGTCCCGATCCAGGACCATCCCACATGGCTCAGAGCAACTCAGCCCACGCACCACAACTACTGAGCCTGTGCCCTAGACTCGTGCTCCACAACAAGAGAAGTCGTCGCAATGAGAAGCTTGAACACGGCCACAGCTAGAGAGTAGCCTCTGCTTTCAGCAACTAGAGAAAAGACCATACAGCAGTGAAGATCCAGTACAGCCAAAAACAAATAAATAAAATGCTTTTAAAAAAATAATAATAAAATCTTTTTTACATTTTGTTTCATTTATTTATATTTGGTTATTCTGGGTCCCCACTGCTGCCACAGGTTCCTCTCTAGTTGCACACAGTGGGGCCACTCTCTAGTTGAAGTGAGCAGGCTTCTTGTTGCAGTGATTTTTCTTGTTGTGGAACTCGGACTCTAGGGCACATGGACTTTAGCAGTTGTGGCACATGGGCTCCATAGTTGTAGCTCCAAGACTCTAGAGCCCAGGTTCAACAGCTGTGGCCCACGGAGCTAGTTGCTCCACAGCATGTAGGATCTTCCCGGACCGGGGATCGAACCCGTGTCATCTGCACTGGCAGGCGAACTCTTACCACTGAGATACCAGGGAAGTCCCAAAGTAAAATCTTATCTCAGAGACCGATACACAAGTTTACAGGGTCCTCACTCTTCGTTACCATGACTGTTACCAAAGTGAATGTTATTAACTCTGACCTTGGCCCCAAGCCCAGCCCTGTTCCAAGCTCCTTTTTCTCTGGCTTCTGGCCTTGACCTTAGCTTCACTTTAGAGCCAGATTCCAGGGCTCTGCCTGTCTGTAACGGACAGACAGAACTCTCAAGAGATGGAACGCTCATGAGACCCTCGATCTGTCTGCAGCCTGGAGGGGCCTTGACCCGCCCGAGCACTGAGCCTCCTGAGGTGGGGGGGAGGCAGGGGCAGAGGATGACTCATCATGGGAATGCGATCCTTTGTGCGACCGCCCGGCCCAGCCCAGGTGCCTTAGTG
This sequence comes from Tragulus kanchil, assembly GCA_022376925.1. Taxonomy (NCBI): domain Eukaryota; kingdom Metazoa; phylum Chordata; class Mammalia; order Artiodactyla; family Tragulidae; genus Tragulus; species Tragulus kanchil. The sequence continues at coordinate 18,333,006 of JAIOJX010000029.1, read as the reverse complement.
GGGGGGTGCCTGCATTACATGTGTTTCGGAGCCTGACCGCAAACTGATCCACATCCTCAAGCAGACCTACCCTGCATACTCAGTGGTAACAAATCCACTTGCCAATGCAGGAGACACAGGCTCAGTCCCGATCCAGGACCATCCCACATGGCTCAGAGCAACTCAGCCCACGCACCACAACTACTGAGCCTGTGCCCTAGACTCGTGCTCCACAACAAGAGAAGTCGTCGCAATGAGAAGCTTGAACACGGCCACAGCTAGAGAGTAGCCTCTGCTTTCAGCAACTAGAGAAAAGACCATACAGCAGTGAAGATCCAGTACAGCCAAAAACAAATAAATAAAATGCTTTTAAAAAAATAATAATAAAATCTTTTTTACATTTTGTTTCATTTATTTATATTTGGTTATTCTGGGTCCCCACTGCTGCCACAGGTTCCTCTCTAGTTGCACACAGTGGGGCCACTCTCAGTTGAAGTGAGCAGGCTTCTTGTTGCAGTGATTTTTCTTGTTGTGGAACTCGGACTCTAGGGCACATGGACTTTAGCAGTTGTGGCACATGGGCTCCATAGTTGTAGCTCCAAGACTCTAGAGCCCAGGTTCAACAGCTGTGGCCCACGGAGCTAGTTGCTCCACAGCATGTAGGATCTTCCCGGACCGGGGATCGAACCCGTGTCATCTGCACTGGCAGGCGAACTCTTACCACTGAGATACCAGGGAAGTCCCAAAGTAAAATCTTATCTCAGAGACCGATACACAAGTTTACAGGGTCCTCACTCTTCGTTACCATGACTGTTACCAAAGTGAATGTTATTAACTCTGACCTTGGCCCCAAGCCCAGCCCTGTTCCAAGCTCCTTTTTCTCTGGCTTCTGGCCTTGACCTTAGCTTCACTTTAGAGCCAGATTCCAGGGCTCTGCCTGTCTGTAACGGACAGACAGAACTCTCAAGAGATGGAACGCTCATGAGACCCTCGATCTGTCTGCAGCCTGGAGGGGCCTTGACCCGCCCGAGCACTGAGCCTCCTGAGGTGGGAGGGAGGCAGGGGCAGAGAATGACTCATCATGGGAATTCCATCCTTTGTGCCACCTCCCAGCCCAGCCCAGGTGCCTTAGTGTGGGGGTGCCTGCATTACATGTGTTTCGGAGCCTGACCGCAAACTGATCCACATCCTCAAGCAGACCTACCCTGTACTCAGCAGTTATTCCCTGCTACTCATCTGGTCTCACCTGTGGTGGGCATTTCTGGGCACCCCAAGAAAATTCAACATCTCCTCATTTGGGGGAGATGGAATTCCACCCAGAGAAACTCAAGGGCTTGTATGGATAGCTCTGGGTCAAAGGTAGGAATCCTGATCTAGGGAGAAAGGGGGGAGCCAGGAGTAATCGGGGAGGCTTCCTGAAGGAAGGGTCCTGCCCAAGAAAGTCACAAATCCCAGACAGACCCTGGCGGAAATACTGGCTGCCCCTGACAAATCCCTGGCTCCAAGATAACGCAGCTCCTGCCACAAACGTCAAGCTTTCAAAGGGTATCAAGGCTGCCCATCAACTAGACGTGAAGCTGATCTGTAGCCAGTCTTGCTTCTGAACTTTCACAGGAGGGTGAAAACATACACTGGGCTTGGAGTCTTCCCCAAGTTCTAGCGAGGTGACCTTGGGCACGTTCCTTAACCTTTTTGAGCTCACTCACCTGCTGGGTCAAATGAGCATAAAAGATTGGTTAAATAAAACTGCAAGGGATGCAGAGAACAAATTTATGGTTGCCCTAGGGGAAGGCTAAAGGAAGGGTCAGTGAGGGAGCTTGGGATGGACGTGTACACAGCCCTAGATAAAATGGGTAATCGATGATGGCGGAGGACTACCACAGGGATATGGCTGGCTCCCCAACAACTTCGCAAAATGGATAACCAACAAGGTCCTACCATGGGGCATAGGGACTTTGCCTAAATGTCCTGCAGCAGCCGGGTGGGAGGGGAGTTTTTGGGAGAAGGGATACACGCACCTGCAGGACTGAGTCCTTTTGTGGTTCACCCGAACCTATCACAACATTACTCATCAGCTATACTCCAAATAAAAAGTCTCAAAAAATTAAAAAGGATAACCAACACAAAATTTTAAAAATAAAAACTGCAAGAATCCCTTTGCAGTCACAATCAGCGGGAGAATCAGAGGGAGAAACCCAGGGTCCAGGAGGCTGCTTCAAGGTCATTCCTAGCTCTTGTGGACACCAAGCGGAGGTCTCCTGGGCCGGTCACCCAGCAGCCCCTGGGGGCTACCCGCTGCTGGATGAAGATCAAACAAGTGCGTCACAAAGACAGAATCAGAATTCCCGATTCTTCCTTTTACTTCTGGCTCCAATGTTACTGAGCGCAGCACTGCCCTGATCCTGTCTTTATTAAGATGTTGCTATTTGGGGGCTTCCCTGGTGGTCCAGTGGGTAAAGAGTCCACCTTGCAGTGCAAGGGGCACCGGTTCGATCCCTGGCCTGGGAAGATCCCATATGCCGTGGAGTGGCTGGACCGGTGTGTACAATTATGAGCCAGTGATCTGGAGCACATGCGCCCAAAGCCAGTGCCCTGCAAGGAGAGAGGCCACTGCAATGGGATGCCCACACTGACTGAAGAATACAGATGGGCGAAAAACACATAAATTTTAAAAATCAATGAAAAGAGTCCCGCCCCCAAAAAAGATGTTGCTATTTTGTTCATCATGGATTTTTCTGTCTTTCTTTTAGTCTTTTAGTTTACAGATATACATATCTGTAAACAACAAAACTGTAAAAGCAAAATAAAAAGAAATAATGAAATAGCTTCACTGAGATCTAAAAAAAAAAACACTGCATTAGAGGGGTGTCCCCGGTGGTCCAGTGGTTAAGACTCCACCTTTCAATGCAGGGGCTGTGGGCGTGATCCCAGGTCAGGGAACAAGGATCCCATTATACCTCGGGGCACAGCCAAACCAAAAAACCAAAAATTGCATTAGAATATTATTATCTTGTTGGCTGAGATTTTCAGTACCACCTTAAATCCTACACCCTCCATTCTAGTCCTGCACCGAACGGCCACACAGCCCACATCCTCCATGTGGTTCTACCAGTCAGAGCCCCTGACCCCAAATCCTCAGAAACTGGGGCTTGGAGGAGAAGATTTCCTCAGAATCTCCTGGGAGGCAACATCTGTTCGCTCCCGTCCTCCAGCTTTGTGCTAGTCTTTGCTGCAAATTTTGAATTTTCAGTGAATTTGCACGCACCCTCAGCCTGTCCAGCTCTTTTCGACCCCCATGAACTGTAGCTCGCCAGGCTCCTCGGTCCTTGGGATTTCCCAGGCAAGAATACTGGAGCAGGAGGCCATTTCCTTCCCCAGGGGATCAACTTCCTAATCCAGGGATCAAGCCCGCGTCTCCTAAATCTTCCACGTTGGCAGGAGGATTCTTTGCCACTGAGCCACCAGGGAAGCCCACGCTAGCTGACCGGAAAAAGGGCTCTCAATAGCTAAGTAGGCCCCCCTGGGGAATCCCAGGCCTGGCTCAGCTCAGGTGTTCCCAGGCCCGCCCAGGGCCCGCCCTCTGCTGAGTGCCCAGCCTGGTGGGTCTCCCAGAAACTCCCCAGGCTTGTTTCTAGATGGGAGGCCCACAGTGAAGCAATTTCCACAGCAGCCCCAGCCAGGCGGAGCCCATCCCTCCTGACACCAGATAAAGGGGAGACGGGCTCTCTTCAGCAGGACTTGGCCACAGACACCAGAGGAAAAAGGAGAGAATCCCTCACTGCCAGCCCAGGTGAGTCCTCAGATCAGGTCCGGAGACCAAGCCAGGGTCCTGAACACTTCCTCCCATCCCGATTCCTGCTCTCAGGTACCTCTGGTCGCGTGGGATCCAGAGCTGGAACTAAATGAGAGATGACATCTCCGGGTCCCCTGACGCTCAGAGCTGACTTCAGCAAAAACAGTCCTCAGCCCCTGAACCCATCCTCCACCTGAGGCTAAAGTGCAAACATCAAAGAGGACGGGAGGCTGTGCCGACTTCAGGCAGGCCTCAAGGATCCCATTATACCTCGGGGCACAGCCAAACCAAAACCAAAATTGCATTAGAATATTATTATCTTGTTGGCTGAGATTTTCAGTACCACCTTAAATCCTACACCCTCCATTCTAGTCCTGCACCGAACGGCCACACAGCCCACATCCTCCATGTGGTTCTACCAGTCAGAGCCCCTGACCCCAAATCCTCAGAAACTGGGGCTTGGAGGAGAAGATTTCCTCAGAATCTCCTGGGAGGCAACATCTGTTCGCTCCCGTCCTCCAGCTTTGTGCTAGTCTTTGCTGCAAATTTTGAATTTTCAGTGAATTTGCACGCACCCTCAGCCTGTCCAGCTCTTTTCGACCCCCATGAACTGTAGCTCGCCAGGCTCCTCGGTCCTTGGGATTTCCCAGGCAAGAATACTGGAGCAGGAGGCCATTTCCTTCCCCAGGGGATCAACTTCCTAATCCAGGGATCAAGCCCGCGTCTCCTAAATCTTCCACGTTGGCAGGAGGATTCTTTGCCACTGAGCCACCAGGGAAGCCCACGCTAGCTGACCGGAAAAAGGGCTCTCAATAGCTAAGTAGGCCCCCCTGGGGAATCCCAGGCCTGGCTCAGCTCAGGTGTTCCCAGGCCCGCCCAGGGCCCGCCCTCTGCTGAGTGCCCAGCCTGGTGGGTCTCCCAGAAACTCCCCAGGCTTGTTTCTAGATGGGAGGCCCACAGTGAAGCAATTTCCACAGCAGCCCCAGCCAGGCGGAGCCCATCCCTCCTGACACCAGATAAAGGGGAGACGGGCTCTCTTCAGCAGGACTTGGCCACAGACACCAGAGGAAAAAGGAGAGAATCCCTCACTGCCAGCCCAGGTGAGTCCTCAGATCAGGTCCGGAGACCAAGCCAGGGTCCTGAACACTTCCTCCCATCCCGATTCCTGCTCTCAGGTACCTCTGGTCGCGTGGGATCCAGAGCTGGAACTAAATGAGAGATGACATCTCCGGGTCCCCTGACGCTCAGAGCTGACTTCAGCAAAAACAGTCCTCAGCCCCTGAACCCATCCTCCACCTGAGGCTAAAGTGCAAACATCAAAGAGGACGGGAGGCTGTGCCGACTTCAGGCAGGCCTCTCCTCTCTCCACCCACAGCACAGCCCGTCCTACCAGTCAGGCAGGCACCGGAGAGTCCCCTCTGGTGGCCTGAAGCAGCCACAGAATGATCGCCATGGGAAGGGTGGAATGCCAGATGGGCCTCCGTCTACCGCTCCTGGGCAGTGGGCTGAGTCTGCGCTAGCTGGTTTCCAAGGCAACTCCTAAAATGGGTTTGGTTTGCTGACCCTTGACCTCAGTCTGGGAGGAGCGGGATAGGAAGGGGGAGCCCCTGAGGCCCAGATGACCTTGCAGCAGGGCACTCTGTTACCCACGCCTCCGCTGCCGCCTGCCCATGGCTCTGCGAGGGGCAGCTGTGTCATTCACCGCTGGACTTTGACAGTAGCCGAAGGCACTCCTTGTTTTCCATGTCTGCCCCCTTCCAGCCCTGCTGAGGTCTCCACGGAGGTCAACCAGCCATGTCCCTTGGAAACGGGAAGCCCACGGTTGTGGTTCAGAGTCTTTTCTGGATCATGTATGGATTGCTGCTGCAGCCGGAGCCAGGAACAGGTGGGTCAGAAGACAGCGGCCAGAAGCCAGGACGCTCAGTTCAGTACACTGTCACCGCTCTGTGCCTCATTCTGTATGGGGCGAGGCTGAATCCAGGAGGCCCTAGTCTCAAGGAACCTCCAGTCTGGGAACACAGATGCTCCCAGCACCCCCGTAGGATCCGGGCAAGGGTTGGGGGAAGAAACTGGGGCCAAAAGAGCAAAAATCGGGAAGATTTCCTGGAGGAGGGGACACAAACCTAGGACAGGAAGCAGAATTTTACTTGGTGGGGAAGCAGGAAAGGCCATCTGAGGCAGGGAGTAAAACAAAGTTATAGAGGAATTACTGTGAACGCTCTGGAGAGGAGTCTGAATTTCAGCTGACAGTGGAGTGTAAGGATGAGGGCTTCCTGTCTTCGAATCCCGCCCCTGCGACTTCCTGGCCGTGTGTATGTTAACCTCTCCACACTCATAGGGACCTTGTGAAGATTAGATGGGTCCTGTTATATAAGTTACCTGCCGTGGTGCCTGACACATGGTAAATGTGTAATTCAGGTTAGCTATTATTCAACAACTCACCCCACCTCTGAGCCTCACACTCCTAAGTTCCAAGGTCAGCGATTGACATTCCTCCCACATGGCGCAGGCTCACCCTCGCCTGGGCACCCTTCGAGATACCCTTCCTTGTATACTCCCCCAAACTCCAATCCACCTCAAAACACTCTCCATCTTTCCCTCACAATACCTGAGGACCCTGCCCCTTCCTGCCCATCACAGCACCACCATCCCGGCTTCGGCCACCGTCACCACACTCTCCTCTTCTCGACTCTCCTCCCCACTGCCAAATCTATTCTTCATGTGGCACTTAGAATGGCAACCTAGCCATATATCTCTCCTGCTCATGAACCTGCCATAGCTCGCCAGTGCCAACTGATCCTCTAAGCTCCTTAACCTGTTGTCTGGGCCTCCGTGGCCTCACCTACCCAAGGACGCGGTCAGACATCGTAAGGTTGTCCAACCAAGAGCTGGGGGCCCTGGGAAGACACAGTAGCAGCAGGGGTGGGGGAGCTCAGAAAAAGGTGGAGCCGGGCTACTGGCTTAATACCGTCCTTCTCCCTGCAGCGGCCCTGCCCTGCTCATGGACTCTGTCATCCAGGCCCTGGCTGATCTTGAGCAGAAGGCTCCAGCCACTGAGGCCGGCAGCACTGCCTCAGCGTGGCTGCTGTCGGCCCAGGACTCCGGTCTCCAGATAGTCATCCCCCCTCTGTGCCTCATTCTGTATGGGGCGAGGCTGAATCCAGGAGGCCCTAGTCTCAAGGAACCTCCAGGAAAGGCCCAAATCCGGGCAAGGGTTGGGGGAAGAAACTGGGGCCAAAAGAGCAAAAATCGGGAAGATTTCCTGGAGGAGGGGACACAAACCTAGGACAGGAAGCAGAATTTTACTTGGTGGGGAAGCAGGAAAGGCCATCTGAGGCAGGGAGTAAAACAAAGTTATAGAGGAATTACTGTGAACGCTCTGGAGAGGAGTCTGAATTTCAGCTGACAGTGGAGTGTAAGGATGAGGGCTTCCTGTCTTCGAATCCCGCCCCTGCGACTTCCTGGCCGTGTGTATGTTAACCTCTCCACACTCATAGGGACCTTGTGAAGATTAGATGGGTCCTGTTATATAAGTTACCTGCCGTGGTGCCTGACACATGGTAAATGTGTAATTCAGGTTAGCTATTATTCAACAACTCACCCCACCTCTGAGCCTCACACTCCTAAGTTCCAAGGTCAGCGATTGACATTCCTCCCACATGGCGCAGGCTCACCCTCGCCTGGGCACCCTTCGAGATACCCTTCCTTGTATACTCCCCCAAACTCCAATCCACCTCAAAACACTCTCCATCTTTCCCTCACAATACCTGAGGACCCTGCCCCTTCCTGCCCATCACAGCACCACCATCCCGGCTTCGGCCACCGTCACCACACTCTCCTCTTCTCGACTCTCCTCCCCACTGCCAAATCTATTCTTCATGTGGCACTTAGAATGGCAACCTAGCCATATATCTCTCCTGCTCATGAACCTGCCATAGCTCGCCAGTGCCAACTGATCCTCTAAGCTCCTTAACCTGTTGTCTGGGCCTCCGTGGCCTCACCTACCCAAGGACGCGGTCAGACATCGTAAGGTTGTCCAACCAAGAGCTGGGGGCCCTGGGAAGACACAGTAGCAGCAGGGGTGGGGGAGCTCAGAAAAAGGTGGAGCCGGGCTACTGGCTTAATACCGTCCTTCTCCCTGCAGCGGCCCTGCCCCTGCTCATGGACTCTGTCATCCAGGCCCTGGCTGATCTTGAGCAGAAGGCTCCAGCCACTGAGGCCGGCAGCACTGCCTCAGCGTGGCTGCTGTCGGCCCAGGACTCCGGTACCCACGGTCCCCTCCAGCCCTTCCTGCTGGAGAAGTGGCGTCTCAACACCAGCAAGCTGGATCCTTCTTGGCTGAGCCCGGAGCTCCAAGGCCTGATGGAGGAGGTGGCCAGGCACAGCGTGCAGGACGGGAAGGAATACGGGGTGGTCCTGGCCCCCGATGGTTCGACCGTGGCTGTGCAGCCTCTTCTGGCCGGGCTTGCGGCAGGGCTCCAGGGGCCCAGGATCATAAATCTCCCCTCTGACAGCACGGCCACACCTCTGGAGGCTGGAGGTGCGGTTCTAGACATTGGAGTCACCCCCACAGGGCTCAGCGAAGCGTCTCCAGGTATCACCTTCGCGGATGTCGGAGGAGTGTCTCCAGATAATACAGTCAAAGACCTAGATGTCCGAGCCACCTCCCCAGATACCAAAGCCAAGTCGCCAACCATGGTGGACAGCCTCCTCCTGGTCACCCTGGCCAAAGACCTGGGCCTGAACTTCCTCCAGGGCCGCCAGACCCAGAGTCATCCGGGACTGGGCACTGAGGGCTGCTGGGACCGGCTCTCTGTTCCTCGGACCTTCACGCTACTGGATCCGAAGGCATCTGTGCTCACCACGGCCTTCCTCAATGGCGCCCTGGACGGAACCCTCCTTGGAGACTACCTGAGACTGTCCCCTGAGCCCCGGCCACCCCTCAGCCACCTGCTGAGCCAGTACTACGGAGCCGGGGTAGCCGGAGACCCAAGATTTCGAAGCAACTTCCGACGGCCCAACGGAGCGGCTCTGACTTCGGCCACGACTCTGACCCAGCAGGTGTGGGGGGCCCTGATCCTGCTACAGAGGCTGGAGCCAGCACACCCTCATCTTCAGGGCATCAGCCAAGAGGACCTGGCACAGGTGGCCACCCGCGCTACCAACGAGTTCATGGAGGCTTTCCTAGGTGAGAAGGGCCCCCACCGGCTGTGACAATCCTTCTCATAGATACCTTCTCAGCGCCAGACAGGTCGGAGGCACCTATGGGTAAGGGATTACAGAGGGGCCCAACAGGAGGAGGGATACTGTTGAATTTAGTCCTTAGGTCCCAGTGGGGACCAGAGTGGTGTGAGACTGAAAAGTGGGGGAAAAAATGTAAAAGGGTTAGTCACCTCGGACTCTGTGCCACCCCACGGACTGTATGTATAGCCTGCCAGGCTCTTCCGTCCATGGAATTCTCCAGACAAAAAGACTAGAGTGGGTACCCATCCCCTTTTCCATGGGATCTCCCCCACCTAGGGAGTGAACCCAGGTCTCCTGCATTGCAGTCCGTTTCTTTACCCTCTGAGCCACCAGGGAAGTCTGATGTGATACTGAACTGTCCCCAAATCTGGGAGGAGGCGGGAGGGCTGATCCTTAGGTGCGATCTTACTGTGGCAGCAAGTGGCCGGCAGAGAAACGCTCGCTGAACTCCCCTCTGGACTCCCTTCCCCTCAGGGTGTCCAGCCATCCACCCCCGTTGCCGCTGGGGCGCCGCACCATACCAGGGCCGCCCGACGCCGCTGAAACTGCCGCTCGGGTTCTTGTATGTGCACCACACCTACGTGCCCGCGCCGCCCTGCACCAGCTTTGAGCGCTGCGCCGCTAACATGCTCTCTATGCAGCGTTTCCACCAGCAGACGCGCGGCTGGAACGACATAGGATACAGGTGGGCGGGAACCTGCAGGACACAGGAGAGGCGGACCGATGGGGTGGGCGGAGCCTGACTCAGGGGGCGGGGTTTGGACCTGAGAAACTCCCGCCAAACGGAGGCGTTTAGTCGGGTGGACCGGAACCAGGGGGGAGAGGGGCGTGGCCTAGACAGGGCTTGGAGTCCTAATAGGGACCAGAAATAGCTCAACAGTGGGAGTCTGGAGTGGAAACTAGAAAAGGAGTCCCGACTTGGGAGAAGAACAGGACTTGTGGTAGGGGGCTGGGGGGTGGTAAGACCTAAAAAAAGTGAGTCCCGTAGGACCTGGCACAGGTGGCCACCCGCGCTACCAACGAGTTCATGGAGGCTTTCCTAGGTGAGAAGGGCCCCCACCGGCTGTGACAATCCTTCTCATAGATACCTTCTCAGCGCCAGACAGGTCGGAGGCACCTATGGGTAAGGGATTACAGAGGGGCCCAACAGGAGGAGGGATACTGTTGAATTTAGTCCTTAGGTCCCAGTGGGGACCAGAGTGGTGTGAGACTGAAAAGGGGGGAAAAAAATGTAAAAGGGTTAGTCACCTCGGACTCTGTGCCACCCCACGGACTGTATGTATAGCCTGCCAGGCTCTTCCGTCCATGGAATTCTCCAGACAAAAAGACTAGAGTGGGTACCCATCCCCTTTTCCATGGGATCTCCCCCACCTAGGGAGTGAACCCAGGTCTCCTGCATTGCAGTCCGTTTCTTTACCCTCTGAGCCACCAGGGAAGTCTGATGTGATACTGAACTGTCCCCAAATCTGGGAGGAGGCGGGAGGGCTGATCCTTAGGTGCGATCTTACTGTGGCAGCAAGTGGCCGGCAGAGAAACGCTCGCTGAACTCCCCTCTGGACTCCCTTCCCCTCAGGGTGTCCAGCCATCCACCCCCGTTGCCGCTGGGGCGCCGCACCATACCAGGGCCGCCCGACGCCGCTGAAACTGCCGCTCGGGTTCTTGTATGTGCACCACACCTACGTGCCCGCGCCGCCCTGCACCAGCTTTGAGCGCTGCGCCGCTAACATGCTCTCTATGCAGCGTTTCCACCAGCAGACGCGCGGCTGGAACGACATAGGATACAGGTGGGCGGGAACCTGCAGGACACAGGAGAGGCGGACCGATGGGGTGGGCGGAGCCTGACTCAGGGGGCGGGGTTTGGACCTGAGAAACTCCCGCCAAACGGAGGCGTTTAGTCGGGTGGACCGGAACCAGGGGGGAGAGGGGCGTGGCCTAGACAGGGCTTGGAGTCCTAATAGGGACCAGAAATAGCTCAACAGTGGGAGTCTGGAGTGGAAACTAGAAAAGGAGTCCCGACTTGGGAGAAGAACAGGACTTGTGGTAGGGGTTAAGGCTGGGACGGAGCCATCAAGCGTTAAGACCTAAGACAGAAAAGGGTCTGAATCGCGGAGGACTTGAGATCACGGGAAGGGAGCTGGATAGAAGGTGGCGCGGCTAATATTGAGGGCAGATCCGGAGAAATAGGACTGTTTCCGGGGTGGGATTTGGTGGGGGAGTGGGACATGGCCGGACAAAGTAAGAGTCTGCGCGGCCAGGTGGGACTGGGGGTGACGGTGGCCCTTGGCACAGGGGCGGAACCAGAGTAGAAGGCCGGAGGAAGAGTGGGGCGTCACGCCCTCTGGTTCCTGCTCCCCTCTCCTCCGCAGTTTCGTGGTGGGCTCCGACGGCTACGTGTACGAGGGCCGCGGCTGGCACTGGGTGGGTGCCCACACCCTCGGCCACAACTCCCGCGGCTTCGGCGTGGCCGTGATCGGCAACTACACGGCGGAGCTGCCCACCGAGGCGGCGCTGCGCACCCTGCGCGACGAGCTCCCGCGCTGCGCCGTGCGCGCCGGCCACCTGCGGCCGGACTACACGCTGCTCGGCCACCGCCAGCTCGTGCGCACTGAGTGCCCTGGCGACGCGCTCTTCAACCTGCTGGGCACCTGGCCGCGCTTCGACAAGGTGAGTTCCGGAGGCCCACACTACCTCGGCCCGAGGCCCGGCTGTGCCCACAACCTCGTCGGGACCCTGAACTCCCTAGCAGCCTATTAAGGCATCTAGACCCAGACTTCAGACACTCTGCTTGTGCATACCCTGCTCATCCTGCCGCTCTGCCTCCACTACCTCACTCCAGCCTCCCAAGCTTGCCCTCAACGCTGCTTCCCTACCCAAAGGCCCGCTGCTCACCCAGCACTAATCCAGCCTCTGCAGAAAACCTCTCTGCCCGCGCAGCTTCTGTGCGTGTGTGCACAGGCGCTTCAGTCTGTCCGACTCTTCGCGATCCCACGGACTGTAGCCCACCAGGCTCCTCTGTCCATGGGATTCTCCAGGCAAGAATACTGGAGTCAGTTGCCATACCCTCCTCCAGGGGGTCTTCCCAACCCAAGGATTGGACCCTTGTCTTATGTTTCCTTCATTGGCAGGTGGAATCTTTACCACTAGCGCCACCTGGGAAGCCTACACAGCTTCAGTCCAGCCCCGAACCCGGTTGTTTGAATCCACTGCTCAGACCTTCTCAGGCCTGAGGATCCTGGCTCAGCCCCAGCCTCCCTGACCCCTGATGACAACACTTATGCTGGAGCAATCTAGGCCCAGTCGGCACCACCTCAGCCTCTTGACGGCACCGGCCACGATGACAAGAACACCTCTATAAGCACCCCTGTACCATCAAGCTCAACTGTCAAACTATACTCCATTTCATTAAGCTGGCCTGCCATTGGGGTTCTACCCACATCCTCACCCTGTCTTCTGACACGTCCAGGCTGACCATGAGAAAGGCCCACCCAGCCCCACTATCCCCCCACCCCACATCTCTCACTCCCTTTTTTTTTTTTTTTTCAGAATGTGAAACCAAGAACGGCCAGGAGGGCCTCCAGGAGATTCAAGAGAAGGCCACCTCCTAGGATCCTGCAAACCACTGACCTCCAATAAAGAGACCATGGAGGAATTTCCCTGATGGTCCGGTGGTTGAGAATCCACCTGCCAACGCAGGGGATGTGGGTTCCATCTCTGATCTGAGAAGATTCCACATGCCACGGAGCAATTAAGCCTGTGGCCACAGTGCCCGAGCCCTGGTTCTAAGCCAGCAAGCCACAACGACTGAGCCCGGGTGCTGCAACTAAATTCACACACCTGGAGCCCCGTTCTCCACAACACCTCAATGAGCAACCCATGCCTTGCAAGCAAGAGAAGCCCCTGCAGGCCGCAGCTAAAGAAGGTCTGCTCGCAGCAATGAAGGCTTAGAGCAGCCAAAACATAACTTTGAAAAAATAAAACAAGACCACGAATAGACGCTAAAGCATCCTGTGCATTTGCATGTTCTGTCTTAGTTTGGGTGGCCCAGAAGCAGAGCCCGGGACAAGAATCCCAGGACACATAGGTTGTCTGGGTGGTGATCCCAGGACTTATCAGCCAGGGGTCTAAGGAAGTGATGCGGGGGAGGGAGGGCCGCTGGGAAGGGGCGCTTTAACAGGCGTGTTGGAATGGGAGGCCCGTGCAGCTGCATCTCACTGGGGACCTTTCGGGGACCGTGCAGGGCACACACGTCTGAGTTATCCCACTCAAAGGGCCAGGGAACTGGAGTATGGATCCTCCAACTCCCGCAGTCATTGGCTGACGGCTGCTGTTGTTGATGTTTAGTCGATCGGTTGTGTCCGACTCTGCAACCCCGTGGACTATAGGCTGTCAGGCACCTCTGCCCATGGGATTTCCCAGGCAAGAATACTGGAGCGGGTCACCATGTCCTTCTCCAGAGGATCTTCCCGTGTCTCCTGCTTGGCAGATGGATGTTTTCCCACTAAGCCTCCTGGGAAGCCCTGAGCACTTTCCGGAGGCTCCTTGCGTGAGCAGTGTGGACTCCATCTGTCAAAGAAAAGACCTTCAGCAAAAACGCAGGGAGCAGGCCGGCACCCAGTGAAATGGGAAAGGCTCAGCGACATGGAGGAACACTGGGAGTGGCTACCTGTGTGGACCGTGAGTGGACGGAGGGAGGTGGGCATGGCTAAGGTGTGTGCACCTGTGTGAACATGTCCAGCTCCAGGAGAAAGATTTTTTAAAAAAACATTTATTTATTTATTTATTTTGGGGGGAGGTGGGGGGAGTGGACCCCTTCTATGGTGGGGGGAGGAGGCGGGGGAAGGGCGGACCACTTCTATTGGTCTTTCATTTGTCTATTTTCATCCGTCTTTGTTCTTTGGCTCTTGTGGGCCTCCCATCGTGGTGGCCTCTGTTGTCGCAGAGCGCCAGCTCTGGGCACATGCGCTCCAGAGCTCCGGCTCGGTAATTGGACACATCGGTCCAGCCGCTCTGTGGCACGTGGGATCTTCCCAGGCCAGGGATCGAACCGGCGCCCCTTGCACTGCAAGGCGGTGTCCTTACCCACTGGACCACCAGGGAAGCCCTAGGAGAAAGATTTTTGACCCTCGCTGAAGACAGGTGATAGAATGTTCAAGGCCCAGTGCAACATGAAAACGCAGGCTACTTGTCCAAACTGCAAGAGCTTCAAGACAGCAACAGCTGAGCATTAAATCAAGTGCAGAGCAGAGCCCTAAGCATGGGGTCCTGGGTGGCGGCACAGGTCACATGCTTGTGAGGGTGGTCCTACACATCCCATCCTGTAAATTCTGGTCACCCTTGCCTTTGCACAAGGTGTTCCTTCTACCTGAAGTGCTCTTCCCATGGTTAGCTCTTTCTCAGGCTTCGAGTTACAAATGCCACCTCCTCGGGGAGGTCCTCCTGGATTTTTCCAACTCAACGTGCTTCCCTTCTCAGCCTTTACTCTAGTCTGTCTGTTTTCCTCTAAGTCCTCCTCACCAGCTAGAAGCGTCCTGCATTCAGGACTTGTCTCTCTTGCTCTATTGTGAGCTCCAAGAAGACAAGAACCAAGTTTATTCTGTTCCTTGTTGCTTCTCCAGTACCTAGCACCTAGAAGACATTAAGGGAACATTGTATAAGCAACATGTCCCATTATAAACCTTTTGAAACTGATATTATTGTCTTGTACACATCAGGAAACCAAGGTTCTAAGAGAGGAAATGACTTGCCTGAGGTCACACAGTGAGAGAAGGACCAGCTGGCATTCAAACCCACTCTGGGGCCAGTGGGCCGGGACTCTACTGACTCTCATGTGAACTCACTCATTACTCAGAACAGCACTTGGTCGCCTCTTCTCTTTTTTACCAACGTGAACACTTACTGTGGTGTAACAGAGATGCAAGAAAGGGCACCCAAATGTGTGGTTAATGAATTTTCACAGCAGAATACACCCATGTAACCAGCACGCAGCTCAAGAAATAGAATAGGTTAAACGTATTTTATGTGAAGTTCACTTCATTTTTTAAAAATAGACATGATGGGCTTCCCTGGTGGGCCAGTGGGAAGAGGGAGGATCCCACGTGCTGCAGAGTGGCTGGACCGGTGTGCCTAATTACCAGCCAGCACTCTGGAGCGCATGTGCCCAGAGCCAGTGCCCTGCAGCGGGAGAGGCCACTGCGGTGGGAGGCCCACACGGGCCAGAGAGTAAAGATGGATGAAAATAAATAAATTAAAAAACCAATAAAAGTGGCCAAAATTTTAAAATAAAATAAAATAAACATGATGATCAGCTCCCCAAAGGATCCGTTGTGCCCTCCCACCTCCCCATGCTCGAGTCCCTCCAAAGGAAACTGGTATCCTGACTGCTACACACATTTTATCTGCTTTGGTACTTTATATAAATGTAACCTCACAGTGTTTACTCTTCACTGTTTGGATGTTTTTGCTCAGCACTGTTTGTGATTCATCTGAGTTCACTCATTCTTACTGCTACATAATATTGCAGTATGTGAAGTGACCACAATTTATCCATTCTATGGTAGATGCACATTTGGGTTGTTTTCAGCATGGGGCTGCTAGGAGGCACAGTGCTAAAGAATCCACCTGCCAGTGCAAGAAATGCAGGAAGTACACATTTGCTCCCTGTATGGGGAAGATCCCCTGGAGGAGATCTTCGGTATTCTTGCCTGGGAAATCCTACGGACAGAGGAGCCTGGAAGGCTATTGTCTATAGGATCACAAAGAGTAGGACACGGCTGAACGACGGAGCACACGCATTATGAATAGGGCTGATGGGCATGTCTATTAGGTGTATATCCAGCATATACACCCAACATGTGGAACTCCTGGGTCAGGGGAAGAGTATATGGTCAATGTTGATAGACCACACCAGGTTTCCAGCTTGGATGAAACGGTCTACACTCTGTAATAAATCCAGCATATAAAAAGAGGCCCAAACATGGTGGGTACACTTGGTCGCCTCTTCTTTTACCAACGTGAACACTTACTGTGGTGTAACAGAGATGCAAGAAAGGGCACCCAAATGTGTGGTTAATGAATTTTCACAGCAGAATACACCCATGTAACCAGCACGCAGCTCAAGAAATAGAATAGGTTAAACGTATTTTATGTGAAGTTCACTTCATTTTTTAAAAATAGACATGATGGGCTTCCCTGGTGGGCCAGTGGGAAGAGGGAGGATCCCACGTGCTGCAGAGTGGCTGGACCGGTGTGCCTAATTACCAGCCAGCACTCTGGAGCGCATGTGCCCAGAGCCAGTGCCCTGCAGCGGGAGAGGCCACTGCGGTGGGAGGCCCACACGGGCCAGAGAGTAAAGATGGATGAAAATAAATAAATTAAAAAACCAATAAAAGTGGCCAAAATTTTAAAATAAAATAAAATAAACATGATGATCAGCTCCCCAAAGGATCCGTTGTGCCCTCCCACCTCCCCATGCTCGAGTCCCTCCAAAGGAAACTGGTATCCTGACTGCTACACACATTTTATCTGCTTTGGTACTTTATATAAATGTAACCTCACAGTGTTTACTCTTCACTGTTTGGATGTTTTTGCTCAGCACTGTTTGTGATTCATCTGAGTTCACTCATTCTTACTGCTACATAATATTGCAGTATGTGAAGTGACCACAATTTATCCATTCTATGGTAGATGCACATTTGGGTTGTTTTCAGCATGGGGCTGCTAGGAGGCACAGTGCTAAAGAATCCACCTGCCAGTGCAAGAAATGCAGGAAGTACACATTTGCTCCCTGTATGGGGAAGATCCCCTGGAGGAGATCTTCGGTATTCTTGCCTGGGAAATCCTACGGACAGAGGAGCCTGGAAGGCTATTGTCTATAGGATCACAAAGAGTAGGACACGGCTGAACGACGGAGCACACGCATTATGAATAGGGCTGATGGGCATGTCTATTAGGTGTATATCCAGCATATACACCCAACATGTGGAACTCCTGGGTCAGGGGAAGAGTATATGGTCAATGTTGATAGACCACACCAGGTTTCCAGCTTGGATGAAACGGTCTACACTCTGATCAGCAGAGGCTGAAAGTGCCAGCATCTGATCCGCATGTACCCGTTTTGCAGAGAAGGCAACTGAGGCCCAGAGAGAGGCATGGGCTGCCTCCTGGTCACTGAGAGATCTGGGTCTTACTCTGTCACCTTCTCTCTGCTAGCATCCTGCCCCCTACTGTGCCCTCCCAGCCAGGCTGTGGGGTGGGGTGGGACAGACAGGGTCACGTGGAGTTGCGTTCAGCGGGAGGAAGCCAGGCAGGGTGCAGACGGCTGCTGACTCCGGGGCTGGCCAGGAAATCAAGGTAAGAGAGGGAGTGCATGTGGCCCCCAAGGGGGTTCCCTGGGGGCAGAGCTGAGAGTGGGGAAGGGGTGGAAATGAAGATCACATGGGTCTGCCCGGTGGGCATACACCGGACAGAACTACCACCCTCTCACCCCTAGGAAAATCTCTGCCATGGACCCACCTTCACCAAGCCGGGCCGCCCAAACCCAGCCTGCAGCCCCATCCCCGCTAACCTCCTACCGCTGGCACTCAGGGGCCAGCGGGGAGAAGGGGGCCGGGGGGTTCCGCTGGGGTCGCCTTGCAGGATGGGGGAGAGCTCTGAGCCACCAGGAGACCACAGTCAGCGGGCAGCCGGCCCCTCGCTCGCTGTTTCGTCGGGTCCTCTCTGCGCCCCCCAAGGAGTCACGCACCAGCCGCCTCAAAATATCCAAGGCCCTCTGGGGGAGAAACAAGATCCCACCGTTGGAGTCTGAACCAGAGGCAAAGACCCCAGGTACGTGGCTCCCCCACTCAGGCTGGGAGGCCCGGATGCTCAGGGTTTTGTCTGCCTCCAGAGCATCAGCCTTACAGACACAGGAAGTTGTGGGGAGTGCAGAAGCCCAACAGGAAGTGGAGGGGGGCCCTGGTTGGCTGCCCTCTTCCCTCTTTCCCCTCACCCCCAAGGACCTGGGCATGGTAGGAGGGGCTCGGGACCTATGAGCTGGGGGGATCCAGCCTGGGGAAGGGGCAGGCAGCAGACTGCTGGGGTAGCACTATCCAGATGCGGAATAGCTGTGGGCCCCAGCAGGTGTCTCCTCATATTCGGTGGGCCAGGCTTCTTCTCTCCTTCCTGGATACCCATCTCTGCTGTCTCCTACTCTCCTGCCCCCCAGCCTCCAGGTCTTAGTTTCTTCTCTTCCATGAGCTTCAGTTCATCCCCAGCTTAAACAGGAATCATGATTCCAGCCCTGAAGGGTGTATTATTTCATTCATTCAGCCAGTCAGTCAAGCAGAGGTCTGTGAGGATTTACTAGGCTCTCTGCCTGCTCCTGGGAGCTCAGCTGGCAAAGAATCCTTCCGCAACGCAGGAGATTCCTGGGTCAGGAAGATTCCCCTGGAGAAGGAATAGGCTACCCTCTCCAGTATTCTTGGTCTTCCCTGGTGGCTTAGATTGTAAAGAAACCTCCAGCAATGTGGGTTAGACCTGGGTTCAATCCCTGGGTTGGGAAGATCCCTTGAAGAAGGGGTAAGCTACCTACTCCAGTATTCTTTTTTGTTTTTAATGATATAATGGTATAGACTTTCTTAATTTTTTTCATGTAGTAATTCTCAGAGCAATGAAAGCAAGATCTACACAAACGTCATCTAAAAATAAAATGAAAATAGTGTCTCCCCCTTCTTTCTTTGTTTCTTTTTTTTTTTTTTTAATTTCACTCCAATATTCTTGCCTGGAGAATTCCATGGCTTGTCCATGGGCTGCAAAGAGTCAGACACGACTGAGTGACCTCACTTTCAGTTTTTCTAAGCCTACCTACCCTGCTAGGGTTAAAGAATCTGGCAGCCAATGCAGGAGCCATGAGAGACATGGGTTTGATCCCTGGGTGGGGAAGATTCCCTGGAGGGGGTCATGGCCATCCAGTATTCTTGCCTGGAGAATCCCATGGACAGAGGAGCCTGGTGGTCTATAGTCCATAGAGTTGCAGAGTCAGGCACGACTGAAGCAACTTAGTATGCGCTGCATGCATGCAGGCCTGCCTTGATTTAGACCCTGAGGATAGAGCAGTGAACAAAACAGATGAAGTTGCCTGCCTCGTGGAACTCATGGTGTTGTGGGTGTGACAGGCAGTAAACAAGAAAATGACAGATGTGGCTAGGTGTCACGCAGAGAGGTCTGGAATTGTAAAGGATATCCTGAGGACAGGAGCTCAGGCGTGTAGTGATAGCCTAGGACTTGGCACATTCCATGTGATGCATTAGCAAGTGGAGTTATCACTTCTTCCCCTGGTGGTAAAACCAAAGATGGACAGGTCCTCTGGGAGGGTTGGCTCAGTTCTCTTATTTCTGGAAGCTTAGTTAATTCTCATCATTCCCGTTTTGCAGAGGTAGCTCTTCTACCCTCTCCCAGGTGTCAGATATTGCCCACACCATAGGCTCCAGCGAGAGCTCTTCAGCAAGCAGACCCGCTCTTCCCTCCTCAAGCCCCTCTGTGGCTCATTAATACTTCCAAGATAAAACCCGACCTCCTCTAACCGATACCCAAGGCCCTGCACTAATCTCCTGAACTTTCCCCTCCAGCCTCTAAGCCCTCTAAGCCCTTGTCACCCTTCACGTTATATCCCTTGTCACCCTTCATGTTATATCCCTGAGCCAGGCCACGTCCCACCTCCCAGCCTTCACTCAAGCTATGCGTGTGGCGGTGTGTGCTCTGTGATGGCTCAGTCATGTTCCACCTTTGCGACCCCATGGACTGTATAGTCCACCAGGCTCCTCTGTCCAAGGGATTTCCCAGGCCAGAATACTGAAGTGGGTTGCCGTGTCCTCCTCCAGGGGATCGTCCCCATTCAGGGATCAAAACTGCTTCTCTTGTGTCTTCTGCCATTGGCAGGCAGATTCTTTACCACCGAGCCACCTGGGAGGCCAGGATCAGCCTGTTCATGCTACCATCTCCTCCATCTCTGTCAAAATCCAATCTGCTCCTTCAGACGCAGCGCAGGGAATTCCCTGGTGGTCCAGGGGGTTAAGATGCTGCGATTTCACTGCTGAGAGCCTGGGTCCAACCGTGGTGGGGGAATTAAGACCCTACAAGCTGCGCAGCGTGACCAGAAAAGACCCAGTGCAAGCTTACTGTCTCTGGGAGGCCCTCCTTGGCCCTCAGCACCATCTCTCCCAACTCTGCCTTCCTCTGTTGCTTTGTCAAACTTCGAACACTTCTCCTTTTAGACTAGTTATTTACGTAAAGAACCAAGACTGCTGTCCCTTCCCCTCCCCCACCTTTTTAAAAATATTTATGTGGCTGCATCAGGTCTTCGTAGTTGTGGCAGGTGGGATCTTTGTTGCATCATGCAGGTCTTTTGTTGGTTCACATGGGCTCTCTACTTGAGGCGTGTGGGCTTAGTTGATCCGTGGGATGTGGGATCTTACTTCCCCAACCAGAGATCTTAGCTGCGTCCCCTGCGTGGCAAGCTGGATTCTTAACCGCTGGACCACCAGAAAAGTCCCTTCCGTCCCTTTTTTTTTTAATTTTTTTTTTTAATGTTGGTCTCTTAGTGGTTTTTTTTTTATTTATTTGTTTTCATCCGTCTTTATTCTTTGGCCTATATGGACCTCCCACTGCAGTTGCAGAGCACCAGCTCTGCGCGCATGTGCTCCAGGAGTGCTGGCTCATAACTGGACACACAGGTCCCGCGGCACGTGGGATCTTCCCTGGCCAGGGATCAAACTAATGCCCCCTGCACTGCAAGGTGGATTCTTTACCCAC
Source organism: Tragulus kanchil (assembly GCA_022376925.1). Classification (NCBI taxonomy): domain Eukaryota; kingdom Metazoa; phylum Chordata; class Mammalia; order Artiodactyla; family Tragulidae; genus Tragulus; species Tragulus kanchil. The sequence goes on along the minus strand of JAIOJX010000029.1, from coordinate 18,312,203 downwards.
TGGACAACCAGGGAAGCCCCCATCCCATTTTTTAACCTCTTGGACCTACTCACTGTCTTGGTTAAGAGAAGAATGCTTATATGCACACAGCCCATGGGCATGGGTTCTGTTAGTGCCAGTCAGGCCCTGGAACAAAGGCTTAGTTTCCTTAAAGGAAACTACCAGAAAGGAAAGAAGCAGACTTAGTAATGTTGTCTCCATGTTCAGTGCCCTTCTTGCAGTGAAATCAGATCACCATAAGTTGAACTCTCTTGGAAGATCAGTTGAAGCCATTATCTTTGTTCTGTATTTATGATGCATTTATAACGAGATGCAGAAGCACTTAGCATGCTATGTAATTATGGTCAAAATCCAATCTGCTCCTTCAGACGCAGCGCAGGGAATTCCCTGGTGGTCCAGGGGGTTAAGATGCTGCGATTTCACTGCTGAGAGCCTGGGTCCAACCGTGGTGGGGGAATTAAGACCCTACAAGCTGCGCAGCGTGACCAGAAAAGACCCAGTGCAAGCTTACTGTCTCTGGGAGGCCCTCCTTGGCCCTCAGCACCATCTCTCCCAACTCTGCCTTCCTCTGTTGCTTTGTCAAACTTCGAACACTTCTCCTTTTAGACTAGTTATTTACGTAAAGAACCAAGACTGCTGTCCCTTCCCCTCCCCCACCTTTTTAAAAATATTTATGTGGCTGCATCAGGTCTTCGTAGTTGTGGCAGGTGGGATCTTTGTTGCATCATGCAGGTCTTTTGTTGGTTCACATGGGCTCTCTACTTGAGGCGTGTGGGCTTAGTTGATCCGTGGGATGTGGGATCTTACTTCCCCAACCAGAGATCTTAGCTGCGTCCCCTGCGTGGCAAGCTGGATTCTTAACCGCTGGACCACCAGAAAAGTCCCTTCCGTCCCTTTTTTTTTTAATTTTTTTTTTTAATGTTGGTCTCTTAGTGGTTTTTTTTTTATTTATTTGTTTTCATCCGTCTTTATTCTTTGGCCTATATGGACCTCCCACTGCAGTTGCAGAGCACCAGCTCTGCGCGCATGTGCTCCAGGAGTGCTGGCTCATAACTGGACACACAGGTCCCGCGGCACGTGGGATCTTCCCTGGCCAGGGATCAAACTAATGCCCCCTGCACTGCAAGGTGGATTCTTTACCCACTGGACAACCAGGGAAGCCCCCATCCCATTTTTTAACCTCTTGGACCTACTCACTGTCTTGGTTAAGAGAAGAATGCTTATATGCACACAGCCCATGGGCATGGGTTCTGTTAGTGCCAGTCAGGCCCTGGAACAAAGGCTTAGTTTCCTTAAAGGAAACTACCAGAAAGGAAAGAAGCAGACTTAGTAATGTTGTCTCCATGTTCAGTGCCCTTCTTGCAGTGAAATCAGATCACCATAAGTTGAACTCTCTTGGAAGATCAGTTGAAGCCATTATCTTTGTTCTGTATTTATGATGCATTTATAACGAGATGCAGAAGCACTTAGCATGCTATGTAATTATGGACCTCTTAAAATTAAACTGGTTTCCTAGGTGGCACTAGGGTAAAGAACCCACCTGTTAGTGCAGGAGACATAGGAGAGGCAGGTTCGATCCCAGGTTCAGGAAGATCCCCTGGAGGGAGTCATGGCAACCCACTCCGGTGTTCTTGCTGGAACAATTCCATGGACAGAGGAGCCTGGAAGGTTGCAGTCCATAGGGTCGCCAAGAGTGGGACTGAGCTCAAAACTAAACTCTTATTGGGAGTGCTTTCAATTCAGCATCATCTTAGCTATGTGTTAGTTCTTTTGTGTTGCCCTAACCAAGTTTAATGGATACAGTTCATTGCTGTTGATGTGTTTGTGTGTATATTCAATTTGTAGCTTCTCCTTTGTCTTTGGATGTGGGGTGTCCTTTTTTTTGGTGGGTTCCAATGTCTTCTTGTTGATGTTTGTTCAATTGCTAGTTGTGATCTTGGTGTTATAAAGATGGTATTAAGTCCGTTTAAAAAGAGAGAAGGGGCTTCCCTGGTAGCTCAGTGGTAAAGAGTATGCCTGCCAATGAAGGAGACGTGGATTTGATCCCTGATGCAGAAAGATCCCACATGCTGCAGAGCAACTAAGCCCATGAGCCACAACTATGGAGCCTGTGCTCTAGAGCCTTGGAGCCACAACTGTTGAGCCCGTGTGCTGCAACTACTGAAGTCCGTGTGCTTTAGAGCCCAAGTCACTACAACAAGAAGCCTGCTCACCTCAGCTAGAGAGTAGCCCCTACTCCCTGCAACTAGAGAAGAGCCTGCAGCAGCAGTGAAAACCCAGAATAGCCAAAAATAAATAAATAAAAATAATAATAAAAAGAGAGAATAAAATAATAATAATAAAAAAAACTAAAAAAGAATAAAAGAGAGAGAGAGAAGAATGCCTGTGCCTGAAGCCCAGCCCAACGACTGACAATCTGTGTGACCCTGGGCAAGTCACTCAGTGTCTATGGGCTTTCCACTTTCCTCCGTGGTAAAATGGGCTACCCTGGTAGCTCAGTGGTAAAGAAGCCATCTGCCAAGCAAAAGATGCAAGTTCACCCTCTGGGTTGGGAAGATGCCCTGGAGAAGGAAATAGCATTCCACTCAAGTATTCTTGCCTGGGAAATCCCATGGACAGGGGAGCCTGGCGGGCTACAATCCATGGGGTCACAAAGAGTTGGACGCAACTGAACAACAAAACATTAACAACAGAAGCCTTGGTAAAATGGGGTTTATGGTAGCCCTTTGAATGGCCTTTGGGGGACTCAATGGGAGAAGGAGTGTAGAGCAGCAAGCACGGGACAGGGCACATAGTCTGTGGGCCTGTGTCCACCACCCATTGTCACCTACAGCGAGTAGAGACGAGACCCAGACAGAGGTGGAGGCTGGCTTGTCCAGCACCTGGGATGGCTGCTGGGTGGGTTGGGGAGACAGGGCCCTTGGTGAGTGGAAAGGGCTTTTGTGTTGCCCTAACCAAGTTTAATGGATACAGTTCATTGCTGTTGATGTGTTTGTGTGTATATTCAATTTGTAGCTTCTCCTTTGTCTTTGGATGTGGGGTGTCCTTTTTTTTGGTGGGTTCCAATGTCTTCTTGTTGATGTTTGTTCAATTGCTAGTTGTGATCTTGGTGTTATAAAGATGGTATTAAGTCCGTTTAAAAAGAGAGAAGGGGCTTCCCTGGTAGCTCAGTGGTAAAGAGTATGCCTGCCAATGAAGGAGACGTGGATTTGATCCCTGATGCAGAAAGATCCCACATGCTGCAGAGCAACTAAGCCCATGAGCCACAACTATGGAGCCTGTGCTCTAGAGCCTTGGAGCCACAACTGTTGAGCCCGTGTGCTGCAACTACTGAAGTCCGTGTGCTTTAGAGCCCAAGTCACTACAACAAGAAGCCTGCTCACCTCAGCTAGAGAGTAGCCCCTACTCCCTGCAACTAGAGAAGAGCCTGCAGCAGCAGTGAAAACCCAGAATAGCCAAAAATAAATAAATAAAAATAATAATAAAAAGAGAGAATAAAATAATAATAATAAAAAAAACTAAAAAAGAATAAAAGAGAGAGAGAGAAGAATGCCTGTGCCTGAAGCCCAGCCCAACGACTGACAATCTGTGTGACCCTGGGCAAGTCACTCAGTGTCTATGGGCTTTCCACTTTCCTCCGTGGTAAAATGGGCTACCCTGGTAGCTCAGTGGTAAAGAAGCCATCTGCCAAGCAAAAGATGCAAGTTCACCCTCTGGGTTGGGAAGATGCCCTGGAGAAGGAAATAGCATTCCACTCAAGTATTCTTGCCTGGGAAATCCCATGGACAGGGGAGCCTGGCGGGCTACAATCCATGGGGTCACAAAGAGTTGGACGCAACTGAACAACAAAACATTAACAACAGAAGCCTTGGTAAAATGGGGTTTATGGTAGCCCTTTGAATGGCCTTTGGGGGACTCAATGGGAGAAGGAGTGTAGAGCAGCAAGCACGGGACAGGGCACATAGTCTGTGGGCCTGTGTCCACCACCCATTGTCACCTACAGCGAGTAGAGACGAGACCCAGACAGAGGTGGAGGCTGGCTTGTCCAGCACCTGGGATGGCTGCTGGGTGGGTTGGGGAGACAGGGCCCTTGGTGAGTGGAAAGGTTGTCCTGAGGGAGAAGGAAGGACTCCCAGGTCCCCAGACCCTCCTCTTCTACCCAGAGTCAGAGCCGGAGCCCCCTGCGCCCCAAATCCCAGAGGCCCCCACACCCGACGTGCCCGTCTGGAACATTGGAGCCTTCACACTACTTGACGGGAAGCTGGTGCTGCTTGGGAATGAGGAGGAGGTAAGAGGGGCCACCCGGGCCAAGGAAGAGCAAGGAAGGAAGGGAGACTGAACAGTGGTAAGAGGGGAGCCAGGGGGGCAGAACAGAAAGGCGTCCACCTCTCCCCGTGTCTGTCGGCTTGCCTCCGCTTTCTGACCACCCGCTCCTGTTGGAGGACAGGGTCCTCGCCAGCTCCGGATGGGGAGCGCTAGTTCGGAGAGCAGCCTCCATGTGGCCTTAGGGAACCTCAAGGATCCAGGTAAGCTTGAGAGGTGGGGAGGGCGGGGACATTTGGGAGCCTGTTAAAGTGGGGAATAATCCCCCCCACCCCATCTTCCACCCCTGACCACCCACAGATCGGATCCCTGGAAAGACTGAGCCAGAGGCTGCTGGGCCCAACCAGGTGCACAATGTTCGGGTAAGTGGTAGGTGGAGTGGAGAGCAAAGACTTGCAGACTCTCAGAGGTGAAAGAGGGGACTTTTCCCGTGTGATCTTTTTTTCTTTTTTAAAGATTTATTTATTTATTTATTTTGGGCGGGGGTCGGGTTGGGGAGGGAGGGGAGCGGGCGGGCCACTTCTATTGGTCTTTCATTTCTCCATTTTCATCTGTCTTAGTTCTTTGGCTCCTGTGGGCCTCCCATTGCGGTGGCGTCTGTCGTTGCAGAGCACCGGCTCTGGGCGCATACGCTCCAGAGCTCTGGCTCGGTAATTGGACACATCAGTCCAGCCGCTCCGCGGCACGTGGGATCTTCCCAGGCCAGGGCTCGAACCAGCGCCCCTTGCACTGCAAGGCAGTGTCCTTACCCAGTGGACCACCAGGGGAAGCCCCCGTGTGATCTTTTTTAATTATTTTTTTTACTTTAAAATTTTTTTATGTATGGCTACGCTGTTGTTGCTATGCACAGGTTTTCTCTAGTTGCGGCGAGTGGAGGCTACTCTTCCTTGCAGTGTGCAGGCTTCTCATCGCAGTGGCTTCTTTTGTTGCAAAACATGGGCTATAGGTACCTGGGCTTTGGTAGTTGCAGCACGCAGGCTCAATCATTGCAGCTCACGGGCTCTAGAGCACAGGCTCCATGACGTGGCGCTCTGGTCTGAGTTGCTCCGATGGCATGTGGGATCTTCCCATACCAGGGGTGGAGCCCATGTCCCTGCAATGGCAGAGGGCTTCTTATCCACTACACCACCAGGGAAGTCCTCCTAGGCCATCTCAACCAGGTTACTGACCCTCTCTGGGTCACAGGGTCCCTATCTGTCCAAAGGAGCCGCAGAGAGAAGATTCTTCTTGAGGCTGTTATTGAAAACCCTTAGAGAATGTAGGACAGCCTATGATTGGTGCTTTAGAAATGGCAGCTCTTGGTTGCCTGTAGCAGTCTTGCAAATATAGTCTTTGCTTGTGATTTCCCCCAAGACCAACCGATCGGATCCCTGGAAAGACTGAGCCAGAGGCTGCTGGGCCCAACCAGGTGCACAATGTTCGGGTAAGTGGTAGGTGGAGTGGAGAGCAAAGACTTGCAGACTCTCAGAGGTGAAAGAGGGGACTTTTCCCGTGTGATCTTTTTTTCTTTTTTAAAGATTTATTTATTTATTTATTTTGGGCGGGGGTCGGGTTGGGGAGGGAGGGGAGCGGGCGGGCCACTTCTATTGGTCTTTCATTTCTCCATTTTCATCTGTCTTAGTTCTTTGGCTCCTGTGGGCCTCCCATTGCGGTGGCGTCTGTCGTTGCAGAGCACCGGCTCTGGGCGCATACGCTCCAGAGCTCTGGCTCGGTAATTGGACACATCAGTCCAGCCGCTCCGCGGCACGTGGGATCTTCCCAGGCCAGGGCTCGAACCAGCGCCCCTTGCACTGCAAGGCAGTGTCCTTACCCAGTGGACCACCAGGGGAAGCCCCCGTGTGATCTTTTTTAATTATTTTTTTTACTTTAAAATTTTTTTATGTATGGCTACGCTGTTGTTGCTATGCACAGGTTTTCTCTAGTTGCGGCGAGTGGAGGCTACTCTTCCTTGCAGTGTGCAGGCTTCTCATCGCAGTGGCTTCTTTTGTTGCAAAACATGGGCTATAGGTACCTGGGCTTTGGTAGTTGCAGCACGCAGGCTCAATCATTGCAGCTCACGGGCTCTAGAGCACAGGCTCCATGACGTGGCGCTCTGGTCTGAGTTGCTCCGATGGCATGTGGGATCTTCCCATACCAGGGGTGGAGCCCATGTCCCTGCAATGGCAGAGGGCTTCTTATCCACTACACCACCAGGGAAGTCCTCCTAGGCCATCTCAACCAGGTTACTGACCCTCTCTGGGTCACAGGGTCCCTATCTGTCCAAAGGAGCCGCAGAGAGAAGATTCTTCTTGAGGCTGTTATTGAAAACCCTTAGAGAATGTAGGACAGCCTATGATTGGTGCTTTAGAAATGGCAGCTCTTGGTTGCCTGTAGCAGTCTTGCAAATATAGTCTTTGCTTGTGATTTCCCCCAAGACCAACCGATCTTCCAGGATACCCTGGACAGGGAGAGGAAAGGACCTAAGGAGGGAACATAGGGTTCTGCCCAGCTGACATCCCCCTCCCCACAGGGGCTGCTCAAGCGTCTGAAAGAGAAGAAAAAAGTCAAGTCGGAGCTAGGAGCCAATGCTTCCCGGGATGGGTAAGGGTCTGGGGAGCTAGAGGGGCTGCGATTCAACACGGCCCCTCCCACTCCTCCTACCTATCATTCTGACCTTTACCAAATACACGCTTTGGGCCTCTGTGTCCTACCCCTTGTTGGCCAGTGCTGGGGCCAAGGATCCTTAGCACGGAGCCAGACCTCCCCTGAAGGGTGGGAGCAGAGTGTGACCCAGTAACTCTCAGCTTGGTCTGGGAGTGAGCGTATTGGGAAGGGACTCTTGATTGAGTTGTGAAGGAGGCATGCTTGTGTGACTGCATGCTGGGTCGTGTCCGACCCCACAGACTGTAGCCCACCAGGCTCCTCTATCTGTGGGGTTTTCCTGGTAAGAATACTAGAGTGGGTTGCCATTTCCTCCTCCAGGAAGATCTGAAAGCTAGAGGGAAGTCAGTTAAGCCAGAAAGGGCAGGGAAGGCATTCCGGGCAGAGGGAACAGCAAGTGCAAAGGTCAAGAGGACAATTGAAATGACAAAAACAAGGCCAATGTGACTGGAATACCGACAGTGAGGAATTAAGTGTCAAAAGGATGGAATCAAGTCCGGTTTAGGTTCAAGTTCACCCTGGCTCCCGTCCACCCTTCAGGCTGTAGGGAGGCAGGTTGTAGGGGTAGGAGGAGTAGGTAGGAATGACAGCTTGTTCATGTGCGCCTTCGCCAGACCCCCCAGTGCTCTGGGCTCTCGGGAATCGTTGGCCACCCTCTCCGAACTGGACCTGGCGGCCGAGCGGGACGTTCGGGTCTGGCCCCTGCACCGGAGTCTCCTGGAGGAGCCCCACTGCTTTCAGGTAAGTGCAGGCAACTCTGCACCTCGCCTTTGCCTCCACCCTGGGCCTCATCCGCACCCTGGGATCCCCCTCCTCAACAGGTAACGTGGGCTGGCGGAACCCGCTGCTTTTCCTGTCGCTCGGCTGCAGAGAGAGACCGCTGGATCGAGGACCTCCGTCGCCAGTTCCAGCCTAGTCAGGTCTGCAGTGCGCAAGGTCGGAGCTGAAGGCCCCGCCCACAGCCCGGGCCCCGCCCCTTCCACCCAGACCCAAATCCCACTCGCGCCACAACTCGTCCCTTCGACACACTTGCCCTCCTACACTTTTGCAATCACCCTGAGATCCTCCCCCGCTTCCAAGAATTATTGGCCTCTTGCACAGCTCGAATTGTATTCAATTCAAGCCCTATTTGCACCCCAGGCGGTCGCCAAGTTTCCAGCCGGCGGCTACTCCTCCATGCCCTGCGGCCCCGATCTCTCCAGGAGGCCAGAAACGCTAGAGGGCTCCCCGCACAGCCAGCGTAGGGCCCCCGTAGTCCCGCTTACCCCCGAGGCCCGGCGACCCCCCGGGAGGAGGGGTCCGGCGCTTCACCTCTCGCGTCCCATATGGAACAGCGACGCCACGCTCCCGTCCCGACTTTGGTCCGCAGGACAACGCGGAGCGAGAAGAGACGTGGCTGAGCGTGTGGGTGCACGAAGTGAAGGGGCTGCCCCGGGCGGCGGCGGCGGCGGCGGCGGGAGTGCGAGCGGAGCTCTGGCTCGACGGAGCCCTGCTGGCGCGCACGACTCCGCGGGCTGGCCCGGGCCAGCTCTTCTGGGCAGAGCGCTTCCACTTTGAGGCGCTGCCGCCAGCGCGCCGCCTGTCGTTGAGACTACGCGGAGCGGGCCCCGGGGACGAGGTACTGGGCCGGGTGACCTTGGCGCTGGAAGAGCTGGGCGTCCCTCGGGCCCCCGCCGCGGGCCTGGAGCGCTGGTTCCCGCTGCTCGGGGCACCCGCGGGCGCGGCGCTGCGGGCACGCATCCGGGCGCGGCGCCTGCGAGTGCTGCCGTCCGAGCGCTACAAGGAGCTGGCGGAGTTCCTCACTTTCCACTACGCGCGCCTCTGCGAGGCGCTCGAACTCGCGCTGTCTGCTCAGGCCAAGGAAGAGCTGGCGGCTGCCATGGTGCGCGTGCTGCGGGCCACCGGCCGGGCTCAGGTGCGACGCCGCGACGGGACGAACCCCGGTGACCTGGGGCTCGCCGATCGCGCCCTCCAAGGGGGTGGTTGGCGGGAAAAGTACCAGAGTGGCACCTTCGAGGGGCAGGGACGCTTGAGGGGCGGGGTCTGAGCTGAGGTTCTGCAAAGTGAGGCTCAAGCCTTCTGCTTTGAGGCGGGGCGTTCCCGTTTGTGAAGAGACCCCGCAGCGAGGGGTGGACCTGGGCAGCAGCTGTGAGGAGCAGAGCTTGTACCCCTAGGGTGAAGGATCCTCCAAGGGATTCCCGCAGGGCAGGGATTCCCACCCCCTGACTCAAACTGCGCCCACCGCAACATAACCCCACTATGCCCAGGCCCTGGTAACTGACCTGGGCACCGCGGAGCTGGCACGCAGTGGAGGCCGGGAGGCCCTGCTGTTCCGGGAAAACACACTGGCCACCAAAGCCATCGACGAGTACATGAAGCTGGTGGCGCAGGATTACCTCCAGGAGACGCTGGGTGAGCAGAGTCGGGCAGGACTCGGAGGCTTAGTTGAGCCCTCTTGGGCACCCGATGGGAGATCTGAGAATCCTTGGGCAGCTTGGAATCTGGGAGTGGATGGTGCCCTGGGGATCCTGGGATCCTGGAGCAAATCGGGCGGTGCCTCAAGACTTTAGGTGCTACCGGAGTAAGTTGGAGATAGAATGGGAGGCTGGGTGTCGCGGGTATGTGGTCATGGTCCGGGTCGCTCTGGCTGTGCTGGGCTGCAGGACAGGTCGTGCAGCGTCTCTGTGCCTCCACCGAGGACTGCGAGGTGGACCCCAGCAAGTGCCCGGCTTCAGATCTGCCCCAGCACCAGACTAGACTGCGGAACAGCTGCAAGGAGGTCTTTGAGAATATCATCCACTCATACAAGTGAGTGTCGTGGTCCCTCTGCCTCTCAGAGCTAACCCTGACTCCAAATTAAGGTTTCCAGATAAAATACGGGATGCCTAGTTAAATGCGATACCACATGTGGGACATACTTAAAAAGAAAACAAAATATTCGTTTTTTAAATCTGAAATTCAAGTTTAACTGTTTATCCTCAAGTTGTATTTGCTGCATCTGGCAACCCATTCCCAATGCCATGCTACCCACCCTCAAGAAACCTGGAACCCAACTCTTGGTCTTCCAGACAACAGGTGACCCCATACCCTAATTCTTTGCCACCTGACCCCAACTAACATAGGGTCTCAAACCTACTGGGGCTTCCCTGGTGGCTCAGACGGTAAGGAATCTGCCTGCAATGCGGGAGGCTCAGGTTCAATCCCTACATCGGGAAGATCCCCTGGAGGAGGGAATGGCAACCCCTCTAGCATTCTTGCCTGGGGAAGCCCATGGACAGAGGATCCTGGCGGGCTTCAGTCCATGGGGATGCGGAGATCAGACATGAACAAGTGACTGACACTTTCATTTCACTCAGTCCTATGATTCCAGTAATGCCATGCCCCCCCCCCCATGACCCCTGACCTTAAGTAACCTTGTATCCCAAATCCCATGTAAGTGGGATTCCTAGGATTCCAGTCTTGACCTTTGACCCTAGGTTAGCCTGTCTGCCTAATGCCATGTCACCTAGAACGTCTACCTCATGATTTCTGAACCTAGATGACTCTGTGACCCCAATCCCATACTACTTCATATCACGTACTGGCTGTCCCCCTTTATGTCGGCTAGGTGGCCTGGGGATCCTGGGATCCCGGGGAGGCTAAATCGGGCGGTGCCTCAAGACTTTAGGTGCTACCGGAGTAAGTTGGAGATAGAATGGGAGGCTGGGTGTCGCGGGTATGTGGTCATGGTCCGGGTCGCTCTGGCTGTGCTGGGCTGCAGGACAGGTCGTGCAGCGTCTCTGTGCCTCCACCGAGGACTGCGAGGTGGACCCCAGCAAGTGCCCGGCTTCAGATCTGCCCCAGCACCAGACTAGACTGCGGAACAGCTGCAAGGAGGTCTTTGAGAATATCATCCACTCATACAAGTGAGTGTCGTGGTCCCTCTGCCTCTCAGAGCTAACCCTGACTCCAAATTAAGGTTTCCAGATAAAATACGGGATGCCTAGTTAAATGCGATACCACATGTGGGACATACTTAAAAAGAAAACAAAATATTCGTTTTTTAAATCTGAAATTCAAGTTTAACTGTTTATCCTCAAGTTGTATTTGCTGCATCTGGCAACCCATTCCCAATGCCATGCTACCCACCCTCAAGAAACCTGGAACCCAACTCTTGGTCTTCCAGACAACAGGTGACCCCATACCCTAATTCTTTGCCACCTGACCCCAACTAACATAGGGTCTCAAACCTACTGGGGCTTCCCTGGTGGCTCAGACGGTAAGGAATCTGCCTGCAATGCGGGAGGCTCAGGTTCAATCCCTACATCGGGAAGATCCCCTGGAGGAGGGAATGGCAACCCCTCTAGCATTCTTGCCTGGGGAAGCCCATGGACAGAGGATCCTGGCGGGCTTCAGTCCATGGGGATGCGGAGATCAGACATGAACAAGTGACTGACACTTTCATTTCATTCAGTCCTATGATTCCAGTAATGCCATGCCCCCAGTCCCATGACCCCTGACCTTAAGTAACCTTGTATCCCAAATCCCATGTAAGTGGGATTCCTAGGATTCCAGTCTTGACCTTTGACCCTAGGTTAGCCTGTCTGCCTAATGCCATGTCACCTAGAACGTCTACCTCATGATTTCTGAACCTAGATGACTCTGTGACCCCAATCCCATACTACTTCATATCACGTACTGGCTGTCACCCCCATTTCATGTCCAGTTACAGTTACCTCCCAAGCACATGGCCTGTGTCCTCATGTGAACCTGTACCCCCAAATCGAAGATCACTGACTCCCGAAGTCCCCACCATGACTACACCACCCTTAAACTCTGACCTTAAACAGATCAATGACCCCAAGCATCATTACCCCCAATGTCTTCTGTCCTGGAACCCAGAATGCAGGTGTCTCCTGGCCCCTGACCTTAGGACTTTGACCTTTATGCCCATATTCTTCTGCCCTTCTGACTATTGCCTCTTCTGTCCCAGTTGGTTCCCAACAGAGCTGGGCACTGTGTTCTCAGGCTGGCGAGAAGCGTGCAGAACGCGTGGTTCTGAGGCTCTGGGCCCCCGCCTGGTCTGTGCCTCTCTCTTCCTGCGGCTCCTGTGTCCTGCCATCCTGTCGCCCAGCCTCTTTGGCCTAGCACCAGAGCACCCGGCGCCCGGCCCGGCCCGCACCCTCACACTGATTGCCAAGGTCATCCAGAACCTAGCCAACCGTGCTCCGTAGGTACTGGGAGGTTGGGAGGCCACGCTGGGGCGGAGGGGTGACAGGTGCCCGACCTGACCCACCCAGTTGGGCTCTGACCCAGGTTTGGTGAGAAGGAAGCCTACATGAGCTTTATGAATACCTTTCTGGAGGATCACGGACCTGCCATGCAACATTTCCTGGACCAAGTGGCCGTGGTGGACGCGGACACAGCACCCACTGGCTACCAGGGCAGCAGTGACCTAGCCCTCCAGCTGGCTGTCCTGCACGCCCAGCTCTGTACCATCTTTGCTGAACTTGACCAGGTATGGCCAGAGCCCAGAGCCTAGAACCTGAGTGAGGAGGGCAAGAGAATAGGGAGCCCTTGGTCCTGGAGAGTTTGCTCAGCATCCTCCCTGCATGCTTTGTCAGGCCACCCGGGACAGCCTGGAACCACTGCCCACCATCCTGCATGCCATCGAGGAGGGCCGACCTGTACCTGTGTCTGTGCCAATGTGTCTCCCAGCACCCCGCGCCCAGATCCCTTCCAGGTAACTGACCTGCCTCCAGTCTGATCCAGTTCTGATGGGTGGGAGTAAGAGAAAGGTCAAATTCATGCACAGGGTCAGGGGTGAAGACAGGATCATGTTCACTGTCAGAAACTTTGTAGGATGAAGGTCAGAGGCTGCAGACAGGGTCATCTCAGGGGTCAGAGAGAGACTTTCTGATAGTGCAGTCAGAGAGGGGGCACTAAGTCCAATTGGAACCTGCAGTAGGCAATGCAGAGATCAGACAGCGGTCATATCTAGGGTCAGAGACAGAAAGTGACACTGTGATCAGCAATGAGGGGCAGATTTCAGGTCAGGCCCAGGGCCAGTTGGCTATGGGCCGAGTCATTTTGGAGGTCAGAAGTTAGGGACCACGTACTTTCAGATGGCAGAGACAAGGTCAGTTGAAGATCAGAGGTTGGGGACAAGTGGGAGTCAGATTGGGAAAGAAGAGGGTACTGTTTTGAGCAGGGGTCAAGCTCCAGCAGGCTTCCAGGTGGCACCCATGGGAAAGAACCAGCCTGCCAATTCAGGAGGCTAGGAGGCTTCAATTCGATCCCTGGGTTGAGAAGATCCCCTGGAGGAGGGCATGGCAACCCATTTCAGAATTCTTGCCTGGAGAATCCTCACGGACAGAGGAGCCTGGTGGGCTACAATTGCAGCCTGTAGTCCATACGATTGCAGAGTCGGACAGACTGAAGTGACTGAGTAATCAGGCCCGCTCTGCCAGATTGGAAGCAGAGGTTACACAGAGGCTCAAGTCAAGGGTAACACTGTCAGTTCAGAGACAGGCTAGAGAGGAATCAAAAGTTAGATTGAAGTGGTAGAAGGGACCTTCAGCCACAGGGTTCGCGGAGAAGTAAAAGATCAGGGGTGGGGTTATTTCTAGTCGGAAGTAGAGATGGGGTCAGTTCAGAAACCGGTGGAAGGTCTGAGCCCCTCCTCCCACCCCCAGCATCTCTGCAGGGGAGAAGCCTGGCTTTTTGGCACCCCGAGACCTCCCAAGCATACTCCTCATCGAGGAGGGCCGACCTGTACCTGTGTCTGTGCCAATGTGTCTCCCAGCACCCCGCGCCCAGATCCCTTCCAGGTAACTGACCTGCCTCCAGTCTGATCCAGTTCTGATGGGTGGGAGTAAGAGAAAGGTCAAATTCATGCACAGGGTCAGGGGTGAAGACAGGATCATGTTCACTGTCAGAAACTTTGTAGGATGAAGGTCAGAGGCTGCAGACAGGGTCATCTCAGGGGTCAGAGAGAGACTTTCTGATAGTGCAGTCAGAGAGGGGGCACTAAGTCCAATTGGAACCTGCAGTAGGCAATGCAGAGATCAGACAGCGGTCATATCTAGGGTCAGAGACAGAAAGTGACACTGTGATCAGCAATGAGGGGCAGATTTCAGGTCAGGCCCAGGGCCAGTTGGCTATGGGCCGAGTCATTTTGGAGGTCAGAAGTTAGGGACCACGTACTTTCAGATGGCAGAGACAAGGTCAGTTGAAGATCAGAGGTTGGGGACAAGTGGGAGTCAGATTGGGAAAGAAGAGGGTACTGTTTTGAGCAGGGGTCAAGCTCCAGCAGGCTTCCAGGTGGCACCCATGGGAAAGAACCAGCCTGCCAATTCAGGAGGCTAGGAGGCTTCAATTCGATCCCTGGGTTGAGAAGATCCCCTGGAGGAGGGCATGGCAACCCATTTCAGAATTCTTGCCTGGAGAATCCTCACGGACAGAGGAGCCTGGTGGGCTACAATTGCAGCCTGTAGTCCATACGATTGCAGAGTCGGACAGACTGAAGTGACTGAGTAATCAGGCCCGCTCTGCCAGATTGGAAGCAGAGGTTACACAGAGGCTCAAGTCAAGGGTAACACTGTCAGTTCAGAGACAGGCTAGAGAGGAATCAAAAGTTAGATTGAAGTGGTAGAAGGGACCTTCAGCCACAGGGTTCGCGGAGAAGTAAAAGATCAGGGGTGGGGTTATTTCTAGTCGGAAGTAGAGATGGGGTCAGTTCAGAAACCGGTGGAAGGTCTGAGCCCCTCCTCCCACCCCCAGCATCTCTGCAGGGGAGAAGCCTGGCTTTTTGGCACCCCGAGACCTCCCCAAGCATACTCCTCTCATCTCCAAGAGTCAATCCCTGCGCAGCGTTCACGGAGCAGGTAGTTGGGCCCGGCCCAGGCTGGAGGAGGAGCAGCCCCCACGGCCGCAACGGAAGGTGCAGCGCACGCAGAGCGTCCCGGCTGGCCGCCCGGCTCGCCGCCGCCGCCCGTCTTCAGGACCGCGGCCGCGACCCAAAGGCTCCCTAGACACCGGACCCGCACCCCGCGGCCGGCCCTGGACTGGAGCCTCAGCATCGCTGCCTCGGAAGTCGTCGGTGCCCTGGCAGCGCCAGCTGGAGCAGCCAAGGGACAAAGACCAGGCACTGGGCACCCACCGACCCGTGGGCAAGGTGATGTATACAACCCAAGTCGGGGCACAGAGTGGGGAGACAGGACTGGAAAGAGACTGAAAAATAGGCAGATCTCGGTTCAAATACCGAGCTTGCGGTGCTCTGTGACCCAGGTCTAAATCAACCCTCTCTGAGCCTCAGTTTCCTCTTCTGTATTATTAGAGCATCATTACCCTATAGGCAGGGTGGTGAGGACAGGCAGAGGACAGGGTACGGGGAGGTCAGGGTCCTTGGGGAAAAGGGGCTTGGCTCAGGTTACGCTGCGCCCTCCCCACAGCTGGCTGAGCTGCAGTGCGAGGTGGCTGCCCTGCGGCAGGATCTGAAGGCGCTGTCCAGCCTGGTGGAGTCGCTCAGCACCCACATCAGGGCCTTGAGCGAGCAGCAGGAGCTGCTTCGGAACCAGCTTCAGCACCTGGATTCCAGGCTGAGAGAAGGGTAAGCCCCGCCCTCTCCATTAGCTCCGCCCCCAGGTGGTGTGGCGTTAGAGATCGGCTTAGGCCCCGCCTCCCAGTCCGTCCCACCCAAATCACTCCAGGCACGGCCACACCCCCACTGCAGGACCTCCCCACCCAACACACCTAGGATCCCCCTCTCGGTGAGCTCCATTCACCCCAAGTCTTCTGGCAGGTCCTCTCGTCCAGTCCCTCAGTCAGCTCCTTTCAAACAAGCTGGGACAGACCCTCCAACTCTTAGTCTGCGCTAGCTCTAGTCTCTTCGCCTCCATCCCGCTCAAGACCCCACGCAGGACTGGCCCAAGCCCCATAGTTGGTTGGTTGGACCTTTCATTCTACCCAATCCAGGCTTAATTCAGACGCTCCTTCTTCAAACGCATCTAGGCCCCACTCCCAGCCTGGATAAACCCCGCCTCCACTCCACGCTCCGCCCCCAGTACCAAACTCCCAACCAGGAGCCACAGAGGAGTTTCTTAGCCTCTGACTCTTTCCTTTTACCCCTGATCCCTGAAGGAACGTGAAGTTGGATCCAGATCGCGATCCTCCAACCAACGAGGGCCACAGGCTGAAAACTCTGGTGAGACCCCTTCCCCCAGCCCAGGGGCAGATCTTGGCTGGGTCAGGGAACAAGAGTTGGGGTGCTGCCCTCCCCTGGCTCTGAGTCCACTGCCTCTGTCTCCCCAGGAGCAGGCCCAGCTGAAGGATACCGTCCAGAGCCTGCAACTTCTTTCCAGGACATCGGGGCCCCGGAGCCAGACCTTGCCCCGCAAAGCCCCCTGCATCAATGGAGACACCACCTGAGTTGCCCATTCGGCCCGACATGCTTTGGGAGCAGAGAGAAAGCAGTCTAAGGGGCCTGTCCACCCCCTGCCTCAAACCCACGTGGCCTGCAGAAGGGAGCGGAGATGTAGGTGCTGATCAGTATGGCATTATCAAGTTGCCCAGTAAAATTTTGATTTCGGTAAAAAAAAAAAAAAAAAGAAAGATCAATGGTTTTTTTACCCCTTAGTGTTACCAATCAGAAAGCAAAGCCACCCTGTCAATCCAGCTCTCCCAAACTCTCTCCCCTAATCAGAGGTCTCAGGGGACGGGGCGATGCAGGGAGATTCTCACCAACTATGTGACCTTAGTTCCTCACTTTCTCAGAGCCTTGATTTCCTCGTTTGTAAAATGGATTTCAAGTTCCTTACACAGTAAAAGACCCATAGTTTAAACTGTTTGACAACAGGTATGGGTCACTGTTAGCACTTGAAAGCCAAGATCTCACCTCTACTAATTTCCAGACCCCAGATGAGAGCATCTTCCTAGGGCTCCAAGTCCCACGTCAGCTCCCTGACACAGTGAGGGTGTGGGTCTGGGAGGCAGAGGAAAGAAGGAGTGGGTAGATATAGAGAAGGTTAAGTTCTGTGTGTGATGGCTGAAAAAATGAATGTGCTTTGGAATCATGGTTGGGCTGATGGGTGGATAAGACAATAGGCAGATGACTAGGTTAGCATTTGCTGGATGTTTGCCCTGGTGGGTGAGTAGTTGAGTAGGTGGTTAGCTGGGGTGGGTACGTTTGTCTAGAAAAGGACTGGGTCATACTAGGAAATAAATATTGGAATTAAATGAGTAAGCAGTTATATATATTGCATGTACATTGATTGAGGTTGCCAATTGGAGGGGTAAGCAGATTTTTGAGGGATCCAACCCAAGGGGCTGAAAACTCTGGTGAGACCCCTTCCCCCAGCCCAGGGGCAGATCTTGGCTGGGTCAGGGAACAAGAGTTGGGGTGCTGCCCTCCCCTGGCTCTGAGTCCACTGCCTCTGTCTCCCCAGGAGCAGGCCCAGCTGAAGGATACCGTCCAGAGCCTGCAACTTCTTTCCAGGACATCGGGGCCCCGGAGCCAGACCTTGCCCCGCAAAGCCCCCTGCATCAATGGAGACACCACCTGAGTTGCCCATTCGGCCCGACATGCTTTGGGAGCAGAGAGAAAGCAGTCTAAGGGGCCTGTCCACCCCCTGCCTCAAACCCACGTGGCCTGCAGAAGGGAGCGGAGATGTAGGTGCTGATCAGTATGGCATTATCAAGTTGCCCAGTAAAATTTTGATTTCGGTAAAAAAAAAAAAAAAAAGAAAGATCAATGGTTTTTTTACCCCTTAGTGTTACCAATCAGAAAGCAAAGCCACCCTGTCAATCCAGCTCTCCCAAACTCTCTCCCCTAATCAGAGGTCTCAGGGGCCAGGCGATGCAGGGAGATTCTCACCAACTATGTGACCTTAGTTCCTCACTTTCTCAGAGCCTTGATTTCCTCGTTTGTAAAATGGATTTCAAGTTCCTTACACAGTAAAAGACCCATAGTTTAAACTGTTTGACAACAGGTATGGGTCACTGTTAGCACTTGAAAGCCAAGATCTCACCTCTACTAATTTCCAGACCCCAGATGAGAGCATCTTCCTAGGGCTCCAAGTCCCACGTCAGCTCCCTGACACAGTGAGGGTGTGGGTCTGGGAGGCAGAGGAAAGAAGGAGTGGGTAGATATAGAGAAGGTTAAGTTCTGTGTGTGATGGCTGAAAAAATGAATGTGCTTTGGAATCATGGTTGGGCTGATGGGTGGATAAGACAATAGGCAGATGACTAGGTTAGCATTTGCTGGATGTTTGCCCTGGTGGGTGAGTAGTTGAGTAGGTGGTTAGCTGGGGTGGGTACGTTTGTCTAGAAAAGGACTGGGTCATACTAGGAAATAAATATTGGAATTAAATGAGTAAGCAGTTATATATATTGCATGTACATTGATTGAGGTTGCCTGAGACTCTTGGGCAGCGCAGTGGGGAAACAATAATGAACTAGACAGATGTATTCCTGTACTCATGGAACTTACACTCTAGTGGAGAAGATAAACCTGCAATTGATAGATAGGTGTTTGGGTGGCAGGATGAAAGGACTATGTGCAGAGATGGGTGGGTGCTTATTTCATTGTATGGGTAAGTAGGTGTTTACTTGGGTAGGGCATGGATGAGGAGGTAGATGAGAGGTGGATGGTTGGTTTCAGTGGGTGTTTGGATGGATGGGTAGATGGATAGGTGGTTGGAAGGGTAGACAACTGGGTGGTTAGTTGACTGGATGGGTAGATGTGTGGTTGATCGGGTGTGTGGATAAATGGGTGGAGAGATGAATGGGTGGTTGGACATGTGGATGGTGATGGTTGGAAGAAATAGCATTGTGTGCATTATGGGGTAGTCCTGGCAATTGTGATCCTGGGAGTTGGGTGGAGAAGGGGACTTAGCACTGGAGACCTTGGGCAGGTCTAGGGGCATGGAAGTACTGAAGCCCACTGTAGGTAAGGCAGAATGGGGAATGAGCTTGTGGTTGGAAGGTAGCTGATTGGGAGCAGGGGACTGAAGGCTAGGGGCTGGCCATGCGAAGTCCTCAATGACCTATGAATGACCCATGGGGGAACTTCTCTGCCCCTTCCTCACTCTTCTGCTACAGTTAGCGGGCCTAGCATTAGAAGAACCAGTAGGGTGATGAAGAGCCATTGGGGGCAGGAGGACAAGAGTGTTGTCATGGTAACAGAGCCTCTCCCTGGACTCTCAGGTCGCGCGGGCCCTTTAAGGGTGGTCACCGCCTGGCCACTCCCAAAATGGCGGCGCGCCTGTTGGCTGCCCCCCCACTGAGGTGGCGCGGGGGGGGGGGAGGGGGGCGCCCCGGACCTCCCCATCATGGCGGCGCGGCGGGGCTGTCGCGCTGAGGTCACGGCGGCGCGCCGGGGGGGCGGGGCTGCGGGGGGAGCGATTTAAAGGGACAATGTTCCCCGAGCGGTGGAGGCGGCGGCGGGTGCGGAGGCCGCGGCACCGGCACCGGGAGCGGCAAGAGCGATAGCGGCAGCGACTGTACATTGATTGAGGTTGCCTGAGACTCTTGGGCAGCGCAGTGGGGAAACAATAATGAACTAGACAGATGTATTCCTGTACTCATGGAACTTACACTCTAGTGGAGAAGATAAACCTGCAATTGATAGATAGGTGTTTGGGTGGCAGGATGAAAGGACTATGTGCAGAGATGGGTGGGTGCTTATTTCATTGTATGGGTAAGTAGGTGTTTACTTGGGTAGGGCATGGATGAGGAGGTAGATGAGAGGTGGATGGTTGGTTTCAGTGGGTGTTTGGATGGATGGGTAGATGGATAGGTGGTTGGAAGGGTAGACAACTGGGTGGTTAGTTGACTGGATGGGTAGATGTGTGGTTGATCGGGTGTGTGGATAAATGGGTGGAGAGATGAATGGGTGGTTGGACATGTGGATGGTGATGGTTGGAAGAAATAGCATTGTGTGCATTATGGGGTAGTCCTGGCAATTGTGATCCTGGGAGTTGGGTGGAGAAGGGGACTTAGCACTGGAGACCTTGGGCAGGTCTAGGGGCATGGAAGTACTGAAGCCCACTGTAGGTAAGGCAGAATGGGGAATGAGCTTGTGGTTGGAAGGTAGCTGATTGGGAGCAGGGGACTGAAGGCTAGGGGCTGGCCATGCGAAGTCCTCAATGACCTATGAATGACCCATGGGGGAACTTCTCTGCCCCTTCCTCACTCTTCTGCTACAGTTAGCGGGCCTAGCATTAGAAGAACCAGTAGGGTGATGAAGAGCCATTGGGGGCAGGAGGACAAGAGTGTTGTCATGGTAACAGAGCCTCTCCCTGGACTCTCAGGTCGCGCGGGCCCTTTAAGGGTGGTCACCGCCTGGCCACTCCCAACATGGCGGCGCGCCTGTTGGCTGCCCCACTGAGGTGGCGCGGGGAGGGGCGCCCCGGACCTCCCCATCATGGCGGCGCGGCGGGGCTGTCGCGCTGAGGTCACGGCGGCGCGCCGGGGGGGCGGGGCGGCGGGGGGAGCGATTTAAAGGGACAATGTCCCCCGAGCGGTGGAGGCGGCGGCGGTTGCGGAGGCCGCGGCACCGGCACCGGGAGCGGCAAGAGCGATAGCGGCAGCGACGGCCGCACCAAAGAAGGGAGCGCCGAGCCCCGACGCCCAGCCGGCGGAGCCGCCTCCCTGGTGAGGCCCGGCCCGGCCTGGGGAGCCCGCGGGCGGGGCGGAGCCGGCACAGGGAGGGGGAGGCCCGGGCCGGGCCGGGCCAGGCGGGACCCCCCGGGGCGGGGGGCGGGGCGGGGCCTGCAGGGGCGGGGCCTGGTCGGGGGCGGGGCCGCACAGGTTGGGGGGAGGAGCGGGGGTCTTGGGGCAGGTGCCCCCCCCACCTCGGCGCGTCCCGCGGGGTCTCCCGCCCCGAGGTGCACGGGCGGAGGGCGCATCGCATGGACCCTGGCGCCCCGAGGGGTGCGCTGGCGCGGCGCCGCCACCAACCCTGCGATCCCCCGGGGGCGTCCAGGAGGGAACCCCCTTCCCCACGCTGCCAAAGTGCTCCGAAGTTGCGGTCCCGCCCGATCCCGGCGGGCAGTGCCCATCCGGTGGGCACCCGCAGGTGCTTCCTCGGGGCCTGGGCAGGGACCCCCCCAGGGACCCTACCACCACAACGGCCAGTCCACGGACGGGCCCCCTGGGAGCCCCCAAGCTCCCGAGGGCAGCGCCTGCAGCCAGGCCTGGAGCCCCGGCCCCGCCCCGGTTGCCTGGGCTCGGCCTCCCCACCGTCTCCCTGGGGAGGGCGCCTCATTCCTGCCCTTCACTTTCCGCCGTTACCTTGAAGGTATTTATAGGTAGAGAAGACAGCCCCCACTCCCTTGGCCTCCCCAGGGTCCTCATTTCTAGACCAGGAATCCCATCCTTCCCTTCTTGCCCGCTGACTAGAGAGATCTAGGAAGGGTGGGATGGAGGACCCCAGGCTGGGTATGCATGAGGGGTCATGTGGGGGTGGAGCAAGGGGGTTAAGGCTGGGGTCACTTGAGGCTGAGTGAGAGGGTGAAGGGGTTAATGCTGGAGCACCCTCAGGTTGCCGGTGGCTGGAGGGCTGGAGTGTGGGAAAGTGAGGGGAAACTGATTCAGGCAACAGGAGCGAGAAAGTGCGGGGGTAATGATGGGGGGACTTGAGACATGTGCAGGATCAGAGTGTACAAGCGCTGAGGCATGCACACAGGATATGCATGTGCATGGAAGAGAGGGCCCAACTGAGAAAAGTGCAACAGTGAATGAATGAGGGGAGGCATCTAGTAGAAGTGACAGGATTCAGGCTGCAAGGAAGCCAGGTGGCTGAGCATGCTGTAAAATGGGGAAGACGGAGGTTGTGCAGGATCTGGGTGGAGAGAAGTTATGGACAAAAGAGGAGCAATGCTGAGGTTAGGGGCCTCAGAGATCCATGCTGTGAGGATAGAGCCTCAGCACCATGTGATTGCTTACCTGTGCTCAGGGGTACACTGAGGCACCAAGGCGCAAGGGTGAGGCCTGAGGCTTCGAGGAAGGAGAAACTGACACAGAATCCCTTTCCAGCCACCCCTAAGCACCTGTCTCTCTGCCCGCAGACCGACAATGCCTCGCTGAGCCGGGCCGGCAGCTGAGTGGAGCCAAGCAGAGAGCATCTATGGACGGGCCCCTGGCAGGTGGCCTGGCCGCCCCAGATCGTCCTCGAGGCCCTGAGAGACTCCCTGGCCCAGCACCGAGGGAGGATATTGAAGGTGGGGCCGAGGTTGCCGAGGGGGAAGGTTGCATCTTCCGGTCTGCGCATTACCTGCCTGTCACCAAGGAGGGCCCGCGAGACATTCTGGATGGCAGAGGTGGCATTTCTGGTAAGAGGGTGGGCCCTGTGGCCCTAGAGGGGGAGCATCTAGCCAGGTCCCCAAGGCTCAGGGAGGGACCGAGTCTCCCAGGCTAGCAGGGGCTGAGTTGGGATCCTGATTCTGCTGGGATTTAGAGCCTTTGTATTCTGCTTAGTTTTCCATTTTACAGAGGTCCTAGGAGCTAATGACCTGATCAAGGCTCCCTGGAGGAGGGCAGGGAACTGGGACTTGACTCAGGTCTGCCTACTAGTCTGAGCCTACTCATTGGTTCCAGGTGCCCAACTTAGTCCCCCCAACTTTCCTTCCCTGAGCCTACTTGTTCTCCAGGCATATACCCCCATTCCCATCAGTCTGTTCCTTCTTGCTGCACTGTCTTGGTGAGTTCTGCTCCTCAGCCATGGGCGCAAACAATGTGTGCCCCCTAGTGGCCGGGGAGAGACTGGGCAGTCAGAGATGACAGCCATCCCTGTAGGCCTCGGTTTCCCCACAAATGGGGATCTCATACTGTCCCCACCTCAAGAGTTGTTATTCCTTCATTAAATACTCAGCCACTACCATGTACCAGGCTCTGTTTGAGGCACTGGGGGTACAGCTGTAAGCGAAAGTGGCAGAAGTCCCTACTCTCTCAGGGACCCGACATTCTAATAGGGGAGACAGACAACGAGCAACTATAAAAACATAGGGGGCAGGTAGTGACAGGTGCTATGACGGTATTAAACAAAGAGCCAAGACCATGCCTGGGGGACCTGGGAAAGCCTCCCTGAGGGGGTGAAGTTTGAGCAGAGCATGGCATGAATGGTGGGCAGGGCAAGCTGAGGTGGGCAGGGAACAGCACGTGCAAAGGCCCTGTGGTAAGGCGGAGCCTGGTGTCTTCAAGGGCCAGGCCTGGTGTAGCCGAAGAGTACTGGGTGCAATGTAGCCAGATGTGCTGTATGTCTCTCTTCGTCTCCTTGGCCTGCTCTAAAGGCCTTGGTTTCCAGGAATGTCCAAGCACCTCATCAGGGGTCTCCTACCCGCCAAGCCCTTTAGATAATCATTTCATGTCATTCTCGAAAGAGCCCTGTGGGGTGACCTCAGTTTTTATTATCCACTGTTAGCGATGGGGAGACTCAGATCCTGAAGTGTCAAATCAGTTGCCCAAGGGCCCACAGCCAGGCAGTAACCTGGGCTTGACAGCCCTTGTCCTCACCACCACCCTGTTTCAGGGCATCCTTGATCTGCCCCAGCTCCTGATGTTTACAGAGCACCCCTCCAGGGACGGGTACTGGGGTGCAGCCAGTGACCAAGCATATACTCCATCTCCACCCCATGGGACCCTGCTATCCGGGGTCAGACAGACAGACCTTAGCAACTCCCTCCTCCGAACTGTCCACAGCCAACGTCCAGAGAGAGGCAGGACCATGGCCCAGGTCATGCAGTTGGCCAGAGCAGCTGACCTGGACTCTGTGAGAGTCCTGGGAAACAGACTCTGGGGCCTGGAGCCCACTCTGGGTCTGGTTCTGAGCAATTGGGCATTCTACTCTACCTGGCAGAAGTCCCAGGTCTGGGGACTTCCCTGGTGGTCCGTGCAGTGGTTAAAACTCCATGCTTCCACTGCAGAGGGCATGGGTTCGATTCCTAGTTAGGGAACTAAGATCCCACAAGCCATGTGGTGTGGCAAAAAAAAAAAAAGAAGAAGTCCCAGGTCTGGAGAGAGGGAGCAAGTAGATAGGTGGGTAGGCGTGAGCTCACTCCCCCCGGGGAATCCACCAGGGTCCAAGTCATATTCCTGGGGAGGAGGTGGGGTGTGGCTGCAGAAGGGGCCAGGTCTACTCCTACTGGTATTACTGAGCATTTGGGGCAGGGGGCGAGGGTGGTTGACTTGGAGGAGTGTCCTAGCCCAGAAGCTGGAAAAGGGCCTCGGCTTTGGACACGGCGTCTCCCCCACTGCCCTCTCAGCCCATTCCACCCCTCCTTCCCTAGGCACCTGCCCTAGGAGTCTTGTGATGCCTATAAATAGGAACAGCCTTGGAGGCTGCTGTTGCATGCTGAAGCCTGGGCCCTCCTTCACACCCACCTAGTCCTGGGAGCCCCTCAAGAGCACCCCTGGAGGGGCCGCCTCCAAACTCCTCCACCTGGACATGAATGAATCCACCGCCTCCTCTGTCCTCCCTGACGGCCATTGCCCTGGAGCCTCCACAGCGTCACCTGCAGCCCCTCCCCCAGGGACGGGCCTCTCCAGTTGCCTCCTGGTGCGCCCAAAGCTTGAGGGGGAGGGCTGGGATGGTCTGTATGGATTGCTAAAGAATCTGGTGCGTGCTGGCCCTGGGGCCGGGGGCCTCGGGGATGAACACTGCATCATTTCTGCCCTCGTGTACCCAGAGTGAGTGGGCCTGACACTCTCGGTCAAGGCTCCAGCTTCCAACCTGGGACACATCCAAGCCAGCCCTGAACCCCCCTGCTCGAGGTAAATCTCCCGTCCTTCCCCTCACCACCGACTCTCTGCATCAGGCATTTACTCTGTGATCTTCCGTGGCACCCGTCGCTGGCCCTTCGAGACTAGGGCCATAGCTGTTGCCTTCATACCGAGGAGGAAACAGGGGTGGAGCAGGAAAGGCATGCCCTTCGGGTTCCTGCTTGGCCTTGACCTGACTGATGTCTGGATTCTTGGCCACTCTGCCAGGCTGCCTGGCCTGGGCTTCAGACTGCTCACGGACACCCTTCTCATTTGCAGTCTCTCATTTTCAAGCCCTCTCAGGGACCCCAGATGGCAGGAGCCAGTGAGGGCCCCTTGGCATGGCCACCACTGAGGGCTGCATCCAAGGTGCCTTTCCGGACCCATAGAGACTTCTGGTCCCCCCACCGGTGGTAGAGGCTGCGGATGAGCCCCCAGCACCCCACCAAGTGTCTCGGACATGAGGCCGTGCTCCGTCTGCTTCCTCCAAAGTCACTGCCACTAAAAATAGGAGCTTCACTGGAGCCGATCAAACAAAGAGGCCAGTTCGGCCCCCCTGGCTCACGGAATTCTTAGACAATGGCAATCGCAGAACCGTCGAATCTGGGACACTCGGAATCTCAGGAGCTTGGGGTCCCAGAATCTCAGAATCAGGACACCTGGACCCTCAGACCTGCGCCTCTAGGCTGTGCTGGAGCATGCTGCCGTGAACCCACTGGCCTCTTCCAAGAAGCTCACGTCTGGGATTGTTGTGTTCTCCAGAGACCCATCTCTTGGGGTCTTGCTCCCTTAGCTGGTCCAGGCCTTCATTTCCCAGCCCTCGAACCTTCTTCAGCACTCCCCCGACTCCATCCTCCTACCCCGACCCTTGCATCCGAGCTCACCCCTGACCCGGCCCCACTCCCTATCCGTCTACCCAAGAGCTTCTCAGATGGAGGAGGTTCTGCCCTCAGGGGACAATGTGGCCATGTCTGAAGACAATTTCGGTTGTCATAACTGCAGGCTCAAGGGTAGGGGCTGGGGGTGGTTCCTGGCATCTGGTTTTTCCCAGCTTCCAACCTGGGACACATCCAAGCCAGCCCTGAACCCCCCTGCTCGAGGTAAATCTCCCGTCCTTCCCCTCACCACCGACTCTCTGCATCAGGCATTTACTCTGTGATCTTCCGTGGCACCCGTCGCTGGCCCTTCGAGACTAGGGCCATAGCTGTTGCCTTCATACCGAGGAGGAAACAGGGGTGGAGCAGGAAAGGCATGCCCTTCGGGTTCCTGCTTGGCCTTGACCTGACTGATGTCTGGATTCTTGGCCACTCTGCCAGGCTGCCTGGCCTGGGCTTCAGACTGCTCACGGACACCCTTCTCATTTGCAGTCTCTCATTTTCAAGCCCTCTCAGGGACCCCAGATGGCAGGAGCCAGTGAGGGCCCCTTGGCATGGCCACCACTGAGGGCTGCATCCAAGGTGCCTTTCCGGACCCATAGAGACTTCTGGTCCCCCCACCGGTGGTAGAGGCTGCGGATGAGCCCCCAGCACCCCACCAAGTGTCTCGGACATGAGGCCGTGCTCCGTCTGCTTCCTCCAAAGTCACTGCCACTAAAAATAGGAGCTTCACTGGAGCCGATCAAACAAAGAGGCCAGTTCGGCCCCCCTGGCTCACGGAATTCTTAGACAATGGCAATCGCAGAACCGTCGAATCTGGGACACTCGGAATCTCAGGAGCTTGGGGTCCCAGAATCTCAGAATCAGGACACCTGGACCCTCAGACCTGCGCCTCTAGGCTGTGCTGGAGCATGCTGCCGTGAACCCACTGGCCTCTTCCAAGAAGCTCACGTCTGGGATTGTTGTGTTCTCCAGAGACCCATCTCTTGGGGTCTTGCTCCCTTAGCTGGTCCAGGCCTTCATTTCCCAGCCCTCGAACCTTCTTCAGCACTCCCCCGACTCCATCCTCCTACCCCGACCCTTGCATCCGAGCTCACCCCTGACCCGGCCCCACTCCCTATCCGTCTACCCAAGAGCTTCTCAGATGGAGGAGGTTCTGCCCTCAGGGGACAATGTGGCCATGTCTGAAGACAATTTCGGTTGTCATAACTGCAGGCTCAAGGGTAGGGGCTGGGGGTGGTTCCTGGCATCTGGTGGGTGGAGGCCAGGGGTGCCACTGAAGATTCCACAGTGCATAAGATGCCCCCCACCCCACCCCAGAGAATGACTTGGCCTCACCACTGAGCAGCATCAAGACTGAGAAGCTGTTCTAAATGATGCAAATTCCTGTGTCCCCATCACCACCCTCGCCTCCCGGAGGCCACACGCCAGTCACAAGCCTTCTCTCAGGCTCAGCAAAGAGACCCTTGGCAGGGATCACAGCTTGCTGACCCCACTCTCTACCCTCACCAGCTCGGAATTCTTTGGCCCCTAACAGTCAGCTCTCAATCTCCTGGGCAAATTGGAAAGTAAGGGATTGGAGAAAGTATCCATACGAACCCCGGCACTTAGCCCTCTTTCTGGACCATCCTCAAATTGAAGCTAATCCAGCAACTGTATCTGTTGGGCTCTGGACGGGGCACAAGTTCCCCCGGTGGGTTAACCTTGGCCCCAGAAACTGGCCTGAGCCCTAATTGGCACGCTCGCCTGCATCAGGCGGGCACAGCGTGCAGAGGAGGTACAGGCCAGGATTCCTGTGGTCGCTCCAGGCATTGGCTCCGCAGGCGGATAATGGAGAGTTGGCTTAACCTGTGTGAGGGTTCCTAGGAGGGATGTGCTTCCAGGTTGTGGGGCCAGAAGGGGGTCTGGGAGGCAGGAGGCCAGGACAGGCCCTCTGCAGGTCAGGCTCCAGGCGTCCTCATTCTTCATCTGGCAAGTATTGATTGAGTTCCTTGCCATGTGCCAGGCACTGAAATGTGGCAGTGAGCGAGGCCCCGGGGCAGGAGTAGGGCAGCTGATGTGCTAATAGAGGACACAGGCAATTTCAGAGAGTGCTAAGAAAAAAAAAAAAATAGGCAATGAGTGAGAAACTCAGGGTTTAGCAAATGCCCCCAGAGAAAGGTTCTCCAGGCAGAGGGAATAGCTAGTGTAAAGGCCCTGAGGCCGGAAAGAGTTAAGTGGGCTTGAGGCTTCATAAGCAGTCTGGGCAGAGAGAGAGGGAGGAGAGAAGGAGACGGAGGTGAGGCTGGAAAGACCTGTAGAGGTCTGACCTCCGCAGGGCCTTGCAGGTGTTAGTTGGGAATGTAGTTTTTACTGTAGGTTTGATGATGAGCCAGGCATTTTTTACCAGGGTGTGACTTTAAGAAAAAATCACCTTGGCTGCCAGGTCGGGGGCAAAAAGAGGAAGGCTGAAGGAAGAATGCCCTGATGGTCCCCTAGGAAAGCCAAGGGGGCTCCTCCAGAGAAACCCCGTCGGGGCTTAGGAGTGCAGAGGCCAGAGGCCTCTCAGGGGAGAGGGACGCGGAGCCGGCTGGGCCCTTCCAAGGTGCCTGGCCGGGCTCCCGGAGCTGGGGTGCTATGAAGGGCCCCAGCCGGGGGACCCTAACCCCTCAGGGTCTCCCCTCTCTGTTGCAGATGGGCAGCCCCATCCTGGCCTCAGCGAAGCCCTCCCCCGTGCCACCTCCGCCACCCATCGGATCAGCAGCTGGTGAGTTGCCGCGCTGGCCCTGACCTCAGGGAGGGCAGGGGGGTGAGCAGGACACGCCTAGGCCCGAGAGAAGCCCCCAGCAGTGAGGACGGGGATAGGAGGGCATCAGGAGGCCAGACAGAAGGAGGTGGCTCCCTGCAGGCCAGCCCCTGGGCGCTGGCAGGGGGTGGAGGGAGGACCGGGGCCAACACAGACAGTCAACTCTCATTATCCCTGCCAGGAGCAGGAAGGTTGGACCCTTGGAGTCCTGTCTCTGCCAAGTGACCCTTAGAATAATGTTCAGCCTCTCTGAGTCTCAGTTTCCCCGTCTGTAAGTGGAATCCCCAAGATGCCTCCCACAGCCTCACCTCAAAAACCCGAGGGACGCTGGGTCGGAGCAGGAATCGACAGCAGTTCTGATGGCAGCAACCTTTTATTAAACGGCTTGAAGCTGTTAGTTGCTCACGTCTGACTCTTTGCAACCCCATGGCCTGTAGCCCAGCAGGCTCTTCTGTCTATGGGATTCGCCAGGCAAGAATACTGGAGTGGGTGGCCATTCCCTTCTCTAGGGGATCTTCCCGACCCAGGGATCAAACCTGGGTTCTCCCACACTGCAGGCAGATTCTTTACCATCTGAGCCACCAAGGGGGCGCCATCAAATGGCTTGGCAGGCGCTCACATGTGACAGCATCCATATCAGGATTAATAATTACTCTTGGTTATTTAGCACTTGCTGTGTACTAGGCTCTCACAGTGGGGGTTTACCCTACGGGATCTGTGCCGTAGTCCTGGGGGACGGTCCCGTGAACACAGAGGTAACCCCATGATTTCCGCTCAGCCTCTCAGAGGCACCCGCCTCTGCGTCTGTTCCATAGATGTGATTCATAGCTCCTCGTGGGGGCATGATCTTGAAAATGAAATTAATCAATCAGGAACAGTCATAGTAAGAATCCACACCGGTCGTGGGCCTACTGGGAGCCAGGCATCAGGCCAAGTGAAGCATTTCCCACGGCTGAGTGGTGTCCTGTTCACCCCACACTTCACAGGGTCAAGGTTCCCATGTGAAGCGTTGTGGTTGCCATCATTTAAATAAGCACCTGCAGCGTGTTGAGTTGAGAAAGCTCCCTTAGTCACCGCATCAGGGCACAGAAGGCCCTGATTCTCGGACTCATCCCCATTTTTAGGACTGGAAAACTGAGGCTCAGTGAGGTTGCCCTGCCTCCCCTTTGTCCCCAGAGGAGGTCGGGTCACTGGGGCCACAGGCTGAGCAGGGCCTGACTCTGCCGTCCTCCCAAGAGGGGCAGATGCAAGGAGGAAGGTACATCCTCCTGAATGGTTCACTGCTGAGTTTCACCAAATTTGCTGGAAAGTTCCTCATAGGGGGGTTGGACCTTCCCATCCAGCCTCTCTGAGTCTCAGTTTCCCGTCTGTAAGTGGAATCCCCAAGATGCCTCCCACAGCCTCACCTCAAAAACCCGAGGGACGCTGGGTCGGAGCAGGAATCGACAGCAGTTCTGATGGCAGCAACCTTTTATTAAACGGCTTGAAGCTGTTAGTTGCTCACGTCTGACTCTTTGCAACCCCATGGCCTGTAGCCCAGCAGGCTCTTCTGTCTATGGGATTCGCCAGGCAAGAATACTGGAGTGGGTGGCCATTCCCTTCTCTAGGGGATCTTCCCGACCCAGGGATCAAACCTGGGTTCTCCCACACTGCAGGCAGATTCTTTACCATCTGAGCCACCAAGGGGGCGCCATCAAATGGCTTGGCAGGCGCTCACATGTGACAGCATCCATATCAGGATTAATAATTACTCTTGGTTATTTAGCACTTGCTGTGTACTAGGCTCTCACAGTGGGGGTTTACCCTACGGGATCTGTGCCGTAGTCCTGGGGGACGGTCCCGTGAACACAGAGGTAACCCCATGATTTCCGCTCAGCCTCTCAGAGGCACCCGCCTCTGCGTCTGTTCCATAGATGTGATTCATAGCTCCTCGTGGGGGCATGATCTTGAAAATGAAATTAATCAATCAGGAACAGTCATAGTAAGAATCCACACCGGTCGTGGGCCTACTGGGAGCCAGGCATCAGGCCAAGTGAAGCATTTCCCACGGCTGAGTGGTGTCCTGTTCACCCCACACTTCACAGGGTCAAGGTTCCCATGTGAAGCGTTGTGGTTGCCATCATTTAAATAAGCACCTGCAGCGTGTTGAGTTGAGAAAGCTCCCTTAGTCACCGCATCAGGGCACAGAAGGCCCTGATTCTCGGGACTCATCCCCATTTTTAGGACTGGAAAACTGAGGCTCAGTGAGGTTGCCCTGCCTCCCCTTTGTCCCCAGAGGAGGTCGGGTCACTGGGGCCACAGGCTGAGCAGGGCCTGACTCTGCCGTCCTCCCAAGAGGGGCAGATGCAAGGAGGAAGGTACATCCTCCTGAATGGTTCATGCTGCTGAGTTTCACCAAATTTGCTGGAAAGTTGAAACTCGGTGAACAAATTGCTCCAATTTGAGGAGGACCAAGACCAAAAAAAAAAAAAATCAAAAAGCAGCCCGCAGCCTAGGTCAGAGCCTTGGACCCTCCCAGGGCATAGATGAGAGTCGACTGTGGCCCAGAACTTGGGAAAACCCCTTGTGATCTCGGCTGTGGGCTCCGCACACTCCCCCCACAATGCAGCGGGGCTGGGCTCTACGCACAGGTGTGCCCTGGGAGCTGAATCCCATATTTGACACCACAGCTCTGGAAGGGTCCACACGTACCCTCCTCTCCTCCCGACCCACACCCCCACACTCCCAGCCCGTCAGAGGTGGCCCGCGGACTGCATTCTCTTTAGCCTTTCTCAGACTGCCCGGAACCACACCCCACCCCTGCCCAAGGAAGGGAAACTGAAGCCGGCAGCTAACCTGTCGCACTGACACTTCTTGCAGCTGCTGGGATGGAGGCAGCCTGGACTTCCAGCCGGGCTCGCCCCCACCACATCCCCTGGGCCACTTCCCCGGCGCCCCCGACAGCCGGAGGCTCTGGGAGCACCCCCTGGTTCAGGAGGCTGCAGAGGGCCTCCCATCGGAGCGGAGGTTCGAGGACTCAGTCGTCAGAACCATGAAGCCCCATGCTGAGCTCGAGGGTTCCAGAAGGTTCTTGTACCACCACCAGGGGGAATCGAAGCTCTTTGAGAAGGTCCCCCGGGGCCACCCCAGGTTCAACTGGCTCCAAGACACAGACGAGTCGGCCCCACTCCAGGATGCAGGGCTGGACCTGGACCTGCCGCCCCCGCCGCCACCCGTCACCTCCTTCCGGACAGTGCTCGTGCCTGTAGAAGACACCACGAAGACGTTGGACGTGCCAGGGGTAGGCCCCAGAGAGCACCTGGCAGCGGACCTGGAGGGCCTGGCCCAGCCCTCCGAGTGGAGCCTGCCCCGGTCGGCCTCGGAGGTGGCCACGCAGACCTGGACGGTGAACTCCGAGGTGTCTGTGGAGCGGCTGCCGCCACTGCCGCCGCCCGTCCGGACGAGGCCCTACCTGTGCGAGTTGCTGGAGGAGATGGCCGAGGGGGTGGTCAGCCCCGAGGAGGACGAGGACGAGGAGCCAGCCGTGTTCCCGTGCATTGAGTGCAGCATCTACTTCAAGCAGAAGGAGCACCTGCTGGAGCACATGAGCCAGCACCGCCGAGCCCCGGGCCAGGAGCCCCCCGCCGAGCTGGCCCCACTGGCCTGTGGAGAGTGCGGCTGGGCCTTCGCCGACCCCGGCGCCCTTGAGCAGCACCGACAGCTACACCAGGCCTCCCGGGAGAAGATCATCGAGGAGATCCAGAAGCTAAAGCAGGTTCCAGGTGACGCGGGCCGGGAGGCACGGCTGCAGTGCCCCAAATGTGTCTTTGGCACCAATTCCTCCAAGGCCTTCATGCAGCATGCTAAGGTGCACACGCGTGAGCCACGGGGCCAGGCGGCCAAGGAGCCCTTCGGGAGCAGCAGCGGGGCAGAGAGCCCCGGCCCTGTCGCCACCTCCCTCACCTACCAGCCCTATGGAGGCTCCTCCGGCCTCAGCGCCTGTGCTTTCTGTGGCTTCCCTGCGCCCAGCGAGAGCCTGCTCAGGGAGCACATAAGCCTGGTGCACGCCCATCCTCACTGGGAGGAGGATGGCGAGGCTTTCGAGGAGGAGGAGGAGGACGATGCTGCCAGCCGACCCAGCACGAGCCAGGATGCCTATGCCCGATTCTCTGATGCCGCCGACTACTTTGGCAAAGCTGAGCCGCTCTTGGCCCCCACATGGCAGGAGAATCCTGCTGGATACGACCCCAGCCTGGCCTTTGGCCCAGGCTGCCAGCAGCTGGGCGTGAGGGATTTCCCACTGCCAAAGCCACTCCCGCCCGGCTCAAGCCAGAAGCCCCTGGGAAGGGCAGGCTTTCCCTCACAGCTCGCATCTCGTGCCTACTCCTTACAGCCCAGCAGGAGCAAGAGTGTGGTGCACGCTCAGGGGCTCCCAGTCCACCTGGAGGACCAGAGGTACCCCTGGAGTGAAGAGGAGGAGGAGGAGGAGGAGGAGGAATTACTGCTGGCCTCAGAAATGGACTTCTCCCCCGATCACGGGGTCTTTGCAGCACCAGTCACCCCCAGCCTCATCCCACAGTCAGCCCTGGAGCTGAAGCGGACATTCCGCGAGGCCCTGCAGACAGCGGAGGCCTCGCGGGCACAGCAGCAGCAGCTTTGCGGGATGGTGCCCATCGTGCTGGTGGCGAAACTCGGGGCGCGAGTCATGGCTGCGGCAGCCAGGGTCCCCCCGACGCTGCAGCCGGAGGAGCTGGGGCTGGGAGGGGTGCACCCCCTGGACTTCCTGCTGCTGGACACACCGCTGGGTGGTCCCCTGGGGCTGGACCCGTTCCTGGATGGGGACCCAACGGGGGCGCTGAAGCCCGAGGAGCGGAAATGCCCCTACTGCCCCGACCGCTTCCACAATGGCATCGGCTTGGCCAACCACGTGCGAGGCCACCTGAACCGCGTGGGCGTCAGCTACAACGTGCGGCATTTCATCTCCGCCGAGGAGGTGAAGGCCATTGAGCGCAGGTTCTCCTTCCAAAAGAAGAAAAAAAAAGGTAGGGCAGCTCCGTTCCGCACCTCCCTCTGAGGCCGGGAGACGCACCACTGGACAGCCGTTCTGAGGACCACTGGCCCCCATGTGCTTTCTGTGGCTTCCCTGCGCCCAGCGAGAGCCTGCTCAGGGAGCACATAAGCCTGGTGCACGCCCATCCTCACTGGGAGGAGGATGGCGAGGCTTTCGAGGAGGAGGAGGAGGACGATGCTGCCAGCCGACCCAGCACGAGCCAGGATGCCTATGCCCGATTCTCTGATGCCGCCGACTACTTTGGCAAAGCTGAGCCGCTCTTGGCCCCCACATGGCAGGAGAATCCTGCTGGATACGACCCCAGCCTGGCCTTTGGCCCAGGCTGCCAGCAGCTGGGCGTGAGGGATTTCCCACTGCCAAAGCCACTCCCGCCCGGCTCAAGCCAGAAGCCCCTGGGAAGGGCAGGCTTTCCCTCACAGCTCGCATCTCGTGCCTACTCCTTACAGCCCAGCAGGAGCAAGAGTGTGGTGCACGCTCAGGGGCTCCCAGTCCACCTGGAGGACCAGAGGTACCCCTGGAGTGAAGAGGAGGAGGAGGAGGAGGAGGAGGA
Organism: Tragulus kanchil; assembly: GCA_022376925.1. Classification (NCBI taxonomy): domain Eukaryota; kingdom Metazoa; phylum Chordata; class Mammalia; order Artiodactyla; family Tragulidae; genus Tragulus; species Tragulus kanchil. Next base: position 18,278,244 of record JAIOJX010000029.1, on the reverse strand, counting down.
ATTACTGCTGGCCTCAGAAATGGACTTCTCCCCCGATCACGGGGTCTTTGCAGCACCAGTCACCCCCAGCCTCATCCCACAGTCAGCCCTGGAGCTGAAGCGGACATTCCGCGAGGCCCTGCAGACAGCGGAGGCCTCGCGGGCACAGCAGCAGCAGCTTTGCGGGATGGTGCCCATCGTGCTGGTGGCGAAACTCGGAGCGCGAGTCATGGCTGCGGCAGCCAGGGTCCCCCCGACGCTGCAGCCGGAGGAGCTGGGGCTGGGAGGGGTGCACCCCCTGGACTTCCTGCTGCTGGACACACCGCTGGGTGGTCCCCTGGGGCTGGACCCGTTCCTGGATGGGGACCCAACGGGGGCGCTGAAGCCCGAGGAGCGGAAATGCCCCTACTGCCCCGACCGCTTCCACAATGGCATCGGCTTGGCCAACCACGTGCGAGGCCACCTGAACCGCGTGGGCGTCAGCTACAACGTGCGGCATTTCATCTCCGCCGAGGAGGTGAAGGCCATTGAGCGCAGGTTCTCCTTCCAAAAGAAGAAAAAAAAAGGTAGGGCAGCTCCGTTCCCGTACCCACCTCCCTCTGAGGCCGGGGAGACGCACCACTGGACAGCCGCGTTCTGAACCAGCAGCCTCTCACTCTAAATCCTCCTGCGGTGCCCAGCTCCCGGGGCGACGTCAGGGCCTCCCCTTCCCGAATACCTGGGAGCTGGGGCAAAGGCCACCCTGTTGGAGGAGATGTGGGGACACATCCCAAGGCCTTGGCCCTTCCAGTAACTGCAGAGTGGGCAGAGAAGTCCTCCCCAGGCAGAAACATGTCCCTTGAGACCTTCCTTCCACAAATCTTTATTGAGTGAGGTCACAGCGGTGAACAGAACAGCAGTCCCTGCCCTCCCAGAGTGCGCAGCCCAGTTAAGAGGCACGGTGAGACCCTGGCTGACCTCAGAACCCCTGGGGCTGCCCCGAGGCTTGCAGATTCCCAGGCACCAAGGTTCTGATTCCAGAACCAATAGGAGGGCCCTGCAGGGGTTCCGATGCCGGTAGTCACGGAACCAACACAGGAAGGGGCTGGTACACTGAGAGAGTGTGTGTGTGTGTGTAGGCACCCTGAGGGGAACAGGCAGGGGACGGGAACTGCCACAAAACTGGGCAGTTGCCATGTTAAGTGACCAGGGCTGTGATGGGGAAGCTCAGGGAACCAGGGGGTGTGGCGAAGCCCGGAGACCAGAGACGGGCCCCTCCCCAACTCTGGCTGGGAGATCCGGGCAGGTTCCCGGGGGAAGGCATCTGCTGATCCATTGCTTGATTCAGCAGCGATTTCACACACACACACACACACAGAGCCTACCCCACCCCCCGCCCAGGCAGTCCCCGTCCTCTCTCTCTCTCTCTCCACAGTGGCTAACTTTGACCCAGGCACCTTCAGCCTGATGCGCTGTGACTTCTGCGGGGCCGGCTTCGACACCCGGGCAGGTCTCTCCAGCCACGCCCGGGCCCACCTGCGGGACTTCGGCATCACCAACTGGGAACTCACGGTCTCACCCATCAACATCCTGCAAGAGCTGCTGGCCACCTCGGCCGCCGAGCGGCCCCCCAGCCCCCTGTGCCGGGAACCCGGGGTGCCTCCTAGTGGCTTCCTGACCTCCCGCCGGCCCCGCTTACCTCTTACCGTGCCCTTCCCACCCACCTGGGCTGAGGACCCTGGGCCAGCCTACGGAGATGGTAAGGGGGAAAGGGGTAGGCAGGGCTGGAGCCCTGACCCTTCCCAGGGGCCCGGAGGGATGGAGGAGTGGGAGGTGGGCTGCCACTCTGTTTCCCTGGAAGTGTTTTTTAAGTCACTTTACAGCGTAGGTGGACTACTCTCCTGCCACTCAGGGATCTGTTTTACTCAGTGGCTGGGCCAGGGCTCTCTCTAGGTCAAGTTCCTCCCTTCCCTGCCTGACAGTGGTTTTCACGGAGGCTTCCTGATCTCCTTACTAGGAGCCAGATATGGTTCTAAGTGCTGTACAAATAAGGACTCATTTACACCCTCACAATAACCCTTTAAAGGCAGGTATTATTATCCCCATTTTACAGATTAGGAAACTGAGCCTCAGAGATCTTCATTAATGTGCCCAAGGTCATACAGCTGGAAGCAGGTGGCGCTGGGATTTGAAAGCCCAGGAACCATGGGCTCCGGAATCCTTGCTCTTAATGATGCCTTTTCCCTAGAGCAGCACCATCTGGTGGAACTTTCTGAGATGCCGGAAGTGTTCTCTAGGTAATCATACCCTCATCCTGCAGGGTCATGACTGGCCACAAACGGCTGTTGAGCATTTGGAAGGCAGTTAGTACAAGGGGAGTGGTGATCCAAGTGGGCAGTGGTGATCCAGAGTCTACATGCTAGGTTTTCAGTGGTGCCTCCTGTGTCCATATGGGCTTCCCAGGTGGCTCAGTGGCAAACAATCCACCTGCCAATGTAGGGACTCAGGTTCAGTCCCTGAGGAGATGCCCTGGAGGAGGAAATGGCAATCCACGCCAGTATTCAGTATGCTGGGATAATCCCATGGACGAGAGCCTGGCAGGCTACAGTCCGTGGGGTCACAAAGAACTGGACAGGTCTCTCCAGCCACGCCCGGGCCCACCTGCGGGACTTCGCATCACCAACTGGGAACTCACGGTCACCCATCAACATCCTGGGCTGCCACCTCGCCGAGCTGCCCCAGCCCCTGTGCCGGGAACCCGGGGTGCCTCCTAGTGGCTTCCTGACCTCCCGCCGGCCCCGCTTACCTCTTACCGTGCCCTTCCCACCCACCTGGGCTGAGGACCCTGGGCCAGCCTACGGAGATGGTAAGGGGGAAAGGGGTAGGCAGGGCTGGAGCCCTGACCCTTCCCAGGGGCCCGGAGGGATGGAGGAGTGGGAGGTGGGCTGCCACTCTGTTTCCCTGGAAGTGTTTTTTAAGTCACTTTACAGCGTAGGTGGACTACTCTCCTGCCACTCAGGGATCTGTTTTACTCAGTGGCTGGGCCAGGGCTCTCTCTAGGTCAAGTTCCTCCCTTCCCTGCCTGACAGTGGTTTTCACGGAGGCTTCCTGATCTCCTTACTAGGAGCCAGATATGGTTCTAAGTGCTGTACAAATAAGGACTCATTTACACCCTCACAATAACCCTTTAAAGGCAGGTATTATTATCCCCATTTTACAGATTAGGAAACTGAGCCTCAGAGATCTTCATTAATGTGCCCAAGGTCATACAGCTGGAAGCAGGTGGCGCTGGGATTTGAAAGCCCAGGAACCATGGGCTCCGGAATCCTTGCTCTTAATGATGCCTTTTCCCTAGAGCAGCACCATCTGGTGGAACTTTCTGAGATGCCGGAAGTGTTCTCTAGGTAATCATACCCTCATCCTGCAGGGTCATGACTGGCCACAAACGGCTGTTGAGCATTTGGAAGGCAGTTAGTACAAGGGGAGTGGTGATCCAAGTGGGCAGTGGTGATCCAGAGTCTACATGCTAGGTTTTCAGTGGTGCCTCCTGTGTCCATATGGGCTTCCCAGGTGGCTCAGTGGCAAACAATCCACCTGCCAATGTAGGGACTCAGGTTCAGTCCCTGAGGAGATGCCCTGGAGGAGGAAATGGCAATCCACGCCAGTATTCAGTATGCTGGGATAATCCCATGGACAGAAGAGCCTGGCAGGCTACAGTCCGTGGGGTCACAAAGAACTGGACATGTCTGAGCAACTGAGCAGGCACGTACACAGTGTCCAGCGGCACTGATGACTTCTCCCGCGAGTGAGTGCTTGCTAGGTCCCGAGGTTTCATCTCACATCTCAAAAGAATTCCATGGAGCTCAGGACTATTGTGTCCCCGTCTTTTGGATAAAGACACTGTGGGTTATTTGCCTTGCCCAAGCCACAGAGCAGCACAGCGTGACCTCTCAACACCACGTTCGGGGGTCTCTGCAGTGGAGTGGCTAGGGAAATCCAGAAGTACTATTTTGGTGAAGGAGCCTGGGGGCAGACTCCATGGAGGAAGTGGAAATATGAAGGACCCAGCCTTGCAAAGCCTGACTTTGTGCAAGCCATTACTGAACCTCAGAGCAGAAAAACTGAGCAGTGAGGAGAAGGTGCATGAATGGGGAACATGTCCGGGGGCTGCTTGAGGCTGAGGTCTCCTTCTCTGTTTCTCCTACCTGGCATTTCCAGGATCCTGGGCTTCCCAGGTGGTGCTGAAGAACCCGCCTGCCAATGCGGGAGACATAAGAGCTGCAGGTTCGGTTCCTGGGTCGGGAAGATCCCCTGGAGGAGGGCATGGCAGCCCACTCCAGTATCCTTGCCTGGAGAATCCCACAGACAGGGGAGCCTGGTGGGCTACAGTCCACAGGGTCGCAAACATTCGGTCACGACTGAGCAACTCAGCCCATACGCACACCTAGACTGTACTCGGGGTTTTGCTAAATCTATCCACAAGCCCCCTTACCAGTGAAGGACGCTTGAGGGTCTGCAAAGGGAAGGGTGGGGCTGTCGATGCCCCCGCTCCTCCTTGGACAAGGCACAGAGAGAGGACAGTGATGGTGTGAGGTCATGCTTTGGGGAGGGGCAGAGGAGGGCCGTGACCTCAGGCTTCTTGCCTCTGTGAAGGTGTTCCTCTAGGCATTCAGCTCATGTACCTGGCTAGGTTTTGTGGTGTCTCAACGGTGACTGGGAGGTGCAGTTTGCTCTGAAGATGGCTGGTGGGGGGTGGGGGTGCACAGGAAGCAGTTTATAGGCTTCATCCCTGCCCCCTTCTTTCTCTGACACAGAGTCCATAAAGTCAGACTTTACCTAGCACCTGGGCCAGGCACCCAAGGGATGGCAGCATGCAACCAGCAGCGAGGTTCTGCTCTGGTTAAGCCGTTTTTACCAGAAAACCAATGTACCAGCCCCCAGTTAGTGCTGAGGAAGCTGGCCACGTCACTGGGACAAAGGAGTCAGCCTGGGCCACCACAGTGGCCCTGCCCTTGGGGAGTTAGGGTTCTGATCAGTCTCTCGGTGAACACGTTGGGGGTGAAGGCGTTAAGGAGTGTTTGAGAAGATACTAGAAGCCTTGCCTTGAGGAAAGATGTCCAGGATTAGGGCTAGGTCTGGGCACCGACCCCGCGAAGTGACGATCCTGAAAAGGATCTTCCAAGCCTTCCTTAGTGGGCGGTAGGGAGCGGATGCCAAGTTTGAGGCGGGGCAGCGGTCAGATGCTTTGGGCCCCCCCCAACTGTCAAGTAACAGCTGGGGGCAATCCGTTTAGTTTGGGGAAGGGAGAAGCGGGTTGTGCTTGAAATGTGGCGCCGGCATTGTGGGGAGTTAAGTAGGATTTCCGCCGGACAGCGCCGTCTGGGACAGTTAGATACCAGAATGATCTGGGGGGATACTCAAGACTCCCGACCCGGGGGAGAGACTTCCAAGGAAGGGAATGGAACAGAGTCTAGGACAGGCTCCGTTCGTCGGGCTCTAGGAGCCTGGATGCTGTTTAGGCGAATGCGTATGGCCGGAGGCTTCCCACCGTAGTCTTAGGGATGTCCAGGGTACGGGAGACTGTCTCGGCCCGCCCAGAACCTGGTAGGGCAGCAATTGGCAGCCGCTAGTAGCACTGCGTGCTCGCGTCGCGAACTCTCCGCCGGCTGGGGGGGGAGCGTGGGCCGTGACCTCAGGCTTCTTGCCTCTGTGAAGGTGTTCCTCTAGGCATTCAGCTCATGTACCTGGCTAGGTTTTGTGGTGTCTCAACGGTGACTGGGAGGTGCAGTTTGCTCTGAAGATGGCTGGTGGGGGGTGGGGGTGCACAGGAAGCAGTTTATAGGCTTCATCCCTGCCCCCTTCTTTCTCTGACACAGAGTCCATAAAGTCAGACTTTACCTAGCACCTGGGCCAGGCACCCAAGGGATGGCAGCATGCAACCAGCAGCGAGGTTCTGCTCTGGTTAAGCCGTTTTTACCAGAAAACCAATGTACCAGCCCCCAGTTAGTGCTGAGGAAGCTGGCCACGTCACTGGGACAAAGGAGTCAGCCTGGGCCACCACAGTGGCCCTGCCCTTGGGGAGTTAGGGTTCTGATCAGTCTCTCGGTGAACACGTTGGGGGTGAAGGCGTTAAGGAGTGTTTGAGAAGATACTAGAAGCCTTGCCTTGAGGAAAGATGTCCAGGATTAGGGCTAGGTCTGGGCACCGACCCCGCGAAGTGACGATCCTGAAAAGGATCTTCCAAGCCTTCCTTAGTGGGCGGTAGGGAGCGGATGCCAAGTTTGAGGCGGGGCAGCGGTCAGATGCTGGCCCCACCCAACTGTCAAGTAACAGCTGGGGGCAATCCGTTTAGTTTGGGGAAGGGAGAAGCGGGTTGTGCTTGAAATGTGGCGCCGGCATTGTGGGGAGTTAAGTAGGATTTCCGCCGGACAGCGCCGTCTGGGACAGTTAGATACCAGAATGATCTGGGGGGATACTCAAGACTCCCGACCCGGGGGAGAGACTTCCAAGGAAGGGAATGGAACAGAGTCTAGGACAGGCTCCGTTCGTCGGGCTCTAGGAGCCTGGATGCTGTTTAGGCGAATGCGTATGGCCGGAGGCTTCCCACCGTAGTCTTAGGGATGTCCAGGGTACGGGGAGACTGTCTCGGCCCGCCCAGAACCTGGTAGGGCAGCAATTGGCAGCCGCTAGTAGCACTGCGTGCTCGCGTCGCGAACTCTCCGCCGGCTGGGCGGGGAAAAAGGGCTTCGATCGCGGTGCTCGACGCTCGGCCCGCCGCCCTGAGCGCGCCCCGAGGGGCGGGGCTGAGCGGAGCGGGCTCCGTGGCGGCGGCACTCGGTGCTCGGCTGCTCCCGCCTGGGGCGGCCGCCCCGCGTGCGCCGGAGCCAAGATGGCCGCCTCCACCGCCCAGTGCCGAGTGACAAAAGCGGAGAGCAAGGCGGCGGCGGGGCCGCGCGCGGGGGGCGCCCGTGAGCGCGCGCCCGCGGGGGCGCCCCCGCCGGGCCCCCCGAGCCCGGGCCCCGCGGCTCTCCCCGCGCCGCCGCCGCCGCCCCCACCCCCGCCGCCGCCGCCGCCGCCGCCGCCGCCGCGGGACGGGCCCAAAGCCGAGCCGGAGCCGGGGCCCGGGCCCGCGCCCGCGCCGGGTAAGAGCCCGCGCCGGGGAGGGTGCGGGGAGGGCCGCGCTGGCGTCCCGCCCGCCCCCTGGCGCCGCCGCCGCCCCGACACCCGCCGTCCAGTCTCCGGGACTTCCCCTCCCCCCGGGCCCTCCAGTCCCGGGGACTCTGGGCCTCTGTCGCGGCTCGCAGGGTCCCGGGCTTCAGAAACAGCCTCTGCCGCCACTTTGCGGAGCCCTCGCCCCGTGTGACAGATGCCCCCTAAGCCCCTGGCGCCCCCCGATCGTCTCTCGCCACAGTCTCGGCTCCTCTGGCGCGGAAAGCCACTCCAAGTGACTTCAGCCCTGACACGGTCGCTGCCCCGACTGACAGACGCGCCCACCCCACCCGGAGACTCTTGACAAAGTCCTCGGCGTCCCGGGCCCCGCTGCCTGCTCGCCGACCCCCGCCTCCCCTTCCCCTTGCCTCCGCAGGACTCAGACCGAGCCGGGGACCTACCTACCCCCTCCTCCTAACGCGGAGCACCTACTCCGGGGTCCCATCAGACCCCCGTTCCTTCATGCTCAGAGCTCTCTCCGTGCCCTGAACGCTAAGCCCGGGGCGCAACAGGCCTCTCGGGCCCCTTTCTCCAGAAAATGACACGCTGAGAACTCACCTTTGGTTCCCTGTCCTTCTTCTATACATCTTACCCGGAGAAACTTTCTAGCTTGACGGATGCCTCTGAAACTTCTTCTGAAGTACTGTGACTCCCATGCACTCTGTCCCCAGTCGGGGTCCAGGCCCCTGGCGGGTCCAGGCTTCCCAGTTTTTAACCTTAGCCCCACCCAGGACCTAGCGTGTGATGTCAGACCACCCCAGCGTCCCCAGATGCCTCTGCACCCCCACTCCCAGCTGTCTTGCCTGGCGGAGGTTCCCGGCAGGTGTCGTGGAGCCCCCTTCCTGTCCTGAGCTCCCTGCCTCTGCACTGCCTCTGTGGCCCCTGACCTTGGCCTGGTCTTACCCCCCTACCCCCTCCACTGAGAGGAGCCCAGAGACATCTCTGCCCTGAGAGAAATTCTTTCTGAAGTCTGCGAGGGTGGGGGTCTTAGCCAGCCTCGCAGGGCGTGCCCTGACCTCTCTGTGCTGTGGTGGGTGGAAGCGTGCCTAGCCTTTGCTGTTCGTTGGTGATCTCGACATCCTCTCCTCCTGCGGGTGCTCAGGGCTGCGGGTGGAGCCTCAGCTCTCTCGGGCTGAGCTGCATCCCAGAGGGAGAGCCACCCGCAGCGATGAGGAAGAAGGCTCCTTCTACCACCAGCACGGCGCCCCTGGCCCCCATCCTTACAAGTCTAGACGGCCCCATACCCTCCCTGGGCTGAGCCTGTCTTCCCAACCTCACAGGCCTGGGTTCTGAGGAGAACGCAATGGTGACCATGGACTTGGGCTCCCCCCCACTCCCCAAGAAGAGCCTGCCTGTCCCCGGGCCCCTGGAGCAGGTGGCCAACCGGCTGAGCAGCAAAGTGGCTGCAGAGGTTCCTCATGGCAGTAAGCAGGAACTGCCAGACCTCAAGGGTGAGTGGTGAATGTGGCCAGGCTGGTCACACTCACAGGGAGCTCTTGGGCCGGGGGGTTCGTGGAGACGGCCCCAGGTTGGCCACAGCTTTCTGTCTGGCATCTCAGGGTACCAGGGAGACACCCAGCTATCTTCTCTCTAGAGCTTTTGCTGCCATGGGTATGCACGACCTTGGTGCCTGGTCAGGGGAGGGGCATCCAGAGAAGCAGAGGGCATGGTCCTCAGGAGCGCACCCCCAGACCCAGGTCATTTCTGACTTTGATCATTGGTAGCTATGTGGTCCTCGGCATGAAACTGCCTTGTCCGTCCATTGATTCAGTAACAGTAACCGCTGGACCCTAGCGATGGGAGAGACGCAAAACAGACCTAGCCCTTGTCTTTGGGGGTCCCTGCAGTGGGCGGGCAGAGAGGCAGAGGAGCAGAGACAAGGGCTCTCTAGAAGAGGGTGCAGGCAGAGCACCGCGGAGACCTTGGCTGAGGCCTCCAGCCCAGCATCCAGGGCACGAGTTAAGCTGCTCTTTGAAGTGTGTGTCTAGCAGGTCCGCGTCTATATGGAAACCTGTTGCCAGGACGCCCTGGTGTATTAGAGATCCGAACGGCATTCCACTGGCTCGACCACAGAAGTTTTGTCTCCCACTGTGTGACTTTGGGCACAACTCTTCCCCCCCTCTCTGAGACTCAGTTTCCTTTGTTTGCAAACTGAACAGGCGAATCCCTGCCTCATTAGGGTCATTTTAAACGTGGGAGGGGTTGACGGAAGCCACACACACCCCGGGAGCCTGCATGAGTGGGGGCCCCCGGGGGAGAAGTCCAGCCTCACTGTCAGCTCTTCCGGCCTCGGTCTCGCCCTCCAGCCCAGAGCCTGACCACCTGCGAGGTCTGCGGTGCCTGCTTCGAGACACGCAAGGGCCTGTCCAGCCACGCGCGCTCCCACCTGCGGCAGCTGGGGGTGGCCGAGTCAGAGAGCAGCGGCGCCCCCATCGACCTCCTCTATGAGCTCGTGAAGCAGAAGGGCCTGCCTGACGCGCCCCTTGGGCTGCACCCCAGCCTGACAAAGAAGTCCAGCTCACCGAAGGACATGGTCGCTGGAGCCCCACGACCGGGCCTGCTCGCCCTGGCCAAGCCCCTCGACGCCCCGTCTGTGAACAAGGCCATCAAGTCGCCTCCCGGCTTCTCGGCTAAGGGCCTGGCCCACCCACCCAGCTCCCCGCTCCTCAAGAAGGCGTCTCTGGCCCTGGCGGGCTCCCCTACCCATAAGAATCCTGAGGACAAGAGCCCCCAGCTGTCTCTGAGCCCCCGACCGGCCTCCCCAAAGGCACAGTGGCCCCAGTCTGAGGACGAGGGGCCCCTGAACCTCAGTGAGTGCGGGTCCTGGGAGCTGAGGGAGGTTCTGGTGCTGCATGGGGCGGGGCCTCACATTGGGCTGCAGGGCTGGGGCGGGAGGGTGTAGGGCACGGGGTTAGTGGGAACTGCAGCGCCCCTGCATCCCGGGTTGGCTGGTCAGTGTGTTAATCCAGGTGCTGTGTCTCCTGTTGGGCCAGCCACGCTGCATATTATCAGTCTCCCATTTCACTTCAGTGTTCTTCCCCCTGGAAGCCTGGCTGGGGCTGCTAAGCCTGCCGGGGTGGGTCATCCTTGCCACTGAGAGGCAGCTTTTGGCCATCTCTGGGCCTGAGGGTTGGGGCAGTGAAGGTAACCAGGGCTCCCAGGGGCCACCTTGGGTCCTGCAGGTCGACAGGTGGTCCTATGCTTGGCCCTGTCTTCACCTCCTCCTGTTGCCAGTGTCCCTTGCAGAGGTACCTCTGTGCCCAGGGCGGGAGCCGTCCCCCCTGGGCTGCCCGTGGGCATGGCAAAGAAGGGCCAGGGAAGCAACTCCCAGGCGTGGTGAGCAGTTTTAACAAGGGCATCCCTTAGGAAGTCAGACCTTGCCACCTGTGTGTGGGCCTTAGGGTCTGGGGGTGAGCCTAGCTTCTGCCATCTGCTATGCTTCTAGGAGCAAGGTTTTGAACAGGGGTGCCCCTCCTTTGTAACCCCACCCCACCCCACCTAGCTCCCGTAGCCGAGGTCCCTGGGAAGGGGGCCTAGGCGTCTCTGACAGTGCCATTAGACCTGGGCCACTGCCTCTGTAGCCTGCAGCTCTCTCCACTCATCTTGGTGCCCAAGGGCTAGACAGAGCAGATGACTTCTGCTTCCCCAGGCCTCTTAAATTAACACTGTGGCATGAGTCTTGAACTCCACCATCGTGGAGCTGAGCCTCCCGGCTCAGGCTAAGGGCCTGGCCCACCCACCCAGCTCCCGCCTCCTCAAGAAGGCGTCTCTGGCCTGGCGGCTCCCTACCCATAAGAATCCTGAGGACAAGAGCCCCCAGCTGTCTCTGAGCCCCCGACCGGCCTCCCCAAAGGCACAGTGGCCCCAGTCTGAGGACGAGGGGCCCCTGAACCTCAGTGAGTGCGGGTCCTGGGAGCTGAGGGAGGTTCTGGTGCTGCATGGGGCGGGGCCTCACATTGGGCTGCAGGGCTGGGGCGGGAGGGTGTAGGGCACGGGGTTAGTGGGAACTGCAGCGCCCCTGCATCCCGGGTTGGCTGGTCAGTGTGTTAATCCAGGTGCTGTGTCTCCTGTTGGGCCAGCCACGCTGCATATTATCAGTCTCCCATTTCACTTCAGTGTTCTTCCCCCTGGAAGCCTGGCTGGGGCTGCTAAGCCTGCCGGGGTGGGTCATCCTTGCCACTGAGAGGCAGCTTTTGGCCATCTCTGGGCCTGAGGGTTGGGGCAGTGAAGGTAACCAGGGCTCCCAGGGGCCACCTTGGGTCCTGCAGGTCGACAGGTGGTCCTATGCTTGGCCCTGTCTTCACCTCCTCCTGTTGCCAGTGTCCCTTGCAGAGGTACCTCTGTGCCCAGGGCGGGAGCCGTACCTCCTGGGCTGCCCGTGGGCATGGCAAAGAAGGGCCAGGGAAGCAACTCCCAGGCGTGGTGAGCAGTTTTAACAAGGGCATCCCTTAGGAAGTCAGACCTTGCCACCTGTGTGTGGGCCTTAGGGTCTGGGGGTGAGCCTAGCTTCTGCCATCTGCTATGCTTCTAGGAGCAAGGTTTTGAACAGGGGTGCCCCTCCTTTGTAACCCCACCCCACCCCACCTAGCTCCCGTAGCCGAGGTCCCTGGGAAGGGGGCCTAGGCGTCTCTGACAGTGCCATTAGACCTGGGCCACTGCCTCTGTAGCCTGCAGCTCTCTCCACTCATCTTGGTGCCCAAGGGCTAGACAGAGCAGATGACTTCTGCTTCCCCAGGCCTCTTAAATTAACACTGTGGCATGAGTCTTGAACTCCACCATCGTGGGCAGCTGAGCCTCATTCCAGGCCTTCCCGCCTCAGTCCCCGAGGGCCGGCCAAGGTGGCGGCCGTGAACCGCCCCCCTGTGTTTTGTCTCCGCAGCTTTAGATAGTGACGGGGGCAGAGAGCTGGACTGCCAGCTGTGCGGTGCCTGGTTTGAGACCCGCAGGGGCCTGTCCAGCCACGCCCGCGCCCACCTGCGCCACCTGGGCGTCAGCGACCCGGACGCCAAGGGATCCCCCATAGACGTGCTCCACGGGCTCATCCGGAGGGCCGGCGTCCAGATCCGCCTCCCACTCGGGCGTGGCACCCTGGCCCTGCTGGGGCGGCCTCCTCCCACCTCGGCGGCCCTCTCCTTGCTCCCCCTCCCACCGCCGGCCAAGAGGGCCAAGCTGAAGGCCGAGGGTATGGCCGGTCCCTGGGGGAAGCAGGACCACTCAGCCGCCGCAGCCGCTGGCATTTTCTGGGCCTCTGATGTGGAGCCGTCTCCTCTCAACCTCTGTAGGTTCTCGCTTCAGCCACCCCCGTCCTCCCTGCGGGCCCTGGAGCCCCTCCCGGGGGGGTCACAACCCTGTCCCGACTCCTTCCCTGATGGGGCAGGGAGTGGACAGAGGCCCTTAGCGGTGGCCCCGGTTCTGCCCAGAGATCTTGTTGGCAGTCGGCTGCTAGGCCTTCTCTTGACCTTTGGCCTCCATGACTGAGACCTTCCCTGAGAATGAAGGCCAAGGGTGGGGTGCTGCTTCTTGGTGTGGAAGGTGCCAGGGTTGCCCCTGGTCTGGATGGCAGGGCTGCCGCTTCCTGCCCCCATCCTTGCTAGGGCCTGCACAGCCATGGAGCCTCGGCCCTGTCCTTCTCCACCAGGATGGCGGCCCTCTCTAGAGCCTCCCTCTGCTCCTGCTGGGTGCCTGCCCGCCACCCCACCCCGATCCTCAGTTCCCTCCCTGCACTTGCCCTCCGTCACCACCCCAGTCCCTGGGCTGCTGCGTCCACACCCAGCCGACCAAGAGATCACAGGGCACGATGCTAACGGTGCCCATGAGGCTAACCGCCGTTTTCTCCTGCTGAGCTAAATTAACACTGTGGCATGAGTCTTGAACTCCACCATCGTGGGCAGCTGAGCCTCATTCCAGGCCTTCCCGCCTCAGTCCCGAGGCCGGCCAAGGTGGCGGCCGTGAACCGCCCCCCTGTGTTTTGTCTCCGCAGCTTTAGATAGTGACGGGGGCAGAGAGCTGGACTGCCAGCTGTGCGGTGCCTGGTTTGAGACCCGCAGGGGCCTGTCCAGCCACGCCCGCGCCCACCTGCGCCACCTGGGCGTCAGCGACCCGGACGCCAAGGGATCCCCCATAGACGTGCTCCACGGGCTCATCCGGAGGGCCGGCGTCCAGATCCGCCTCCCACTCGGGCGTGGCACCCTGGCCCTGCTGGGGCGGCCTCCTCCCACCTCGGCGGCCCTCTCCTTGCTCCCCCTCCCACCGCCGGCCAAGAGGGCCAAGCTGAAGGCCGAGGGTATGGCCGGTCCCTGGGGGAAGCAGGACCACTCAGCCGCCGCAGCCGCTGGCATTTTCTGGGCCTCTGATGTGGAGCCGTCTCCTCTCAACCTCTGTAGGTTCTCGCTTCAGCCACCCCCGTCCTCCCTGCGGGCCCTGGAGCCCCTCCCGGGGGGGTCACAACCCTGTCCCGACTCCTTCCCTGATGGGGCAGGGAGTGGACAGAGGCCCTTAGCGGTGGCCCCGGTTCTGCCCAGAGATCTTGTTGGCAGTCGGCTGCTAGGCCTTCTCTTGACCTTTGGCCTCCATGACTGAGACCTTCCCTGAGAATGAAGGCCAAGGGTGGGGTGCTGCTTCTTGGTGTGGAAGGTGCCAGGGTTGCCCCTGGTCTGGATGGCAGGGCTGCCGCTTCCTGCCCCCATCCTTGCTAGGGCCTGCACAGCCATGGAGCCTCGGCCCTGTCCTTCTCCACCAGGATGGCGGCCCTCTCTAGAGCCTCCCTCTGCTCCTGCTGGGTGCCTGCCCGCCACCCCACCCCGATCCTCAGTTCCCTCCCTGCACTTGCCCTCCGTCACCACCCCAGTCCCTGGACGTGCTGCCGTCCACACCCAGCCGACCAAGAGATCACAGGGCACGATGCTAACGGTGCCCATGAGGCTAACCGCCGTTTTCTCCTGCTGCAGCCTCAGGCCCAGAGCCAGCACGTGACATCCGCTGCGAGTTCTGCGGCGAGTTCTTCGAGAACCGAAAGGGCCTGTCGAGCCACGCGCGCTCACACCTGCGGCAGATGGGCGTGACCGAGTGGTACGTCAACGGCTCCCCCATCGACACGCTGCGGGAGATCCTCAGGAGACGGACCCACTCCCGGCCTGGCGGACCCCCCAACCCATCAGGGCCTAGCCCCAAAGCCCTGGCCAAGGTGGTGAGCAGCGGAGGTCCTGGCAGCTCACTGGAAGCCCGCAGCCCCGCGGACCTTCACCTCTCACCCCTGGCCAAGAAGTTGCCGCCGCCGCCAGGCAGCCCCCTGGGCCACTCACCAACTGCCTCTCCTCCTCCCACGGCCCGGAAGATGTTCTCGGGCCTCTCCTCACCCTCCCTGCCCAAGAAGCTGAAGCCTGAACAAATGCGGGTGGAGATCAAGCGGGAGATGCTGCCGGGGGCCCTTCATGGGGAGCCGCACCCATCCGAGGGTCCCTGGGTGGCACCTCGGGAAGACATGACCCCCTTGAACCTGTGTAAGTGTGACCCTGGGGGTAGGACAGGGAAGAACAGGTAGAGGGGTCTTCGCCCACGCTTCCCTCGGCGAGGCCCGGAACACCCAGGGTTGACCTGGAAAGGAAGTACACAGGTCTAGAGGACAAGGGACTAGCCGTGTGTTCCCGCTAGTGGACCCCCCCCGCTGAGCTGCTGCTTGATTACTCTTCATTCCTGGGAGGGAGGCAGAATTGTGTCATTAGGCAGTGGTAAAGAGAGTCTGTTTCTGTGCCATCTTTATTGGTACTGGCTGTCATCCATGTTCCTAGGGGGAAAAAGCTTATCGGGGTCGATAGGTGATGTCTGCCATGGGCATGAGTCTAAGTGTTGGAAGTGGGTGTCTTTCCGATATTCCTGGTCACTAAGCGCTTGACATTTGGAGTTCAGGCTAAGGTCTCAGCTGCCCCAGAGTCTAGCAGTACGTGACCTTGGCCAGTTTCCTCTTTGGGAAGATGGAGATGAGCATGGTCCCAGCTCTGCGAGTTTCCGAAGTGGTGTGAAACTCTTGGCTTTAACCCTGAAGTGAAGCTCCGCATGTGCAGACGTTGTAACGCCCCTGTTACAGCTAGCCGTGCTTCCCCTCTCGCCTGTCACTGCGTTCATTCTGCTCCGGCTGGTGGAGCTGCTGTGTGCTGAGCGAGGGAGGGCGCGCAGGCCTCCGCCTCAGTGCTCACACGCGTGTCGTGTCTGCCTTAAACCACAGGCTTTGCATTGCTCCTGCTTTAGGCTCCCCCCTCCTACCCCAGAAACACAGAGGTGGTTTCCATCTCCATTTTGCAGAGGAGGAAACTGGGACTCCCGTCCCACATAGGGGGTCACAGCCAAGCTGGCAGCTGAGCCCAGGAGCCAGGAGCGCTTGTTCCTCAGTACTTCCCAAGGTCATAGGGAGTCCTTGTGAAGCCAGCTAGCATTTGAGGTGACAGAGCAGCAGCAGAAGGCCTGGATGATGTGCTCAAGGGCCTCTGGAGGCAGATGAGGGAGCAAGGCATTCAGGTCTGGGACTGCATGGATGGGCAGCGGGGCACTTAACACTTACCTTGAGCTGGGAGGCTTCCTGCCAACAGCTGCCGCCTCCCTCTCCCTTTCCCACCCCGACCCACTGCAGCCTCCCGGGCAGAGCCAGTGCGTGACATCCGCTGCGAGTTCTGCGGCGAGTTCTTCGAGAACCGAAAGGGCCTGTCGAGCCACGCGCGCTCACACCTGCGGCAGATGGGCGTGACCGAGTGGTCTGTCAATGGCTCCCCCATCGACACGCTGCGGGAGATCCTCAAGAAGAAGTCCAAGCCATGCCTCATCAAGAAGGAGCCACCGGCCGGAGACCTGGCCCCTGCCTTGGCCGAGGACGGGCCCCCCACGGTGGTCCCTGGGCCCTTGCAGGCCCCCTTGCCGCTGGCGCCGATGGCTGGCCGGCCGGGCAAACCTGGAGCTGGGCCAGCCCAGATTCCCCGCGAGCTCAGCCTGGCACCCATCACTGGCACCAAGCCTTCGGCCACCGGCTACCTGGGCTCCGTGGCAGCCAAGCGGCCCCTCCAGGAGGACCGCCTCCTCCCAGCAGAGGTCAAGGCCAAGGCCTACATCCAGACTGAACTGCCCTTCAAGGCCAAGACCCTCCATGAGAAGACCTCCCACTCCTGTAAGCAGTGGGCGGCAGGGTCCTGGGAGGGCACCTGCCAGTGCCTGTAGGGCTGGGCCATGCCCTGCACACTCCGATCCCCAGTGGGGGTCAAGGAAGGCCCCCGTGGGAGGCGGGACTGACTCCCGACCCGGGCAGTGCCTTCTGGGTCCCCTTGCTCCCTCCGGGCGGGGGCTCAGCAGCACCCCCTCTGCCTGCAGCCACTGAGGCCTGCTGCGAGCTGTGCGGCCTTTACTTCGAAAACCGCAAGGCTCTGGCCAGTCACGCCCGGGCGCACCTGCGACAGTTCGGCGTGACCGAGTGGTGCGTGAACGGCTCACCCATCGAGACACTGAGTGAGTGGATCAAGCACCGGCCCCAGAAGGTGGGCGCCTACCGCAGCTACATCCAGGGCGGCCGACCCTTCACCAAGAAGTTTCGCAGTGCCGGCCACGGCCGCGATGGCGACAAGCGGCTGCCCCTGGGGCTGGCACCCGGGGGCCTGGCTGTGGTGGGCCGCAGTGCTGGGGGTGAGCCAGGGCCCGAGGCTGGCCGGGCAGCCGACAGTGGTGAGCGGCCTCTGGCGGCCAGCCCGCCAGGCACTGTGAAGGCTGAGGAGCACCAGCGGCAGAACATCAACAGTGAGTGCTGGTGGAGGAGGGTCGTGAGCTGCCACCTGGCCGGGGTCCACCCGGCCGCCCCCGGGTCCTCTTCTCTGCATCGCCCCTTAAGTCACTTTCCCAGCCGCCCTCCCGTCCGGTCATCCACCCTCCATCCCACCTGTCCCGAGGTCCCGGAGGTGGCCAGTCACCAGCCATCCTGACTTAAAATGTCCACAGCATCTGCCCCTTGCTTGCTAAAGGTAGGCTCCTCCCCCGGGGCCGTGCTCTCCGCCTCATCTGCCGTCCCTCTCCCCGCTTTTGCCCGCCTCAGAATTTGAGCGCCGACAAGCCCGCCCTCCTGACGCCTCCGCGGCCCGGGGCGGTGAGGAGGCCAGTGACCTGCACCAGAAGCTGGAGGAGGTGCGGCACCCTCCGCCCCGGGTCCGGCCAGTCCCCTCCCTGGTGCCCCGGCCCCCCCAGACATCACTCGTCAAGTTCGTGGGCAACATCTACACCCTCAAGTGCAGGTATGCGGCCTCCCCCCACCCTGGGGGAGGGAGGGACACTGTCCACTCGGGGCTTGGCTGGCAGAGCTTCTGGACCGGACTGGGGTGTGGCTGGACCCGGGTTAAGGGTTTCTCACGGACAGCGGTACCTCAGAGCATCCACCGAGACCTGGAGCCTCGTAGCCAGCAAGACCTGGGTTCAGTTGCCAGCACTGACACCGGCTTAGTGACTTTGAGCGAGTTGCCTGCTTGGTGCCTCAATATTCCTGCCTATAAAATGGGCTTGAAAACAGACCAACCTACCAGACTTGTTAGAAGAATTAAGAGAGTGGATCAAGCACCGCCCCAGAAGGTGGGCGCCACCGCAGCTACATCCAGGGCGGCCGACCCTTCGCCAAGGAGTTTCGCAGGGCCGGCCACGGCCGCGATGGCGACAAGCGGCTGCCGCGGGGGCTGGCACCCGGGGGCCTGGATGTGGTGGGCCGCAGTGCTGGGGGTGAGCCAGGGCCCGAGGCTGGCCGGGCAGCCGACAGTGGTGAGCGGCCTCTGGCGGCCAGCCCGCCAGGCACTGTGAAGGCTGAGGAGCACCAGCGGCAGAACATCAACAGTGAGTGCTGGTGGAGGAGGGTCGTGAGCTGCCACCTGGCCGGGGTCCACCCGGCCGCCCCCGGGTCCTCTTCTCTGCATCGCCCNTTAAGTCACTTTCCCAGCCGCCTCCCGTCCGGTCATCCACCCTCCATCCCACCTGTCCCGAGGTCCCGGAGGTGGCCAGTCACCAGCCATCCTGACTTAAAATGTCCACAGCATCTGCCCCTTGCTTGCTAAAGGTAGGCTCCCCCCGGGGCCGTGCTCTCCGCCTCATCTGCCGTCCCTCTCCCCGCTTTTGCCCGCCTCAGAATTTGAGCGCCGACAAGCCCGCCCTCCTGACGCCTCCGCGGCCCGGGGCGGTGAGGAGGCCAGTGACCTGCACCAGAAGCTGGAGGAGGTGCGGCACCCTCCGCCCCGGGTCCGGCCAGTCCCCTCCCTGGTGCCCCGGCCCCCCCAGACATCACTCGTCAAGTTCGTGGGCAACATCTACACCCTCAAGTGCAGGTATGCGGCCTCCCCCCACCCTGGGGGAGGGAGGGACACTGTCCACTCGGGGCTTGGCTGGCAGAGCTTCTGGACCGGACTGGGGTGTGGCTGGACCCGGGTTAAGGGTTTCTCACGGACAGCGGTACCTCAGAGCATCCACCGAGACCTGGAGCCTCGTAGCCAGCAAGACCTGGGTTCAGTTGCCAGCACTGACACCGGCTTAGTGACTTTGAGCGAGTTGCCTGCTTGGTGCCTCAATATTCCTGCCTATAAAATGGGCTTGAAAACAGACCAACCTACCAGACTTGTTAGAAGAATTAAGAGAGTGGACTGTAAAGCGGTCAAACTGCCAGGCACATAGTACGCACTTGGCAAGTGTTGGCCAGATCAAGAAAATATTAGCAAAGTCCACATGTCTCTCAGAAGCCAGGAAACTAAGAGTCTGAGAGGTTACGTCACTCCTTCAAGCCACAAGGCCAAGTCAGAAGTAGGCTCAGACCCAGGACACACAACTATGAACTGGGGTTCTGGGCTCCTAGGCTTCGGGGCTTCCTTTGAGGCCAAGGGGTAAGGAGCAGGTGCGTTGGGAGCATGAGTTGGGTCAGTAGGCGTTAAGGCCCAACCCCCCTTCCCATGGCTCCCATCCTTCTCTCCTGGGGCCTGGTAAGGTCGCATTTGCTTCTCTGGGTCCCTTCCTACCTCTGAGCACATGCATCAGTCAGCTGGCAGCGGTGTTTGGGAAGCTGGATGGCCCTCACCTGGCACCTGAGCCAGCCAACTGTGCTGAGCATAGAGAGGGGGTCTCTAGGAGACCCTACCGTGACCCCACAGTGGGTAGAGGTAACTACATGGGAGAACATCTAGCTCTCGGGTCCCCCTTCCTGCAGATCCTGGGCTGGCGTTCACACTGAGTAGGAGCAGGTGTGCCTGCTGCTCAGGCGCTGCCAGGGCTTCCGCCTCGCCTTCCTGCAGTGGCCACTTCTCCCTCTCTCTGTTCCCCCCGACAGGTTCTGTGAGGTGGAATTCCAGGGGCCCCTTTCCATCCAGGAGGAGTGGGTGCGGCACTTACAGCGGCACATCCTAGAGATGAACTTCTCCAAAGCGGACCCCCCGCCAGAGGAGCCTCAGGCCCCACAGGCACAGACAGCAGCGGCGGAGGCTCCCTAACACAGAAGCATTCCAGATCCCCTCTCCTGCCACCTCTCTGTCCTCTTCCTTTCGGCCTCCTCCCCCTCTCCTCCTCCTTTTTTTCCGTTTCCAAAGGAGCAAGCCAAAACCTCAAACCGGCACCTTTCACGGGCCGGGCACACTACAGCTGGGGCACCAGAAGCCAGCTAGCCACCCTTCCCCCTAGCCCGAGGACTCTGGGGCCACACACAGGGCATCTTCCTCCAGCCCGCATCCACTTGCCCATTCGATTCAGCAGGGGCCGCGGCCAGGTCTGTTCTCATGGGAGGAAGGCCAGCGTTCTCCCATGTCCAGCAGCCAGGCGGGCTATGTTTGCCATCCGTGGCCACTTGCAGAGACCCCAAGGACTCCTGTCCTGGGTCCCTCTTGCCCCTGTGAACATCCTCACACACGCACGCATGCACTCGCGGACCTCGTGAGACCCGGGAATACCCCAGTCCTCCGCTCCCGAGTCGAACGACAACCACGTCATGCCACGGTGCTTGCTCAGGGGAAGGCACACTCCCTCCAAGGCCTGCTGCCGGGGCCTGGGAGCCCCCCACTGAGCCCACAATGCCACGGAAATCCTTGTTGGCCGCCCCACCCCCTGCAAGAGGGGCCTTCCCAGCTGGGAAGAGCTCAGAGCTAACAGCTGCCTCCTGCCATGTCAAGGCCCCCAGAGCCTCGGGGCTCCGGAGCCTGGGAGGGGTGGGGGTGGGACTCTCCTTCCCCACCCTCACCCCCACCTCCCTCTTTTCACTGTTGCTTTCTATGTATAGCTCCCTAGACCTTCACTTTTTTAAAAAACGCGTTTTGTGTAGAGAATAAGGAACGTGAATCTTTTTATTTTGCAATCCTGGGCCAGCTAGAAACCGGGAGCCGATATTGACCTTTTAACTTTTTTCAGTGGCCGCATTTTGGTTATCGATGTACCTAGAAGTATGTAAATTAGATTAAATTTCTCTTCTGGAAACACCCCGGGGCAGGCAGCCAGCGTTGTGTTTTTCTGTCGAGTGGACAGGCTGGCATTGTCTGTCTGGCAGCTAGGCTGGGATCAAGCCACCTCCGTCCAAAGCCCCCTGGAAGCCCTGGGTTTTTCTGTTGGCCGCCAAGCCCACCAGCCCTGTCTGGGGATGAGCCCAAGTTCCCAGCTGTTGGCCCTTGATGGTGTGGCTGGTGGTTGGGGGTGTGTGTAGGGGGGCTCTGGCTAGCTGGTGAAGCAGCTCCTATGGGCCAAGGAGAGGCACCGGGGCTCTGGGCAGCTGCTCTGGGAAGGGAGCCAGGACTGAGCCGTCACTGAGGCCTGACAGGCTCTCCGAGGGCAGGAGCTGTCCAGTGAGGGTGTGGGGGACTTTGCGGGGGAGGGTGAAGCTCACAGCTGCTGGGACCGGCCTGCCTTCAAGACATGTGACCTATCTGGAGACACATGCACCCTGAACCCGACGAACACCCGAAGGGAAGAAAGAGCTGCTGGTTCCTTTTCATTGTTATTTATTTTCTCATTCTGCAAATGTTTATTGAACGTTTCTGAGATTTTAAGAGATTTTGTTGGCTGCTCCTTCTTGTTTATTGCATGTGGTTTTCAGCTCATCATTTTCACTTGAACAGCCAAGGGCTGGAAAGTGGGAATGGCCTTGTGAGGCAGAGCTCCCCCCGCCTCCGCCATTATCCTGAGCACCCCCACACGCCCCTGGCTGGAAAGGAGGCACTCACAAGCTGTGGCAGTATAGCCACAGGGGAGGTCTTGGCCTGCACACTTGGCTTTTCTGTTCCTTATGAGATCAGGACACACATCCCCGGAGCCTGGGAGGGGTGGGGTGGGACCTCCTCACCCCACCACCTCCCTCTTTTCACTGTTGCTTTCTATGTATAGCTCCCTAGACCTTCACTTTTTTAAAAAACGCGTTTTGTGTAGAGAATAAGGAACGTGAATCTTTTTATTTTGCAATCCTGGGCCAGCTAGAAACCGGGAGCCGATATTGACCTTTTAACTTTTTTCAGTGGCCGCATTTTGGTTATCGATGTACCTAGAAGTATGTAAATTAGATTAAATTTCTCTTCTGGAAACACCCCGGGGCAGGCAGCCAGCGTTGTGTTTTTCTGTCGAGTGGACAGGCTGGCATTGTCTGTCTGGCAGCTAGGCTGGGATCAAGCCACCTCCGTCCAAAGCCCCCTGGAAGCCCTGGGTTTTTCTGTTGGCCGCCAAGCCCACCAGCCCTGTCTGGGGATGAGCCCAAGTTCCCAGCTGTTGGCCCTTGATGGTGTGGCTGGTGGTTGGGGGTGTGTGTAGGGGGGCTCTGGCTAGCTGGTGAAGCAGCTCCTATGGGCCAAGGAGAGGCACCGGGGCTCTGGGCAGCTGCTCTGGGAAGGGAGCCAGGACTGAGCCGTCACTGAGGCCTGACAGGCTCTCCGAGGGCAGGAGCTGTCCAGTGAGGGTGTGGGGGACTTTGCGGGGGAGGGTGAAGCTCACAGCTGCTGGGACCGGCCTGCCTTCAAGACATGTGACCTATCTGGAGACACATGCACCCTGAACCCGACGAACACCCGAAGGGAAGAAAGAGCTGCTGGTTCCTTTTCATTGTTATTTATTTTCTCATTCTGCAAATGTTTATTGAACGTTTCTGAGATTTTAAGAGATTTTGTTGGCTGCTCCTTCTTGTTTATTGCATGTGGTTTTCAGCTCATCATTTTCACTTGAACAGCCAAGGGCTGGAAAGTGGGAATGGCCTTGTGAGGCAGAGCTCCCCCCGCCTCCGCCATTATCCTGAGCACCCCCACACGCCCCTGGCTGGAAAGGAGGCACTCACAAGCTGTGGCAGTATAGCCACAGGGGAGGTCTTGGCCTGCACACTTGGCTTTTCTGTTCCTTATGAGATCAGGACACACATCCTGCCTGCCGGAGGAGGGCCCGTGCTGCTTACATCTAACCAGCACTGCAGCTGCATACCTGTGAGGTTTTTGAAGGCTGGTAGGACACCTCTTGGAATGAGACATGACCCAAAGGCACCTCCTCTTTGAGCTTTTATAAATTAGTTCAAGAAAAAACTCTGTAGTTTTAAAAAGTGATGTAAGCTGGATGTAAAGAAAAAGTTCAAACTGTACAAGAGCTTATGGAGTGGGAGGCCCCGCCCCACCCACGGGGGTGCCAGGAGAGCTGTGTCAGTCTTTGAAAGGTTTGCATGTTGTTCTTGCCACAGAGGGGTCTTTCCCTAAAACGTCTGAACACACCGCTTAAGCAATTCCACTGCCTCTCTCAGAGGCAGAGCACTGGATGTTAATGGTCACCCTATGAGGGCGAAATATGGCTGTGGTACATGCCAGGAAGGAAGCTATGGGATCTGAGAGCGGTGTCCCGGGGCCCCGCCTTAGTTTGGAGGGCAGGCAGGCCTCCCTGAAACGAGCCCCACCACTGGAGTGCCCACTCATCAGAACTTTATGTACCTCATATGGCGTTTTTCAACGCATTGTGAACGTCGGCCCACGTGGCTGCAAGTTCTGCACGGGCCCATTTTTGGGGGAGTTGCTAAAACATATTTTCATGGAGAATTCTAACCAGAATTCTAACAGAAGTGGAATGAAAAAATGAACTGTCATCAACTCACGTGTTGTGAACTCACGACCAGTCTCCTCAGCTACAGCCCCTGCATCTTCTCTCTTTCCTCCGTCTGAATTATGGTCATCAGATCAATTAGTCTCTTGAATGTTTTAGCATATTTCTCTGAAGGATATGGACTTGAAAAAATGCCATCTGAATGGGCAATTAATATCAAAAAATCAGCAGCGGCACCCTTTGAAACAACGCTTGATGAATTTTCACAAACATGCTCAGTACGATTTTCAGCGTCTGCAGCTCTATTAAGTCATGGCTTAGACGTTAGGAGATGTCTGACGGTGGACACGTCCAGTGGGGCCGCTGAAGACAAGCAATGGAGCCTGGCTGGGCTTCGTAACTGTAGAATCGCAGAAGGCTAGAGGGGTAGTTCCAGCTTTTACACGTAAGTGTCAAGGACACTGAGCACGTCATGAGTTGGAAGCCTCGGTTGTCTTTACCTTTTTAAATGGGAGTTAAAAAAATATAAACCAATTCCTCACAGATAGGAGAGAGCATTTGAAATGATAATGCTGCTGCTGCTGCTCTGTCGTTTCAGTCATGCCCGAGTCTGCGCGACCCTGTGGACTGTAGCCGGCCAGGCTCCTCTGTCCATGGGATTTTCCAGGCAAGAATCCTGGAGTGGGTTGCCATGCCCTCCTCCAGGGGATCTTCCCAACGCAGGGATCCAATCCAGGTTTCCTGCACTGCAGGCAGATTCTCTACCACAGAGCCATCAGGGAAGCCCCTGAAATGACAATGCAAATATATATTCATTACATTAAATGAGAAAAACATGCTGTTTATCTTATTATTATGTAACGGTGGATCACAAAATGCAACATTTCTCTAGGGCACCCGGCATCGGACTGAATTCTTTTTTTTTTTTTAATATTTATTTATTTTGAGGGGGATGGGGTGGGGAGGGAGGGGGCGGGCGGGCCACTTCTATTGGTCTTTCATTTCTCTGTTTTCATCCGTCTTTGTTCTTTGGCCCACGTGGGCCTCCCATCGCAGTGGCCGCTGTTGTCGCAGAGCAGCGGCTCTGGGCGCATGCGCTCCAGAGCTCTGGCTCGGTAGTTGGACACATTGGTCCAGCCGCTCCGCGGCACGTGGGATCTTCCCAGGCCAGGGATCGAACCAGCGCCCCTTGCACTGCAAGGCAGTGTCCTTACCCACTGGACCACCAGGGAAGCCCCTGAATTCTTCACATACGTTATCTCACATGTTTGAACGTGTGCCCAGTATCTTGATTGGCGCTTAGCTGTAATTTGCATTCCAACATGGCT
This sequence comes from Tragulus kanchil, assembly GCA_022376925.1. Lineage (NCBI taxonomy): Eukaryota > Metazoa > Chordata > Mammalia > Artiodactyla > Tragulidae > Tragulus > Tragulus kanchil. Next base: position 18,253,720 of record JAIOJX010000029.1, on the reverse strand, counting down.
TTCCCGTGTTCGTTTTGGAGCTGAAGGCCAGAGAAGTTAGGAAAGAGCGTAGGGCGGCACAGCAAACCTGTGGCACCGCCGGGCTAGAGTCGTGCCTGCGCTGTAAATCCGGCTCCCTCTGGCGGGCCTCCGGGGTACAGACGCACTTGGGCCCCAGGTCTTTCCGTCATTCATAGCTCCGCCCCCTTCGAACTCTGCAGGATTCCACCTAGGCCTTCTCCTCTCAGCCAATCACCATGGTCTCTGAATAACGGGAGGCGGGAGTAGGGCGGGGTTCTAGTGAGATTGGCAGAGCTCTAAGCCACTGGTCTGAGGAGTCCCCTAGATGGACAGTAAGCCTATCCAACAGACGTGAAGCCAGGGTCCGGCGCGAGCCAATGCGGTCGGGAGGCGGGGCTCCGTTGTGTGTTGAGGGGCTCGGGGGGATTGTCTCGGCTACCGCGGCGGAGTCTGACGCGTGGGGCCGCTGCCGGAGTCCTCGGCTGCGGTGTTAGCTGCTGCCATGAGCTACACAGGTGGGCCCGGCGGGGTTGGTGGCGGGCGTCGAGCTCCAGGTGGGGAGGGATTAGGGATGTGCCAGAGCCGCGCCGGGCTCGTCCGTGCCTCCCCGGGGCTTCGGCGCTGCCCTCTCTGCGGTCACAAAATGGCGCCGGGGGCCCGTCGCCTCCCTGTCGCGGCCCTCGCGCCTCGGCGCCTCGGTTTTCCGTGCTGGCAGCCGTGGGTCCCGGCTCCCGACCGCCCGAAGCCTTGGTCCTTTCTATCACCTGTGTCCCCGGGCGTCCGAGGTCTCGCCTCAGTTCCTGGCCCGGCCCCCTCGGGCCCTCGACGTCTCCGGTCGCCCGGTCTGAGACCGCGGCCCCTGAGGTCAGGCTGCCGGCTTGGCCGCCGTCGCCGTGGCCAGCCCGCGCCCCGCGCCGTTTCCCTGCGGGCGGCGCGGCGGGTCCGCGCCACCCTCTCGTTTCCACCTGCCCCGGGCTGGGGCAGGCGCCGGAGCGCCCGGCAGGGGTGGGTGGCAGTGGGAGTGAATAAACCTGGGAGGGGTGTGGGCCGAGGGGCGAGCCTCGAGTCCCTAGGACCCGAGCTGGGCAGGGAGGGCGGGCGTCCATGTTGGCCCGTTGCACCTGTCACAGCCGCCGTGTCGGTGGCGAATGGACAGCTGGCGTCCAGACGGGAATTCCGCAGGCGTTTATAGAGGAGGGCGACCCTAGTCGGCAAATAAACGAACCTAGTGTGTGCGTATATATATATAGTATATATTATATATGTGTGTATATATATATATAGAGTATTATGTATATATGTGTATATGTATATATAGAGTATTGTGTATATATGTGTGTATATATAGTATATACTATATATGAGTGTGTGTATATATATCTTATATACTATGTATGTGTGTGTGTATATATATAGTATATGCTATATATGAGTGTATATATATATATATCATATACTATATATGTGTGTGTATATATATAGTATGTACTATATATGTGTGTGTGTATTGGGGAGTGGTCTTTATTGCGTGAGGTGGTTGGGGACCTCTGAAGACGTGACGTTTGAGCAGAGACCTGAATACAATGAGGGAGCTGAGGATTATTTGGCCCAGGGGGCCCTCGACCTAAAGACCCAGTGGCAGGAACTGCCTGGAGGGTTCAGAGATCAGCCGGTCCTGAGCTAAGGGGATGGGCCGGGACCATGAGAGTTAGAAAGGGGGCCATAGGCTATCACTCCTCGGTGGATTCCATGGCCGCCGGGAATAACTGACGAGGCAGAGTCTCAGCCAAGAGCCTTCCTTGTGATTGGGGGTCTCCCAGGCTGGAGCGTGTGGTTGCCCGGTCATCTGCATTCTGTGTCGCCGGGCGTCCGAGGTCTCGCCTCAGTTCCTGGCCCGGCCCCCTCGGGCCCTCGACGTCTCCGGTCGCCCGGTCTGAGACCGCCGCCCCTGAGGTCAGGCTGCCGGCTTGGCCGCCGTCGCCGGTGCCCGCCGGCGCCCGCGCCGTTTCCCTGCGGGCGGCGCGGCGGGTCCGCGCCACCCTCTCGTTTCCACCTGCCCCGGGCTGGGGCAGGCGCCGGAGCGCCCGGCAGGGGTGGGTGGCAGTGGGAGTGAATAAACCTGGGAGGGGTGTGGGCCGAGGGGCGAGCCTCGAGTCCCTAGGACCCGAGCTGGGCAGGGAGGGCGGGCGTCCATGTTGGCCCGTTGCACCTGTCACAGCCGCCGTGTCGGTGGCGAATGGACAGCTGGCGTCCAGACGGGAATTCCGCAGGCGTTTATAGAGGAGGGCGACCCTAGTCGGCAAATAAACGAACCTAGTGTGTGCGTATATATATATAGTATATATTATATATGTGTGTATATATATATATAGAGTATTATGTATATATGTGTATATGTATATATAGAGTATTGTGTATATATGTGTGTATATATAGTATATACTATATATGAGTGTGTGTATATATATCTTATATACTATGTATGTGTGTGTGTATATATATAGTATATGCTATATATGAGTGTATATATATATATATCATATACTATATATGTGTGTGTATATATATAGTATGTACTATATATGTGTGTGTGTATTGGGGAGTGGTCTTTATTGCGTGAGGTGGTTGGGGACCTCTGAAGACGTGACGTTTGAGCAGAGACCTGAATACAATGAGGGAGCTGAGGATTATTTGGCCCAGGGGGCCCTCGACCTAAAGACCCAGTGGCAGGAACTGCCTGGAGGGTTCAGAGATCAGCCGGTCCTGAGCTAAGGGGATGGGCCGGGACCATGAGAGTTAGAAAGGGGGCCATAGGCTATCACTCCTCGGTGGATTCCATGGCCGCCGGGAATAACTGACGAGGCAGAGTCTCAGCCAAGAGCCTTCCTTGTGATTGGGGGTCTCCCAGGCTGGAGCGTGTGTGGTTGCCCGGTCATCTGCATTCTGCTTGGAAGGTTTAGGACCCAGAATGGAACCCGGAGCCTCTGGGGCCTCCCCAGAAGGGAATATTAGCCCTCCCTCCTCCAGGTCAGGAGCTTGGCAAGCCGTCCCATTTTTTAAAGCAGCCACCCTTTGGCCCGGTGGTTCTCAGCCTGGGGTAGGTTTGCTCCTAGTGCATCTAGTGGCTAGAAGCCAGTGCTTAGTCGCTGCAGTCGTGTCCGACTGACTCTCTGCAACCCCATGAGTCCGTGGGGTAGCCCGCCAGGCTCCTCTGTCTGTGGAATTCTCCAGGCAAGAATACTGGACAGTGGGTTGCCATTTCCTTCAGGAGCTAGAGTCCAGGAATGCTGCTGAATAGCCTATAGGGTGCAGGTGGCCCCACCATAAAGAATTATCTGGCCTCAAACATCAGCAGTGCCAAGGTTGAGCAACCCTGACCTCGCCTTTGTTTGCCTTTTCTGGTTCACAAGGGAAGTCAGTAGGGTTGTTACTGACATAGCTGGGATTGAGAACTGATCCTTTTCACCAAATCCTATCAAGAACTAGAAGCGACTTCTGTGGTTATTAGGGGAAAGACTGTTGAAGAAACCAGGAGATGAATGGTTGGGTGCTGTGGGGTAGCTTAATAATGGACCATTCAATTTTATAGACAAGGAGACTGATATAGAGAGGTCACGGTTGGCCAAGTTTGAATTTCAACTCCGTATCTCATAGGTGGTAATTCTGGGTTTGAGTGGGCACTGAAGTAGCCAACCTAATGATTAGTTTTTCCCTGGTCTTGATCAATGGAAAAGCACAGTACATTTTCCCTTTTAAGAAGCAGACCATTAAAGTCAAAAGCATGTAGGGACTTCCCTGGTGTTCCAGTGGTTAAGACTCTGAGCTTCCATTGCAGGGGGCATGGATTCAGTTCCTGTTCTGGGAACTAAGACCCCACATGCTTTGTCAGCTGCAGTCATAAAAATGAATGAATGAATGTCCTGAGCTAAGGGGATGGGCCCTTGGAACCCGGAGCCTCTGGGGCCTCCCAGATTTGATTGGGGGTCTCCCAGGCTGGAGCGTGTGGTTGCCCGGTCATCTGCATTCTGCTTGGAAGGTTTAGGACCCAGAATGGAACCCGAGCCTCTGGGGCCTCCCCAGAAGGGAATATTAGCCCTCCCTCCTCCAGGTCAGGAGCTTGGCAAGCCGTCCCATTTTTTAAAGCAGCCACCCTTTGGCCCGGTGGTTCTCAGCCTGGGGTAGGTTTGCTCCTAGTGCATCTAGTGGCTAGAAGCCAGTGCTTAGTCGCTGCAGTCGTGTCCGACTGACTCTCTGCAACCCCATGAGTCCGTGGGGTAGCCCGCCAGGCTCCTCTGTCTGTGGAATTCTCCAGGCAAGAATACTGGACAGTGGGTTGCCATTTCCTTCAGGAGCTAGAGTCCAGGAATGCTGCTGAATAGCCTATAGGGTGCAGGTGGCCCCACCATAAAGAATTATCTGGCCTCAAACATCAGCAGTGCCAAGGTTGAGCAACCCTGACCTCGCCTTTGTTTGCCTTTTCTGGTTCACAAGGGAAGTCAGTAGGGTTGTTACTGACATAGCTGGGATTGAGAACTGATCCTTTTCACCAAATCCTATCAAGAACTAGAAGCGACTTCTGTGGTTATTAGGGGAAAGACTGTTGAAGAAACCAGGAGATGAATGGTTGGGTGCTGTGGGGTAGCTTAATAATGGACCATTCAATTTTATAGACAAGGAGACTGATATAGAGAGGTCACGGTTGGCCAAGTTTGAATTTCAACTCCGTATCTCATAGGTGGTAATTCTGGGTTTGAGTGGGCACTGAAGTAGCCAACCTAATGATTAGTTTTTCCCTGGTCTTGATCAATGGAAAAGCACAGTACATTTTCCCTTTTAAGAAGCAGACCATTAAAGTCAAAAGCATGTAGGGACTTCCCTGGTGTTCCAGTGGTTAAGACTCTGAGCTTCCATTGCAGGGGGCATGGATTCAGTTCCTGTTCTGGGAACTAAGACCCCACATGCTTTGTCAGCTGCAGTCATAAAAAATGAATGAATGAATGTCCGAGGCATTTTATGTCACATTTTAGACAACTGTTTGCCTTTAAGGTGAACTTTTGGAGGCCTTGAAACAAATGCTACCATTATTAGTAAGCATAGAAGGTGATTAACACAGTGTATCTTTTTGGTAACTTGTCTAATTTTTGAACCTAGTTTCTTTATGTATACTTGAGAAAGAAGGTTCTGGCTCTACCATTAAGGGGGAAGATTGGAGCAAAGGAAATACAGGACAGATCTTCAGAATCAAATCTGCACAGTCCAGAACCAGACTTTCAGAGGTCTGACATGCTACCAGTCTTTTTATAGGAACATTTGCTATCTCATGTATTTTCTCTGTGTTAGGAATGCACAGGTTAGGTTTAGCTGGACGACTCTGGCTTGGGATTTCTCTTAAGGTTACATTTTGGTTGTTGGTTGGTGCTATAGTCATCTTGGGCTGAAGGTGACTCAAATTAATGTGCCTGACCGGTCGATGCTGGCTGTTGGTTCCTGTACCATCTGGAGCTCTCCATAGGCCTTCTAGAAGGTCCTTACTATATGCTGGCTTAAGTGGAAGCCTCAGAAGTCACACTTGGTCATTTCTGCAGTATCTTTTTGGTTAAACTGCCTCCCTCTGTTTGGGAAGAGACAACGTGGTGTCAGGAGGCAAGAATCATTGGAGGCCATCTTGGATAGTAGAGGTTAGAGGCAACCTAACAATTCCAATTGTCCTCTAGTTTTTGTCACTGAATATTGTTTCTTCAAAGAATCCCCTTTAAAAAAGGAGGAGAATAAAACTGAGAAGCTTTGTGTATTTTTGAGCAAAAAAGATATCAGAGAGGCTGGCCAAGAGGGAGGGGCTGTGATACACAGGTATAAACCCACGGTCTGACCTTTCAATTTATAGGACCAGAAACTTGCATTTTTTTTTTTTTTTTTTTTTTTACTCAGAGCTTATTTTTTCATTCAGAATTTAATCAAGCTGAAAAAAATGAACCAGGAAGAGAACGCTATCTCAGCCAGATAAAAATTTGTTCATACCTGGCTAAAGAAGGTCCTGCCCTGGGGACAGTATTGTGGCCCAGAATATTCACATGAGAGGATGGAAGTAGAGCCGAGTTTGCCATTGAACTCTGAAGGTTTGATGGTTTGTCTTTCGTTTTTCCCAAAGAAGAATCAGGACCCTGAGTACACATAGATCTTCTGCTCTGTAGCTTTTGCACTTTGTTTCAGTGTGCATTCCTGTTAGCTTTTGGTGAGCTCCAGGTGCGGCTGTAGTACTTTCACGTTACCTGAAGTCTGGAGATGTCTTGCCAGTGGCACTGTTGCTGAACAAACAGGTTTCCAGAAGCTAGCTGAGCAAACAGTGGAAAAGCCAGTGTAAAGGTACTTTTTGCACCGTGAGCCTTCCCCACAGGTGAACCGTGTTTAGAATGTTTTCATTCATTCTTGCATTCACTTATTATCAGGGTTAAATTGAGACATGTCAGGAAGGTCCTGGGTCCCTGGGGGCAATCCATTCCAGTGTACCCTCTTTAATTAGGGAATGTAAAAAATGTTGGATTTATAGTCTCTCATCAGCTCTCTCATTCCCCAGTGCCCAGTCTCAGGTCCTTCCTCTTGAAAGTAAAGTGTGGACCCACTGGTCCTTATTTGAAATGCTTGGAACAGTGTATGTCTTGGAATTGTAGCTTGAAAGGACATTCCACAGCACCTACACTGGGGTCTAGAGGCAGCAATTTGTAATTAAATGAAGAAAGATAAAGAATGTCCTCATGGGTCAGTTTTTCCCCCAGATGAGTGTTGATGCCACATGTGAGGAGAACACTTGGTTTGCAGACCTTTATGGACTTTGGAATTGGCAGGGTAAGGGATCTTGGCCCTGTGCCTTTTGTTGACTGTGGCCAGGATGAAATGAAATAATGCAGATGAAGCTCTCAGCACCCTGCAGGGAAAACACTTGTTCAGTGTTGGCTGCTGTTGCTGTCATCTTTGTTGCCGGACTCTTAAGAAATGAACTAGGGAAAAAGAGAATAGAGTATCAACAAATATGTGAATGTTACTCAAAGAAAGGCACTTGGTATATGCTTTTGTTGAAAACAAGCTACTGGAGATGCTGGCTTTAATTTTTAGGTCATGAGTTGCTTCTTATGGTGTCTATCATAATTTCAGTGCTAAGGGTAAATCACTTAAAAATATTTTCAAAGTGTAACTTTAAAGATAATCAGCATTTGAGAGCAGTACTTTCTGGTAGAAGTTCAGATTTTCCTTACTTGGGACTAACTCATTTTAAGTGGAGAAACAATATGAGATTTGAGAAGATAGAAAACTGTAATACTTATAGTATAGGAATATTATAGTATATTATAGGAATCTATAATACTTATTCCATGTAAACGTGGAGCCCCAAGTAATTGCATTTAAGAGGTAATTATAATGCACATTTAAAAAATAAATCTAAAGCTTTATTTTTTTTTTAGTGTTTTAATGGGCAAACTAAAAAAAATATATAAAACTTTAGATTTGGGAGAATGGAAGAAGTTATTTACCTTAACATTGTTCAGATTAACCCCCATTGTTGTTTGAATCAGAGCTCACCTTTCAGTGATTTGATATGTTTTCTTCATTTGCCTGAAAAATTTAGGTACTAATTTATCACAGCAGGATACGAGTTTAAAGGTTTAAAAATGTTTATCTGATTCTTCTGACCTAACAAGTTAAATGTAGCCTGCCTTTCTTTTGGCTGATGTGCTCTAGAGGTATAATTAGAGTGTTGAGAAGCTAGAGGTTTGGGCGGCTTTCCAGGGAGGGGAAGATCTGCCAGCCAGTCTCCACTGAAGGGTGGCCTTAGGTCATTTTCATGCTGCTTGTTTGGGGAAATTAACCATATTGTACATGTGTTTAGGCTTTGTCCAGGGATCTGAAACCACTTTGCAGTCAACGTACACGGACACAAGCGCTCAGCCCACCTGTGATTACGGTGAGTGTGGGCCCCTGGGAAGTGGAGGGTGCACGTTCTGCCTTCACTAGTAGGGCAGAGCAGTCCAGTGGTTGATTAGTTGCCTTTAACACTGCTGTCATGCTGTCTGCCAAATGCAGACTTGTGTGCAGTGGTATGGTGGGCTCTTAGGCTAGCTCATGCGTCCCTTTGGGGGAAATTATGGGCAAGATGTCTGTGTTACTGGGCAAGCTGGAGTTCCTGGGGCAGTATATGATCAGTTCCTTTGTATTTTTAAAAGACGGTTTTAAATGGCTTCTTATGGTGTCTATCATAATTTCAGTGCTAAGGGTAAATCACTTAAAAATATTTTCAAAGTGTAACTTTAAAGATAATCAGCATTTGAGAGCAGTACTTTCTGGTAGAAGTTCAGATTTTCCTTACTTGGGACTAACTCATTTTAAGTGGAGAAACAATATGAGATTTGAGAAGATAGAAAACTGTAATACTTATAGTATAGGAATATTATAGTATATTATAGGAATCTATAATACTTATTCCATGTAAACGTGGAGCCCCAAGTAATTGCATTTAAGAGGTAATTATAATGCACATTTAAAAAATAAATCTAAAGCTTTATTTTTTTTTTAGTGTTTTAATGGGCAAACTAAAAAAAATATATAAAACTTTAGATTTGGGAGAATGGAAGAAGTTATTTACCTTAACATTGTTCAGATTAACCCCCATTGTTGTTTGAATCAGAGCTCACCTTTCAGTGATTTGATATGTTTTCTTCATTTGCCTGAAAAATTTAGGTACTAATTTATCACAGCAGGATACGAGTTTAAAGGTTTAAAAATGTTTATCTGATTCTTCTGACCTAACAAGTTAAATGTAGCCTGCCTTTCTTTTGGCTGATGTGCTCTAGAGGTATAATTAGAGTGTTGAGAAGCTAGAGGTTTGGGCGGCTTTCCAGGGAGGGGAAGATCTGCCAGCCAGTCTCCACTGAAGGGTGGCCTTAGGTCATTTTCATGCTGCTTGTTTGGGGAAATTAACCATATTGTACATGTGTTTAGGCTTTGTCCAGGGATCTGAAACCACTTTGCAGTCAACGTACACGGACACAAGCGCTCAGCCCACCTGTGATTACGGTGAGTGTGGGCCCCTGGGAAGTGGAGGGTGCACGTTCTGCCTTCACTAGTAGGGCAGAGCAGTCCAGTGGTTGATTAGTTGCCTTTAACACTGCTGTCATGCTGTCTGCCAAATGCAGACTTGTGTGCAGTGGTATGGTGGGCTCTTAGGCTAGCTCATGCGTCCCTTTGGGGGAAATTATGGGCAAGATGTCTGTGTTACTGGGCAAGCTGGAGTTCCTGGGGCAGTATATGATCAGTTCCTTTGACCCTTTGATGTGTTGTTAGAAGTCCTTGTGGTCTGTGACAAAGATGTAGCTTCAGAAAACCCCTTTGAGGGAGGGTCTGGGAAGGAGATTGGCCAATCATAGTCCAAAGGATTGGTCTGAGCAAAAACCAAGCCGTTAACTTAACCCCAGGGTAGGGCATGAGATTTCAGCGTGGAGAGGCTGCCCGCCTGAATCTGGAAGCTTTTAGATGCACCAGCCAGCAGGCTCCTCACACAAAGGGTTGAGAGAAAGTTTCTCATTGGTTTCTAAACTGTGGACAGACACACTAAATCTCTAATTCAGAAGTAGCCACCTGACGGGATCCATGGATGTTCTGTTGGTGTCTCAGCAGCCCAGAACTGCCAGTAAAGCTGTCTCTGTGATCTGTGACCCTCATTATCTGTCACAAAGGAGCCTTCTTCAAAGGGTTTTTTACCTTGGTTACTGAGATGGGTAATTGGTTTTATTGCCAAGGTCTAGGGATACACAGCCTACACAGTCACATTTTCTCAGGAGTCACTAATTGGACAAAAGTAAGCACCCTGAAGAATTGGCAGATAGTCCTGGGGAGAGGGAGACTTAGAATGTTCTGAAAATGAGTAAGGAGGTACCAAATAGTTCATAAAGGAGGAGAAACTTGGTTTGCACAGGTTCTTCCCTGCTCTCCATGCCTCAGCCCTTTTAGTCCAAGTTATACATCTTTTTGAATAATTTTCCTCAGGTTTATGTATTCTGGTTCAAAGCATTTTTTAAGATGTACCATTTGCAAATATTTTCTCCCAGACCGGGGCTTATCTATTTATTTTCTTCACAATGCAGAATACAGATTCTTCATTTTGGTGAAGTCCAGTTCATCAGTCCTTTCTTTGTTTTTGTTTGCTTGTTGTTTGTTTGTTTTAAAAATCTTTGATTACGGTGAGTGTGGGCCCCTGGGAAGTGGAGGGTGCACGTTCTGCCTTCACTAGTAGGGCAGAGCAGTCCAGTGGTTGATTAGTTGCCTTTAACACTGCTGTCATGCTGTCTGCCAAATGCAGACTTGTGTGCAGTGGTATGGTGGGCTCTTAGGCTAGCTCATGCGTCCCTTTGGGGGAAATTATGGGCAAGATGTCTGTGTTACTGGGCAAGCTGGAGTTCCTGGGGCAGTATATGATCAGTTCCTTTGACCCTTTGATGTGTTGTTAGAAGTCCTTGTGGTCTGTGACAAAGATGTAGCTTCAGAAAACCCCTTTGAGGGAGGGTCTGGGAAGGAGATTGGCCAATCATAGTCCAAAGGATTGGTCTGAGCAAAAACCAAGCCGTTAACTTAACCCCAGGGTAGGGCATGAGATTTCAGCGTGGGAGAGGCTGCCCGCCTGAATCTGGAAGCTTTTAGATGCACCAGCCAGCAGGCTCCTCACACAAAGGGTTGAGAGAAAGTTTCTCATTGGTTTCTAAACTGTGGACAGACACACTAAATCTCTAATTCAGAAGTAGCCACCTGACGGGATCCATGGATGTTCTGTTGGTGTCTCAGCAGCCCAGAACTGCCAGTAAAGCTGTCTCTGTGATCTGTGACCCTCATTATCTGTCACAAAGGAGCCTTCTTCAAAGGGTTTTTTTTACCTTGGTTACTGAGATGGGTAATTGGTTTTATTGCCAAGGTCTAGGGATACACAGCCTACACAGTCACATTTTCTCAGGAGTCACTAATTGGACAAAAGTAAGCACCCTGAAGAATTGGCAGATAGTCCTGGGGAGAGGGAGACTTAGAATGTTCTGAAAATGAGTAAGGAGGTACCAAATAGTTCATAAAGGAGGAGAAACTTGGTTTGCACAGGTTCTTCCCTGCTCTCCATGCCTCAGCCCTTTTAGTCCAAGTTATACATCTTTTTTTGAATAATTTTCCCTCAGGTTTATGTATTCTGGTTCAAAGCATTTTTTAAGATGTACCATTTGCAAATATTTTCTCCCAGACCGGGGCTTATCTATTTATTTTCTTCACAATGCAGAATACAGATTCTTCATTTTGGTGAAGTCCAGTTCATCAGTCCTTTCTTTGTTTTTGTTTGCTTGTTGTTTGTTTGTTTTAAAAATCTTTCAGCTGCACTGTGTGGCATGTGGAATCTCAGTTCCCTAACCAGGGATTGAACTTGCACCCCCTGCATTGGCAGCCTGGAGTCTTAACCACTGGACTGCCAGGGAAACCCCAGTCTTTTATTTTTTTATTTGCATTGACGCTTGTGGCATGGGAGCTTCTCTAGTTACAGGGTGTTCCTCTTGTGGAACCCAGGCTCTTGAGCCTGCGGGCTCAGTAGTTGCAGCACATGGGCCTCTCTAATTTTGACTCTTGGGCTTAGTAGCCTGACCAGGGATTGAACCCACATCCCCTACTTTGGAAGGTGGAGTCTCAACCACTGGACCCCCAGGGAAGTTCCCCCCAACTGTATCTGAGAAATTTGCACTTAACCCAAGGTCACAGAGGTTCTAAGTTTTCCTTTAGGCGCTTCATAGTCTTAGGTTTTGCATTTATTTTGTGATCCATTTTGAGTTAATGTTTGTAGTATAGGTCAAGATTCTTTTTTACCTTTGTTGAAAATTAATTGAACACATATGTATCTGTCAGTCCGTATCTGGATTCTAATGCTCGTCCATTGATCTTTGTGTCTTAGTTTCCCCTAGTACCTTACTGTCTTGATCACTGTAGTCTTGAAATTTGTGAATATGAGTCCTCTGGGTTTTTTCCTTTACCAGAACTGACCTGAGTATTCTTGTCTTTTGCTTTTGTGTATGAATTTTAGAATCAGTTTGTAATTTCTCAGGACAAAAAGTAAGCACCCTGAAGAATTGGCAGATAGTCCTGGGGAGAGGGAGACTTAGAATGTTCTGAAAATGAGTAAGGAGGTACCAAATAGTTCATAAAGGAGGAGAAACTTGGTTTGCACAGGTTCTTCCCTGCTCTCCATGCCTCAGCCCTTTTAGTCCAAGTTATACATCTTTTTTTGAATAATTTTCCCTCAGGTTTATGTATTCTGGTTCAAAGCATTTTTTAAGATGTACCATTTGCAAATATTTTCTCCCAGACCGGGGCTTATCTATTTATTTTCTTCACAATGCAGAATACAGATTCTTCATTTTGGTGAAGTCCAGTTCATCAGTCCTTTCTTTGTTTTTGTTTGCTTGTTGTTTGTTTGTTTTAAAAATCTTTCAGCTGCACTGTGTGGCATGTGGAATCTCAGTTCCCTAACCAGGGATTGAACTTGCACCCCCTGCATTGGCAGCCTGGAGTCTTAACCACTGGACTGCCAGGGAAACCCCAGTCTTTTATTTTTTTATTTGCATTGACGCTTGTGGCATGGGAGCTTCTCTAGTTACAGGGTGTTCCTCTTGTGGAACCCAGGCTCTTGAGCCTGCGGGCTCAGTAGTTGCAGCACATGGGCCTCTCTAATTTTGACTCTTGGGCTTAGTAGCCTGACCAGGGATTGAACCCACATCCCCTACTTTGGAAGGTGGAGTCTCAACCACTGGACCCCCAGGGAAGTTCCCCCCAACTGTATCTGAGAAATTTGCACTTAACCCAAGGTCACAGAGGTTCTAAGTTTTCCTTTAGGCGCTTCATAGTCTTAGGTTTTGCATTTATTTTGTGATCCATTTTGAGTTAATGTTTGTAGTATAGGTCAAGATTCTTTTTTACCTTTGTTGAAAATTAATTGAACACATATGTATCTGTCAGTCCGTATCTGGATTCTAATGCTCGTCCATTGATCTTTGTGTCTTAGTTTCCCCTAGTACCTTACTGTCTTGATCACTGTAGTCTTGAAATTTGTGAATATGAGTCCTCTGGGTTTTTTCCTTTACCAGAACTGACCTGAGTATTCTTGTCTTTTGCTTTTGTGTATGAATTTTAGAATCAGTTTGTCAATTTCTATATGAATTCCTCCTGCAGATTTTGAGTGGAATAGTCTTAGGTCTGTAGATTAGTTTGGGAGAATTGAAATCTTAACAGTATTAAGGCTTCCATTATGTGAATATCACTTCATTTGTTTATGTCTTTGATTTTTTTCATTAGTGTTTTGTAGTTTTTTACGCACATATCTTGCACATATTTTGTTAGATTTACAGCTAAGCATTTCATGTCTTAGATGGCATAGTATATGATAGTTTTCAAAATTTCACTTTCTGATTGTTTATTGCTGGTATTAAGAAATCTGATTTTTTTTTTTTTTTTGGGTATATTGACCTTGTAATAAACCTTGCTAAACTCACTTATTCACAAGTAACTTTTTTTGTAGAGTTTTTTTTTGGAGTAGTTTTGCATCATGTTGGGAAGGAATAGAAATAGTTTTACTCTACCTTCTGGCTTCAATTGTAAGACTAATATAGCAGCATTTAAATAACATTTTGAAAAACTGTCAAACAAGGTCCCACCATTTTATGCTTGTCGGCACAGTTATTTTAGGTAGTTGAATAACTCACAGGTGGCTAGGATTTGTTTTGTTTTGCTGTTAGAGCATTTCCTTGTGCAACATAAGGCTTAGTGGATTCTTTTTTGATGCCTGTGTGATATCCCTGAGTAGGCTGACTTAGTTTGATTACCTATTACCTTAAAGTTGAACATTTACATGGTTTCCTGTTTTTGCTCTTTAAATGTTATTTGCCGAGACCAGCTCCTTTTCTTTACTGACTCTTGTTTTTCCTTTTTTTTTTTTTTTAAATAAACTGCATTCTTAAAATATTCTTTGTCAGCTATGGTCGTGTCTCCTCTATGGAGATGTTCTTTTGCAACAGAGTCACCCAAGACACAGTGTAGACAAAGATTTCCTGAGGGGACCTAGCTGGGAGCCTACCCTGGAGTTGGGTTAGGAGAGCTTGCCCACTGTGGTCATAGGAGCCGCCTGTGGGAGCCTACCCCCTGGAGTTGGGTTAGGAGAGCTGCACTGTCGTTTCCTTTACCAGAACTGACCTGAGTATTCTTGTCTTTTGCTTTTGTGTATGAATTTTAGAATCAGTTTGTCAATTTCTATATGAATTCCTCCTGCAGATTTTGAGTGGAATAGTCTTAGGTCTGTAGATTAGTTTGGGAGAATTGAAATCTTAACAGTATTAAGGCTTCCATTATGTGAATATCACTTCATTTGTTTATGTCTTTGATTTTTTTCATTAGTGTTTTGTAGTTTTTTACGCACATATCTTGCACATATTTTGTTAGATTTACAGCTAAGCATTTCATGTCTTAGATGGCATAGTATATGATAGTTTTCAAAATTTCACTTTCTGATTGTTTATTGCTGGTATTAAGAAATCTGATTTTTTTTTTTTTTTTTGGGTATATTGACCTTGTAATAAACCTTGCTAAACTCACTTATTCACAAGTAACTTTTTTTGTAGAGTTTTTTTTTGGAGTAGTTTTGCATCATGTTGGGAAGGAATAGAAATAGTTTTACTCTACCTTCTGGCTTCAATTGTAAGACTAATATAGCAGCATTTAAATAACATTTTGAAAAACTGTCAAACAAGGTCCCACCATTTTATGCTTGTCGGCACAGTTATTTTAGGTAGTTGAATAACTCACAGGTGGCTAGGATTTGTTTTGTTTTGCTGTTAGAGCATTTCCTTGTGCAACATAAGGCTTAGTGGATTCTTTTTTGATGCCTGTGTGATATCCCTGAGTAGGCTGACTTAGTTTGATTACCTATTACCTTAAAGTTGAACATTTACATGGTTTCCTGTTTTTGCTCTTTAAATGTTATTTGCCGAGACCAGCTCCTTTTCTTTACTGACTCTTGTTTTTCCTTTTTTTTTTTTTTAAATAAACTGCATTCTTAAAATATTCTTTGTCAGCTATGGTCGTGTCTCCTCTATGGAGATGTTCTTTTGCAACAGAGTCACCCAAGACACAGTGTAGACAAAGATTTCCCCTGAGGGGACCTAGCTGGGGAGCCTACCCTGGAGTTGGGTTAGGAGAGCTTGCCCACTGTGGTCATAGGAGCCCCCAGCCTGTCCTGGTGTTCAGAGTTGATGCTCACCCCTGGTCACCCCTCTCTTCGGGCTGCTTTGTTAGCGGAACCCTGGGATGGGGCAGGGACACCTTATTCTGGACTCACGCCTAGCCCTGATGGGCTGCCTTTGCCTCCCATCTTGTCTGTCTTTGAATAGCAGCCACGTGGGACTGTTAGCTGCTGGGACAGTGTGCATTATTCCTTGCGTGGCTCTGCCAGCCTCTCTTCTTGCCTGTAAGAATGCCTCATTCACCACTTCACTCCTTGCATGATTTCCAGCTGCTGTCCATTGCTACTCTCTAATTATTTAGTGTCTCCTTTAACACACAGTGCTCTGGGCCTAAGGAGTCCCTGGGACTGCTAGCTTCTGTTCTGTGTGCTCTGAGCATGATTGTTGAGTAAACAATACGTGAGAATACCCTACTTTGGTTTCCCCAGCGGTAGAGGATTTTTGCTTTGTGAGCTCTAGCATGCCCACAGTTCATTAGTGTTCATTTCCAGCTCCTTGCTGGTTTCCAGCATCTCCCTGTTCATGTGTGCAGTGGATTGAAGGGGAACCTGAGTGTAGGATCTCAGCCTTGCCCTATGCATGTTCACTCTGATTCATCTTCTCAGTGTATGCACTCTTGCTTTCCTGTGGCTGGATTCTGTTGCTCATCACATTGCCGACTCACTGAGGTTTGGTCCCCTGCCCTGGGCTGAGCATGACCTGTCTGTCTGCAGGGTAGACTTTGTGGAATAGGAGACACTGAGAAAGTGGTCACCTGTTCTCATGAACTCCCGTGGGAAAGAATTGTGTTTGCTTGACTCAGAGGTTACCCTTGGCTTTGCACCTTGTCAGTTTTCAGTGGCTTTATGTTTTCAAAGACATTAATTTTTCTTGTGTGCTATACTAAAATCCAAAGTACATTTAATTTATAATTCAAACTGTCTTTTCAGCCACTCTTCTTAAGAGTGGTGTCTTGTCTTTCCCTCTTTATGCGTCCCAGCACAGCACCCTCACACAATTCGAGGGCTTAGTGGTTCTCCCTGTTAAGGCAGACATTTGAGGGATTAGGGTTTTCTCTGCTCCAGATGGCTTGTCGAGTGATTTGATCGCGATCATTTCAGACATGAGCTCCGTGCTTGAGCATGGAATCAGCGTGAGGCACTGGAGACTGCTTTCCTCTTCCTCCTGTTGCTGCTTAGCCAGGGGCAAGAGTAATCTTCCATTTCTGACTTATTATGGAAGCCATAGAGGAGCCAGATTCCTTCACTGAGAGTGTTAGGAATGGGGGGTTCCTTAGAAGGGCAGATGGTCAGAGCCACGAAAGATTGGGGACCAGAGCAACATGTGACCTGGGTCATGCGTATAGTGCTGTTGAGCTCAAGGTATCTTGGGGGAGGTTCCGTCTCCTGTAACCTCTCGTTTTCTAGGAATCATGGTCTTTGTGCCTGAATTAGACTCATACTCTGTTGTAAGCACTTAGAAATGTAATTGCTCTTTCACTGTTTTGTAGGCTATGGAACCTGGAGCTCTGGGACAAACAGAGGCAAGTAGTATTCCCATGATCACGCTTCTCTCCCTTAGCATTGGACTGGTGCAGTTTTTCTGCCAGTGCGCAGCATAGCCAAGGTTTTGGGGGTGGGGGTTGCTTTTGGGGTGTCCATGGTGCCCCGGGGCTGGCTCTTCCTTCCCATGAGGTCTTATTAGTATGACTGGGGCCCACTCAGCCTTAGGTGGCTAAGATCCAGGCTTGTCCCTGTGACCAAAGGTGTCCTTGTCTCTGTTTGTCTGTCTCTCCTCTCCCCCTTCATCTTGTCTGTCTGTCTTTCTCCCTCATTGCAGGCTACGAGAACTATGGTTATGGCTATGGCTATGGCCAGGATAACACCACCAACTATGGGTATGGTATGGCCACTTCAGACTCTTGGGAAATGCCTAACTCTGACACAAATACAAACCCTAGTGCCATGGGTGGTGCCAGTGCTGATTCCGTTTTGTCCAGAATTAACCAACGTCTGGATATGGTGCCGCATTTGGAGACAGACATGATACAAGGAGGCGTGTACGGCTCAGGTGGAGAAAGGTGAGTGGGCCCTGGAATAGGGGCTGAGGCTCTGCAGGGTCACCTCCGGCCTATCGCTCCCTGGTGTCCTCCTCTTCTGAAGCACCTCTTACATCTGTCTACTTTCTCTTTCTTTGCTGTGCTGCTGGGGCTTTCCCGAGACTGCTTGGAGTCCATGTCACTTCCCTTCTTTGGCTTGTGTTCCCTCTTCCCTCCATCCTCCCCAGTTACCTAGTGGTGAGCCTCTTTTCCAGCTTGTAGAGGGAGGAGCAAGCCCAGACTGGGCCTCGTTTACTGTCCTCTCTTAGTGGCTCTTCTCAGGAGCATTGTTTACTGGCTCTTCCCTCTGGAGATAGCTATTTGAAGTTCCTGTAATACTTTATGCCCTGTCCTCTGTCAGGGCAGGACCAGTTGGGTTGGTGCGGAGGGTGGGATGAGCTCTTGGGCTGACCATCACGAGCCAGTCTGTCCCACATAAGGCGCAGGAAGACGTGGACATATGCCCACCTTTCGGTGCCTTGTAATTGTGTCCCTGTTGAGCCGCTGAAGGGCCACTGTAAGGGGCTGTTGATATCCGCACTTTGTAGATGGGGAAGGTGAAGCGCAGGCAAGTCACGCCTCTTTCCCAGGAGCTGGGCTTCCCACCCGAATCTGCCCTCAGATTTGTCATTGCCTGACCTGGTGCTGCCCAGGAGCTCTGTGCCCTAGTGAGAGGCTGCAACGAGGAGAGCACATGGATTTCTGCTACGGGATAGAGTGTAGTAGCCTTGTCCCTGTGACCAAAGGTGTCCTTGTCTCTGTTTGTCTGTCTCTCCTCTCCCCCTTCATCTTGTCTGTCTGTCTTTCTCCCTCATTGCAGGCTACGAGAACTATGGTTATGGCTATGGCTATGGCCAGGATAACACCACCAACTATGGGTATGGTATGGCCACTTCAGACTCTTGGGAAATGCCTAACTCTGACACAAATACAAACCCTAGTGCCATGGGTGGTGCCAGTGCTGATTCCGTTTTGTCCAGAATTAACCAACGTCTGGATATGGTGCCGCATTTGGAGACAGACATGATACAAGGAGGCGTGTACGGCTCAGGTGGAGAAAGGTGAGTGGGCCCTGGAATAGGGGCTGAGGCTCTGCAGGGTCACCTCCGGCCTATCGCTCCCTGGTGTCCTCCTCTTCTGAAGCACCTCTTACATCTGTCTACTTTCTCTTTCTTTGCTGTGCTGCTGGGGCTTTCCCGAGACTGCTTGGAGTCCATGTCACTTCCCTTCTTTGGCTTGTGTTCCCTCTTCCCTCCATCCTCCCCAGTTACCTAGTGGTGAGCCTCTTTTCCAGCTTGTAGAGGGAGGAGCAAGCCCAGACTGGGCTCGTTTACTGTCCTCTCTTAGTGGCTCTTCTCAGGAGCATTGTTTAATGGCTCCTCCCTCTGGAGATAGCTATTTGAAGTTCCTGGAATACTTTATGCCCTGTACTCTGTCAGGGCAGGACCAGTTGGGTTGGTGCGGAGGGTGGGATGAGCTCTTGGGCTGACCATCACGAGCCAGTCTGTCCCACATAAGGCGCAGGAAGACGTGGACATATGCCCACCTTTCGGTGCCTTGTAATTGTGTCCCTGTTGAGCCGCTGAAGGGCCACTGTAAGGGGCTGTTGATATCCGCACTTTGTAGATGGGGAAGGTGAAGCGCAGGCAAGTCACGCCTCTTTCCCAGGAGCTGGGCTTCCCACCCGAATCTGCCCTCAGATTTGTCATTGCCTGACCTGGTGCTGCCCAGGAGCTCTGTGCCCTAGTGAGAGGCTGCAACGAGGAGAGCACATGGATTTCTGCTACGGGATAGAGTGTAGTAGCCTAATGCCTCCAGCTGACAGATGGCAAAGAGCCAAGAGTAAGGAAGGGCCTGGCCAGGCACTGATGCGGCCAAGTGAGGCCCCAGGATCACTTGGGAGCAGAGGGTGCCAAGGAGACTTCTGCTTGCGTGGGCTCTGTAGCAAGCAAAAAGTGTTGGGGGATGGCCAGCACATCCCCTCCCCTTGTGCCTGATAGTCATGATGTTGGATCTGAGGCTGCCGAGTACAGGGTGGCGGTGGGGAGAGGGGGCAGTTGGGCTGCATTGCTGCAGGTGCCGGTTGCCTGTGTCTGTTCTTGTGGCAGCCTGGAGCTGGAGAGCAGGGTCACGGATGGAGTGGCAGCAGGGGTCACTGCCTCTTCTTTCATGCTGCTCGTGCTTCTTGACTGCCCAGCTTTGGCAGAGACATGTGGTCTGGGCCTGTGGGCTGCAGCCAGAATTTGAACAACTCTGTCTGGTTCTGCAGGCAGAATGTTTGGCCTGCCTTCCCAATTGCTGTGTAGGGTATGAGGCTGTGTCCTGGGCTCTAGGGTTGATATGAGCTCATAAGAGTTCTTTTCCTTGTCACTGGGCAAGCTTGGAGTGTCTTTCCTTTAGTAGTCAGTCATTCTTAGGGTCTGAAACCTGGTGTATGGCCACATGTAGGCTTGGGGACATCAGCTGAGGAGCCTTTCCAGCTTCTAGAAGTCTTCTCCTGAGAAGCTATTTAAGTTGGCATTTCTAAACACTGATCCTCTTTGATGAACTGGGGTAGCTGGAATGGGTCTCTGTCCCCAAACAGGCAGGTTTGGTGGAAGGCAGGAGAAGATGGGTAATGGGACCTGAGGCCCTTCCTGATGCTCGTCACCTGCCTCTACAGGTATGATTCCTACGAGGCCTGTGACTCGAGGGCTGTCCTGAGCGAGCGTGACCTGTACCGGTCGGGCTATGACTACGGCGAGCTTGATCCTGATATGGAAATGGCCTATGAGGGCCAGTACGAGGCCATTCATTGCCTGACCTGGTGCTGCCCAGGAGCTCTGTGCCCTAGTGAGAGGCTGCAACGAGGAGAGCACATGGATTTCTGCTACGGGATAGAGTGTAGTAGCCTAATGCCTCCAGCTGACAGATGGCAAAGAGCCAAGAGTAAGGAAGGGCCTGGCCAGGCACTGATGCGGCCAAGTGAGGCCCCAGGATCACTTGGGAGCAGAGGGTGCCAAGGAGACTTCTGCTTGCGTGGGCTCTGTAGCAAGCAAAAAGTGTTGGGGGATGGCCAGCACATCCCCTCCCCTTGTGCCTGATAGTCATGATGTTGGATCTGAGGCTGCCGAGTACAGGGTGGCGGTGGGGAGAGGGGGCAGTTGGGCTGCATTGCTGCAGGTGCCGGTTGCCTGTGTCTGTTCTTGTGGCAGCCTGGAGCTGGAGAGCAGGGTCACGGATGGAGTGGCAGCAGGGGTCACTGCCTCTTCTTTCATGCTGCTCGTGCTTCTTGACTGCCCAGCTTTGGCAGAGACATGTGGTCTGGGCCTGTGGGCTGCAGCCAGAATTTGAACAACTCTGTCTGGTTCTGCAGGCAGAATGTTTGGCCTGCCTTCCCAATTGCTGTGTAGGGTATGAGGCTGTGTCCTGGGCTCTAGGGTTGATATGAGCTCATAAGAGTTCTTTTCCTTGTCACTGGGCAAGCTTGGAGTGTCTTTCCTTTAGTAGTCAGTCATTCTTAGGGTCTGAAACCTGGTGTATGGCCACATGTAGGCTTGGGGACATCAGCTGAGGAGCCTTTCCAGCTTCTAGAAGTCTTCTCCTGAGAAGCTATTTAAGTTGGCATTTCTAAACACTGATCCTCTTTGATGAACTGGGGTAGCTGGAATGGGTCTCTGTCCCCAAACAGGCAGGTTTGGTGGAAGGCAGGAGAAGATGGGTAATGGGACCTGAGGCCCTTCCTGATGCTCGTCACCTGCCTCTACAGGTATGATTCCTACGAGGCCTGTGACTCGAGGGCTGTCCTGAGCGAGCGTGACCTGTACCGGTCGGGCTATGACTACGGCGAGCTTGATCCTGATATGGAAATGGCCTATGAGGGCCAGTACGAGGCCTACCGCGACCAGTTCCGCATGCGTGGCGGCGACACCTTTGGCCCACGGGCTCAGGGCTGGCCCCGGGACTCTCGGAGTGGCCGGCCAATGGCCTCGGGCTATGGGCGCATGTGGGAAGACCCCATGGGGGCCCGGGGCCAGTGCATGCCTGGTGCCTCCCGGCTGCCTTCCCTCTTCTCCCAGAATATCATCCCTGAGTACGGCATGTTCCAGGGCATGCGTGGCGGGGGCACCTTCCCGGGTGGCTCCCGCTTTGGCTTTGGATTTGGCAATGGCATGAAGCAGATGAGGCGGACCTGGAAGACTTGGACCACAGCTGACTTCCGGGTGAGTGAAAGAGGGCCTTCCTGCTCTGTAACTGAGAAAGTGATGGGCCTGGAGTTGTCCAGTCTGACCCTGCTCCGTCTTTCTGACCCAGACCAAGAAAAAGAAGAGAAAGCAGTCCGGCAGTCCTGACGAGCCAGACAGCAAAGCCTCCCGGACGGACTGCTCTGATAACAGTGACTCCGACAACGGTGAGGCTGGGCGCTGGGCCCAGAACCCTTGCCCTCCGCCCCACGGGGTTCCCGGGCTGAGCTTGCTTCCTCTTCCCTTTCAGACGAGGGCACCGAGGGGGAAGCTGCAGAGGGCACTGAAGGTGCTGAGGCTGTGGAGAAGGGCTCCAGAGCAGTAAGTGGCCCCAGCCCTGCACTCTCTCTGTCTGTGGGTGAGGCCTGTGAACAAACAGTGGGGAGCCACAGGCCAGCCTGAGCCGTGCCCACATGCAGACCTGACTGGCACAAGGAGGTGGGGTCTGGTAGAGAGAACAGGCTGCTAGCAGTCTGCCTGACCAGAAGCTGGATTTCTTTGTCAGAAAATGGCCCAGTGAGTCCTATGTGCAAGGCCTGTTGGGAGGCTGTGAGTCTCCGGGCTCTATGCCTGGCCTGGAACAGGGCCTTCTCATGTACAACTGTTACAAGCAACCACACAGGCTTTAACATTGAATATTTGAAATTATGTCTTAGGAAGGAGAAGATGAAGAGGGAAAAGAGGAGGGGAAGGAAGAAGGCAGAGAGGATGCAGAGAAGGGTGAGTCTTGTGAGTGGCCTGGGTCCTGGGGTGGCTTTTCCAGGTGTTTGTGCTGGGGGATGGGGTGGAGAGGTCCAGCCAAGGAAAGGGTTTTGGCAGAAGTGTGTCCAGCTTGGATCCTCCCCTGTGCGGCTGGCTGTGTGCTGGTAGGGAGTAACCTCTCTCCCTCTACTGGCTTCCCACTCTGCCCCTAATCTTCCCAGACAGCACACTGGTTTTGCCTCAGGCGGGGGCAGCAAGCAAAAGTGTGGGGGAAGCCCAGGCACACACCCCTGCCCACAGTAACATGCGGTTCTGAGTCCTCGGTGGCTGGTGTCCAGGCTGGGACCCTTGGTGCAGTTTTTACGGCTCTGGATTGCGTGTCCTTTCCCTTAGCGCCTCTACAGCCCCTGTTGGGAGTCCGTGTCCCCCTATTCGAGTGATGAGCGCCAGCAGGTACCTAACCATAAATCCAGCCTCAGCTTACTGTTGCCGCGGTACCCAGTGTGGGTGGGCAGGGCCATGTGAGCTTGGGACCTTTACCCTTGGGGGCTGCACTCAGGCCCCAAATGAGGCCTTCCTGCATCCTGCCACCTGGGTCCTCTGAACTTGTGCCAGTGTCCCCACTGAGACAGCCTCTCTTTACCTTCCAGCTTCCCTGTGGCCCACTCTGCAGAGTGTGGATGTCCTGGAGAGAGGTGGGGCCAGCACGTGTCTAGGCCAGAGTCCCTCCCCACCCATCCCAGGGCACCCAGCCCTGCTGGCAGCCAGAGGCCTTGCCTGGACAGCTGCTTTCGAAATGGACCTTCTGGAGTAGACAGTGGATATCCAGCCAGAGGCCACAGACTGGTAACTGCTGTTCTGTTCCCACAGGGCTCCTAAGCGCCCAAGATGAGAACCAGGCCAAGCGCAAGTTGCAGGCAGGCAAAAAGAGCCTGGACAAGCAGAAAAAGCGGCAGCGAGACCGCATGGTGGAAAGGTAACGCGCTTCCCTCCACCCCTTTGCCTCTGCCTCGCTCTGGGGCTGTCTCCAGGAGAGCAGGGCCATGGCTCTGCTGCCTCACCACCCTCTGGCCTCCCGTGAGAGCCGCCACATGCTCGGCCGTGCATGGACCCTGCTTTCCGCCAGGCCCGGCTCCCAAGGCCTGATTCGTCCCCCGCCCCTCTGCGGCCGCCTGGTGACCGCTAGCGACTTTGGCCTGAGATCTGACACTGCTCAGCACCGTTGCCCAGAAGCTCTGGCGCTAGGTCACTTGGCACACGAGCCCTGAGGTGCACTGGGGGCCTGATGCCCCTGCGGGAGGGGGCCAGCTCATCAGAGACTCGAGGTCCAAGGCGCCTGCACCACCCCAGCTAGATGCCAAGAGGCCATCACCGCGCTCAGGAGAGATGGCAGCACCTGTGGGCTGTGGCAGCCTCGGGCCTGCCCTCTGCCCTGCCCGCCGGCCCTGTCAGGCCGGGCCTGTCTGCGGCTGAGCCCTTCACGCCCCTTGGTCGGGTCTGTCTGCCCTCAGGGCTCCCGCACTGGCGCTTGCCTCCTCCTCCTCCGCCTCAGACTCTTGCTCTTGCTGGACCTTCCTCAGCCTCGCCGGCGCCCGGCCCCTGGGCTCTCCAGACAAAGCTGACCCCGTGGCCCAGATAAGGACGTCCGGCAGAGGTAGGGACCTGCCCCGAGGCCTCGGTGGCGGCTGGCCTTTTCCGCCCCTTGCCACGACGGCCTGCTCCGGCCCAGGCCCCAGACCCCGGGCTTCTGCTGTGGACACGAGGCCCAGACAGAGCACCTCGCTCAGGTGACTCCATGCTGCCCTCTGGCAGGCCGGGCGGGCGACTCCTTCCAGCTCAGACTGGTCTCTTCTCAGAAGAGGAAGACGAGGCAGCAGGTGCCCAGGCCTGCTTGCCTCCCATCCCTCCCGACACCACCCCCAAGCATTCTGAGCGAAGGATGGGCTGGGCCATACAGTCCCTCAGACCCCAGAAGGAAGATGCAGCACCTTTTCGGGCCCTGCCTCAGGACTGCGTACTCCACTCTGCACCTCAGGGCCACCTGGCTCGTGCGAGGGCATCCTTCCTTCTGGTCCCCAGCTGGGCCAAGTGCAGAAGCTCCTGCCCAGCCTTGATAGAGAGGCCCTCCAGCAACCTTCCAGCGACTCCTTGCCTGTTGCAGCAGCTGCTGCCTGAGGCTTCAGCCTCCTGCCTGTGGGAAGGAAGAGCTCATCCCTGTCCCCTGCGTTGCAGTAACTGCAGACTGCGGACGTTGTGTCCCTTTGTGCTCCCACCGCCACTGGTCCTAGCCTGTCCCCCTGCTGGACCGCACTTCAGAGGCCCGTGAGCAAGGCCTGTTTCAGGGCTTGCAGCTGGGTTGGGTGAAGCAGTGGCACTGTTCCCTAGGACCCTCTGGGTCTCAGCCCCGTGTTTCCCTCTTGTGGCAGGATTCAGTTTGTGTGTTCTCTCTGCAAATACCGAACCTTTTATGAGGATGAAATGGCCAGCCATCTTGACAGCAAGTTTCACAAGGAACACTTTAAGTACGTAGGCACCAAGCTCCCCAGGCAGACGGCTGACTTTCTGCAGGTGAGCCTCGGAGTGGCTGGGGTAGCTGTCCCTACCCTCCAGACACAGAGCGGCCCACACAAGCCCTGATACCTCCTCGGCGTGTCTGACAGGAGTACGTCGCCAACAAGACCAAGAAGACAGAGGAGCTCCGGAAGACCGTGGAGGACCTTGACGGTCTGCTCCAGCAGATCTACAGAGACCAAGATCTGACCCAAGGTGAGGAGGTTCCATCCCAGGCCTACCAGGCAGGACCTCAGCCTGCCCTCTCTGGTTCTCAGAGTGGGGTCACAACACCCCTCTGTTCCCCCAGGGAGGGTCAGTGAGAACAACCTCAGGCCCACGTGGAAGTGGCAGGGCGAGGTGAGGAGCTGGTCTGGTGTTTTCCCCCAACTCCTGGGTCTTCCTTAGCTGTCTGGGGCCAGTGGCAACTCCCTTCTTCCCTCTACAGAAATTGCCATGGAACATTTTGTGAAGAAGGTGGAGGCAGCCCACTGTGCAGCCTGTGACCTCTTCATTCCCATGCAGTTTGGGATCATTCAGAAGCACCTCAAGACCATGGATCACAACCGGAACCGCAGGGTGAGTGGTCACCAGTGCCCTCCCGCCTTCCTGGAGTTGACTGGCTGAGGCCTCTGGGGCGGTGCTGGGGCCGTAACCCATGTCTGCCCATGAGGAGCTGTTGGGGGTGGAAGATAGAGACGTTTTCAGCCCAATGCAGTCAGCGAAGCTCCAGAGGGGTGGGAAATGGGGAGTTTGCCTGAAAAGTGGTGGTTTCAGAGCCATACCTTAAGAAGCAGTAGGCTGTGGGAGATGGGGACCTCTGTGTGCCTGGGGGCCAATGGCCGATGAGGTTCAGAGCCAGACAGGGAGAAGTGTATGGTGCAGGTGTTGCTGGAGGAGGAATTGGACCAGGTTCGTAAGAGCTGGGCTGAGGTGGCCTCGCTCCTGTAGGCAGCACGACTTTTGAGTGGAGGACTAGTAGAGTTAGAGTCGGTGTTGGCCTAGAGGCTTTGGGCACCTGTTGCGGGAAGGAGGTGGGGGTCACTGAAGGGATCCTGCGTTACCACGCCAGGGGTGTACCTCCACCTTCGAGGTGAAGAGACCGGCAGGGTAGAAGAGCTGTTTAAGGAAGCGGACAGGAGCTGGGACTGCGGGAGGGTCTGGGGTGTTTCAGACTTCTGGCTTGTGTACCTGGTAGGCAGTGGTGCTGCTGAGATGGGAGGCTGTGATGGTGTGTGGTGCAGGGAAAGGAGCAAGTTTGGCAAGAAATGGAAAGCCTTCTGTCTTGCATTCTGGTGTATTCCCAGGGCCTAACACAAGCCAGAGTAGGTGTGGTGTTTTTATTTTTTTTGGTTGAATGGGTGACATCCTTAGTTAAAGGTGGCTCTTGGAGATCAAGTAAGGAAGACAGGGCTTTGCCATAGGGAGAGAGCCGACAGGCCTGGGACCAGGTCTGGGCTGGAAAGAGAGGCCTGGCTGCCATCACCTGGAGGATGCTGATGGGACTTAGGAGCAGATGTAGCAGCCAAGAGGAGTGTAAGAAATGATTTCTCAACGTTTTTCTATGCCCGTCAGATTTATCTCTGGTCTTTTCAGTGCAGTGTTCCTCAACAGGGCAAAGGGCCTAGAGATCTGGCTGGGACAGTTGAAGAGACTGAGGATTGGCATATGCCATTGACAGATCTGGAAAGATAAGGAAAATGTACATTGGCTTTGGTAACAAAGAAGCTGTAGGGATCTTGCCAAGATGACATTCTTGGGTTGGGAGCTGATAAGGATTAAAAGAGGGCAGACTATAGAGAATGGACAGTGCATGGTTTTGTAACTTGGAATATTGAGGCGAAGTGAGTGATAGCTAGCAAAATAGAAACTGGTTCCAAAGCAAATTGAAAAAAGAACAGCTGTGTCATCTTGCAGCCAGAGAGGGAATTGGAAGGGTGATAAAAGATACTTTCAAGAGACCGGAAGTAGTTGATTTATAGAGTTTGAATGTAAATACTGTATAGACAGTTTGAATTGTAGAAGTCCAGACTTAGAAGTGAATAAAAAGCTTTTAATTACTATTAATATTTTGTTGACAGTTTTATTGATACTCACTTCCCATACCATACAGTTCGTCCGTGTAATGACATGGAAAGTGTACGAGTCAGCGGTTTTAATATATTCGCAGCTATCAGTGCAGTTACAGAGTGTCTTCGCACCTCGGAAAGAAGCCTGTACCTTCAGCTGTCACTGTCCAGCCCCATGCTCCCCAGCCTCAGGCAACCACTATCTTACTATCGCTCTGTGCATTTGCCTAGTCTAGGCATTTCCTATAAATCCAGTCACCATAGTTGTGGTCTTCCGTGATCAGCTTCTTCCAAACATGTGGTCAAGGTTCAACCGTATTGTAGCATGAAAGGAGCAAGTTTGGCAAGAAATGGAAAGCCTTCTGTCTTGCATTCTGGTGTATTCCCAGGGCCTAACACAAGCCAGAGTAGGTGTGGTGTTTTTATTTTTTTTGGTTGAATGGGTGACATCCTTAGTTAAAGGTGGCTCTTGGAGATCAAGTAAGGAAGACAGGGCTTTGCCATAGGGAGAGAGCCGACAGGCCTGGGACCAGGTCTGGGCTGGAAAGAGAGGCCTGGCTGCCATCACCTGGAGGATGCTGATGGGACTTAGGAGCAGATGTAGCAGCCAAGAGGAGTGTAAGAAATGATTTCTCAACGTTTTTCTATGCCCGTCAGATTTATCTCTGGTCTTTTCAGTGCAGTGTTCCTCAACAGGGCAAAGGGCCTAGAGATCTGGCTGGGACAGTTGAAGAGACTGAGGATTGGCATATGCCATTGACAGATCTGGAAAGATAAGGAAAATGTACATTGGCTTTGGTAACAAAGAAGCTGTAGGGATCTTGCCAAGATGACATTCTTGGGTTGGGAGCTGATAAGGATTAAAAGAGGGCAGACTATAGAGAATGGACAGTGCATGGTTTTGTAACTTGGAATATTGAGGCGAAGTGAGTGATAGCTAGCAAAATAGAAACTGGTTCCAAAGCAAATTGAAAAAAGAACAGCTGTGTCATCTTGCAGCCAGAGAGGGAATTGGAAGGGTGATAAAAGATACTTTCAAGAGACCGGAAGTAGTTGATTTATAGAGTTTGAATGTAAATACTGTATAGACAGTTTGAATTGTAGAAGTCCAGACTTAGAAGTGAATAAAAAGCTTTTAATTACTATTAATATTTTGTTGACAGTTTTATTGATACTCACTTCCCATACCATACAGTTCGTCCGTGTAATGACATGGAAAGTGTACGAGTCAGCGGTTTTAATATATTCGCAGCTATCAGTGCAGTTACAGAGTGTCTTCGTCACCTCGGAAAGAAGCCTGTACCTTCAGCTGTCACTGTCCAGCCCCATGCTCCCCAGCCTCAGGCAACCACTATCTTACTATCGTCTCTGTGCATTTGCCTAGTCTAGGCATTTCCTATAAATCCAGTCACCATAGTTGTGGTCTTCCGTGATCAGCTTCTTCCATTTAGCATGTGGTCAAGGTTCAACCGTATTGTAGCATGTCATTCTTTTATGTGGCCTAAAAATATTCTCTTGTAAGAATATATGCCACGTTTGGTGTATTCATTCTTTAGAATTTGGATTATTTCTATGTCTTGGCTATGATGGATAATTCTATTAAGATACAAGTTTCTGTATGGACATGTGTTAAGTAACATTTCCTTTAGACAGGAGTGCAGTGTCTGGGTGAGACAGTAACAGTTGACATTCTTGAGGAGCTGCCAGATTGTCTTCCAAAGTGACTGTACCAGTTTATATTTCTGTCAGCAGTGTATGAGTTCTGATTTATTCATATCTCACCAGTACTTCACCAGTATTTGTTAGTTGTGGTGACTTTTTGATTCTAGCCGTTCTAATGGAATGGATGCAGTGGATGGTATCTGTTGTATTTTTCATTTGCATTTCCCTGATAACTGACTAATAACGTCAAGCATCTTTTCATGGGTTCATTGGCCATTTGTCTGTCTCCTAGGAAGGAAAGACATGTCTGTTCAGATACTTTTTTTTTTTTTTAAGCTTTTATTTTACTTTTAACTTTTACGGAGTTCTGTTGTTTACAGATATGTATTTTCCCAGGTTAGTCAGATACTTTATTTTTTAATTGTGTGGTCTTTTTGAGTTAAGGTTCTTTATATAGTCTAGATACCAGTCCCTTACCAGACATACGACTGGCAAATATTGTCTTCCATTGCGTGGGTTTCTTTCATCTTCTGGATGTGTATTTGCAGCACAAAAGTTTAAAGTTTTTTTTTTTTTTTTTAAGAAATGCATTTCATTTATTTATTTATTTATTTATTTATTTATTTATTTATTTTTGGCCATTCTGGGTTCTCACTGCTGCTGCAGGCTCTTCTCTAGTTGTAGGGAGTAGGGGCTACTCTCTAGCTGAGGTGAGCAGGCTTCTTGTTGACTTCTCTTGTGGAACTCGGGCTCTAGGGTACATGGGCTTCAGTAGTTGCTGCACGTGGGCTCCATAGTTGTGGCTCCGAGGCTCTAGTTGCTCTGCAGCATGTGGAATCTTCCCAGGTCAGGGATCAAACCCACGTCTCCTGTGTTGGCAGGTGAACTCTTTATACCACTGAGCCACCAGGGAAGCCCTAATTTTTTTTAAATAATTTTTATTTTACTTTTTGCTTTTACAGAGTTAAAAGTTTAATTTTTTTTTTTTTTGGCCATTCTGGGTTTTCACTGCTGCCACAGGTTCTTCCATAGTTGCAGAGAGTAGGGGCTACTCACTAGTTGAGGTAAGCAGGCTTCTTGTTGACTTCTCTTGTGGAACTCGGGCTCTAGGGTACATGGGCTTCAGTAGTTGCTGCACGTGGGCTCCATAGTTGTGGCTCCGAGGCTCTAGTTGCTCTGCAGCATGTGGAATCTTCCCAGGTCAGGGATCAAACCCACGTCTCCTGTGTTGGCAGGTGAACTCTTTATACCACTGAGCCACCAGGGAAGCCCTAATTTTTTTTAAATAATTTTTATTTTACTTTTTGCTTTTACAGAGTTAAAAGTTTAATTTTTTTTTTTTTTGGCCATTCTGGGTTTTCACTGCTGCCACAGGTTCTTCCATAGTTGCAGAGAGTAGGGGCTACTCACTAGTTGAGGTAAGCAGGCTTCTTGTGGTTGTGATTTTTCTTGTTGTGGAACTAGAGCTCTAGGGCTCAAAGCCTTTGTTAGTCGTGGCCAGTGGGCTCAATAGTTGCCGCTCCGAGGCCCTAGAGCACAGGCTCCGTAGTTGTGGCTCATGGGCTTAGTTGCTCCGCAGCCTGTGGGATCTTCCCAGATCAGAGATCGAACTCGTGTATCCTGCATTAACAGGCAAAGTCTTTACCACTAAGCTACCAGGGAAGCCTAAGCGTTTAATTTTTGATGAAGTTCAGTTTGTCTAACTTTTTTGTGCTTGGAGTATCATATCTAAGAATCCATTGTCAAATAGAAGATCACAAAGATTTATACTCTGTTTTGTTTTTCTTTTTTTTTTTTTTTTTGCCTCTGAATCATCGTTTATTTTTCATCCATCTTTATTATTCTCTGGCATGTGTGGGCCTCTGCAGTGGCCTGTCTCATTGCAGAGCACTGGCTCATAATTGGACACACTGGTCCAGCCTTTACTTGATATGTGGGATATTCCCAGGCCAGGGATCTAACCGGTGCCCCTTCATTGCAAGGTAGACTCTGCCCACTGGACCACCAGGGAAGCCCCCCCTTGTTTTCTTATAATAAGCATTTTACAGTTTCAGCTCCTGTTATTTGGATCTTTAATGCATTTGAGTTATTTTGTGTATGATGTAAGATAAGGTTCAACTTCATACTATTCCATGTGATTTTCCAGTTGTCCCAGCACCATTTGTAAAAGAAGCCATTCTTTCCTCATTGACTGGTCATGGCTCCCTCACCAAAAGTCAGTGTCTACAGCTCCCTGGATTTATTTCTGAACTCTTTATTCTGTTGTTCTCTATATTTATTGTAATGCCATTACTACACTGTAGCTTTGTAGTAAGATTTAGAATTAGAAACCGACATGTACAACTTCTGCTTCTTTTCTCAAGACTGTTTTGCTATTCTGTGTTCCTTAAGATTCCAAGAATTTTAGGACTAGCATGTCAGTTTCTACAAAGAAGCAAGTTGGTATCCTAATTGATTTGTATTCAATGTCTATAGCAGTTTGGAGAGTATTACTATCTCAGTAATATTGTCTTCCAGTTCATGAATATAGGATATCTTTGCCTTTATTTAGATCTTTAACTTCTTTCAACAATATTTTGTAGTTTACAGTGTGTTAGTTTTGCACTTTGGGGGATTATTAATTTATTCCCAAGTATTTTATTCTTTTGATACTAATATAAATGGAATTGTGTTCTTTAATTCCATTTCTGAATTGTTTTTTGTACTTATTTCAAAATAGAATTGATTTTTGTATGTTAATACTGTATCCTGTAACCTCACTGAAGTTGTTTATTAATTCTAGTAGTTTTTTAGTGAATTCTTTAGCATTTTTTGTATATCAGTCATCTGCATATAGAGATAGTTTAAACTTCCTTTCCAATATGGATGCAGTTTAATTTTGTTTTTCTTACTTAATTGCACTGACTAGACCATCCAACACAGTCTTTTTTTTAAAAAAAATTATTTATTCATTTATTTATGGCTATTTTGGGTTTTCACTTGCTCTCTAGCTGCAGGGAGTGGGGGATACTCTCTAGATGAGGTGAGTAGGCTTCTTGTTGCAGTGACTTCTCTTGTTGTGGAACTTGGGCTCTAGGGCACATGGGCTTCAGTAGTTGTGGCACATGAGCTCAACAGTTGTGGCTCTGAGGCTCTAGAGCACAGGCTCAGCAGCTGTGGCCCATGGACCTCGTTGCTCAGGAGCATGTGGAATCTTCCTGGATCAGGGATCGAACCTGTGTCTCTTACATTGCCAGGCAAACTCTTCACCACTGAGCTACCGGGGAAGCTTAGCCTTTTTTTTTTTTTAATTAATTAATTTATTTATTTGGCTATGCTGGGTCTTAGTTGCAGTATGTGGGATCTGGCTCCCTGACCAGGAATCAAACCCAGGCCCCCTGCATTGGGAGCCTGGAATCTTAGCCACTGGACCACCAGAGAAGTACCCCCAACACAGTCTTGAAGAGAAGTATCTTCTTGTTCCTGATCTTTTTTTTTTTGGCCACTTCTATTGATCGTTCATTATTTATCTTTGTTCTTTGGCCTGTGTGGGCCTCCCATTTCAGTGGCCTCTCTCATTGCAGAGCGCCCGCTCTGGGCACATGTGCTCCAGAGCTCCAGTTTCATGAATATAGGATATCTTTGCCTTTATTTAGATCTTTAACTTCTTTCAACAATATTTTGTAGTTTACAGTGTGTTAGTTTTGCACTTTGGGGGATTATTAATTTATTCCCAAGTATTTTATTCTTTTGATACTAATATAAATGGAATTGTGTTCTTTAATTCCATTTCTGAATTGTTTTTTGTACTTATTTCAAAATAGAATTGATTTTTGTATGTTAATACTGTATCCTGTAACCTCACTGAAGTTGTTTATTAATTCTAGTAGTTTTTTAGTGAATTCTTTAGCATTTTTTGTATATCAGTCATCTGCATATAGAGATAGTTTAAACTTCCTTTCCAATATGGATGCAGTTTAATTTTGTTTTTCTTACTTAATTGCACTGACTAGACCATCCAACACAGTCTTTTTTTTAAAAAAAATTATTTATTCATTTATTTATGGCTATTTTGGGTTTTCACTTGCTCTCTAGCTGCAGGGAGTGGGGGATACTCTCTAGATGAGGTGAGTAGGCTTCTTGTTGCAGTGACTTCTCTTGTTGTGGAACTTGGGCTCTAGGGCACATGGGCTTCAGTAGTTGTGGCACATGAGCTCAACAGTTGTGGCTCTGAGGCTCTAGAGCACAGGCTCAGCAGCTGTGGCCCATGGACCTCGTTGCTCAGGAGCATGTGGAATCTTCCTGGATCAGGGATCGAACCTGTGTCTCTTACATTGCCAGGCAAACTCTTCACCACTGAGCTACCGGGGAAGCTTAGCCTTTTTTTTTTTAATTAATTAATTTATTTATTTGGCTATGCTGGGTCTTAGTTGCAGTATGTGGGATCTGGCTCCCTGACCAGGAATCAAACCCAGGCCCCCTGCATTGGGAGCCTGGAATCTTAGCCACTGGACCACCAGAGAAGTACCCCCAACACAGTCTTGAAGAGAAGTATCTTCTTGTTCCTGATCTTTTTTTTTTTGGCCACTTCTATTGATCGTTCATTATTTATCTTTGTTCTTTGGCCTGTGTGGGCCTCCCATTGCAGTGGCCTCTCTCATTGCAGAGCGCCAGCTCTGGGCACATGTGCTCCAGAGCTCCAGCTCCGTAGTTGGACACATCAGTCCAGCCTCTCCGCAACACGTGAGATCCTCCCAGGCTAGGGATCGAACTGGTGCCCCTTAACTGCAAGGCCCACTGGACCACCAGGGAAGTCCATTGTTCTAATCTTGGTTGGTGAGGAAGTGTGAGTCTTTGACCATTAAGTATGCTGGATGCTGTTTAACTGTGGATTTTCCACAGGTGCTGTTTATCCAGTTGCTAAGTTCCTTTCTATTCACGTAAGATGAGTGTTCACAAGGTTGAGTGTTTTTATCCTGCAAGAGTATTGGATTTTTTCAAATGCTTTTTAGCATTTATTGAGATATTAATGTGATTTTTGGTTTTTATTCTCTTGGTATATTATATTGACTTGGGGTTGTTAAGCCACCCTTGGCATTCTTGGGAAAAACTCTACTTGGTCATGGTGTATAAGTTCTTTTTATTTATATATATATATATATTTTTTTTTTTTTTTCCACTTGTATTGATCTTTCATTTATTTATCTTTTTGTTCTTTGGCCTGTGTGGGCCTTTCATTGCAGTGACCTCTCTTGCTGCAGAGCACCAACTCTGGGCCCATGCACTCCAGAGCTCTGGCTCAGTAGTTGGACACATTGGTCCATCCGCTTCATGGCATGTGGGATCCTCCCAGGCCAGGGATTGAACCGGTCCCCCCCGCAATACAAGGTGGACTCTTCACCTACTGGACCACCAGGGAAGCTCTCTGTCACTGGTTTATGATTCTGGTTTTTGATTTTATTCAGTGTAGTCAGAAAAAATACTTCTGTTATTTCAGTCGTTTTAATGCACTGCAGGTTTTTTCATGGTCTAGTGCTGTCCTTTGTACATTTAAGAAGAATATATGTTCTGCTATTGCAGTGAAGAGTCCTATAGGTGTCTGTTAATGCCTGTTTGGGTTTATAATGTTGTCCAGGCCTTTTATTTCCTTGTGGATCTTCTGCCAAGTTGTTGTCACTATTCACAGTGAAATGAAGTGAAAGGTGCTCAGCTGTGTCTGATTCTTTGCAACCCTATGTAGCCCACCAGGCTCCTGTGTTCCTGGGATTCTCCAGGCAAGAATCTTGGAGTCAGTGACTGTTCCCTTCTCCAGGGGATCTTCCCAACCCAGGAATCAGACCCAGGTTTCTCACATTGCAGGTGGATTTTTTTCCCATCTGAGCCCCAGGGAAGCCCATTATTGACAGAGTGATATTAAAATCTCCAGGTATTGTGGAATTGTTGTCAGGTGCATTTATAATTATTATATCCCCCCGATGGAGTCACCCTTTTATTATTATAAAATGTCCTTTTTACACCGCCTTGCAGTGCAAGGGGCGTCTGTTCGATCCCTGGCCTGGGAAGATCCCACGTGCCGCGGAGCGGCTGGACCTATGTGTTCAATTACCGAGCCGGAGCTCTGGAGCGCATGCTCTCAGAGCCGGTACTCTGCGACAACAGAGGCCACCGCGATGGGAGGTCCACGTGGGCCAAAGAACAAAGATGGATGAAAATAGATAAATGAAAAAAAAAAAAAAAAAGATCAATAGAAGTGGCCCACCCACCCACCCTCGCTCCCCAGCCTGCCCCCCCAAAAAAAACTATAAAAAAAAGTAAATAAATAAAATGTCCTTTTTAAAATTAGTAACATTGTTTACATTCTGTCTCTCTTTTCTTGATGTCTGTATACCTTTTCCCATCCTTTTGCTTTCTATTTATTTGTGTCTTTGAATCTGTTGAATCTAAAGTGTGGCTGGCATATAGTTTGATCTTG
Organism: Tragulus kanchil; assembly: GCA_022376925.1. Taxonomy (NCBI): domain Eukaryota; kingdom Metazoa; phylum Chordata; class Mammalia; order Artiodactyla; family Tragulidae; genus Tragulus; species Tragulus kanchil. Next base: position 18,218,687 of record JAIOJX010000029.1, on the reverse strand, counting down.
TTTTTCCACCTAATTTGACAGTCTCTGCCTTTTGAGTGGACTGTTTATTCCATTCACATTTAATGTTACTATTAGTATTATATTTACATCCTTTGTTCTTCTAGTGCCACCTTATTGCTTTCTACTAAGTATTTAGTTTTTTATAATTTTTTTTTGCAGTGCAAAAATTTGAGGGGGTTATTGTCTTTTTCTTTTTTTTCCTGAATTTTATTTATTTAGTTATCTTTGACTGCCCTGGGTCTTCATTGCTGCGCATAGGCTAGTCTCTAGTTGCAGTGTCTGGGCTTCTCATGGTGATGGCTTCTCTTGTAGCAGAGCACGACCTGTTGGGTGTGTGGGCCTCAGCAGTTGCAGCACATGGGCTCAGCAGTTGTGATTCCTGGACTCTGAAGTGTGGACTCAGTAGTTTTGGCACATAGACTTAGTTGCCCTGCGGCATGTGGAATCATCCCAGAGCAGGGATTGAGCCCCATCCCTTGCACTGGTAGGCAGGTTCTTAACCACTGGACCACCAGGGAAGTCCTTAGGGAGTTAATTTTCTTAGTGGTTTCTCTAGGCCTTACCTTATGCATACTAAGTTCAGAAATTTCCTTTAGATACAATAACGTAATTTCAAGGAGATTAAATAACTCCTGTGCAAGAACTAGGTATATATTTTTCTTTATTTCTTTTCTAAACCAAAACCATTTATTGGTATATAGCTAATTAACAATTTTGTGATAGTTTCAGGTGAACATTAAAGGGCTTGGCCACATATATGTGTATCCAATTACCGAGCCGGAGCTCTGGAGCGCATGCTCTCAGAGCCGGTACTCTGCGACAACAGAGGCCACCGCGATGGGAGGTCCACGTGGGCCAAAGAACAAAGATGGATGAAAATAGATAAATGAAAAAAAAAAAAAAAAAGATCAATAGAAGTGGCCCACCCACCCACCCTCGCTCCCCAGCCTGCCCCCCCAAAAAAAACTATAAAAAAAAGTAAATAAATAAAATGTCCTTTTTAAAATTAGTAACATTGTTTACATTCTGTCTCTCTTTTCTTGATGTCTGTATACCTTTTCCCATCCTTTTGCTTTCTATTTATTTGTGTCTTTGAATCTGTTGAATCTAAAGTGTGGCTGGCATATAGTTTGATCTTGTTTTTCCACCTAATTTGACAGTCTCTGCCTTTTGAGTGGACTGTTTATTCCATTCACATTTAATGTTACTATTAGTATTATATTTACATCCTTTGTTCTTCTAGTGCCACCTTATTGCTTTCTACTAAGTATTTAGTTTTTTATAATTTTTTTTTGCAGTGCAAAAATTTGAGGGGGTTATTGTCTTTTTCTTTTTTTTCCTGAATTTTATTTATTTAGTTATCTTTGACTGCCCTGGGTCTTCATTGCTGCGCATAGGCTAGTCTCTAGTTGCAGTGTCTGGGCTTCTCATGGTGATGGCTTCTCTTGTAGCAGAGCACGACCTGTTGGGTGTGTGGGCCTCAGCAGTTGCAGCACATGGGCTCAGCAGTTGTGATTCCTGGACTCTGAAGTGTGGACTCAGTAGTTTTGGCACATAGACTTAGTTGCCCTGCGGCATGTGGAATCATCCCAGAGCAGGGATTGAGCCCCATCCCTTGCACTGGTAGGCAGGTTCTTAACCACTGGACCACCAGGGAAGTCCTTAGGGAGTTAATTTTCTTAGTGGTTTCTCTAGGCCTTACCTTATGCATACTAAGTTCAGAAATTTCCTTTAGATACAATAACGTAATTTCAAGGAGATTAAATAACTCCTGTGCAAGAACTAGGTATATATTTTTTTCTTTATTTTCTCTTTTCTAAACCAAAACCATTTTTATTGGTATATAGCTAATTAACAATTTTGTGATAGTTTCAGGTGAACATTAAAGGGGCTTGGCCACACATATATGTGTATCCATTCTCCCCTTAGCCCCCCTCCAATCCAGGCTGGTATGTAACATTAAGCAGAGTTCCCTGTGCCGTACTGTAGATTTTTGTTGGTTATCCATTTCAAACATGGCAGGGTGTATTTGACTTTCCCAAAGTCCCCAACCATCCACTCCTGCTTGTAACCATGAGTTCGTTTACTAAGTTTGAGTCTCTTTCTGTTTTGTAAATAAGTTAATTTGTATGATTTCTTTTAGAATCCACTTAAAAGGGATGTCATGTGATATTTCTTCTTCTCTGTCTGACTTACTTCACTCAGTATGGCACTCTCTAGCTCCATCCATATTGCTGCAAATGGCATTCTTTTTAATGGCCAAGTAATGTTCTATTTTGTGTGTGTGTGTGTGTGTACACACACATACACACCACATCTTCTTTATCCATTCCTCTGTCGATGGACATACAGCTTGTTTCCATGTCTTGGCCATTGTAAACGGTGCTGCAGTGAGCATAGGGGAACATGTATCTCTTCAGGCCATGTTTTCCTCTGGATAGATGCCCAGGAGTGGGATTGCAGGCTCATATGGTAGCTCTGTGTTAAGTTTCTTAAGAACCTCCGTACAGTTCTCCATAGTGGCCGTACCAATTTACGTTCCCACCAACAGTGCAGGAGGGTTCCCTTCTCTCTGCACCCTCTCCAGCATTTGTTGTTTGTGGTAGAACTAGGTATATTTTTAATATTTTAATATGTCTTGTTTTATACAACTCCTTTTTAAATTAGTTGAGAAGATAGGAAAAGATACTCTACAGCATTTGTTTATAAGTACATAATTACTTTTATTCTTTCATGTGGATTTGCCTTACTGTCTGGGAGCACTTCCTTTCAGCTTGAAAAGAACCTCCTTGGGTATTTCTTACAAGGCCTGCCAGCAGTAAACTCCCTCAGTTGTTCTTTCTTGTGGAATGTTATTATTTCACCTTCATTTTCGAAAGAGAGCTTTTCTGGGCACAGGATTTTTGGTTGACAGTCTCTTCTTTGAGCATTTCAGGTATGTTATCCTACTGGCTTCTGACCTTGTTTCTGATGAGAGATCAGCATTTAACGTTACTGGGGTTTCATTTTAAGTAATGATTCATTTTTCATTTGTTGCTTTCAAGATTTTTCCCTTGTCTTTGGCTTTCAGTATTTTTATTATTGTAATGTGTCTTTTTGTGGGTCTTTTTGTGTTTATTTCGAGTTTGTGTAGATTGAAGTTTTTAATGAGATTTAGGCAGGTTTTAGCCTTTATTCAGGTTGTTTTTTCCTGCTCCATTTTTCATCTTCTGGTATTGTCATGTGCATTGTATGATGGATCACCTAATGGTGTTAAGGATTGTCTGAGACTATTCAGTTTTCTTCCTTTTTCCTTCTTTCTAATTTCCTGATGGTATGATGTGCCAATCTACAAATTTGCTTATTCTGCCAGTTCAGACCTACTGTTGAGCCCTCTAGTGAATTTTTCATTTCATTTAATTATATTTTTCAGCACTTAAGTTTATATATATATTCTTTATAATTTCTGTCCCTTTATCGATGGTCCCTATTTGATGAGACAGTGTCGTCATACCTTGAACATCAAGTATATTTCCTTTTAGTTCTTTAAATGTATTTATAATGGCTGCTTTGAAGTCTTTTAAGTTTGACTTCTGGCCTCTGGCACCAGGCAGTTTCTGTCGTAGGCCTGCCTTATTTCCTGGATGTCAATTTGCTTTGCATGTCTCATAATTTTTTGGTGAAAGCTATACATTTATATATATATATATATATATATACATACACACACATACGTATATATATTGTGGCAACTCTCAGTACGAGTCCTCCCCTACTCTGGATCTTGTTATTGTATTTGCTTGTCAGTTTTGTGAACGTCAGATTATGTTAGTGAAATCTCTTTAATCCCTGCACTGTAGAGCCTTTGTTAACTGTGCCTTGGAGGAGGTAGCCACAGGCCAGTGCACAGCCATCCTGGGATGATGGCACTTACTTTGTTTTGTTTTGCTTTATTTTTTTTTTTTTTTTTTTTAAGATTTATGTATTTACTTATTTTGGACAGGGGTCGGGTTGGGGAGGGAGGGGAGCGGCCGGGCCACTTCTATTGGTCTTTCATTTCTTCACTTTCATCCGTCTTTGTTCTTTGGCTCCTGTGGGCCTCCCATCGCGGTGACGTCCGTCGCTGCAGAGCGCCGGCTATGGGCGCATGCGCTCCAGAGCTCCGGTTTGACAATTGGACATATCGGTCAAGCCGCTCCGCAGCACGTGGGATCCCCCCAGGCCAGGGATCGAACCGGCGCCCCTTGCACTGCAAGGCTGTGTCCCCACCCATTGGACCACCAGGGGAAGCCCTTGTTTTGCTTTACTTTTACAGTTTTGTTGTTTACTGCCATACATAAACCCAAATCAGCCATAGGTATACACATGACCCCTCCCACTTCTCTCCCCTCTCCCTCCCCATCCCACCCCTCTAAGTTGTTTCATAGCCCCTGTATAAATTCCCTTAGTCTTATAGCAGATTCTCATAGGTTGTCTATTTTACATATGGTATTGTAAGTTTCTGATGGGGCTCTGTCTTTTCCCATACTACAGCACACTGTTAATCTCCATAAACTGTTGTCTGATAGCTCTGTTGTTTTCAGCAATGCCTAGAGGCATTAAATTGCTCTAATCCAATTAATTGCTTTAATCCAATTAAATCTGGGTTTCTTTTATGGGGATGGTTTTTTGAGGTCATTGTTTTGAGATTTATTCTAAACCCCAGGGAGACTTCTTTGCCCTGTTTTACCGGTTCACTCTGGAGACAGCAGTGGTTTAGTTTGTGTTTCTTACCAAATCTGTGCTGTTTCACCGAGCTACTCTGTCCTTGGAATTTTACAGGCAAGGGTTGCATTTCCTCCTCCTGGGGATCTTCCCGTACCAGGCAAGAGAACCCATGTCTCCTGCATGTGGGGGGATTCTTTATCACTGTACCACTAGGAAAATTAGTCTACCTTCCTTGTAATTGCTGTTCTCCACACCTTCCATTGTTTTGAGAGAGCCATTAGTCTTGAACTCCCCACTTTTAAAAAAGGATTACCTTTGGAAGAGATTTGGGAGCTTATTATTTTAAGATTTGCCTTTCCCTCTGGGCAAAACCTCGGAGGCCAGGCTTCTGAGCCAAGAGTGGGGAAGAGTCTGTCTTGACCCCGCTGGTTTGGAAGGGAACCAGGTGGAACTTAGATCCCACATGCCACAACAAAGACCACAGATCCAGTGTGCTGCAAATAAGGTGCAGTGCAGCCACAGAAATAAATTAGTATTATTTAAAGAGAAGGGAAGAGGTGTGGAGGAAGCTTTAGCCTGTGGTCAGTTTGGTTTGGCTTGCCTCTCGGCATGGGACCTCTCCCCTGTGAACATCAAGCCATCCCTGTGGCTAGAGCAATGCCAAGCCTCCATTCCATGAGTGAAGCTGGATAGAAGGGAGCCACCCTCTCTCAGCTGAATTTGCCCAGAACTTAGCCTCAGCAGCAGACAGTTAGGGGCAGGATGAGAAATGTTTACAATCCTGCTTCTGGAAAGATACATCCCTCAGTGGTGATGACCTGAATAGAGAGGGAGGCATGTGTCATTTATTTATTTATGGATGGGCTGCACTTGGGTCTTTGTTGAGGTGCAGGGCCTTGTCATTGCTGCTCCTGGGCTTTCTCTAGTTGCGGCAAGCAGAGCCGACTCTTGGTTGCAGTGCACCGGCTTCTCATAGCAGTGACTTCTCTTGTTTTGGAGGTTCTAGGACACACATGCCTAGTTGCCCTGCAGCATTTGGGGTCTTCGTTCCCAGACCAGGGGTCAAACCCATGTCCCATGCATTGGCAGGTAAATTCTTAACCACTGGGCCACCAGGGAAGTCTTTAGGAAGTGTTTTTAAAGTTAACCTTAATTCCAGAAATCTGGTAAGGATAATAATGATGTGAAACTGTAGATTAGTTTATTAAAGAATAAATGTGCTAAATAAAACATTAGTAATTATCAGTCTAGTGGTGATTCATTATATAGCACACTATAAGTAAAATTTGCTTCTGAAATACAAGAATGGTTCAGTGATAAAGTAGCAACCTTATTAGAATTAAATAATTGGAAATGAAAGCTGTTTATATGCAAATAATGTGATTATATTCCTAGAAAAGGTGGGCAATTCCAGCAAAAAAAAGAAAAAGTTCTTAGAATTAATAGAATTTGGTAAGGGGTTAGGATTCAAGATCATATGCCAAAAGTAGTAGTTTTCCACCATTCTAATAGTAATAACTAATCATAAACAGAAGTGGAGAAAAATCCATTCATAATAACCACAAAATATGTAAAATAACTAGGAATGTAAAGAAGAAAGGTATGGGATGTTAAACTTCAAGGATATGAAACAAGACCTCAGTGAATGGAGGGAACTGCCAAGTTCTTAGATGAGAAATTTAATAGCAAAACAAACCAACAGTCAGTTCCTCCCATATTAATGTAGACCGTAGAGTTAAGTCTCACAGCCAGGACAATCATAGATCGTCAGTGAGCTTAGGGACTTGCTGTAACAATGTTACTCATAATCGAACCACTGTAATTGAAAACAAATGATACTGACAGTGATTTTAAAAAAGAGGGGAACCAGAATAGAGTCTAATGACAGATCCCATTGTGTTTTGGAACTCCATATGAAAGTCAGTTTCAGATCCCTTATCTGTTGTTTATCTGATAAGGTTTATCCCTTATCTGTCCCTTATCTGATGTTTCTGAAATAATTTTGGGATTTCAGAACAGCTACAGAGTATGATCACTAACATCCCCAGCAGGACCTTGGAAAGTGCCTTGCAGTTAAACCATCTATAATTCTTCAAGTGGCTTGTTTAAGTAGGATAAATAAAGTTGGTATAAAAATGTGTCAGCTTGGATTTTGCCACCAAGTGAATTTTAGGAGAAAAACTTTTGCGTTTGTATTTCAGGTTTGTGGGTGAGTGGCTGTATACCTCCATGTCAGTTCAGTGGGGGAGAAAACAATGTGAAGATTGTTCCCTTTGACATTAAAGTCAAAAAGCAAGTTAGGAAGCCAAGAAAAACTGGGGGAAAGAATTAATTAATCTTAGTTTCTAGTGGTGATTCATTATATAGCACACTATAAGTAAAATTTGCTTCTGAAATACAAGAATGGTTCAGTGATAAAGTAGCAACCTTATTAGAATTAAATAATTGGAAATGAAAGCTGTTTATATGCAAATAATGTGATTATATTCCTAGAAAAGGTGGGCAATTCCAGCAAAAAAGAAAAAGTTCTTAGAATTAATAGAATTTGGTAAGGGGTTAGGATTCAAGATCATATGCCAAAAGTAGTAGTTTTCCACCATTCTAATAGTAATAACTAATCATAAACAGAAGTGGAGAAAAATCCATTCATAATAACCACAAAATATGTAAAATAACTAGGAATGTAAAGAAGAAAGGTATGGGATGTTAAACTTCAAGGATATGAAACAAGACCTCAGTGAATGGAGGGAACTGCCAAGTTCTTAGATGAGAAATTTAATAGCAAAACAAACCAACAGTCAGTTCCTCCCATATTAATGTAGACCGTAGAGTTAAGTCTCACAGCCAGGACAATCATAGATCGTCAGTGAGCTTAGGGACTTGCTGTAACAATGTTACTCATAATCGAACCACTGTAATTGAAAACAAATGATACTGACAGTGATTTTAAAAAGAGGGAACAAGAATAGAGTCTAATGACAGATCCCATTGTGTTTTGGAACTCCATATGAAAGTCAGTTTCAGATCCCTTATCTGTTGTTTATCTGATAAGGTTTATCCCTTATCTGTCCCTTATCTGATGTTTCTGAAATAATTTTGGGATTTCAGAACAGCTACAGAGTATGATCACTAACATCCCCAGCAGGACCTTGGAAAGTGCCTTGCAGTTAAACCATCTATAATTCTTCAAGTGGCTTGTTTAAGTAGGATAAATAAAGTTGGTATAAAAATGTGTCAGCTTGGATTTTGCCACCAAGTGAATTTTAGGAGAAAAACTTTTGCGTTTGTATTTCAGGTTTGTGGGTGAGTGGCTGTATACCTCCATGTCAGTTCAGTGGGGGAGAAAACAATGTGAAGATTGTTCCCTTTGACATTAAAGTCAAAAAGCAAGTTAGGAAGCCAAGAGACTGTGGAAGAGATGACATAATAGAAATCCTGGGCAGGTGACCCAGAGTGCATATCATATTTGCTGGAGGGCAGGGAAATGCCACAGGAAGCAGCATACACTCTTCTCTCCTCCTACAGTGAAAACATCCAACAGTGGTTGACGCCCAGTGCTGGTGGAGAGGCAGGGGACAGGTAGCTTGTTTCAGTACCTGTGGAAGAAGCCACAGCCTACAGTGTCTCTGCAGAGTGCTCGGGCCCTGTCACTTTGGGAAACCTGTTTAGTAGGATTACAAGTATTAGCATGGAAGTATTAAGTTTATCCTTAATTTGGTTATTAGAGCAAAAATCTGAAAATGCTGTTAAGTGTGCCTCGGTTGGGAGACCTTCTGGCGTGTCCGTCTGTGCAACTCGAGGGAGGAGGAGGATGTGCTGGCGAGTAAGATGCAGTACTATCCTAATTGGACATCGTTTTGTTTCCATTCATGAGATTTTATTCTGCATTATGCCTGGATTGTATTCTTGCCTGGAAAATTCAATGGACAGAAAAGCCTGGCAAGTTACAAGTTCATGGGGTCTCAAATGTGTGAATGTATGTATGTATGTATATAGATATATGGCTTCCCTGATGGCTCATTGGTGAGGCATGCAATGCCAGAGACCCAGGTTCCATCCCTGGGTTGGGAAGATCCCCTGGAGATCATGGCAACCCACTCCCATATTCTTGCCTGGAGAATTCTATGGATGGAGGAGCTTGACGGGCTGCAGTCCATGGGGTCACACACACAGTCAGACATGAGTGAAGTGACTAAGCAGCAGCATGCTTGGATTATTCATGAAAATCTCATAAGACATTAAACACAGCCATCATCTCAAGGTACTTCCCTGTTAACTGTTTTTAGAGCACATGCATGTCAGGAAAGTATATTTAAAAAATCACAAAAGCAAAAAAACACACCAGAATTTAAATATATGGGTTTTTTTGTTTTACTGCTGTGCTGATATGCACGAATAGACATCAAGCAATTCATTGTTACTGCATCTTTGTATGTTTGTTCTTAAGTTGCCTAAAACATTTAAATCCAAACAAAATAGGTGTAGCAAAAGTAATGAAAGCAAATAGCAGGTAACTTTACAAATAATGGAAGGTGAAACAAATAACATTTCTGCCCTTATCCAGAAAGAACACTTCCATAAGCTGTAGTCAGTGGTGTGCACATTGAGACTGCGTATTCCACAGATCCCACGTGGTTTACCATACAATGTCCATGGGATGTCCATTTCTACTATAGCCTTGTAAGTGCTCCGAACCTTGAAGGACCCATAGCTACAACTGGGTATGGAACCAGTTACCTCTTTATCCCCCCCCCCCCGCCCCCCCCAGAACCCTGTACGTAGGCAGTTTTCTTCTGTGCATCTTTAACTCGTTTTGTTTTCAACACATTGCACGAAGGCTATTAATATTTTCCCCAAGTGAAAAAGAAGCAAATGATGAAGAGCGGGGGTGGGGAAAGGAAGTAGAAACAGACAAATGAAGTGATTTTTCTGAAATGTGATGTAAAGAGTTGGCTAGGGTTGAGTAGAGGTCCTGGAGGTCGGCTTCCCCACCCCTCCAAAAATGGGTTTACCTTTTTTTCTGTTTATGGCTTTATACTTGGATTACCATTACTTGCATTAATGATGGAAGTGAGCGTGGCCTTCACTTACTGCCGAGAAAACCATGTAGCATTTTGGTATAAATGCTTCCAGGCTCAGGCATACACTGTCCTATCACATATCTTGCGCTAGGGGAGATCTATTTAACCACCTTTCCACTGAAGAACACTAAGGTGCTTTCCAGTTTTTCCCTACTGCAACCTGTGTGCATGCATGTTTCCAGTTTTAAACTTAGGCTAGACTCCCGGAAGAAATTACGGAGAAATTTTTACTTTTGACTGTTGTTGTTCAGTCACTAAGTGGTGTCCTGCTCTTTGCGACCCCATGGACTGCAGCTGCCAGGTTTCCCTGTCCTTCACTGTCTCCTGGAGCTTGTTCAAACTCATGTCCATTGACTCAGTGATGCCATCCAACCATCTCAGCCTCTGTCTTCCCCTTCTTCTGCCCTCAGGCTTGCCTAGCATCAGGGTCTTTTCCAATGAGTTCTATCAAAGTGATTTTTCAGAAAATAAACAGTTGAGCCTCTCAGCACCACGGAATAAGTGTCTCTTTTTAATCTTTACATTCGAGGGTGTAATTCTTCATCTTGGGAATTCTGTGGATTAAAAGGATGTTTATCACTTAAACGTAGTGTTTGACATTTGTATTCCTGCTTTATATTCTTCCTGTTTATCCTAAAGAGATCCGTGCATTTTAGGCGGTTGCCCTCTTGGTAGGATTCACATATGTGATTTTAGTAGGTTTATTCACTGTTTATAAATTTTATGTAAGCAAATCAGATTTCTGCAGTACAGCTTTATAGACAGACGTCTTTATTCAGTTCTATACTAAGTATGGCGTGGAAAGATGGAGCATTTGAGCAGAGATCAAGTCAGGTCGTGGCTCCACGCTTGCTCTCAGGGTGCACTTAGAGACTTAATTTTGGGGCAACACAGACAATAATATTGAAAAGAAGCAAATGATAACGGGGAAATGGTGATTTTTTAAAGAGTTGGCTAGGGTTGAGTAGAGGTCCTGGAGGTCGGCTTCCCCACCCCTCCAAAAATGGGTTTACCTTTTTTTCTGTTTATGGCTTTATACTTGGATTACCATTACTTGCATTAATGATGGAAGTGAGCGTGGCCTTCACTTACTGCCGAGAAAACCATGTAGCATTTTGGTATAAATGCTTCCAGGCTCAGGCATACACTGTCCTATCACATATCTTGCGCTAGGGGAGATCTATTTAACCACCTTTCCACTGAAGAACACTAAGGTGCTTTCCAGTTTTTCCCTACTGCAACCTGTGTGCATGCATGTTTCCAGTTTTAAACTTAGGCTAGACTCCCGGAAGAAATTACGGAGAAATTTTTACTTTTGACTGTTGTTGTTCAGTCACTAAGTGGTGTCCTGCTCTTTGCGACCCCATGGACTGCAGCTGCCAGGTTTCCCTGTCCTTCACTGTCTCCTGGAGCTTGTTCAAACTCATGTCCATTGACTCAGTGATGCCATCCAACCATCTCAGCCTCTGTCTTCCCCTTCTTCTGCCCTCAGGCTTGCCTAGCATCAGGGTCTTTTCCAATGAGTTCTATCAAAGTGATTTTTCAGAAAATAAACAGTTGAGCCTCTCAGCACCACGGAATAAGTGTCTCTTTTTAATCTTTACATTCGAGGGTGTAATTCTTCATCTTGGGAATTCTGTGGATTAAAAGGATGTTTATCACTTAAACGTAGTGTTTGACATTTGTATTCCTGCTTTATATTCTTCCTGTTTATCCTAAAGAGATCCGTGCATTTTAGGGCGGTTGCCCTCTTGGTAGGATTCACATATGTGATTTTTAGTAGGTTTATTCACTGTTTATAAATTTTTATGTAAGCAAATCAGATTTCTGCAGTACAGCTTTATAGACAGACGTCTTTATTCAGTTCTATACTAAGTATGGCGTGGAAAGATGGAGCATTTGAGCAGAGATCAAGTCAGGTCGTGGCTCCACGCTTGCTCTCAGGGTGCACTTAGAGACTTAATGATTTCTGGTCGTGCTGGGGCCCGAGGTGGAGGGGGAGAGGTGTGCGGGTGTGAGTGGGCTCCGCCTGATCCGCGGGGTGAGGGGGTCTTTTGGAGGGCCTGGGTCAGCCTCTGCAGCCCTGCCTGACTTGCCCGCAGCTCATGATGGAGCAGTCTAAGAAGTCTTCGCTCATGGTGGCTCGCAGCATCCTCAACAACAAGCTCATCAGCAAGAAGCTGGAGCGCTATCTCAAGGTGAGGCATGCCCCTGGCACGCCGGGCCTGGCCCCAGCCCCGGCCGCCACCCCGCGGGTCCTCCTCCTCTTATACCGCGCTCCTCTCCGCAGGGCGAGAACCCTTTCACGGACAGCCCAGAGGAGGAGAAGGAACAAGAGGAGGCCGAGGGGGGCGCCCTGGATGAGGGGGCGCTGGTCGAAGCTGCCGGGGTCGCGGAGGGTGCAGAGGGCACGCCGGCGCAGCCCCCGGTGCCTACGGAGCCAGTCCCTGGGGCCACGTCCCCGCCCCCGCCCCCGCCCCCGGAGGAGGACGAGGAGGCCGTGCCCCTGCTGGGCGGGGCGCTGGAGCGCCAGATCCGAGGCATCCCGGGCCTCGACGTGGAGGCTGACGACGACGAGGAGGGCGGAGGGGGCGCTCCGTGACCGGGGCGGGCGGGGCCGAGCCTGGAAAGCGAGTCTAATAAAAGTTCTTTCTATCCCATCTCGCCTTCCTCTTTTGTTTGTGCGGCGCGGTCCTCTTGGCCGGCTCTTTAGACCTTGCCGCCGGGCCGTGTGTCTGAGGGAGGGACCCGGGACGGATGGTTTGCGCCTGCGCACTGGCGCCGAGGAGAATGGATACGCCTCTGAGCAGCGAGGCACCACGTCCCGGACCAAAACTACCAGTGTGCCACGGCCACCGACCCGGAACAACCGGAAGGCCAGCTACGATGATAGAGGCGGGCCCGTCGTGAACTCCAGCCAATGGTAGCCCGTAGAAGGGGTGACGTATGCGTCTGGTACATAGGGGACGCGAAGTGCGTAGCGCATGCGTCCTGGAGACATTTTGGTTATTCAGTTCTATACTAAGTATGGCGTGGAAAGATGGAGCATTTGAGCAGAGATCAAGTCAGGTCGTGGCTCCACGCTTGCTCTCAGGGTGCACTTAGAGACTTAATGATTTCTGGTCGTGCTGGGGCCCGAGGTGGAGGGAGAGGTGTGCGGGTGTGAGTGGGCTCCGCCTGATCCGCGGGGTGAGGGGGTCTTTTGGAGGGCCTGGGTCAGCCTCTGCAGCCCTGCCTGACTTGCCCGCAGCTCATGATGGAGCAGTCTAAGAAGTCTTCGCTCATGGTGGCTCGCAGCATCCTCAACAACAAGCTCATCAGCAAGAAGCTGGAGCGCTATCTCAAGGTGAGGCATGCCCCTGGCACGCCGGGCCTGGCCCCAGCCCCGGCCGCCACCCCGCGGGTCCTCCTCCTCTTATACCGCGCTCCTCTCCGCAGGGCGAGAACCCTTTCACGGACAGCCCAGAGGAGGAGAAGGAACAAGAGGAGGCCGAGGGGGGCGCCCTGGATGAGGGGGCGCTGGTCGAAGCTGCCGGGGTCGCGGAGGGTGCAGAGGGCACGCCGGCGCAGCCCCCGGTGCCTACGGAGCCAGTCCCTGGGGCCACGTCCCCGCCCCCGCCCCCGCCCCCGGAGGAGGACGAGGAGGCCGTGCCCCTGCTGGGCGGGGCGCTGGAGCGCCAGATCCGAGGCATCCCGGGCCTCGACGTGGAGGCTGACGACGACGAGGAGGGCGGAGGGGGCGCTCCGTGACCGGGGCGGGCGGGGCCGAGCCTGGAAAGCGAGTCTAATAAAAGTTCTTTCTATCCCATCTCGCCTTCCTCTTTTGTTTGTGCGGCGCGGTCCTCTTGGCCGGCTCTTTAGACCTTGCCGCCGGGCCGTGTGTCTGAGGGAGGGACCCGGGACGGATGGTTTGCGCCTGCGCACTGGCGCCGAGGAGAATGGATACGCCTCTGAGCAGCGAGGCACCACGTCCCGGACCAAAACTACCAGTGTGCCACGGCCACCGACCCGGAACAACCGGAAGGCCAGCTACGATGATAGAGGCGGGCCCGTCGTGAACTCCAGCCAATGGTAGCCCGTAGAAGGGGTGACGTATGCGTCTGGTCTACCAGTAGGGGACGGCGGGAAGTGCGTTGAGCGCATGCGTCCTGGGGTAGCCTAGAAAAAGGGACTGCTGGCGGGCTGAGCTGAAGACATGGATCAGGGCTACGGAGGTTAGTGTGGCTACCTCTGTGTGGGGTGGGGCGGCCTGGTGGTGTGCCGGCGCAGTATGGATGCCGCGTAGAGGGCTGCGGGCCGGGGAGTACGCCCGAGCGCGATTACCGCAGTTCAGCCCTGCGGAGAGGCGGCTGGGGCGCGCGCGCGCGCAACTCATTGGACCGCGGCGCCGTCGCTCCCGGGCCGCTGCGTGCGGATTGGCCGGCGGGGCTTGGAGACGTTAGCTGAGTTCGGCGGGCCGACGTTGCGGCGGACTTCGGGGGGCGCTTCAGGCAGTCGGGGCCGCTTCAGTTCTTCAGCCTCGGCAGGGTCGACCGCGCCCTGCCGACCCCGGCTGGTCGCCGGCCCGGTGTCCCTTTCCGAGACGCCACAAAATGGCGGCGCCGGGGGGCGGGGCTATGGCGCGAGCTCGTGGCTGCGCGGGTTCCGCGGTCTGGGACCGGGGAGGGGTCGCTGCGTCTTCCCGGGCCGTCGTGCCTGTCGGGGGACCTGACCTGCAGGTTTGGCTGAGGCTTCCGTGCGGCACATGTGTCCTGGAGTGCTGGTTCCGGAAGCCATGGGGGAGGCACAGGTTCGGACCCCTCGCCGCCAGCCCCGTGGTGCAGAGCAGCCGCACCTAGGGCCGCCTCTGTCCAGAACAGTCTCTCTGGACGCCTGTCGCGGGCCTGGCTTGTGCAGATCTGGGACAATGAGGGTCAGATGCGGGGTGCCTTCTTGATCAGAAATGGGGAACCCTTTGTGCTCTGGGGTCGAGACACATGCGTGGCTCTCCTAAAAGCTGCCCTTGCTGTCCCCTGTGGTGGCCTGCAGACGCCAGCGGGGCTGTGAGAAGAAGAGTGCCCTTGGGTTTCAGGCAGGACGGACCTTAGGCGACCTGCTGTCTCTGGAATCTGAGCCTCCTGGGAGGCCTTTCCTCTGTGCGCCGTGCCGCGTTTGCCCGCAGGGAACAGTTGGAATATGCAAGCACTGGGCTTGGCCTGGCGCAGATCTCTCCGGGTTTACGAGGTTCAAGACGTGGACGGTCCTGTGTTGCCTGCAGCAGTGAAGGCACGTTTTGAAAAGTGGCAGCCTTTGCAGGAGGCCAGCAGCAGGAGTTGCAGAGAAGCGGAGAGGTCCTGTAGTGCTCGAGTGCTTGGTGGTGCCAAGGTCCCTGAGTGGTTCAGCCTGGTTCTCCGGTCTTTCCTGCAGTCTGACTGGATCTGACCGTTCTTTGCCTGCTTCCCTGCCAGATTTTTCAGCTAGTAACAGTCCTACCTTACCTGTGCTCTTGACTTGGATAGGTTACCCCCTGCTCTCCTTCCTGCCTACAGGAAAGCTTTTCAGACTCAGTTTAGATGCGGCGGCCTCCCTGAATCCTTCTGTAGATTTTCCACCTAGAGTTCTTTCCTAAGATTTGCTGAGGTTTAAGAGTTGCTTGTTGGCCATGGGAGACACCTCTTATCTGGGTCCAGGTCCTTGCTCTGCTCTTCAGCACCGTGCTCTTGGGCAAGTGACTTATCCTCTGGCGCCTGTGTGTGTGAGTCGACAGTACGTATTTCAAGGGTCGTGAGATGTTGTGAACAGCGGGTGCTCCTTAGTTAGACCGTGTTTTGGGCGGTAACCTGCCATGGGGTGACTTGGATCAAGTCGGGTCATGCCTGAGGCTTGGCCCCCTAGTTCCCTTCTCTGGATGGCATTCTCCCCAAAAGCCATGGGGAGGCACAGGTTCGGACCCTCGTGGTGCAGCGCGCACCTAGGGCCGCCTCTGTCCAGAACAGTCTCTCTGGACGCCTGTCGCGGGCCTGGCTTGTGCAGATCTGGGACAATGAGGGTCAGATGCGGGTGCCTTCTTGATCAGAAATGGGGAACCCTTTGTGCTCTGGGGTCGAGACACATGCGTGGCTCTCCTAAAGCTGCCCTTGCTGTCCCCTGTGGTGGCCTGCAGACGCCAGCGGGCTGTGAGAAGAAGAGTGCCCTTGGGTTTCAGGCAGGACGGACCTTAGGCGACCTGCTGTCTCTGGAATCTGAGCCTCCTGGGAGGCCTTTCCTCTGTGCGCCGTGCCGCGTTTGCCCGCAGGGAACAGTTGGAATATGCAAGCACTGGGCTTGGCCTGGCGCAGATCTCTCCGGGTTTACGAGGTTCAAGACGTGGACGGTCCTGTGTTGCCTGCAGCAGTGAAGGCACGTTTTGAAAAGTGGCAGCCTTTGCAGGAGGCCAGCAGCAGGAGTTGCAGAGAAGCGGAGAGGTCCTGTAGTGCTCGAGTGCTTGGTGGTGCCAAGGTCCCTGAGTGGTTCAGCCTGGTTCTCCGGTCTTTCCTGCAGTCTGACTGGATCTGACCGTTCTTTGCCTGCTTCCCTGCCAGATTTTTCAGCTAGTAACAGTCCTACCTTACCTGTGCTCTTGACTTGGATAGGTTACCCCCTGCTCTCCTTCCTGCCTACAGGAAAGCTTTTCAGACTCAGTTTAGATGCGGCGGCCTCCCTGAATCCTTCTGTAGATTTTCCACCTAGAGTTCTTTCCTAAGATTTGCTGAGGTTTAAGAGTTGCTTGTTGGCCATGGGAGACACCTCTTATCTGGGTCCAGGTCCTTGCTCTGCTCTTCAGCACCGTGCTCTTGGGCAAGTGACTTATCCTCTGGCGCCTGTGTGTGTGAGTCGACAGTACGTATTTCAAGGGTCGTGAGATGTTGTGAACAGCGGGTGCTCCTTAGTTAGACCGTGTTTTGGGCGGTAACCTGCCATGGGGTGACTTGGATCAAGTCGGGTCATGCCTGAGGCTTGGCCCCCTAGTTCCCTTCTCTGGATGGCATTCTAGGACACCCAGCTGAGTGTCAGTCATGCATAGGTATACAGGAGACACTCAGTTGGGGGAGGAGCATACATGCTGTGTTACTAAGTCATGTCCGACTCCTGCAGCCCCATGCACTGCAGTCTACCAGACTCTTCTGTCTGGGGGATTTTCCAGGCAAGAGACTGGAGTGAGTTGCCATTTCCTCCTCCTGTCCTGGTAGAAGAGAAAGGATGCACTTGAGAGAGAGGAGGCTTTGCAAAAGTGAAGTCATTTGCCCAGTTTGGTGCCAGGCTGCAGAGACAGAGGAAAGGGGGCCAGAGAATTGCTGTCACAGGAGTGTCTGGAGGGGCAGAGGGAACCGCTACAGAAAGGGGTGCTGTCTGATGCCTTAGGACCAGGCCAAACCCCTGGGACTAAAAGGTCCAGGGGAGCATTGGAGAGTTCAGAGTCGCACAGAAGCGAGGCCTAGAGAGGCCCAGCTGTTGTCTTCAGATTTGCAAAGTTTGTTCCCAGCTGTGAGGTACTTGTGGCTGCTTGGAGGGGGTTGGGGAGGGGACTGTGTCCTAATGGTGAGTGACCTAGTAGCTAGTCCCGTGTGTGGCTCAGTTGTGGCTTGAGGCTTAGGTCAGGGTCCCTCAGCAGGTGATGGCCAGAACAGGCCCAGAAGCCCATTTCCCTCTTTTCTCTGACCTCAGGCAGATGAAGTGTGATAATGCAAAAGCCAGCTGGGGTGACTTTTGAGGGAACATGGTTGTGGATGTGCTGCCTTCTTGCAAGGCTGGTGCTGAACTCCTTCAAGGAGATTGCTTTATGCTCCCAGAAGCACTTGTTCTCTGGTGTGGCATATAGTGAACCTAACTCACAAGTCTTCTGTTACAGGCTATGGGGCATGGAGTGCTGGACCTGCCAACACCCAGGGTAAGTGGGACCTGCTTGACTGGGAGGCCTGGGCTAACCCCCACCTCCAGCCATCGCTGGGACCAGGAAGCCCTTTTTATAAAGGGCCAGACAGGAAGTTTTTTTGGCTTTGCAGGCTGCATGGTCTCTAGCACAGGAGCCACCAGAGACAGCGCATAAATAAGTAGGTCAGACCGTGTGCCAATGATATTTACATAAAGGTGCTGAAATTTACATACCGGGTAATTTCCATGTGTCACCAGAGAGTCTTTGTTTTTAACAGTTTTTGTTGTTGTGTTCTAAGTAAATAGTCGAGCGTATAACCAAAAACTTCTATAAATAATAGCCTTTGATTTTTCAGTAGTTCTGGACTTGGAGAATCGATCAGATAGTACATGGAATTTCTTGTGTGCACCCGCTCCCTCTCTTCATCTGGGCACAATTCCTTTTGTTACTATCATCTGGTGTCACAGCTTATAAACCAGTGTGCATCCACTGTTACCAGCTGTGGTCCTAGGCCATGACCTCAGTTTTGACGCTGTTACGGGGTTCTGTGAATTTTGACAACTAGGTAAATGATGTGCCTTTTGTCAAAGTTTGGTCATCACAAAGCATCCTTTTAATTTTTCTTTCCCAACCACGTAAAAACATAAAACCCATTCTTAACTTGCCAGGCCCTACAAAAAGGGGGTTCTGGACTAGATTTGGCCCAGAGCCTGTCCGTGGACCCTAGGCAGGAGGCTCCGTTGTGGTTCTACGTGTGTTTCAAGAACCGGAATGTGCGCTCTGGTGGCAGGGTATCCTGCTTTTCGCCAGTGTCTGTTCCAGGGAATGGATGAGGGTTTCCGGTGTTCCTAAGCCTGGGGCTTGGCTCCAGCCCCAGCAGCAGCAGAGTCATTTTTCCGCCCATCGAGTTTCCCAGCAGGAGGCCTTCGGTGTTACTGGGCACACGATTCCCCTTGAGTTGGGGACATGATTTTCCACCCGTGCACTCTCTGTGCTGTTGGCGGTGCCTTTGATCTGGCTCCTGGTGAGAACTGGCACTTCAGAAGGGCTCCGCCTGAGGACCTGGCCTGGGTGGCCTCTTGGCTGGTGGCCCACACTGGAAGAGCTTCCTGGAAAAAGACGGCGATGTCCTTTCTCTTGCCTTCATGGAGGGCTTCCTTAGGAGAGATGCCCTGATTATGCTTAGCTGAGCATTTCTGTAGGAAATGACTTTTATAGCTAGTGGACCACAGCCTTTCCGGAACTTAATGGGCAACCAGGGGTGCCTCCTGGAGCACTGAGCTGCAGCCCTCAGCCCTGGGCCTGTGGAGAGTGGAGTGAGGTGATGACTGGCCTTCAGGGCCTAGGCCGGGGTGGGAGGGAGATGTCTTAAGATGCCTTCGTTTTGCAAACCAAAGTCTTGTATGCTTTTGTTTCTTCTAATCTAAGGTGCATATGGAACTGGTGTGACCAGTTGGCAAGGTAGGCCCTTCTCGGGGGGTCCGTGGATGGGTGAACCTGACCTAGAGGGGCTGGGGTGCAGGAACACCATCTCCCACCCTCGATCTGCTCACGGTTGTCCTGAAGGCTCAGCAGCTGGGTCTGAGATGTGGGGGGAAGGCTGGGGGCCAGGCCTCCAAGGGACTTTGCTGGAGATGCAAGGCGGGAAGGTTGTGGTGGTCTGCTTTTTGGTGAGTCCATCAGTATCCCGACTCCCAGCTCCTGGGCTCTCTGGGTTTGGATGAGGTGCAAGTCTTAGGGTCCAGTATAGAAAAGCCACTGCACAAGAGTTGAGGCCGTGCCCTGGTGCTGCCTCCTGACATGTGCAGTATTAGGGCAGTGCAGCAGCCCTAGATTTGGCCAAACCCTAGGCAGGAGGCTCCGTGTGGTTCTACGTGTGTTTCAAGAACCGGAATGTGCGCTCTGGTGGCAGGGTATCCTGCTTTTCGCCAGTGTCTGTTCCAGGGAATGGATGAGGGTTTCCGGTGTTCCTAAGCCTGGGGCTTGGCTCCAGCCCCAGCAGCAGCAGAGTCATTTTTCCGCCCATCGAGTTTCCCAGCAGGAGGCCTTCGGTGTTACTGGGCACACGATTCCCCTTGAGTTGGGGACATGATTTTCCACCCGTGCACTCTCTGTGCTGTTGGCGGTGCCTTTGATCTGGCTCCTGGTGAGAACTGGCACTTCAGAAGGGCTCCGCCTGAGGACCTGGCCTGGGTGGCCTCTTGGCTGGTGGCCCACACTGGAAGAGCTTCCTGGAAAAAGACGGCGATGTCCTTTCTCTTGCCTTCATGGAGGGCTTCCTTAGGAGAGATGCCCTGATTATGCTTAGCTGAGCATTTCTGTAGGAAATGACTTTTATAGCTAGTGGACCACAGCCTTTCCGGAACTTAATGGGCAACCAGGGGTGCCTCCTGGAGCACTGAGCTGCAGCCCTCAGCCCTGGGCCTGTGGAGAGTGGAGTGAGGTGATGACTGGCCTTCAGGGCCTAGGCCGGGGTGGGAGGGAGATGTCTTAAGATGCCTTCGTTTTGCAAACCAAAGTCTTGTATGCTTTTGTTTCTTCTAATCTAAGGTGCATATGGAACTGGTGTGACCAGTTGGCAAGGTAGGCCCTTCTCGGGGGGTCCGTGGATGGGTGAACCTGACCTAGAGGGGCTGGGGTGCAGGAACACCATCTCCCACCCTCGATCTGCTCACGGTTGTCCTGAAGGCTCAGCAGCTGGGTCTGAGATGTGGGGGGAAGGCTGGGGGCCAGGCCTCCAAGGGACTTTGCTGGAGATGCAAGGCGGGAAGGTTGTGGTGGTCTGCTTTTTGGTGAGTCCATCAGTATCCCGACTCCCAGCTCCTGGGCTCTCTGGGTTTGGATGAGGTGCAAGTCTTAGGGTCCAGTATAGAAAAGCCACTGCACAAGAGTTGAGGCCGTGCCCTGGTGCTGCCTCCTGACATGTGCAGTATTAGGGCAGTGGCAGCAGCCCTTGGTCCCATGACCCTCTTCCTTCTCCACAGACAGTGGGTGCTTCTCCCCAGGCTTGGCCACTGTGGACTGACCTTCTGGTGGCTGAAACCTGACTCAGCTCTTCCTCCCTCTGTCAGGTTATGAAAACTACAATTACTATGGCACCCAGAACACCGGCATCTCCTCAGGAGCCACCTACAGCTACGGCCCAGCCTCATGGGAGGCCACCAAGGCCAGCGATGGCCTGGCACCTGGAGGCCCTGCCATGCACATGGCTTCTTATGGCCCAGAACCATGCACCGACAATTCCGACTCCCTCATTGCCAAGATCAACCAGCGTCTGGACATGATGTCCAAGGAAGGAGGAAGGGGCGGGAGCAGCGGCAGTGGGGAGGGCCTGCAGGACCGGGAGAGGTGATTATACACCTGAGCCCCTCCCAGGGGTCCTGCATGCCCCAGTCTGCAAATGGGAGTGGGCACCTGCTCGTCCAGGGAAGGCGGGTCCCTGGCTCCCTCCTGAGTGTAGGGTAGATAAGTTGAGCCATTGTTTGGCAGAGGCATTTAGTGGGACTTGCTGGTTTCCTAGATGGCGGGGCTTAGGGCATGCCTGTTAGCTCAGCTATGCCAGACCCCTTATTGCTGTGTTAGGCACCTAGCATCTTCTCCCAGTTCCTGTGGCCAGGCCTTCATACCCCTTGTTCAGCAGGATCCTGAAGGGATTTGGTCTGGTTCCTTCCTGAGTTCGGGGGGAGTGCCGGGGGTCCGTGGATGGGTGAACCTGACCTAGAGGGGCTGGGGTGCAGGAACACCATCTCCCACCTCGATCTGCTCACGGTTGTCCTGAAGGCTCAGCAGCTGGGTCTGAGATGTGGGGGGAAGGCTGGGGGCCAGGCCTCCAAGGGACTTTGCTGGAGATGCAAGGCGGGAAGGTTGTGGTGGTCTGCTTTTTGGTGAGTCCATCAGTATCCCGACTCCCAGCTCCTGGGCTCTCTGGGTTTGGATGAGGTGCAAGTCTTAGGGTCCAGTATAGAAAAGCCACTGCACAAGAGTTGAGGCCGTGCCCTGGTGCTGCCTCCTGACATGTGCAGTATTAGGGCAGTGGCAGCAGCCCTTGGTCCCATGACCCTCTTCCTTCTCCACAGACAGTGGGTGCTTCTCCCCAGGCTTGGCCACTGTGGACTGACCTTCTGGTGGCTGAAACCTGACTCAGCTCTTCCTCCCTCTGTCAGGTTATGAAAACTACAATTACTATGGCACCCAGAACACCGGCATCTCCTCAGGAGCCACCTACAGCTACGGCCCAGCCTCATGGGAGGCCACCAAGGCCAGCGATGGCCTGGCACCTGGAGGCCCTGCCATGCACATGGCTTCTTATGGCCCAGAACCATGCACCGACAATTCCGACTCCCTCATTGCCAAGATCAACCAGCGTCTGGACATGATGTCCAAGGAAGGAGGAAGGGGCGGGAGCAGCGGCAGTGGGGAGGGCCTGCAGGACCGGGAGAGGTGATTATACACCTGAGCCCCTCCCAGGGGTCCTGCATGCCCCAGTCTGCAAATGGGAGTGGGCACCTGCTCGTCCAGGGAAGGCGGGTCCCTGGCTCCCTCCTGAGTGTAGGGTAGATAAGTTGAGCCATTGTTTGGCAGAGGCATTTAGTGGGACTTGCTGGTTTCCTAGATGGCGGGGCTTAGGGCATGCCTGTTAGCTCAGCTATGCCAGACCCCTTATTGCTGTGTTAGGCACCTAGCATCTTCTCCCAGTTCCTGTGGCCAGGCCTTCATACCCCTTGTTCAGCAGGATCCTGAAGGGATTTGGTCTGGTTCCCTTCCTGAGCATCTCGGAGGGGTGCGTGGCGGTTTGGTTTTGCTGCTCACCATGTGGTAGGGAAGTGCGCTTTGCAGGGGGTGTTGGGGTTGTGCTGGACAGTGTGGCGACAGCTTGTGCTTTCTTTGCAGCTCCTTTCGCTTCCAGTCGTTTGAGTCCTATGATTCCAGGCCTTGCCTGCCCGAGCACCATCCCTACCGCCCCAGCTACAGCTACGACTATGACTTTGACCTGGGGCCCGACCGCAATGGCGGCTTTGGTGGTCAGTACAGTGACGGCAGGGACCCTGCCCGTGAGCGGGGCTCCCTTGATGGCTTCATGCGGGGCCGTGGCCAGGGCCGCTTCCAGGACCGGAGCAACCCCAGCACCTTCATGCGCAACGACCCCTTCATGCCACCTGCAGCCCCCTCGGAGCCTCTTTCTACTCCATGGACAGAGATGAACTATGTGGGTGGGCGGGGGCTGGGAGGCCCCTCCCCCAACAGGCCCCCGCCTTCTCTTTTCTCCCAGTCCATGGCCCCTGACTTTGGCATGATGGGCATGCAGGGGGCAGGGGGTTATGATAACTCTGTGCCCTATGGATGTGGTCGGTCACAGACCCGGATAAGAGATCAGGTAAGCCCTTGCCAAGTTTTTACCTGCCTCGTTTGCATTTCTTTTTAAATACTTTATCTGTAAGGTAGCGTAGAGGTCTCATGAGATCTGTATCTCATTTTTTTAAGTGCAGTTCGAGTTATAGTGAAAATGTACAAAATTGTACTATCTTCACTCTTCATTACTACATAATTTAGAGCGTTCCTGTCGTCCCAGAAAGAAACCTGTTACTAGCAGTCATTGCCCCTTCTCTCCCTCAACTCCTGGCAACCGCTAATCTAGTTTCTGTGTCTAGATTTGTTTCTGTGTATTTCTATGACTGCAATGGCCTTCTGTGTCTGACTTCTTTCACTCAGCATAGTTTTTGTGTTTTGGCCCGGGGTGAGGGTGGACGAGGTTCCAGCCATGTTGTCTTCCTTTGCTTTCTGAGAAGGCCTTTCCTGTCCTTGTTCTCTGCTCTTACAACCTCTCTGTGCTTCGTTGCTCTGGGGGCCGATGGGGACCGTCCGAGTGAACAGTACACGGGGATGTGCTTCTGTCTGTAGCCCCGGTGGAGAGGGTTCAGTCGCTGCGGCCCAGATAGCTTGGGCAGGAAACGGAAGCAGCTGCAGGTTTACGACGAGCCAGACAACAAACAAGCCCGGGCTGACAGCGAAGGGGATCTTTCTGAAAACGGTGTGTCCTGGGGTCAGCAGGCCGGGCTGGGTGTGGGACAGGGTCCGGTGCGTGCTGGTGTTCTGCCTGCTGTCAGGACAGTGGACACACGGGCACTCAAGGTGGCATGTGTCACCCCACCTCCCACGGTCCCCACTGTAGCCAGGACGAGCGGAGGCACTCTGGGCAGGGTTTGGGAGGGGCCCGCTGCCAAGGGGCTGACTTTCTTTATTCCTTTGTGTTTGGTAGATGACGGAGCTGGCGACTTCCGATCAGGAGATGAAGAATTCAGGGGTGTAAGTTTGCCTTTACTGATGAACCTCCAGCATCTCTGGGGTGGGATTTCTTCCTTCCTTTAGTGTCCTCCTCACAGGGAGGCAGGAACAGCTGGTCTGGTTGATTCAGCTCCACCTCGTGAAGCAACTTAATAATCAGACTTCTAGCTAGAGTTTTCCACTGGAAACGATCCTTTGCCTGAGAATTCCCCGCCATGCCTGTGTCCTCACAGTAACCTTGGTGCCTCTTGGTAACTGCAGTGGCCGTGTCAGCTGAGGCTTTCAAACAGGCACCGAAGATGCACTTGTTGCCAGTTCCATGCTGGTGCTGAGTTGCATCCTTGGCATTCAGCTTTTAAACCCAGTCACAGGAGATGGATGTCGAGCGGGGCTCTCCACGGGGCCAGGCAGAAGCGCTTGGGGCGCAGGCCTTTGCCACCTCCCTCAGTCTGATCCGGGTCTGGCAGAGGGCCTGGAAATTGGATGTGGGAAGGCGTCATTCAGGGGCTTCTGATGGTCGCTTGAGGTTAGGGAGGGGAGGAAGGCCCCAGATACGCTGAGTTTCCAGCTTTTCTGAGGGTCTTGCTTGCTCCTTGTCTAGGCAGCTCCCATCTTGAGTCTGGGAATCTCTGTATATCTGCTGATAGCTACTTTAATCTTCACTTACTATCTTATGGAGTGGGCTCAGTGTCCATTTTCAGTTAGATGAGTCATTTTTACCTATCCCTGACCTGTTAATGGCCGTTAGTGGATGTAGACAAGTCGCTGGGGACTTCCTAGAGCCTGTCTTCAGCCGAGTGCTAGAACGGCTTCCTCCCCGTCGGGGTCTCTCGACACAGCTCCTGGGCTCTTGGGTTTTCCATGCACAGAACTGTGCCTTTGCCAGAGGTGGTTCTCTAGCTTTGGGAAGGGCTGGAGGCTGGTCTGTTACTTTAGTTTAAAAAAAAAAAAAAAAGGCAAGGTAGTCCTCACCACGGAGCCCCAGGAGGCAAGTCAGACGGGTGACAGGACATTTAGGCTCCATCCCAAGGCCCTGGGACTTGTCCTGATAACCTTGCGGCTGTTTTCCTGGTGGCATAGCCACCACCAGGTGGTAGCAGGGAGCTTGGCTGGTTGTGGAGACTGCCCACCGTCTGACTTTTGCGCCTTTTTTCAGGAGGACGAATTCTTCGACGCTGGGAGGCAGAGAGGTAGGCATTGCCCATCCCTTTGAGCTCTCTCACGTCTGCCCCGCTGCCCTGCCCTTGCCGCCTAACGCCCAGCTGTGCTGGGCTTCTGAGCAAGGTTACAGGAGGGGCTGGAGGGGCTGGCGGCTCAGAGCAGAAGGGCCATGGCTGCCAGGTGGGCCTGCCCCTGCCACTTGCTCCAGGGCTCAGCCTCAGTGTTTGGAGCAACACTTGCTGGAAATAGGTCCATCTGCCTCACTCAGTGCAGGCCCTGGAGGCAGGGGGTACCTCATATCTGGGTGTCGGCATTCAGCTTTTAAACCCAGTCACAGGAGATGGATGTCGAGCGGGGCTCTCCACGGGGCCAGGCAGAAGCGCTTGGGGCGCAGGCCTTTGCCACCTCCCTCAGTCTGATCCGGGTCTGGCAGAGGGCCTGGAAATTGGATGTGGGAAGGCGTCATTCAGGGGCTTCTGATGGTCGCTTGAGGTTAGGGAGGGGAGGAAGGCCCCAGATACGCTGAGTTTCCAGCTTTTCTGAGGGTCTTGCTTGCTCCTTGTCTAGGCAGCTCCCATCTTGAGTCTGGGAATCTCTGTATATCTGCTGATAGCTACTTTAATCTTCACTTACTATCTTATGGAGTGGGCTCAGTGTCCATTTTCAGTTAGATGAGTCATTTTTACCTATCCCTGACCTGTTAATGGCCGTTAGTGGATGTAGACAAGTCGCTGGGGACTTCCTAGAGCCTGTCTTCAGCCGAGTGCTAGAACGGCTTCCTCCCCGTCGGGGTCTCTCGACACAGCTCCTGGGCTCTTGGGTTTTCCATGCACAGAACTGTGCCTTTGCCAGAGGTGGTTCTCTAGCTTTGGGAAGGGCTGGAGGCTGGTCTGTTACTTTAGTTTAAAAAAAAAAAAAAAAGGCAAGGTAGTCCTCACCACGGAGCCCCAGGAGGCAAGTCAGACGGGTGACAGGACATTTAGGCTCCATCCCAAGGCCCTGGGACTTGTCCTGATAACCTTGCGGCTGTTTTCCTGGTGGCATAGCCACCACCAGGTGGTAGCAGGGAGCTTGGCTGGTTGTGGAGACTGCCCACCGTCTGACTTTTGCGCCTTTTTTCAGGAGGACGAATTCTTCGACGCTGGGAGGCAGAGAGGTAGGCATTGCCCATCCCTTTGAGCTCTCTCACGTCTGCCCCGCTGCCCTGCCCTTGCCGCCTAACGCCCAGCTGTGCTGGGCTTCTGAGCAAGGTTACAGGAGGGGCTGGAGGGGCTGGCGGCTCAGAGCAGAAGGGCCATGGCTGCCAGGTGGGCCTGCCCCTGCCACTTGCTCCAGGGCTCAGCCTCAGTGTTTGGAGCAACACTTGCTGGAAATAGGTCCATCTGCCTCACTCAGTGCAGGCCCTGGAGGCAGGGGGTACCTCATATCTGGGTGTCGGCAGTAGCTTGCAGGGATCGGAAGGGGGAGTCTCAGAAATGCAAGGGAGGAAAGAAAAGGCACCCTCCAGCGTGTCTTCTCTGTCCCCACTTTGGGCAGCACACGTCCCTGGACTGTTTTCTCCTGGGCTTCATTCTGTCCACAGTTCCCTCGCCAGGCCCAGGCCGTGCTCTCAGCCTTGATGGTAGGGACCCTGGCACAGCATGGGGCAGAGTTCAGACACCTGTCTGGGAGGGGAGTTGGAGGTAGGGGAGGCCCGTCAGGCATACCCCAGCCCAGAGCCTCCAGAGGCACTCACTGCTCAGCAGGTCCCAGCAGTTCCATTGCGAGAGACCTAAGAGTCCAGCATCAGTGGCAAGAACAGAACAAGGTCAAGCCCTGCGCGGGGCAGGGAGAAGCAGCCACTTGTTTCTTTTCCTATTCCCATGGGTCCGTCCATAGCTGGTTTCCCCCCAGAATCATACGCTGACTTCTTTGTGACTCTGCTCACATAAAATTCTGAAAGACCCGGCTTAGATGCTCCTTCTCTTATATGTTCAGGCTTAGCCATCCCTCTGAGGTCCTCCTGCCCTGTTTGTTGAAGCGATTAATCTACAGCATGGGGCCACACAGCAGTTAGCAGCTCATGCAGCGGGTAAATGCTAAAGCAAAGGTGACATGTTTATTGCGCGCAGGTCCTGCTACCTACCGGGATGACTTTGCTATTAAACAGCAGTAATAGTTTCAGGCAGTGACCTCTTGCCAAAATCCCACACGCCTTTTGAGAGGCTTTAGCAGGTCGAATTCTTCGACGCTGGGAGGAAATCATGCCCATCCCTTTGAGCTCTCTCACGTCTGCCCCGCTGCCCTGCCCTTGCCGCCTAACGCCCAGCTGTGCTGGGCTTCTGAGCAAGGTTACAGGAGGGGCTGGAGGGGCTGGCGGCTCAGAGCAGAAGGGCCATGGCTGCCAGGTGGGCCTGCCCCTGCCACTTGCTCCAGGGCTCAGCCTCAGTGTTTGGAGCAACACTTGCTGGAAATAGGTCCATCTGCCTCACTCAGTGCAGGCCCTGGAGGCAGGGGGTACCTCATATCTGGGTGTCGGCAGTAGCTTGCAGGGATCGGAAGGGGGAGTCTCAGAAATGCAAGGGAGGAAAGAAAAGGCACCCTCCAGCGTGTCTTCTCTGTCCCCACTTTGGGCAGCACACGTCCCTGGACTGTTTTCTCCTGGGCTTCATTCTGTCCACAGTTCCCTCGCCAGGCCCAGGCCGTGCTCTCAGCCTTGATGGTAGGGACCCTGGCACAGCATGGGGCAGAGTTCAGACACCTGTCTGGGAGGGGAGTTGGAGGTAGGGGAGGCCCGTCAGGCATACCCCAGCCCAGAGCCTCCAGAGGCACTCACTGCTCAGCAGGTCCCAGCAGTTCCATTGCGAGAGACCTAAGAGTCCAGCATCAGTGGCAAGAACAGAACAAGGTCAAGCCCTGCGCGGGGCAGGGAGAAGCAGCCACTTGTTTCTTTTCCTATTCCCATGGGTCCGTCCATAGCTGGTTTCCCCCCAGAATCATACGCTGACTTCTTTGTGACTCTGCTCACATAAAATTCTGAAAGACCCGGCTTAGATGCTCCTTCTCTTATATGTTCAGGCTTAGCCATCCCTCTGAGGTCCTCCTGCCCTGTTTGTTGAAGCGATTAATCTACAGCATGGGGCCACACAGCAGTTAGCAGCTCATGCAGCGGGTAAATGCTAAAGCAAAGGTGACATGTTTATTGCGCGCAGGTCCTGCTACCTACCCGGGATGACTTTGCTATTAAACAGCAGTAATAGTTTCAGGCAGTGACCTCTTGCCAAAAATCCCACACGCCCTTTTGAGAGGCTTCTGAGCAGCGTCCGCCGGTCGCCATCTTCGTGGGACAGTCTCGTGACTGGCATCAGGGGTAGGGGTTACAGTTCAGATGCTTATCCAACCTTTTTTCAGTGTCTGGCCCTGGCCCTGAGCCGTGGTGACCTGGCCTGGCCTCAGGCTGCAACTCTGGGCTGCACAGCTCTTGGAGCTCCTGCGCTGGCCCCATGGGATGGACGGAGGACCAGTTGGTCTCTTCCCATTTTTATTTCTGGGATTTCTTCCTGCATATCGCTGGGGAAGCCCCAGACGGACGACTCTTGAGAGTGGGAGGTAGAATTCGGGCCACCAGGGATTGTCAGACCTGCTGAGGCCCTAGTTCAGAGAAGGCCGACGGGACAGTTGTCATGGTCCACCTGGAGGTGGGACGGAGGGCGGTAGAGTGGCTGGCTTTCCTCTCTGAGGCCTTCCAGCTGCTGCCTCTATCTGGGAAGAATTGCTTCTCTGTCTCTTTACATAACATTGGGAGAAGACCCAATGGTAGGGTGCTGGATTGGAAAAGCAAGATAGGAAGGACAGAGAGAGCAGGTGGGCTGTAGTGTGAGTGGGGTGGGCGGGCCATGTGTTTGGCCCATCCAGCCTTAGCAAACCCTGGGGGGACTGAGGTGACTCCCCTGGAAGCTACTGAGGGTTCTCGTCAAAGGCCCACCCCTGTAGGGAGCCTCTCAGGGTGTTCTGACCCTGCCATGCGTGGAGGCCGCAGCAGGACATGGGGTACGATGGCCAAACTGTGGCCTCCATCAAGGCCCTGGTGCTCAGCTCCTCTGTGAGCCCCTCGGAGTATCTCGAAGGAACTTCTCTGTTGTAGGAGAGAAGGAAGATGAGGACGATGAAGTGAAGAAGAGAAGAGAAAAGCAGAGGAGGAGAGACAGGATGCGAGACCGAGCAACTGACAGGTAAGGAGATGGGCTCTGTCAGGGCTCCCCTGAGCTCGTCTGTCTTCACTCCTTTGTTGGGGTGAGGGCCTGGTCTGAGTCAGGAAGTCTTTGTCAGGTCGACAGGAGACGGAATTTGGGAAGCACTGAATCTCGTCCCACTTCGTCCTGTGAGGTGGGTCTCCCAGTCGCAGCCGGGGCCTCTTGCTTGCCCTTCTGCAGACCTGTGAGGAGTCCCTTCTCCCTTGGCTGTGTCTGTCCCAGCAGGTGAAGTGCATTCAGAAGAGCTGCCAAGGAGGCGCTTTGGGTGCTTTGTCCAGATAAATCCGAACCACTTGTGGAATTTGACGTATATAGATGCTACTTTCAAGATTTTATCTCTAAATAGAAGAAAAAAAGCCAAAGGGCATTGTTGTGACCATACCATGCACCCCTTTTCATAACCAACCAGAGAGTGTGGTTGCTGAGGCCTTGACCCCGGATGGCTTCGTCCCTGTGCACAGGTTCTCTTGATGAGTGGAGAGGAAGTCCTTGCCTTTCAGGCTCAAATGGGGGTAGTGGGTTCTGTATGCGAGTAAAGCTTGGCAGAAGAGCAAGCAGTAGAGGCTGGAGAGCCAGGTAGGAGTTCCAGGTGTTACAGAATTCAGTGAAGTCTTGTTTTTAAACAGATGAATAAAATGACACCTGTATTAGGTCGGTTTTCATGCCACATGGGAACTGAGTATCTTAAAGGAATGTTTAGATTGCCCTAGTAACTGAAGATCCTCAAAGAAACTCAGAGAAGTTGTCACAGGGGAGGTAAAGATGCAGCAGGGAAGCGGAACCCTGCATTTCTTTGGAGGCTTCCTGAGAGCCATGCCCACAGGGCTTGGGAGCTGCTCCTCTTCGAGTGGTATCTGCAAGGGCAGGGATGTCCAGTGGCACTTGTCCAGAGAGCAGAAGCCAGGCAGGGCAGCCGGCAGAGCTCTGGTTTGGCAGAGGCGGACTTCTGAATGCCATTGGGCCTCTGCTTTACAACCCTACAAGGAGCAGAGCTGAGGGAAGCAACACCCCACTCTGGATACTCTCCCCTTGCTGTGCAGCATGCATACATCTGGTGAGACTTTTGAAAGCACACACCCAAGAAGTCTCCGTTTTCATCCCTAGAACTTGGTATGATGTGTTCTTACACTGAGATCCATTGGAGAACTGATGTTTAGATTATGTGAGTTTTGAATTGTGTGAGGTCCTCAGGAATCCCCCTGTTGTCCTAAATGGGGTTGGTTGCCTTGTATCTTTCAAGTGGTGGCGGAAGGAAACATTTGAGAAGCTATGGAGTTGGGTCCTAGGCCCTCAGAACAGGGGGCTAAGGACTTACGGAGTCCACTGTCCTGAAGGGTCTCCACCCCTCTGGGCCAAAGAGTGTGGTACGGGAGTCAAGTACATGAATCATTCTCCTGAAATGCCTGCAAGGTTGTGCTCTCATTCTTAATACAGGGAAACTTGAAGTAGCTGCTGCTCTTGACGCAGAGATGAGCTGGTTATCTGCATCTGCTTTATTTTTTTTTTGTCTTCTTCAGGATTCAGTTTGCCTGTTCTGTGTGCAAGTTCCGTAGCTTTGAAGATGAAGAAATCCAGAAACATCTGCAAAGCAAGTTTCACAAGGAAACTCTGAGGTTTATAAGTACCAAGTTGCCCGATAAGACGGTGGAGTTCCTCCAGGTAAATTCCTTTTGAGCTCCGTCACGCAGATTTCCATTGCAGGTGCTGGATCCCCCACAGAGAAGGAAAGGGAAGTAAGAGGCCTAGACTTGGCCGAGACTCCTTTTTCCAGAGTAACAGGTGCAGGTCCCCGAGTCGGAGGGACAGCTAAGAGCCGGTCACTGTAGTTCCCACTGACTGCCCGTGAAACGCTCTGATGGCCATCTTCCTGTCCTGGGAGCAGCTGAGAGAAGGCTGTCACCCCACCACGGGCTTGGCAGCCCCCCTTTTGGGTGGCATCTCTGGTGGCCCCACCCACTCTCCTTGTGTCATTTGGTGCATCTCCCAACCTCTGTAGGAGTACATTGTGAACAGGAATAAGAAAATTGAGAAGCGTCGGCAGGAGCTGATGGAGAAGGAAAGCCCAAAGCCAAAACCAGACCCTTTCAAGGGTGAGTGGTGGTCCTGGGGGGGTGTTTGTCCAGATGACAAAGCACAGCTCAGGGTGGTAGAGGGTGTGACAGCGTGAAGACAGCAGGAGGGCACTTAGGAGGGGAGAGAAGCGTGAAGCGTGGAGCCTGGCGGAGCGCACAACAGCTCACTGGGGGACCTTAAATACTCTGGTGTGCTTCCTTTGTATGAAGAGAAAGGACCCGAGGATGACAAATGCTAAAAATCAGAGTTCCCAGTGTGGAGGCCATTTGTTCTGTCTCCGTGCACTTGCTGGAGGGCCGCTGATGCCTGTGTGGGATGCTGTCCTAACTGAATCCTTAGAGGTGGGGGTACAGGGAGAAAATGTGAGCCCTGATGGGGAAGGAGCCATCACTTGCAAGGCTGTCCCAGATCCCCCCAAGGCTTGGGTGTCATCCACAGGGATTGGCCAGGAGCACTTCTTCAAGAAGATAGAGGCTGCTCACTGCCTGGCGTGTGACATGCTGATCCCCGCTCAGCCCCAGCTCCTCCAGCGGCACCTGCACTCGGTGGACCACAACCACAACCGCCGGGTGAGTGCCCCGTGCAGGCGAGGGCAGGCAGTCCTGCTGCGGGGAGGGCTTCCGCCCTTTCTGTCTTGTGTAGACGCTAGCATCTTGAGGGGCTTTTGCCGTATTCCATCAAGTTTGCCAATTTCATCAGGTGACGGTAACATGCACCGCAGGTTCTGTGTTGCTTAAGTGTGACTAATACAGTAGCTGGGAATTCTCCTAAATTGAGAATATTCCGTGTAAGCCACATGAGTAAATTCCCCAGTTGCTGAAAAACTGGATTTCTTACAAGCTGAAGCTGAGTCACTCAGACCAGAATGGTCTGGAGAACCCAAGGTCAGGGATTGATTTGATCCTTATTAGCTAATCAGGCCTGAGGTTACATGTCTAGCTCAAGGCATGGGCATTGTTTGTTTTTAATAAGGGGTCAAATTGTGAGTACTTTTAGCTTTGGGAGCCATCAGGTCTCTTCCTTAACACCTCTGGTTGATGGGCAAAAGCAGCCACAGGCAATACGTAAAGGAGTGGGTGTGGCCACATTTGGCCTGCAGGCTCTAGCTTGCCAAGCCTTAGTTTAGAATCTCTGTGGTTTTGTTTACCTGACTACCAGATTGGAGCTACCTGCCCACCCATCTCCTGGTATTACTAAAGACCAGATAAAAACCACTGTACAAACAAGGGATCATCTGACTGTGTCAAGCTCTAAAACAAAGATTCTTAGCATTCAGACATTATAATTCAGAAAACTGAAAAGAAAAAGCTTGCCCTTTTCCCTGAGTCCACGTAACTTATGATCTGCAAATGTTCTCATTTCATCCTTGCTTGCACATGTGGTACTTGGACGTCAGTGGTGTGCCTGTGCTTTTTAAGGTCATCAGACTTAGCCACACTGTTCCACAGTCTCAGTTCTGAGGCTTCTCCCATGCTTGCATCCTTTCATCATTGGAGTCTAGCACTTGGCGACTTGCCATAGTTAAGAAAGATAGAGGCTGCTCACTGCCTGGCGTGTGACATGCTGATCCCCGCTCAGCCCCAGCTCCTCCAGCGGCACCTGCACTCGGTGGACCACAACCACAACCGCCGGGTGAGTGCCCCGTGCAGGCGAGGGCAGGCAGTCCTGCTGCGGGGAGGGCTTCCGCCCTTTCTGTCTTGTGTAGACGCTAGCATCTTGAGGGGCTTTTGCCGTATTCCATCAAGTTTGCCAATTTCATCAGGTGACGGTAACATGCACCGCAGGTTCTGTGTTGCTTAAGTGTGACTAATACAGTAGCTGGGAATTCTCCTAAATTGAGAATATTCCGTGTAAGCCACATGAGTAAATTCCCCAGTTGCTGAAAAACTGGATTTCTTACAAGCTGAAGCTGAGTCACTCAGACCAGAATGGTCTGGAGAACCCAAGGTCAGGGATTGATTTGATCCTTATTAGCTAATCAGGCCTGAGGTTACATGTCTAGCTCAAGGCATGGGCATTGTTTGTTTTTAATAAGGGGTCAAATTGTGAGTACTTTTAGCTTTGGGAGCCATCAGGTCTCTTCCTTAACACCTCTGGTTGATGGGCAAAAGCAGCCACAGGCAATACGTAAAGGAGTGGGTGTGGCCACATTTGGCCTGCAGGCTCTAGCTTGCCAAGCCTTAGTTTAGAATCTCTGTGGTTTTGTTTACCTGACTACCAGATTGGAGCTACCTGCCCACCCATCTCCTGGTATTACTAAAGACCAGATAAAAACCACTGTACAAACAAGGGATCATCTGACTGTGTCAAGCTCTAAAACAAAGATTCTTAGCATTCAGACATTATAATTCAGAAAACTGAAAAGAAAAAGCTTGCCCTTTTCCCTGAGTCCACGTAACTTATGATCTGCAAATGTTCTCATTTCATCCTTGCTTGCACATGTGGTACTTGGACGTCAGTGGTGTGCCTGTGCTTTTTAAGGTCATCAGACTTAGCCACACTGTTCCACAGTCTCAGTTCTGAGGCTTCTCCCATGCTTGCATCCTTTCATCATTGGAGTCTAGCACTTGGCGACTTGCCATAGTTAAGAAAGATGTCCATTGTCTGTCTGTACAGGACTAATCCCCACGCAACTCTGTGTATCCAGGCTAGTTTATTCTCTTGCTCCTCTATGCATGCCGTTTTAAAAAACCCGTATTTGATTCCGTTTGTAGTTGGCTGCTGAACAGTTCAAGAAAACAAGTCTCCACGTGGCTAAGAGTGTTTTAAACAACAGACATATAGTGAAGATGCTGGAAAAATACCTCAAGGTTAGTCCTTAGGAGTCCAGTAGGTGGGAAAGCTTTTGAAATGGAGGATGAACTCCTCTCTGGGTTTGGAATTATATCCCGAGTGCAGTAGTTAGCAGTTCTGAGTCTTTTGAAGAATTGAGAGGCATTGGCATGGATTCCACCACCGTGCGTTCCCCGAGACTCACTGCTTGCCTGGGAAGTCTGAGCTGTGATCCTGCTTGATTAATCTGGGTAATGGTGCTGATTCTCACCATGAGAAAACCTGACTGTCTCTCAATAAAATACTAAGCAAAACAATGGTGAGATGTTTAAAACAAAAAAGTAGATGATAATTCTCCAGGTAGAAGCTGGACCATGGTTTTGTTGGCAGAGACAAACAGTGAGACAGGGGACCAGGGGCAGGGAAGAGCCAGCGGTGCTGTAGTAACAGAAGCAGAGTAGTAAAAACTCCCAAAGAGGATGCCCTAGAGAGGAGTCTGGCTGGAAGAGCCTCTGGTTCTTCCTTGGGAAGCCCACTTGGCTCAGTGCTCAGACCTAGATGTCAACATTTGCAGCTGGGAGTGAAGATGCAGCATGCCCCGACTGGGACTGTTTGCCCTCAGTTATCAACGGCTTTAGTATTTGACGATTCACTTCATCCATAAAGGGACAATTTAAATAACCTGTGTAAGAACTGACTGATCAGTGTTTTACCTTGTGGCTTAGGCTAGCTTAAAGGTTTCTGGAGTCAGCTGTAAACTCAGACTTCTAAATACTTGTTTTATTTTGGCCATACCTCACAGCTTGTGGAATTTCAGTTCCCGACCAGGATGGAATCCGGGCGACTTCTCCCATGCTTGCATCCTTTCATCATTGGAGTCTAGCACTTGGCGACTTGCCATAGTTAAGAAAGATGTCCATTGTCTGTCTGTACAGGACTAATCCCCACGCAACTCTGTGTATCCAGGCTAGTTTATTCTCTTGCTCCTCTATGCATGCCGTTTTAAAAAACCCGTATTTGATTCCGTTTGTAGTTGGCTGCTGAACAGTTCAAGAAAACAAGTCTCCACGTGGCTAAGAGTGTTTTAAACAACAGACATATAGTGAAGATGCTGGAAAAATACCTCAAGGTTAGTCCTTAGGAGTCCAGTAGGTGGGAAAGCTTTTGAAATGGAGGATGAACTCCCTCTCTGGGTTTGGAATTATATCCCGAGTGCAGTAGTTAGCAGTTCTGAGTCTTTTGAAGAATTGAGAGGCATTGGCATGGATTCCACCACCGTGCGTTCCCCGAGACTCACTGCTTGCCTGGGAAGTCTGAGCTGTGATCCTGCTTGATTAATCTGGGTAATGGTGCTGATTCTCACCATGAGAAAACCTGACTGTCTCTCAATAAAATACTAAGCAAAACAATGGTGAGATGTTTAAAACAAAAAAGTAGATGATAATTCTCCAGGTAGAAGCTGGACCATGGTTTTGTTGGCAGAGACAAACAGTGAGACAGGGGACCAGGGGCAGGGAAGAGCCAGCGGTGCTGTAGTAACAGAAGCAGAGTAGTAAAAACTCCCAAAGAGGATGCCCTAGAGAGGAGTCTGGCTGGAAGAGCCTCTGGTTCTTCCTTGGGAAGCCCACTTGGCTCAGTGCTCAGACCTAGATGTCAACATTTGCAGCTGGGAGTGAAGATGCAGCATGCCCCGACTGGGACTGTTTGCCCTCAGTTATCAACGGCTTTAGTATTTGACGATTCACTTCATCCATAAAGGGACAATTTAAATAACCTGTGTAAGAACTGACTGATCAGTGTTTTACCTTGTGGCTTAGGCTAGCTTAAAGGTTTCTGGAGTCAGCTGTAAACTCAGACTTCTAAATACTTGTTTTTATTTTGGCCATACCTCACAGCTTGTGGAATTTCAGTTCCCCGACCAGGGATGGAATCCGGGCCATGGCAGTAAAAGCCCAGAATCTTAACCATAGGCCACCAGGGAACTCCCTACACACCATTAGTTTATTTTTTTTGGCATGCAGGATCTTAGTTTCCCTAACCAGGGATCATACCCAAACCCCCGGGAGTGGAAACCAGGAGTCTTAACCACTGGACTGCCAAGCAAGTCCTAAACACTGGATTTTAAAACGCATCCAATGTGTTTGTGATACTGTTTAGTTTACTTTTTCTAAAGTAGACATAGTTTTAGCTTATGCTCATGAAAAATTCAGCTTTGATGACAGTCACACTCGGGTTGAATCCTGACTGATGCTTAATAGTTACGTTACTTGGAAAGTAATGATCTTTAAGTCTTCTCTGTAAAATGGGGATAGCCTTCATGCCAGGGCTGTGTGCTTAAATGAAACGTTAGAAGGAGACTTGGAACTTTCCCAGTGGTCCAGTGGTTAAGACTTTGCCTTCCAATGCAAGAGATGGTAGTTCCCAGGAGCTTGTCAGGGAACTAAGATCCTTGGTGCCTTCTGCTGCCTTGCGAAAAAATACAAAATGTAAACAGAAGCAACACTGTAACAGATTCAGTAAAGACTTCAAAAATGGCCGATGTTTTAAAAAAAGAGAAAACAGCCTTAACTTCCTGTTAAAATGAGCTTGTTTTTGATAGAGTTAAGAAAACCTAGGCCTTTTTGAACCTTGGCTCACCATTATGTGCTTGAGTAACAAAGTCCAAAAATAGTGTGAGTGAAGCTTCTCTGAGCACCTGCGGGATGAACTCACTTGGTGTGGTTTAAAATGTTTTCCTTGTTGACTGCCCGTCACAAAGCTAGCAGCCTGAGCCTCAGTCTCTGATTTGGACAGTTCTTTGGACTGTACTAATCTGGTTTCCTCCTCCTGGCCAGGGTGAAGACCCTTTCACCAGTGAAGCTGGTGATCCTGAAATAGAAGGGGATGATAATTTAGGAGGTGAGGATAAGGAGGAGACACCTGAGGAGGTGGCTGCTGAGGTCTTGGCTGAAGTTGTTACGGCAGCGGTGAGGGCAGTAGATGGGGAAGAAGCACCTACTCCAGAAAATGGTGAAGCGCTGGCCAAGGGGGAAGACCCTGCAGACCCAGCTGAGGCCACTAGTGGTCCCCACCCCGGAGAGCTGCCGGGAGCGGAGACACCCTGTGGAACGGCACCTGAGAAGGGCAGCCCTGGAGGCGAAGTGGTGGAAGCTGCAGGCGAAGCGGTGGAGGCTGCAGGCAAAGCGGTGGAGGCTGCAGGCGAAGCGGTGGAGGCTGCAGGCGAAGCGGTGGAGGCTGCAGGCGAAGGGGGAACCCAGGCAGCAGAGTTGGAAAGCACCTCGACTGTCACGGAGGCTGCAGAAGCCACAGGGGGACCCACTGACGCAGAGTCCAAAGATGCTCTTCCCACAGAATGAACCTCCTTTTCCCTGTTTCAAGGGATATGTTACATAATGCATTGTTCTTTCTCCTTTGGTTTATAAGCAGTGCTAGGGTGTGTGATACTGGAATGGTATTTTGGTGAAGAGACCCAGCCATCTTCTTCAGAAAAGTGTACCTCACAGGCTTGTCTTACAGCGTCGTGTGGCTTTCTGCCATGGTGTGAAGGCTGCAGAAGTACATTCCTCCAAGCGGCTGTGACATCTCTCTTTACACTGTAACTAAGAATAATGAAAGTTGGATAATTAGATTTTGGTGATACTTTGCTTGTTATATATAGCCACTGGCTGAATGCAGCCCCTTTTATTATTATGGTTTTTGTTCTGGGAGCATTTCATTACTAGGATATATCTTGCTTTATAAAGTTTTTTTTTAAGTTTCAAGAATTTGCTTTGGCTTGAGTTTTTGATCTCTGCTTTTGTGGTACACCAGATGTAGCAGAATCTTGTTAATGATTCTGTCACATGAGTGAGCTCTCAGTGGCCTGAAGCATCTGACAGACCTGAACCTTTTTCTCCTCAAGAATGAGGACACTTTGCCTAGGGCATTGCTGCTCGATCTTTGTCCGTGGTGAATCACCTTTACAATGTTTTACCTCATTTGTGTCCCTCCTGTGCATTACTTCAGGGTTTTTTGTTTTTCTTTAAATTGAGTTACTTCTACTTAAATATATTTAAAAAGAAAATTTGATGTCTTATGAACCAATGTAAATTGCCATCAATAGAGATCCCTATCTGTGGAAAATGAATAAACATTTTATTTTAGATATTATTCCTTTGGAGGTTTCTGTAAGAAAGAAAAGCTAGTGTGTTAAAGGGTAATAAGCAGCAGTTATACTTTTCATGTAATCAGAAGAATTGGAAGATAGCCTCCCTTTTGAAATACTGCTGGGTCTGTTTTCCTATAAACCTATGAACTGTCACATTTAGGAAAGCATTGGCCTGTGGGAAATTATTAGAAAATGAGAGCATCTGTTGTGTACCGGGTGCTCACTCATGATAAAAATTAGATATGGTCACTGCCCTCAAGGAGCCTTACTGAAGATGTGAGATGAATATTTATGAAAAAGTCAGTGGTAGAACTAAGAACAAATAAACGGCTTAGTAGGCAAGAAACAGTGCCTCTGAATCTTTTCTTTTTTTTTTTAAACATTTATTTATTTATTTTGGCAGGGGGGGAGAGGGAGGAGGGTGGGCAGGCCACTTCCACTGGTCTTTCATTTGTCTATTTTCATCCATCTTTTGTTCTTTGGCTCCTGTGGGCCTCCCGTCGCGATGGCCTCTGTTGTCGCAGAGCACCGGCTCTGGGCGCATGCGCTCCAGAGCTCCGGCTCGGTGATTGAACACATCAGTCCAGCCGCTCCGTGGCACGTGGGATCTTCCCAGGCCAGGGATCGAACCGGCGCCCCTTGCAGTGCAAGGCGGTGTCCTTACCCACTGGACCACCAGGGGAAGCCCCCTCTGTATCTTTTCTACTCATCATTCCTTAATACCGCATTGATTTTGTTCAGTTCCTAGTCGTGTCTGACTCTTCCAGCCCTCTGGGCTGTAGCACGCCAGGCTCCCTGTTCTTCAGTGTCTCCCAGAGTTTACTCATTCATGTCCATTGAGTCAGCAATGCTATCTAACCATCTTATCCTCTGCCACCCTCTTCTTTTGCCTTCAGTCTTTGCCAGCATCAGGGGCTTTTCCAATGAGTTGGCTCTTGGCATCAGGTGGCCGTAGTATTGGAGCTTCAGCTTCAGCATCAGTCCTTCCAAGGAATATTCAGGGTTGATTTCCTTTAGGATTGATGGTTTGATCTTGCAGTCAAAGGTACTACCAAGAGTCTTCTCCAACACTACAATTGGAAAGCATAGATTCTTTGGTGCTCAGCCTTCTCTATGGTCCAATTCTCTTATCTGTACATGACTATTGGAAAAAACCATAGCTTTGACTACAGTTTTGTTGGCAGAGTGATGCCTCTGCTTTTTAATACCCTGCTTAGGTATTCATGGCTGCAGTCACCATTCACCATGATTCTGGAGTCCAAGAAAATAAAACCTGTCACTATTTCTATTTTTTCCCCATCTGTTTGCCATGAAGTGATGGGTGCCATGATCTTAGCTTTCAGAAGGCTGAGTTTTAAACCAGCCTTTTCACTCTCTTCTGATTCTAATTTGGAATCAGTCTGTTGTCCAGTTCTAACTGCTGCTGCTTGTCCTGCATACAGGTTTCACAAGAGGCAGGTAAGGTGGTCTGGTATTGTCTCTTTTAAGAATTTTTCAGTTTGCTGTGATCACGTAGTCAACGGCTTTAGTGTACTCGATGAAGCACAAACAATTGAATGCTGGCAATTTAATCTCTGGTTCCTCTGCCTTTTCTAAATCCAGCTTGGACATCTGGAAGTTCTTGATGCATGTATTGCTGAAGTCTATGTTTGAAGGATTTTGAGTATAACCTTACTAGCATGTGAAATGAGCACAGTTGTCCAGTAGTTTGAACATTGTTTTGGCATTGCCCTTTGGGATTGGAATGACAACTGACCTTTTCCAGTTTTGTGGCCAGGTCTGAGTTTTCCAAATTTGCTGATTAATAGTGCGTAGATGTGGCTTAGTTACCAGTAATGCATGCCCTCTGAAGTTTGTTTCTTGAGGCAAAAATGGTGGTACTGCACATCAGAGTCTGAGAAAGGATAGCAAAACTTAAGAAACTTTCTGGCCATGCTACATGACTTGAGGTATCTTTATTCCCCAACCAAGGACTGAACTGGTGCCCTCGCCAGTGAAAACGTGGAGTCCTAACTGAACCACTAGGGAATTCTCTTGCTTCTCTTGTAAAATTAACACAAGGCCTGCTGTTGAATCTGAATTTCAATTAAGCTCTTGGACTACCATGCTTACCACCCACCCCCAGTATGAAATGACATGGTTCATTTTATTCCTAAATTTAGGTTTAAGTCAGGCCCTCATTCCCCAAGATGGGGAGTCATGACTTTGGCTGCACAAAAGGATGTCCTAATACACCTGAGATGACAGGAGTCTGTTACAGGCTTCCTCATTTGAAAACTAATTATCAGTTATTTCCTGTGTGTAGGGAAGAAACCTGAGAGGGAGGTTAAGTAACTTCCAAGACCCCACTTTAAAGATGTAGGAACACTGGGACCTCCCTGGTGGCTCAGTGGTAAAGAATCCGCTTAACAGGGGTGCCATCCCTAATCCGGGAAGCTCCCACATGCTTCAGAGCAACAAAGCCCACGTGCCACATCTATTAAACCTCTGCTTTAGAGCTGAGGAGCCACGACTACTGAAGCCCGAGCGCCCTAGAGCCTGTGTTCTACAGGAGAAGCCACTGCAATGAGAAACCCACACACTGCAACTAGGTAAAGTCCATGCAGCAATGAAGTCACAGCACCGCCAAAAATGTTAAAAATTAATTAAAAAAAAATTTTCCCAAGGGGGTGTGAGTTCTATCCCTAGTGAGGGAACTAAAATCCCACATGCCATGAAGCAATTAAGCCCACGAGTCACAACTAGAGAATCGCTGTTCCACAACAAAGATTCCACTAGGTGCAACTAAGACCCGACACAGCCAAAAAAAACAAAAAAATGATGTGGGAAAACAGATCAACACAGGTTTTTGGAACTTCTCTATTGGTTGAATGAATAGTTAACACTGAGCTCCCAGTTCAAGAGGCCCATGTTCAATCCCTGGTCAGGGAACTAGATCCCATATGCCATGGACTAACTAATGCTGCAACTAACAACAACAGGTTTAGAGAATGTGGTATCCTCTGCTACTGGCAAGCAAAAATATCTTAGGAATGGCAACTTAGTTTCAGCTTTAGGTAATACTGTGGGCCTATGTGGTTTCATTGGTATTTTAGGAAATTGCTACAGTTGCTAGAGGGGAAACAATACAAGTAAAGTGCTCATTCAAGAGTACATAATCAGTATTAGCAAATCCTCTTCACTGTGACTTTGGACCATAAAGAAATCATTATGTGCTGAAAGTGACCCTTGCTCAGCAGAAGTGAGGCCAGTAGTGATTAGACAGGAGAGTTCACATAGAATTTTAGAACTAACAAAGTAGAAGAGCTTTTTAGCACTGGGCCACTTTCTTTATCTTGTACAAGGACACTGAGGCCTATGAGGTTTAGTTGGTTTCCTACAATCAGACTTAAGAATCTGTGTACTTCCTCTCAAAAACACCATCTAGTTGACTGTATACATGTAAGAAATTGGAATTCAGTTTGAGAGAATAACAACATGGTGGGATCGGGAGCAATCTATCCATTCTCACAGGACTGGCTATGATAATTAAGTGAGATAAGGGTGGCCAAGATTCTGCACTCCCAATGTAGAGGGCCAGGGATTGATCCCTGGTCAGGGAACTCAGTCCCACATGCCTCAGCAATTAATAAGAATTCACATGCTACAGTGAAGATCCTGCCTGCCACAACTAAGATCCACTGCAGTGAAATAAATAATTTTTTAAATTATATGAGATAATAAAAACTTGCCGTTACTTTAAAAAAAAAAAAAGCTGTTTCTAAGGGTTTGTTTCCCCTCTAAGATAAAATTCATGTGACAAAATGGGGCCATTAAACATTTTAAAGTGAACAACACAGTGGCATTTGGTACCCTCACAGAGTTATGCAATCATCACCTGTAACTGGTTCCAAGACATTTCTGTCACCCTTAAAGGAAAGCATTTACCCATCAGCAGTTACTCCCCACTCTTTCTCCCATTTCCTGACAACTACTAATCTGCTCTCTGTCTCTGCATGTATTCATTCTGGTTGTTTCCTATAAAGGAAACCAATATACAACCTTTTCAGTCTGGGTTCTTAACTAAGCATAATGTTTTTGAGGTTCTTCCATGTTGTAGCCCTATCAGTACTTCATTCCTGTATATGGCTGAATATCCCACTGTATAAACATACTACACTTATTTATCCAGTTGTAGTGTATACACACAGTGAGATATTCAGCCATATACAGGAATGAAGTACTCATTTATATTTATCCAGTTGGCTTCCCAGGTGGCACAGTGGCAAAGAAACTGACAATAAGGATACCCAAGTTCAACCCCTGGGTTGGAAAGATCCCCTAGAGGAGGAAACGGTAACACGCTCCAGTATTCTTGCCTGGAAAATTTCATGGACAGAGGAGTTTGGGGTCACAGACCTGGGCATGACTGAGAGACTGAGCATGCACACTGCACGGAATGACCAGGGGTTAAATCCATGCCCCCTGCATTTGGAAGCATGGAGTCTTAACCACTGGACTGCCAGGGAAATCCACTGAGTACCTTTTTTTTTTTGCCTCTGTGGGTCTTTTTTGGTGTGCTCGGGGGCTTCTCTAGTTGTGGAGCACGGGCTCTACA
This sequence comes from Tragulus kanchil, assembly GCA_022376925.1. Lineage (NCBI taxonomy): Eukaryota > Metazoa > Chordata > Mammalia > Artiodactyla > Tragulidae > Tragulus > Tragulus kanchil. The sequence continues at coordinate 18,175,765 of JAIOJX010000029.1, read as the reverse complement.
GCCCACGGGCTCAGTAGTTGCAGCACACGGACTTCTCTCTAGTTGTGGTGCATTCATATGGGATCTTAGTTCCCCTCCAGGGAATGAACCCAAGTTCCCTGCATTGGAAGGCTGATTCTTAACCAGTGGGGCATCAGGGAAGTCCCTGAACACATATTTTCAATTTAGGGGGATATATACCTAGGAGTATATGTAGGAGCCCACCAGAAGGGGGGGGGAATCTGCCCATATACCGCTAAATAAATTTAAATTATATGAGATAATAAACTTGCCGTTACTTTAAAAAAAAAAGCTGTTTCTAAGGGTTTGTTTCCCCTCTAAGATAAAATTCATGTGACAAAATGGGGCCATTAAACATTTTAAAGTGAACAACACAGTGGCATTTGGTACCCTCACAGAGTTATGCAATCATCACCTGTAACTGGTTCCAAGACATTTCTGTCACCCTTAAAGGAAAGCATTTACCCATCAGCAGTTACTCCCCACTCTTTCTCCCATTTCCTGACAACTACTAATCTGCTCTCTGTCTCTGCATGTATTCATTCTGGTTGTTTCCTATAAAGGAAACCAATATACAACCTTTTCAGTCTGGGTTCTTAACTAAGCATAATGTTTTTGAGGTTCTTCCATGTTGTAGCCCCTATCAGTACTTCATTCCTGTATATGGCTGAATATCCCACTGTATAAACATACTACACTTATTTATCCAGTTGTAGTGTATACACACAGTGAGATATTCAGCCATATACAGGAATGAAGTACTCATTTATATTTATCCAGTTGGCTTCCCAGGTGGCACAGTGGCAAAGAAACTGACAATAAGGATACCCAAGTTCAACCCCTGGGTTGGAAAGATCCCCTAGAGGAGGAAACGGTAACACGCTCCAGTATTCTTGCCTGGAAAATTTCATGGACAGAGGAGTTTGGGGTCACAGACCTGGGCATGACTGAGAGACTGAGCATGCACACTGCACGGAATGACCAGGGGTTAAATCCATGCCCCCTGCATTTGGAAGCATGGAGTCTTAACCACTGGACTGCCAGGGAAATCCACTGAGTACCTTTTTTTTTTTGCCTCTGTGGGTCTTTTTTGGTGTGCTCGGGGGCTTCTCTAGTTGTGGAGCACGGGCTCTACAGCCCACGGGCTCAGTAGTTGCAGCACACGGACTTCTCTCTAGTTGTGGTGCATTCATATGGGATCTTAGTTCCCCTCCAGGGAATGAACCCAAGTTCCCTGCATTGGAAGGCTGATTCTTAACCAGTGGGGCATCAGGGAAGTCCCTGAACACATATTTTCAATTTAGGGGGATATATACCTAGGAGTATATGTAGGAGCCCACCAGAGAAGTCTTCCCTGGTGGCTCAGACAGTAAAGAATCTGCCCACAATGCAGGAGACTGGGGTTAGATCCCTGGGTCAGGAAGATCCTCTAGAGGAGGAAATGGCTACCCACTCCAGTCTTCTTGCCTGGGAAATCCCATAGACAGAGGAACCTGGCGGGCTACAGTCCTTGGAGTGACAGTCAGCCATGACTGAGCGACTAACACTTCCACTTTCATACCTCGAGAGGAACCACTAGGTCATGTGGTAAATCTTATGTTTAACATTTTGAGGAATTACCAACTTTCTTCATAACAGCGGTACCATTTTACATTCCAATCAGCCATCTGCAAAGGTTCCAATTTCTCCACATCCTTACTGACACTTACTTTCCATTTCTTCTTGTTTGAATCTAACCATCTTAGTAAGTGTGAAGCGGTGTCTCTATCTCACTGTCGGGTTTTTTTTTTTCCCCTCTTTTTTTTGGCAGCACTGCACAGCACGTGGGTTCCCTGACAGAGACTGAACTCGGGCCCACGGCAGTGAAAGGAGAGTCCTAACCACTGGACTGTCAGGGAACTCTTGCGGTGTGGTTTTGATTTACATTTTCCTAATGATAAATGATGCTGGGCAACCTTTCGTGGGTTTTTGGTCCAGTCCAATTTATCTCTTTTTTTCCTCTGTTGCTTATACTTTGGGTGTCATAGATAAGAAATCATTGCCAATTCCAAGGCTGTGAAGATTTACCCCCATGTCTTCTTCTAAGAGGTTTATGGTTTTAGCCTGTATACTTAAGTCTACAATTATTTTGAGTTAATTTTGTATATGGAATGAGGTAAGGGTTGAACTTCATTCTATTCCACTTGATTATCCAGTTTTCTCAGCACCATTTTTTAAAGAGATGAGTCTTTCCCCACTTAATGTTCTTGGACACAGTTGTCAAAAATCAGTTTACCAGAGCTTCATGGATTTATTTCTGTACTTTTTTTTTTTTTTTTGCTCTATCATCATGCCAATACCACGCAGTAGATTTACAGTAAGATTAGAATTAGGAAGTGTGAATCTTCCAATTTTCTTCCTTTCTTTCAAGATTGTTTTGGTTATTCTGCATGCTAAGGCACTTCAGTCAGTCCAAATCTTTGTGACCCTATGGACCTGCGAGCCTCCTTTATCCGTGTGACTTTCCAGGCAAGAATAATGGGTGTGGGTTGCCATGCCCTCCTGCAGGGGATCTTCTGGACCCACAGACTGAACCTGCATCTTTTGAATCTTCTGCTTTGGCAGGCAGATTCCTTACTACAAGCACCACCTGGAAAGCCCTTTGGTTATTCTAGGTCCCTTGGCTTTCCATATTAATTTTAGGATATTCCATTTTCTACAAATAAGTCAGCAATATTCTGGTATGAATTACATTGAATCTATAGACCAATCTGGAGATTATTGCCATCTTTAAAATATTAAATTTTCCAATTCATGAGTATGGATGTCTCTCCACTATTTAGTTCCTCTTTAACTTCTTTGAGCAACATTCTGTAGTTTTCAAAGTTTAACTTCTGCACTTGTCAAATTTATTCCTAAAATATTCTTTTGGTGCAACTGTGAATGGAAGTGATTTCGTTTTGTAGTTTCTTTTTTTCTTTTGGCTGTGCCGCACAGTCCGTGGAATCTTAGTTCCTCAACCATGGATCAAACCCAGTCCCTCACCAGGGGCAGCACAGAGTCCTAACCAAAGGACCACGAGAGAATTCCAACACTTTTTTAAAGTTACTTACATCCTTAATAATCATTCTTCTTACTGTGAATTCCATTAAGTTTATGTGGAAGACTGTTTGCCTAGGTTCTTGCAAATACTCTAATTCCAGCTAATCATTTTAAGCTGGATTCTTTAAATAAAGAATATAAAGTCCACAGCATCTTCTTTTAGGAATCTAACTTTATGAGTAAGGTCAACAGGTTGAATGCCTGCAGGGCCACGGCACTGGGGATGCAAGCATGCAGGCTTTGCTTAGTAACCTGCCCACAGACACCCACTCAGGACAGATCTTACCATGCCCCATGGGAAAGGCTTGGGGATTTTAGCTTCTTAGACACCTACAAAGATTTGGGAGCATTTCTCTAAATAGGAGTGAAGATAGACAGTTCTCAAATGTATCATAAATTTCCCTTATTAGTTGTTTTAAAAATTATTTTTGGAAGAATTCCTCTTTAGAGCCAAACCCTATGGGTCAATGACTAACTTCAGGGTAGCAAAATACATGAACTATTTACTACCATGGTCACAGAAGGAAAATTCTAGCCTCCTTGGAGACTCAAGCTCCCAACTGCTTCCCATTGGAAGAGAATTTAAAGACAATACTGTTTGTCTCAAAAGAACTAAGACAACAATATTCCCCAGTGACTGAAATACATTTTGTCTAGTGTTTTTCTGGCCACTTCTATTGGTCTTTCATTTATTCATTTTCATCCATTTTTGTTCTTTTGACCTGTCTGGGTCATCCATTGCAGTGGCCTTTCTCGCTGCAGAGCATTGGTTCTGGGTGCATGCACTCCAGAGCTCCGGCTCAGTAGTTGGACACATTGGACCAGCTGCTCTGCGGCACGTGGGATCTTCCCAGGCCAGGGTTCGAACCGGCGGCCTTTGCACTGCAAGGCGGTGTCCTTACCCACTGGACCACCCGAGAAGCCCTCATTTTGTCTAGTTTTAACAACGCAAAACCAGAGGATATTGGGGGAAGAGGAATTAGGTTGCCACACTATTCACAACCCCACAAAGGCTGAAATATGTCTTCCCTAGGGAAAAGGGTATTTGGTCCCAGGATGCATGTTAATAGTTATCTATTGCTGCATAACAAACTACTCCAAAATCTAGTGTCTTAGAATTAAAGCACACTTATCATTTCACAATTTCTGGGAGTTGCGTATCACTTAGCTGGATCCTTTGGCTGGAATTAAAAGGTTGTGATCAAAGTGTTGGCCAAGCCTGTAGTTTCATTGGTAGATTCGACTGTGGAAGGATCTGCTTCCAATGTTACTGATGTGTCTGCTGGCAGAACTATGTTCCTTGCAGCTGTTGGCTGGAAGGCTTTAGGTCCAATGCTGGGACTGACTCAAAGCTACTCTTTGTTCCTTGCTACATGCGCTCTTCCTACATGGCAGCTTGCTTCATCAAAAAAGTTCAAGGTGAGAAAGTGAAAGAGAGTCCAGCTGGGTGGAAGTGTCTTTCGTAACCTAATCATGAAAGGGACACCCTATAACTTTTTGTCATAATCTCTTTGTTATCAACAAGTCACTAGGTCCAGGGCTTCCCTGGTGGCTCAGTGGTGGAGAGTTTGCCTGCCAATGCAGGGGATGCAGGTTCGGTCCTTGGTCCAGGAGAATCCCACATGCTGTGAAGTAACTAAGCCCATGAGTCACGACTGTTGATCCTGTGCTCTAGAGCCTCGGAGCCACAACTATTGAGCCCATGTGCTGCAACTATTGAAGCTCATGTGCCCTGGAGCCCAACTTCCACAACAAGAAAAGTCATTGCAACAAGACCCCACATGCTGCAGAGCAACTGAGCCTGTAAGCCACAATTATTGAGCCTGTGCTCTAGAGCCCTGGAGCCACAACTACAGAAGCCGGTGAACCCTAGAGTCCAATTTTCACAACAAGAAAAGTCACCAAAATAGGAAGCCTGATTACCTCAACTAGAGAGTAGCCACCCACTCCCTACAACTAGAGAAGAGCCTGCAGCAGCAGTGAAAACCCACAATAGCCAAAAATAAAACAAGTAACTAGGTACAGACCATGCTCAAGGGGAGGAAATTACACAAGGGGAGCTTTTTTGAAAATTGGGTACAGACAATACTAGTATAAATCTACATACAGATGCTTTTTCTTTCTTGCTGTGCTACACAGCATATTGGATATTAATTTTCAAACTAGGAATCGAACCTGTGCCCCCTGCACTAGGAGCACAGAGTCTTAACCATTGGATTGCCAGAGAAGTCCCCAGATGCTTGTCTTATAAACATGTTAGATTCCAAGAACGCGCTTCATTAGCCCACTTGTCTTGAAGATGAAAGGAACAAAAGAGATGTTAACTTTCAGTCCTGACATGTACTTACTCCAGTGAGAGCATTCCAGCACGGGTTTACCCATGAAATCCTTGCCAAAATAAATGGTCAGGTATCCTTCATCCAAACAGGCTGGTTTCAACTACAGTGAAGGTCTGTCAAGGTAAGACTTTTCTGTCCAGCAGATGCTGGAGCAACTTCGCCTGACTCACTGTCATTCATTTTGATGGCCTGAGGATTCCACAAGGGCTTGAATCCCTGTTGACCATCAGTGTCTCATGACCAAAATTTTATCTCCTGGCCATACATTCAGAAGTTTGTCCATGTCAACTTGATCATTACTCTTTTCTGTTCAGTTCTCTTCACTTAGACAGTTTCCTTTGTTTATATGATTTATTCTATTTTATCCTTAAAAAGGGGGTTTCTCCACAAAGTTATATTCGTGTCTCCCAGCTTCATATAATATGTCTATTTAAAAGTTCCTACCATATTAGAGAAATTTGGTTTGCTCCTGGACCAGTATGTGACTTACTTGACATTAGACTGAAAGATCACTTGTACATATGGTCTTAAATGTTCTTTATATAGCCACTTTTACTTGACCAGAATTTTTTTTTTCTGGTCTTGCAGTTGTGGCATTAGGCACCATCCCTGTTGTAATAGCAGGTCAACTAAGTTGGAGTGAAGCAGAGGCTGCTGGGAGAGTGGGGTGGATAGCGCATGGGCAAGTGTGCATTAGAGCACTTGGTGCAGTGGTAGGGAATCTGCCTGCCCATGTGGGAGATGCGGGTTTGATCCCTGGGTCGGGAAGATCTTCTGGAGAAGGAAATGGCAACCCACACCGGTATTCTCGCCTAGAGAATCCCAGGGACAGAGGAGCCTGGCAGGGTGCAGTTTATGCGGTCACAAGAGTCGGACAGGCCTGAAGCGACTAAACAACAGGCTGAATAATTACGAAGCAAATGCATCATCAAGAAGCAGAATACTTTCCAGTCATGTAAGATGAAAAAGGCCCCTAGACAATGCTGTACTTATAATTAACAGTACTGTGTACATGTAACAATATAAGAGGGTAGATCTCATGTTGTGTTTTTTACCACACACAAGTCAACCAACAGGGTCATGCCAGATCTCTGATTTCAAAAATAAATTTTAAAAGGAAAAGACAGAGAATATCAGTATACTTCAGAAACTACCCCCACCCCCCATATCATTCTCTCCCTCCCTTCCGGATCACCCTGGTGAGTAACCAGTGGTAACCACCTGTTTGACTTTCTTTACAGTCCCCATACCTCCACTGGCTCTTGCCCAGAACACATCCAAATCAAGAAAAGCAGCAGTCCCCCTGCCTCCACAGAGGACTGTGTGATGCTTGATCTTGGGGTCAGAGCTTCTTAGGCGACAGGAAGCTGTATAGTCTTATTTTCCTAAAACCTCTGGGTATTTTTTTTCTGGTTTAGAAATCAACACAGAAATGGAATCACCACATACATGTTGCTTCTTTGGTTTTCCAGAGTCTCATCTGTGTTGTGTGTGGCTGTGATTTGTCAGTTTTCATTATACCGCAATCCATTCGTTCTACCAGGTGGACATTGGGGTTGATTTCAGTGTCTCTTAGGATTATGCTTTAAAAGTTCCTACCATATTAGAGAAATTTGGTTTGCTCCTGGACCAGTATGTGACTTACTTGACATTAGACTGAAAGATCACTTGTACATATGGTCTTAAATGTTCTTTATATAGCCACTTTTACTTGACCAGAATTTTTTTTTTCTGGTCTTGCAGTTGTGGCATTAGGCACCATCCCTGTTGTAATAGCAGGTCAACTAAGTTGGAGTGAAGCAGAGGCTGCTGGGAGAGTGGGGTGGATAGCGCATGGGCAAGTGTGCATTAGAGCACTTGGTGCAGTGGTAGGGAATCTGCCTGCCCATGTGGGAGATGCGGGTTTGATCCCTGGGTCGGGAAGATCTTCTGGAGAAGGAAATGGCAACCCACACCGGTATTCTCGCCTAGAGAATCCCAGGGACAGAGGAGCCTGGCAGGGTGCAGTTTATGCGGTCACAAGAGTCGGACAGGCCTGAAGCGACTAAACAACAGGCTGAATAATTACGAAGCAAATGCATCATCAAGAAGCAGAATACTTTCCAGTCATGTAAGATGAAAAGGCCCCTAGACAATGCTGTACTTATAATTAACAGTACTGTGTACATGTAACAATATAAGAGGGTAGATCTCATGTTGTGTTTTTTACCACACACAAGTCAACCAACAGGGTCATGCCAGATCTCTGATTTCAAAAATAAATTTTAAAAGGAAAAGACAGAGAATATCAGTATACTTCAGAAACTACCCCCACCCCCCATATCATTCTCTCCCTCCCTTCCGGATCACCCTGGTGAGTAACCAGTGGTAACCACCTGTTTGACTTTCTTTACAGTCCCCATACCTCCACTGGCTCTTGCCCAGAACACATCCAAATCAAGAAAAGCAGCAGTCCCCCTGCCTCCACAGAGGACTGTGTGATGCTTGATCTTGGGGTCAGAGCTTCTTAGGCGACAGGAAGCTGTATAGTCTTATTTTCCTAAAACCTCTGGGTATTTTTTTTCTGGTTTAGAAATCAACACAGAAATGGAATCACCACATACATGTTGCTTCTTTGGTTTTCCAGAGTCTCATCTGTGTTGTGTGTGGCTGTGATTTGTCAGTTTTCATTATACCGCAATCCATTCGTTCTACCAGGTGGACATTGGGGTTGATTTCAGTGTGCGGCTCTTAGGATTATGCTGAACTTTCTTAAGTATGTCACTGAGAATTTCTGTGGATTGGAATTAGTGGACCATAGAGCGTGCAGAGCTTCAACCAGGCAAGGCCAACTGTATTCTAAAAGGATGAACCAACCGATGAGTAGTATATAAGAGCTCCCATTATTATTTCTTCTTTGACTTCCAGTTCCCTTCCTCTTGAGTTCTTTTATGCCACGTGCAACACTTGGATTTTCTTTCCACTTGGAAACAAACAAACAGAATCACTTCCGGGCTTCCCTGGTAGTCCAGTGGGTAAGGACACCACCTTGCAGTGCAAGGGGCGCCGGTTCAATCCCTGGCCTGGGAAGATCCCACGTGTCGCGGAGCTGCTGGTCCGATGTGTCCAACAACGGAGCCGGAGCTCTGGAGCACATGCGCCCAGAGCCAGTGCTCAGCAATGAGAGCGGCCACTGCAATGGGAGGCCCACACAGGCCAACGAACAAAGATGAATGGAAATAGATAAATGAAAGATCAATAGAAATGGCCAAAAATTAAAAAAAAAAAAATCACTTCCTTTTCAAAATTGCAACTGTATGGTTCTTCACACTAGGCCTTCCAGCATTCTCATGAAGTGTGATAGTGAGTGATAATTGCAAATACTTTGAACCTAAGCAAAAACACAGCATAATAAATATGAACAAAGTAGCAGAAACCAAAAGGACTCTTAGTGCCACCTTGTACCTATCTGTGGCTGACAGAATCATAGCAGGTTTTTTTGAAACTTATTTTGGTTGAGCTTTTAATTAAAATTTGTCACCCTGGTGAGTAACCAGTGGTAACCACCTGTTTGACTTTCTTTACAGTCCCCATACCTCCACTGGCTCTTGCCCAGAACACATCCAAATCAAGAAAAGCAGCAGTCCCCCTGCCTCCACAGAGGACTGTGTGATGCTTGATCTTGGGGTCAGAGCTTCTTAGGCGACAGGAAGCTGTATAGTCTTATTTTCCTAAAACCTCTGGGTATTTTTTTCTGGTTTAGAAATCAACACAGAAATGGAATCACCACATACATGTTGCTTCTTTGGTTTTCCAGAGTCTCATCTGTGTTGTGTGTGGCTGTGATTTGTCAGTTTTCATTATACCGCAATCCATTCGTTCTACCAGGTGGACATTGGGGTTGATTTCAGTGTGCGGCTCTTAGGATTATGCTGAACTTTCTTAAGTATGTCACTGAGAATTTCTGTGGATTGGAATTAGTGGACCATAGAGCGTGCAGAGCTTCAACCAGGCAAGGCCAACTGTATTCTAAAAGGATGAACCAACCGATGAGTAGTATATAAGAGCTCCCATTATTATTTCTTCTTTGACTTCCAGTTCCCTTCCTCTTGAGTTCTTTTATGCCACGTGCAACACTTGGATTTTCTTTCCACTTGGAAACAAACAAACAGAATCACTTCCGGGCTTCCCTGGTAGTCCAGTGGGTAAGGACACCACCTTGCAGTGCAAGGGGCGCCGGTTCAATCCCTGGCCTGGGAAGATCCCACGTGTCGCGGAGCTGCTGGTCCGATGTGTCCAACAACGGAGCCGGAGCTCTGGAGCACATGCGCCCAGAGCCAGTGCTCAGCAATGAGAGCGGCCACTGCAATGGGAGGCCCACACAGGCCAACGAACAAAGATGAATGGAAATAGATAAATGAAAGATCAATAGAAATGGCCAAAAATTAAAAAAAAAAAAATCACTTCCTTTTCAAAATTGCAACTGTATGGTTCTTCACACTAGGCCTTCCAGCATTCTCATGAAGTGTGATAGTGAGTGATAATTGCAAATACTTTGAACCTAAGCAAAAACACAGCATAATAAATATGAACAAAGTAGCAGAAACCAAAAGGACTCTTAGTGCCACCTTGTACCTATCTGTGGCTGACAGAATCATAGCAGGTTTTTTTGAAACTTATTTTGGTCTTAGCTAGCTTTTGAATTAAAAATTTGCAAGTATAATGGTAGATACGTGTCATTATACATTTGGCAAAACTCGCAAGATGCACAGCACAAAAAAGTGAACCCTAATGCAAGCTATGAACTTTAGTTAATAATAATGTATCACTATTGGCCCATCAATTCTAACCAATGTACCGAATTCTGCAAGCTGGGGGAAGTGAGGGGTGTAAAGGAACTCTGTACTTTCTATTCAATGTTAAATCCAAAACTATTCCCCTAAAACTATTAATTTAAAAACCTTTAGGGGCTTCCCTGGTGGTCCAGTGGGTAAGGACACCGCCTTGCAGTGCAAGGGGCGCATTTCGATCCCTGGCCTGGGAAGATCCCATGTGTCGCGGAGCGGCTGGACCGATGTGTCCAATTACCGAGCCGGAGCTCTGGAACGCATGTGCCCAGAGCCAGCACTCTGCAAAAAGAGAGGCCACTGCGATGGGAGGCCCACACAGGCCAAAGAACAAAGATGGATGAAAATAGACAAATGAAAGACCAATAGAAGTGGCCTCCCCACCCCACCCTACCCAAAAATAATAAATAAATAAATGTTTAAAAAAAAATAAAAATAAAAATAACAGCCTTTAAGCAGAATAGCTTCGGTATAATGATAAAGACTTTTCCATTTCTCTAAACTTGAGGTTCGAAAGCAGAGATCAACAAATCTATGGGACAAATCTGGACTTTCGTTTTTCCACAGCCTTCCAGCTAAGAATGCTTTTTATACTTTTTCAAAGGTTGGGGCGGGGAAAAACCCAAAAGAACAATATTTTGTGACTTCCAAAATGTACATGAAATTCTAATTTTATTATCAATAAGGTTTTATAGGAACACAGCCACACCCATTCATTTACATGTTAATTATGGCTGCTTTTTTTTTTTTTAATTTTTGGCCTCTTTTTCTGGTCTTTTATTGCAAGCATTTCTAAAGGCCTTCCAGCATTCTCATGAAGTGTGATAGTGAGTGATAATTGCAAATACTTTGAACCTAAGCAAAAACACAGCATAATAAATATGAACAAAGTAGCAGAAACCAAAAGGACTCTTAGTGCCACCTTGTACCTATCTGTGGCTGACAGAATCATAGCAGGTTTTTTTGAAACTTATTTTGGTCTTAGCTAGCTTTTGAATTAAAAATTTGCAAGTATAATGGTAGATACGTGTCATTATACATTTGGCAAAACTCGCAAGATGCACAGCACAAAAAAGTGAACCCTAATGCAAGCTATGAACTTTAGTTAATAATAATGTATCACTATTGGCCCATCAATTCTAACCAATGTACCGAATTCTGCAAGCTGGGGGAAGTGAGGGGTGTAAAGGAACTCTGTACTTTCTATTCAATGTTAAATCCAAAACTATTCCCCTAAAACTATTAATTTAAAAACCTTTAGGGGCTTCCCTGGTGGTCCAGTGGGTAAGGACACCGCCTTGCAGTGCAAGGGGCGCATTTCGATCCCTGGCCTGGGAAGATCCCATGTGTCGCGGAGCGGCTGGACCGATGTGTCCAATTACCGAGCCGGAGCTCTGGAACGCATGTGCCCAGAGCCAGCACTCTGCAAAAAGAGAGGCCACTGCGATGGGAGGCCCACACAGGCCAAAGAACAAAGATGGATGAAAATAGACAAATGAAAGACCAATAGAAGTGGCCTCCCCACCCCACCCTACCCAAAAATAATAAATAAATAAATGTTTAAAAAAAAATAAAAATAAAAATAACAGCCTTTAAGCAGAATAGCTTCGGTATAATGATAAAGACTTTTCCATTTCTCTAAACTTGAGGTTCGAAAGCAGAGATCAACAAATCTATGGGACAAATCTGGACTTTCGTTTTTCCACAGCCTTCCAGCTAAGAATGCTTTTTATACTTTTTCAAAGGTTGGGGCGGGGAAAAACCCAAAAGAACAATATTTTGTGACTTCCAAAATGTACATGAAATTCTAATTTTATTATCAATAAGGTTTTATAGGAACACAGCCACACCCATTCATTTACATGTTAATTATGGCTGCTTTTTTTTTTTTTAATTTTTGGCCTCTTTTACTGGTCTTTTATTTATTTTCATCCATCTTTATTCTTTGGCCTGTGTGGGCCTCCCATCGCAGTGGCTGCTCTCCCCGCACAGCATCAGCTCCAGGCGCATGCGCTCCAGAGCCCTGGCTCATAGTTGGACACACCGGTCCAGCCACTCCACCTCACGTGGGATCCTCCCAGGCCAGGGATCAAACCGGTGCCCCCTGTACTACAAGGTGGACTCTTCACCCACAAGGTGGACCACGAGGGGAGCCCTACAGCTGCTTCTGTTCTACAAAGATTGGTAATGCTATGGAGATTGCATGGTCCACAAATCCGAAATGTTGACTACCTGACTCTCTACAGAAAACATTTATTGGGAGTTCCCTGGCAGTCCAGTGGTTGGAACTCTGCCCTTCCACCGAGGGTTAGAGGGTGCAAAGGTTTGATGCCTGGTAGGGTTCCCACATGGACGAGGAAATAGCAACCCACTCCAGTATTCTTGCCTGGAAAATTCCATGGACAGAGAAGCCTGGCGGGCTACATTCCATGGGCTTTGAAAGAGTCAGCCACAAGTGAGCTACTGAGCATAGGGGTCCCACACGGTGCACACAAGGCGAGCAAAAAAAAACAACAGTGATTCCTGGATTAGAGAACACGGTCTTCATACAGTCAGGGAACCTGAGTTCTAAACTGTGTAAATGTGTGACCTTGAGTGAGATACTGCTGTCCTATAACACTTTTGGAGAAAGCTTTTACAACTGCCTTTACAGCTTGCAAATCCGCTTCAGGTTGAATCTGACTGGTAGCCATAACCAAAGTCCTCTAGTTAGGTCCAATACATCAGCTAAATATTATGGCTTTGCCTAAAAAGAAGTGTAACAAAAGGCTTTATTATGTGGCTTGAGGTTGAAAGCAGAGATCAACAAATCTATGGGAAATCTGATTTTTCCACAGCCTTCCAGCTAAGAATGCTTTTATACTTTTTCAAAGGTTGGGCGGGGAAAAACCCAAAAGAACAATATTTTGTGACTTCCAAAATGTACATGAAATTCTAATTTTATTATCAATAAGGTTTTATAGGAACACAGCCACACCCATTCATTTACATGTTAATTATGGCTGCTTTTTTTTTTTTTAATTTTTGGCCTCTTTTACTGGTCTTTTATTTATTTTCATCCATCTTTATTCTTTGGCCTGTGTGGGCCTCCCATCGCAGTGGCTGCTCTCCCCGCACAGCATCAGCTCCAGGCGCATGCGCTCCAGAGCCCTGGCTCATAGTTGGACACACCGGTCCAGCCACTCCACCTCACGTGGGATCCTCCCAGGCCAGGGATCAAACCGGTGCCCCCTGTACTACAAGGTGGACTCTTCACCCACAAGGTGGACCACGAGGGGAGCCCTACAGCTGCTTCTGTTCTACAAAGATTGGTAATGCTATGGAGATTGCATGGTCCACAAACCGAAATGTTGACTACCTGACTCTCTACAGAAAACATTTATTGGGAGTTCCCTGGCAGTCCAGTGGTTGGAACTCTGCCCTTCCACCGAGGGTTAGAGGGTGCAAAGGTTTGATGCCTGGTAGGGTTCCCACATGGACGAGGAAATAGCAACCCACTCCAGTATTCTTGCCTGGAAAATTCCATGGACAGAGAAGCCTGGCGGGCTACATTCCATGGGCTTTGAAAGAGTCAGCCACAAGTGAGCTACTGAGCATAGGGGTCCCACACGGTGCACACAAGGCGAGCAAAAAAAAACAACAGTGATTCCTGGATTAGAGAACACGGTCTTCATACAGTCAGGGAACCTGAGTTCTAAACTGTGTAAATGTGTGACCTTGAGTGAGATACTGCTGTCCTATAACACTTTTGGAGAAAGCTTTTACAACTGCCTTTACAGCTTGCAAATCCGCTTCAGGTTGAATCTGACTGGTAGCCATAACCAAAGTCCTCTAGTTAGGTCCAATACATCAGCTAAATATTATGGCTTTGCCTAAAAAGAAGTGTAACAAAAGGCTTTATTATGTGGCTTGCACACTAGCAGCTTCAAATGCTTACCAAAACATCTATTTTCAGCAACCTCAATAAATTAAGTAGATAATGCAACAACACCACAATGGGGAAGACCAGCTTTAAACGGATACATTCTGATTTCCTTTAAAAAAACAAACAAAAAACCGGTTGTTATTCCATATTCATTTAGCCCCGTGTACTTTCCTATGCTTTTTCCATTTCTCACCATCTTCTGCAAATTGCTGAGTATGTGACATTAGGAGCCAGAGATATTCACACATTTCAATATTCTGTAATACAGTATTAGAAGAAACCTTACTAATGAACCTGTTACGACCTCCCTTGTTGGTGGCACTTAACAATTTGTTACTTCACGCTTTGTTAAAATAAAGGGTAAGTCTTTACTTTGCTCAGGACCTGTCATTCATTTATAACTGCCCTTGCTGAAGAGTGAGCAAACGACTGCTATCCTAGTGTATCAGTATGTTCTGAAAGAAGGGGCCGTCAGGATTTTTTTTTTTTTTTTGAACTTGGACTTTTTAGAAGAACTCCGTTAGCGATTTTTAATAGATGGGACTTAAAATGCTAAAGGAGTGAGGATAAAGGCAAAAGGGGGGAAAGGAGGTTATGGTTCCCCATTATAACAGGATTACCACTTTAAACTGTAAGCAACCTAAGCCTGATCTCTCCGTTTTACGGAGCTGGCTTGTGGTTTGCATCTTAACGATGAGAAGGAGGTCAGCTGGGGGACACCTGGAGGGACAGAGCCCTAGGTCGGCACACAGTCCAGCACCTTCCAGACGTTCGATCCCAGTGGCTGGCCAGCCAGACAGGAAAGACGCCACCAAGTCTCACGGGGGCCTGTTCTCGCCCGCCTTCCCTCACCGGCACCCCCAGCTGTCTTCCTTCACGTTCCAGCGCCTCCCACTCCCGCCGCCCCTCCCGCGCGGCCTCCCTCGGGCAGGTGTCCCTCCCCGGACTCGGCCATCAGTCTGCGGAGACGGTCCTCCCCGTCCTCCCTCTCTTGGACGGCCTGGCATCAGTCCCTTCCTAAATCTGTGGGCATCTCCGTCTGCCTTCAAGATGCTTTTCTGTTTTTCAGGCTCAACTTTCAGCCTTCCCTCCGTCCAGTCCCTCCCTCCCTCCCTCCTCCGTCCAGGGGATCCCCTCCCTTAGCCGGTAGGTCCCGTCGCTCGTTCTGAGGCGCTTGCTCTCCGTCTTCGGGATCCCACCCTTCGGTCTGCGAGGTGTCTGACCTTTCGGTCCGAGGAGTCTTCCCTTCTCGGTTCTCCCGAGCTGAGGTGGTCTCCCTTCTCGGTCTGCGGGGTTCCCAGTCCCGGTCGCAGTTTTCTCCTGCAAATTGCTGAGTATGTGACATTAGGAGCCAGAGATATTCACACATTTCAATATTCTGTAATACAGTATTAGAAGAAACCTTACTAATGAACCTGTTACGACCTCCCTTGTTGGTGGCACTTAACAATTTGTTACTTCACGCTTTGTTAAAATAAAGGGTAAGTCTTTACTTTGCTCAGGACCTGTCATTCATTTATAACTGCCCTTGCTGAAGAGTGAGCAAACGACTGCTATCCTAGTGTATCAGTATGTTCTGAAAGAAGGGCCGTCAGGATTTTTTTTTTTTTTTTTGAACTTGGACTTTTTAGAAGAACTCCGTTAGCGATTTTTAATAGATGGGACTTAAAATGCTAAAGGAGTGAGGATAAAGGCAAAAGGGGGGAAAGGAGGTTATGGTTCCCCATTATAACAGGATTACCACTTTAAACTGTAAGCAACCTAAGCCTGATCTCTCCGTTTTACGGAGCTGGCTTGTGGTTTGCATCTTAACGATGAGAAGGAGGTCAGCTGGGGGACACCTGGAGGGACAGAGCCCTAGGTCGGCACACAGTCCAGCACCTTCCAGACGTTCGATCCCAGTGGCTGGCCAGCCAGACAGGAAAGACGCCACCAAGTCTCACGGGGGCCTGTTCTCGCCCGCCTTCCCTCACCGGCACCCCCAGCTGTCTTCCTTCACGTTCCAGCGCCTCCCACTCCCGCCGCCCCTCCCGCGCGGCCTCCCTCGGGCAGGTGTCCCTCCCCGGACTCGGCCATCAGTCTGCGGAGACGGTCCTCCCCGTCCTCCCTCTCTTGGACGGCCTGGCATCAGTCCCTTCCTAAATCTGTGGGCATCTCCGTCTGCCTTCAAGATGCTTTTCTGTTTTTCAGGCTCAACTTTCAGCCTTCCCTCCGTCCAGTCCCTCCCTCCCTCCCTCCTCCGTCCAGGGGATCCCCTCCCTTAGCCGGTAGGTCCCGTCGCTCGTTCTGAGGCGCTTGCTCTCCGTCTTCGGGATCCCACCCTTCGGTCTGCGAGGTGTCTGACCTTTCGGTCCGAGGAGTCTTCCCTTCTCGGTTCTCCCGAGCTGAGGTGGTCTCCCTTCTCGGTCTGCGGGGTTCCCAGTCCCGGTCGCAGATTTCTCCTCCCTCGGTCTGCCGGGTCCCTTCCCTCCGACGAAGCGGTCCCCTACCTCGGGTCTGCAAACCCTCCCCTCAGCCCTCACCCTTCGTCTCGGGTGGAGAGGCCTCTCTCTCCGCGTGCGGCGAGCACCTAGCTCCCACTCACCTCCCGGCCGCCAGCTCTCTTAAGCTCGCTCTCACGGGCACGGTCTCGGGGCGCGCACGCCGGGCGGCGGCAGCGCGTGATCGCGCGCGCAGCGTGCGCGGTGACGTCAGTGCGCTGGCGGCGGCGGCGGCGGCGGCGGCGGCGGCGGCGGCGGCAGGGCTGTTTGTTCTGCTCTCCCGCAGCCGAGGAGCCGAAGCGGTGGCTGCGGCAGCAGCTGCTGCCGGCAGTGCCCGCGGGCGAGCGGGGCCTGTGAGCGCGGCGGAGCGGCGGGCGCGGCGGGCGGGCCCCGGCGCCGCGCAGGCAGCCCGAAGAGGAGGGGGCGGCGGCGGCCGGCCGGCGGGGGCGGCGTGCGGCCTAGCGTCTAAGGTGAGGACCGGTGCCCTTCGGGGCGGCAGACGGCGCGGGTCTGCCAGCGGGGGCCCGCGGCGCGGGCCGCGTAACCTGCATTGCGTAATGGGGCTGGTGCGCCAGGACCTACGCCATCGGCGCGGCGCGGGGGCGGGGAGGCCGGGGCGACGCGGGCTCGGGCCTGCGGGCCTCCTCGGGCAGGTGTCCCTCCCCGGACTCGGCCATCAGTCTGCGGAGACGGTCCTCCGTCCTCCCTCTCTTGGACGGCCTGGCATCAGTCCCTTCCTAAATCTGTGGGCATCTCCGTCTGCCTTCAAGATGCTTTTCTGTTTTTCAGGCTCAACTTTCAGCCTTCCCTCCGTCCAGTCCCTCCCTCCCTCCCTCCTCCGTCCAGGGGATCCCCTCCCTTAGCCGGTAGGTCCCGTCGCTCGTTCTGAGGCGCTTGCTCTCCGTCTTCGGGATCCCACCCTTCGGTCTGCGAGGTGTCTGACCTTTCGGTCCGAGGAGTCTTCCCTTCTCGGTTCTCCCGAGCTGAGGTGGTCTCCCTTCTCGGTCTGCGGGGTTCCCAGTCCCGGTCGCAGATTTCTCCTCCCTCGGTCTGCCGGGTCCCTTCCCTCCGACGAAGCGGTCCCCTACCTCGGGTCTGCAAACCCTCCCCTCAGCCCTCACCCTTCGTCTCGGGTGGAGAGGCCTCTCTCTCCGCGTGCGGCGAGCACCTAGCTCCCACTCACCTCCCGGCCGCCAGCTCTCTTAAGCTCGCTCTCACGGGCACGGTCTCGGGGCGCGCACGCCGGGCGGCGGCAGCGCGTGATCGCGCGCGCAGCGTGCGCGGTGACGTCAGTGCGCTGGCGGCGGCGGCGGCGGCGGCGGCGGCGGCGGCGGCGGCAGGGCTGTTTGTTCTGCTCTCCCGCAGCCGAGGAGCCGAAGCGGTGGCTGCGGCAGCAGCTGCTGCCGGCAGTGCCCGCGGGCGAGCGGGGCCTGTGAGCGCGGCGGAGCGGCGGGCGCGGCGGGCGGGCCCCGGCGCCGCGCAGGCAGCCCGAAGAGGAGGGGGCGGCGGCGGCGGCCGGCCGGCGGGGGCGGCGTGCGGCCTAGCGTCTAAGGTGAGGACCGGTGCCCTTCGGGGCGGCAGACGGCGCGGGTCTGCCAGCGGGGGCCCGCGGCGCGGGCCGCGTAACCTGCATTGCGTAATGGGGCTGGTGCGCCAGGACCTACGCCATCGGCGCGGCGCGGGGGCGGGGAGGCCGGGGCGACGCGGGCTCGGGCCTGCGGGCCTCCCGCGTCCCCGCGGCGCTCGCGCCGGGCCGGGGCCGCCTGCGCCGTTGGCGGCGGGGCGGCTCGGCGGCTTGCGGGCGCCCCGCCGTTGGCGCCGCCGCCCCGGCTCCGGCTGGGCGGCCGGGCAGGGGCGCGGGCGGGGGCGCGGGCGCCGCGGCGGGGCGGGTAGCCGGGGGCGGGCGGGGGGCGGGCCGAGGCGCCCGGCACTTCCTGTCGCCGCCATTTTGTCAAGGGAGGAGGAGGAGGAAGCGGCCGCCGCGGAGTCCGCGGCGCGCCTGGCCCCGGTAAGTCCGGGCCCGGCGTGGTGGTCGCGGGCGCTGCGGTCTCCGGCCGCGGTCCCCGGGGCGTCCTCGGCCCCGGTCCGGGCGCTCACGCGGGGCGGGTCCGAAGCGCCCTCCCCCGGGTGCCTCGGTCCTGCTGCCCTGGCCGGGGCAGCGCGCCCCCGCCCTCATTTCCTCACCTTCCGGGCTGTCCCTGGAGCTCTGCGGAGAGCGGGGCTGCTCCCCAGGTGGAGGGAGGCGGCTGCCGCAGCACACCTGCCCGGAGACAGGCCCTTGCGGGCGGGAGCGGTGCTCCGAGGGGCGCGCCTGGCCCCTGGTACCCACCCGCTCCCGGCCTGGCAGCCCCTCACTGGGCGCTTTGTTTTGCTCGGTCGCTGCTCGCTGGCGTCCTTGCCGCCGTCTCGTCTGTTTGCAGTTTCGTGCCTGGTGGTGGTTTGGGGTGGCGAACGTGGGGGAGTTGTGATTCAGCGAAATAAAATGACCCTCTCCTCCAAAACGGAAATAACACAACTTCACCCCCCTGAGAGACCCTAAGGCTCAGCCTTGGATGAAGATGGCAAATCCCATTCGGGTGTCGTGGGCCGTCTGAATACTTCTGTTCAGGCCTGTGGATGAGTCATGTGCTTTTCAGCCGAGTGGCTGACCTCTCAGCGTCTAAGGTGAGGACCGGTGCCCTTCGGGGCGGCAGACGGCGCGGGTCTGCCAGCGGGGCGCGCGGGGCCGCGTAACCTGCATTGCGTAATGGGGCTGGTGCGCCAGGACCTACGCCATCGGCGCGGCGCGGGGCGGGGAGGCCGGGGCGACGCGGGCTCGGGCCTGCGGGCCTCCCGCGTCCCCGCGGCGCTCGCGCCGGGCCGGGGCCGCCTGCGCCGTTTGCGGCGGGGCGGCTCGGCCGCTTCCGGGCGCCCCGCCGTTGGCGCCGCCGCCCGCCGGCTCCGGCTGGGCGGCCGGGCAGGGGCGCGCGCGGGGGCGCGGGCGCCGCGGCGGGGCGGGTAGCCGGGGGCGGGCGGGGGGCGGGCCGAGGCGCCCGGCACTTCCTGTCGCCGCCATTTTGTCAAGGGAGGAGGAGGAGGAAGCGGCCGCCGCGGAGTCCGCGGCGCGCCTGGCCCCGGTAAGTCCGGGCCCGGCGTGGTGGTCGCGGGCGCTGCGGTCTCCGGCCGCGGTCCCCGGGGCGTCCTCGGCCCCGGTCCGGGCGCTCACGCGGGGCGGGTCCGAAGCGCCCTCCCCCGGGTGCCTCGGTCCTGCTGCCCTGGCCGGGGCAGCGCGCCCCCGCCCTCATTTCCTCACCTTCCGGGCTGTCCCTGGAGCTCTGCGGAGAGCGGGGCTGCTCCCCAGGTGGAGGGAGGCGGCTGCCGCAGCACACCTGCCCGGAGACAGGCCCTTGCGGGCGGGAGCGGTGCTCCGAGGGGCGCGCCTGGCCCCTGGTACCCACCCGCTCCCGGCCTGGCAGCCCCTCACTGGGCGCTTTGTTTTGCTCGGTCGCTGCTCGCTGGCGTCCTTGCCGCCGTCTCGTCTGTTTGCAGTTTCGTGCCTGGTGGTGGTTTGGGGTGGCGAACGTGGGGGAGTTGTGATTCAGCGAAATAAAATGACCCTCTCCTCCAAAACGGAAATAACACAACTTCACCCCCCTGAGAGACCCCTAAGGCTCAGCCTTGGATGAAGATGGCAAATCCCATTCGGGTGTCGTGGGCCGTCTGAATACTTCTGTTCAGGCCTGTGGATGAGTCATGTGCTTTTCAGCCGAGTGGCTGACCTCTCTTTTACTCAAGATCACGCATTGTTTTTTGAACTGTTATTTTTGTTTACTCGTTCAATGCTTTGTGCAGCCTGGTCCTGTGTATGGTCTTGGCCCTTGGGTTGCTTTTTACGTATGTGCTAGTGCAAGGCGCGACCTCTTGAAGTCTGCGCCTCCTGAGAATTGAAGTGCCTTTGCTTATCTTTAGGAGGGTTCTCCCTGTCCATGTTTACAAAGACCATCTCAGAGTCCCGCTGCGCCGGTGGCTCTTCGGGGGCTTCAGTAACCTTTGGGAGATTTTTATGAATGGGGCTGTCAGGCTCCTTAAATTGTTGGTTCTTGGAATTAAGTTCTTGGAGGTGGTAAAGAAAGCAATACCCCATAGGATTTATTACCAGTTTGAAGAAGTTCTTGGATGGCACAGTCTCATTTCATGACCCTGCCAGTAATATAAAACATTGCTTTTGGTTGAATTTGGATGGGGATTTACTTTTCACCAAGATTCTAGATAACTAACTTGTTCTCCCTCAGATCTTCGACCTGGGGAAGGTAAACCTCTCTGATGATTTCTCCCGACCAAATCGAGAAAAGTCTGACCATAGAATCGCTCTCCTGTTACCTGCTGTACACCTTTTAACCTTAGTGGGAAACATTCTAAGGGTTAAAGCTGTGGAGTGAGTCTCGAGATGGTTTTAGTTTGTCTTAACCAGAGGACGTGAACCCACATGGTCGCTGGCCTTTGTTTCCTGCAGCACACCTGCCCGGAGACAGGCCCTTGCGGGGGGGTGCTCGAGGGCGCGCCTGGCCCTGGTACCCACCCGCTCCCGGCCTGGCAGCCCCTCACTGGGCGCTTTGTTTTGCTCGGTCGCTGCTCGCTGGCGTCCTTGCCGCCGTCTCGTCTGTTTGCAGTTTCGTGCCTGGTGGTGGTTTGGGGTGGCGAACGTGGGGGAGTTGTGATTCAGCGAAATAAAATGACCCTCTCCTCCAAAACGGAAATAACACAACTTCACCCCCCTGAGAGACCCCTAAGGCTCAGCCTTGGATGAAGATGGCAAATCCCATTCGGGTGTCGTGGGCCGTCTGAATACTTCTGTTCAGGCCTGTGGATGAGTCATGTGCTTTTCAGCCGAGTGGCTGACCTCTCTTTTACTCAAGATCACGCATTGTTTTTTGAACTGTTATTTTTGTTTACTCGTTCAATGCTTTGTGCAGCCTGGTCCTGTGTATGGTCTTGGCCCTTGGGTTGCTTTTTACGTATGTGCTAGTGCAAGGCGCGACCTCTTGAAGTCTGCGCCTCCTGAGAATTGAAGTGCCTTTGCTTATCTTTAGGAGGGTTCTCCCTGTCCATGTTTACAAAGACCATCTCAGAGTCCCGCTGCGCCGGTGGCTCTTCGGGGGCTTCAGTAACCTTTGGGAGATTTTTATGAATGGGGCTGTCAGGCTCCTTAAATTGTTGGTTCTTGGAATTAAGTTCTTGGAGGTGGTAAAGAAAGCAATACCCCATAGGATTTATTACCAGTTTGAAGAAGTTCTTGGATGGCACAGTCTCATTTCATGACCCTGCCAGTAATATAAAACATTGCTTTTGGTTGAATTTGGATGGGGATTTACTTTTCACCAAGATTCTAGATAACTAACTTGTTCTCCCTCAGATCTTCGACCTGGGGAAGGTAAACCTCTCTGATGATTTCTCCCGACCAAATCGAGAAAAGTCTGACCATAGAATCGCTCTCCTGTTACCTGCTGTACACCTTTTAACCTTAGTGGGAAACATTCTAAGGGTTAAAGCTGTGGAGTGAGTCTCGAGATGGTTTTAGTTTGTCTTAACCAGAGGACGTGAACCCACATGGTGTCAGTCTTGCTAGAATTCAGCCCCATCCAGATTGCTTAAGATGAGGAATTTTGCCAACAGATGAAAGTTGGAACATGAAAGTGACTGTGTTTTAAGGATGGGTTGGTTGTTTTGAGGTGCCTGGATGGCTACCCTCCCTAGCTTGGAGGGTGATAAGGAAAAAAAGTTACCTAAGAAGTGAAAGAGAGTCATTGGCCACTTTGTAAAAATTCCACGAAATTATTGAATTGTTTAAAGGAATTTAGACTCTGTTTCCAAAAGTTACCCTTTTGAGCCCGGTGTGATCTTTGATCTAAATTGCACTTTTGCTTTTGGAGGTGAAGAGGATGCAGTATTTTCGTGTTACACAATTCAGGTTATTGAATGGTTTGAGATTATGAATTCTAGAAGGAGACCGGAGTCTTTATTTGAACTTTGAATAAAATCATAATGAAGACATGTTTGTCTTTGTGTTCCTGGCAGATCTGTAGAAAGGGTCAGGGGAGGCTTGTTGAAAACCGCTGATGAATAAATCTGTGTGATTTTTAGGTTTAGAAAAGACTGAACATATTTGCAAGATGAGGATTGTGGGAATCTTTGCGGATGCTGACGTTTTATTTAATTTATAAGACACCGAGTTTTTTAAAAAATAAAATTTCCTTTATTACTATTTTTTACTAGAATGTAAGTTCTATGAGGGCAGGGTTTTGTTTGCTAGGCTTTGCCTATTTTTATTCTCTCATGTATTCTCAGCACTTTAAGAGCGGTTGAAATATTCCTTGAGTGAGTAAACTGGAGAAATAATCGATGAAGCATTTGGCATGTCAGTGATACCCAATACAAATAATTCCTCTTAAATCAATGAAGTATTAACAGTGATCATGAGTAGTCAGTAGTGGCTTTCAGGGTGTGTGGATTTTGACCGAGATGAGGCTAAGGTCCCTGACTGTGGTAAACACATTGCTAGTTGAAGCAGCAAGGCATGCGTGTGCTGCTCTGCCCTGTCTGCTGTACATGTCCCCCTTAGCCAGTTTGAAACGTGGTGAGCGGGTTTGGGCTGTGGTTCAGCCCTGACCTGGGAAAAGTATTTTAAGAGGGAGGTGAAGTGGGTAATAAACAAGTATGGGTAGCGTTTCTTAATGTGAATCTCGTTTCATCAGTAAAAAAAGGATTTCAAACAAACATCAAGCCCTCTGATTTCGTGGGATTGACCAATCTATTTCATTAATTAGTGCCTGAGCTTATATTATGTATTAAGGAAGACAAAAAGATACTTGCACAGTGATTTCTTTATGGTTCATGTATTTTGATTAATGTATTCACCCCCTAAACATTTATTGAATATGAATTACATGTACTTTGAGCATTGTACAGTTAATTGTAAAATCTTATCTTTTTGTTTTTAGTCATCTTATAGCACCTTTATTGAGATGTAATTCACAAATGATAGTTCACCCGTTTAAAACATACAATTAAGTGGATTTTAGTATATTCAGAGTGATGCAGCCACCACCACAACCAATTTTAGAACGTTTCATCCCTCCACCCCTGTTCATTAGCAGGCCCTCTCCATCCCTTCAATCCCTGCCAGGCAACCACTGATTTACCCTCTGTGTCTATAGATTTGCCTATTCTGGGTATTTCAGGAAATCACACAATATATAACCTTTCGTGTCTGGCTTCTGTCACTTGGTGTAAGGTTTCTGCTATAGCATGAATCAGAACTTCATTTCTTTTATGAGAGAATGATATTCCATTATATGGCTATGTTACATTTTGTGTTGTCTGTTTTTCAGTTGCTGGATATTTGGGTTTCTACTTCTTTGACTGTTGAGAATGGTACTGGTCTGAACATTAATGTTCATATTTTAGTATGGACATTTGTATTAATTAGTCATGGGTGGATACGTAGGAGTGGAGTTGCCAGATTGTGGTATTTAAATACGTGCAGTGATTTTTCTAGGACTGGGGTTCAGGGGGTGTGGATTTTGACCGAGATGAGGCTAAGGTCCCTGACTGTGGTAAACACATTGCTAGTTGAAGCAGCAAGGCATGCGTGTGCTGCTCTGCCCTGTCTGCTGTACATGTCCCCCTTAGCCAGTTTGAAACGTGGTGAGCGGGTTTGGGCTGTGGTTCAGCCCTGACCTGGGAAAAGTATTTTAAGAGGGAGGTGAAGTGGGTAATAAACAAGTATGGGTAGCGTTTCTTAATGTGAATCTCGTTTCATCAGTAAAAAAAGGATTTCAAACAAACATCAAGCCCTCTGATTTCGTGGGATTGACCAATCTATTTCATTAATTAGTGCCTGAGCTTATATTATGTATTAAGGAAGACAAAAAGATACTTGCACAGTGATTTCTTTATGGTTCATGTATTTTGATTAATGTATTCACCCCCTAAACATTTATTGAATATGAATTACATGTACTTTGAGCATTGTACAGTTAATTGTAAAATCTTATCTTTTTGTTTTTAGTCATCTTATAGCACCTTTATTGAGATGTAATTCACAAATGATAGTTCACCCGTTTAAAACATACAATTAAGTGGATTTTAGTATATTCAGAGTGATGCAGCCACCACCACAACCAATTTTAGAACGTTTCATCCCTCCACCCCTGTTCATTAGCAGGCCCTCTCCATCCCTTCAATCCCTGCCAGGCAACCACTGATTTACCCTCTGTGTCTATAGATTTGCCTATTCTGGGTATTTCAGGAAATCACACAATATATAACCTTTCGTGTCTGGCTTCTGTCACTTGGTGTAAGGTTTCTGCTATAGCATGAATCAGAACTTCATTTCTTTTATGAGAGAATGATATTCCATTATATGGCTATGTTACATTTTGTGTTGTCTGTTTTTCAGTTGCTGGATATTTGGGTTTCTACTTCTTTGACTGTTGAGAATGGTACTGGTCTGAACATTAATGTTCATATTTTAGTATGGACATTTGTATTAATTAGTCATGGGTGGATACGTAGGAGTGGAGTTGCCAGATTGTGGTATTTAAATACGTGCAGTGATTTTTCTAGGACTTTCATGGAGGGGTTAAAAGAAAAAGCTTAATGGAATGTGGTATAGCTTAGTGGAAGTACAAAGATGTACGCATGTTGATCTGTAGTAGCGTCTGCATGGTTTGCTCATTTGGTTTTTGTAATCGTGTATTGCTGAGAAGTTTGCAGTGCTGGTGAGGCACAGAAGCCAGTGTGGAAGGTGCATCCCAGGCTTGCACTGTTGGCATAAAGTGTTTAAAAACACTTAGGTGGGGAGGTGGTGGAGGGAGGGGGCCAGGGATATACATATGACTAATCTAGGATTATACATATCTGTAAACAGCAAAACTGTGAAAGTAAAAAAGTAAAATAAAAATAATTATAAAATTAAAAAAAAAACCGCTTAGGTGTTTTTTTTTCTTCCCATTCCAAACAAGCTACACCTGATGAAAATGCATCCACATGTGCCAGCATAAGTCATGGGTTGTAATCCATTCTAAAGAAGTAGATGGAGAGTGCGTCTAGTGGCAAACTTAGGGCAAAGCAGCCATCCAGCCATCTGTCCTGTTCTTGACCAGACCCTGGGGTGGGGCTGGGGGAATAGTCCTGGTTGATGCACATCATCTGCAAAAAGAGATTTTGTAAGGGTTTTTTGCATTTAAAATTTCAAAAAATATTACACTGTGAACATTTTCAAAATGCTTCATTTTTTTTTAGACATTTTATTATTTTTTTTTTTAATTGGCTATGCTGGATCTACCTTGCTGTGAGGGCTTTTCTCTAGTTGCAGCCAGTGGGGGCTACTCTCTAGTTGCAGTGTGCAGGCTTCTCTTGTTGCTGAGCACAGGCCCTAGAGCATATGGGTTTCACTAGTTGTGTTTCCCAGGTTCTAGAGTAGGCTCAATAGTTGTGGTGTACAGGCTTGGTTGCTCTTCAACGTGTGGGATCTTCCTGGAACAGGGATCAAACCTGTGTCTCCTGCATTGGCAGTGTGGCCTGTTTTTCAGTTGCTGGATATTTGGGTTTCTTCTTGGACTGTTGAGAATGGTACTGGTCTGAACATTAATGTTCATATTTTAGTATGGACATTTGTATTAATTAGTCATGGGTGGATACGTAGGAGTGGAGTTGCCAGATTGTGGTATTTAAATACGTGCAGTGATTTTTCTAGGACTTTCATGGAGGGGTTAAAAGAAAAAGCTTAATGGAATGTGGTATAGCTTAGTGGAAGTACAAAGATGTACGCATGTTGATCTGTAGTAGCGTCTGCATGGTTTGCTCATTTGGTTTTTGTAATCGTGTATTGCTGAGAAGTTTGCAGTGCTGGTGAGGCACAGAAGCCAGTGTGGAAGGTGCATCCCAGGCTTGCACTGTTGGCATAAAGTGTTTAAAAACACTTAGGTGGGGAGGTGGTGGAGGGAGGGGGCCAGGGATATACATATGACTAATCTAGGATTATACATATCTGTAAACAACAAAACTGTGAAAGTAAAAAAGTAAAATAAAAATAATTATAAAATTAAAAAAAAAACCGCTTAGGTGTTTTTTTTTTTTCTTCCCATTCCAAACAAGCTACACCTGATGAAAATGCATCCACATGTGCCAGCATAAGTCATGGGTTGTAATCCATTCTAAAGAAGTAGATGGAGAGTGCGTCTAGTGGCAAACTTAGGGCAAAGCAGCCATCCAGCCATCTGTCCTGTTCTTGACCAGACCCTGGGGTGGGGCTGGGGGAATAGTCCTGGTTGATGCACATCATCTGCAAAAAGAGATTTTGTAAGGGTTTTTTGCATTTAAAATTTCAAAAAATATTACACTGTGAACATTTTCAAAATGCTTCATTTTTTTTTAGACATTTTATTATTTTTTTTTTTAATTGGCTATGCTGGATCTACCTTGCTGTGAGGGCTTTTCTCTAGTTGCAGCCAGTGGGGGCTACTCTCTAGTTGCAGTGTGCAGGCTTCTCTTGTTGCTGAGCACAGGCCCTAGAGCATATGGGTTTCACTAGTTGTGTTTCCCAGGTTCTAGAGTAGGCTCAATAGTTGTGGTGTACAGGCTTGGTTGCTCTTCAACGTGTGGGATCTTCCTGGAACAGGGATCAAACCTGTGTCTCCTGCATTGGCAGGTTAATTCTTTACCACTGAACCATCAGGGAAGCCCCAAAATGCTCTATTTTAAATGGTTGCCTAAAATTCTAGTATGTGAATGTACCTTAATTCTACTATTTTTTGGTCATGATTTTAAAGTTTTGTTTTTTCTTAAATCTAGAAATGGAATCACCAGACCAGAGGGGATGCGTTTTGGGAAACTTGATGCAAATTAGTTTTCAAGAAAAGTTTATGACTTTCCATTTCTCCTGTTAAAGCTTGACAGTGTCTTATTTATAAAGGTGTGGTTTTTAGCAGTCTTTTCTCCCCACAAATAGCAATTATGTAAAACCAAAAGGTGTTCTTGGATGTGTTGTGAAGCCTTCTGAGAAACTAAAGTGTCGCTGAGATCTTGCTCTTTGACCTTTCCACTCTCCTGCCTAGAGTTGGACTTTGTTTCCTGAAATCAGGTCTCAGAATTCCTGACTCTTTGATATAAGTCCAGTCTCATCTGAATGCTCTGGGGTGGCTAGGGAGGATTTGAACAACCTCTTGGCATCCCCTTCTGTCTCATTTTTGCTGGCATGCTCCAAAGGCTGATACCATGTGGCACAGTTAGACTGCGTTTTAAATCCAGGCCCTTCTGCCTGCTGTGTGACCTTCAACCTGCAACACAGCCTTCCCCAAACTTCTCTTGTCCATCTTTCATTCAAGGATAAAGTGAGGTGTGGTGCTCTCAAGGTTACTTGCTGTTGTTACTCAGAGTGAAGGATAGAAGCAGTAAGAGGTAGCCAGATATTAGAGAGCTGAGCAGCTGAGGGTTAGGACGATTTGCCACTGACATGCCTGGACAGCGTGTCATCAGGTGATCAGCCAGGTGCCTTTCAAATCTCCGTCTATGTTGTGTCTTCCTTCAAGTGAACTCTGAGTAGAGATCAATGAGATCAAGGAGGTGATTGAATGTGTTACTTGGATTTTTTTTTAATTTTATTTATTTGTTTTTGGCTATTCTGGGTTTTCACTGCTGCTGCAGACAATCTTCTCTAGTTACAGGGACGGGGGCTACTCTCTAGTTGAGGTGAGCAGGCTTCTTGTTGCAGTGACTTCTCTTGTGGCGCATGGGCTTCAGTAGTTGAGGCACATGGGCTCAATAATTGTATCTCTGAGGCTTTGGAGCACAGGCTCAGTAGTTGTGGCTAATGGGCTTAGTTGCTCCGCGGCATGTGGGATCTTCCCGGATCAGGGATCGAACCCGTGTCTCCTGCCTTGGCAGAACTCTTTACCACTGAGCTACCAGGGAAGCCCTGGCTTGGCTTTTGAAATGAAAATTTGTTTTTATCTGATAATGAAGTTAAAAGCGGGGTAATTGGAAAAATGGAAATTCAGGGGGGTACCCACCCTGGGATATTGTTGGCTACAGACTTGTGAAGAAATGACACAGTAGGGAAAGGTGGTCCAGGGTATTCCCAGGCCTAAGATGAAATTTAATCATCACATTAAGACCTGGTTATGTGAACAAAGGCAACAGTCACTAGAAGTTTCTGGTGGAGGAAGTTTTTCCAGAGCACAAGCACAGCATCTCTCTGTATCTTCCCTGTCTCTTTTAGCCCTAACATAAATTGTGTTGACATCTGGGCTTGGCGAAAAGATTCTGGTCTCCAGGAAGGTTTATGTCACAAGTCAGGGTCTCCTTGGAAAGGAGGTAGGCAGTTGCATGGGCCAGTGAATTGGAGTTTTTAGCTGGGAGGCTAAGTTCCCACTGGACTCCGAGCTTGTTGACCAGAAGAACCAGTCAACGCCAGTCACCTTTAATAGGGTCTGTCAGGATCCAGTTCCATGTGGAATACCTTGTGCATGCGTGCATGCATTCATTTGTTTGTGTGTGTGTGTTGAACCCTATTGGAGAATATATTTCTTTCAGAGATTGGTCAAATCAGAGCATTTAACTGCAAATTAAAATAAGAGTACCTAAATGAATATGCATTTCTTCTTTCTGATCTCTGACATACTTACAAATAAAGGCTTTTTAAAGGTCACCCTAGGTATAGGTTATTCTGTGACCTTTTCCTTGACAAGTGTTGACCTGTTCTGCTTAGTGTAGGTAGTTTCAGGACTTTGGGCTGTGGTTAGCGGAGTTAGACTTGGGTGAAACTGTGTACTGAGAAGGGAGAATTGTGGAGTCTGTGTTGAGGGATGAGTCCCAGCCCCACTTCCTTCTGGCCTTGACCTCGACCTCAGGCAAGTTACATAATCTCCCTTCGCCTCAGTTTCCTTATTGGTAAATTGGGATCTGTATGCTTAAGCATTGACTGGGTAGGCAGAAGATGGGAGTGCCTGGCCTCTGTGTTGCATCAGGATGGTGGGGGGTGTCTCTGCCCTGTATTGTATCTGGTCTGTATTATATGCAATGGGAGGGTGCTGCTTTGGCTCTGCCTGCAGGGTTTCAGGAGTAGCTGAGCAGGCCTCACCTGGCCCGTGGTCACTTCTCTTGTTTTGATGTGCACTGAAGGCTGATACTCCGTATTTGTTTCTGGTTGCTGTTAGGCAGAGTCACTGGCACACTGGAAGACTGCCACGGGAGGGTTGTTGGGCTGGAGTTACACAGTTTCTAGAAACAGGAATTAGTCGTTTCTGTTCTCTGTGTGTAGCTGACATCCCCAGTTATCCTACCCTGGGCAGTAACACGTACACGCCTGCGGGTGAGTTGGCCTTTGAGATTGTTTTGTGTGAAAGAGAGAGAGTGTGAGATAGTTTGGGGGATTTTACACTTGAAACATTTTCCACTGTGTTTGAGAAAACTTACATTTCAGGTGAGCAAATTGTTGTGAGGGTTAAAATAGGAAGACTGCATGGGGTGTGGAATCTGTCAGTGCAAATTGTGTGAGCACATGCATGTGTGTGCACACAGGAGAGGGAGAGAAGGAAGGAGCTGGGCTGGACACACTGCATCTGCTGTGTACCTTCCTTGAATCAGTTGCTTATCCTCCCAAGCCAAGTTTCTCATATGTAAAATGAGATAATAGGTTTGGTCAGCGAACTTCCACTGAAGTCTAGGTTTTAAGAGAAAGTACTTCTTGTTGTATATCTGTTTTCAAACTCTGGATAGTGGAGAGAATTTAGTAGGCTTACAAATAAAGGCTTTTTAAAGGTCACCCTAGGTATAGGTTATTCTGTGACCTTTTCCTTGACAAGTGTTGACCTGTTCTGCTTAGTGTAGGTAGTTTCAGGACTTTGGGCTGTGGTTAGCGGAGTTAGACTTGGGTGAAACTGTGTACTGAGAAGGGAGAATTGTGGAGTCTGTGTTGAGGGATGAGTCCCAGCCCCACTTCCTTCTGGCCTTGACCTCGACCTCAGGCAAGTTACATAATCTCCCTTCGCCTCAGTTTCCTTATTGGTAAATTGGGATCTGTATGCTTAAGCATTGACTGGGTAGGCAGAAGATGGGAGTGCCTGGCCTCTGTGTTGCATCAGGATGGTGGGGGGTGTCTCTGCCCTGTATTGTATCTGGTCTGTATTATATGCAATGGGAGGGTGCTGCTTTGGCTCTGCCTGCAGGGTTTCAGGAGTAGCTGAGCAGGCCTCACCTGGCCCGTGGTCACTTCTCTTGTTTTGATGTGCACTGAAGGCTGATACTCCGTATTTGTTTCTGGTTGCTGTTAGGCAGAGTCACTGGCACACTGGAAGACTGCCAGGGGAGGGTTGTTGGGCTGGAGTTACACAGTTTCTAGAAACAGGAATTAGTCGTTTCTGTTCTCTGTGTGTAGCTGACATCCCCAGTTATCCTACCCTGGGCAGTAACACGTACACGCCTGCGGGTGAGTTGGCCTTTGAGATTGTTTTGTGTGAAAGAGAGAGAGTGTGAGATAGTTTGGGGGATTTTACACTTGAAACATTTTCCACTGTGTTTGAGAAAACTTACATTTCAGGTGAGCAAATTGTTGTGAGGGTTAAAATAGGAAGACTGCATGGGGTGTGGAATCTGTCAGTGCAAATTGTGTGAGCACATGCATGTGTGTGCACACAGGAGAGGGAGAGAAGGAAGGAGCTGGGCTGGACACACTGCATCTGCTGTGTACCTTCCTTGAATCAGTTGCTTATCCTCCCAAGCCAAGTTTCTCATATGTAAAATGAGATAATAGGTTTGGTCAGCGAACTTCCACTGAAGTCTAGGTTTTAAGAGAAAGTACTTCTTGTTGTATATCTGTTTTTCAAACTCTGGATAGTGGAGAGAATTTAGTAGGTTGCAGTCATTATTTAAGGGGGGAGAAAAAGGAAATGTCGAAGGGAGTTACACACTCAAGGGTATTTCATAAAACCTTTGCTGTGATTCTGAGTGTTGGTACATGGGAAAATTTGTGTATGAAATAACTTTCAGACTAGTATGAAATCGCTTTGTTTTAGATATCACTTTGTTAACTATGGGTACCCTGAATTTTTTTTTTCTTTTGTTTGGTTATCATTTTGCAATCTGTTTATCATTTGCCCAAGGTGACTATCCTGGACCAGCTTTCTAGTAGGAAGTGAACTGCATTGATCTTTAGTTACTGTTCTTCCTTGTGCCGTGCTTTCTGGAAGCTCTTTGGAGGGGGAATCATCGAGGAAGCATGTAGTGGGGAAGGTTGTCAGTTGGTTGCAACAAGCAAAACAATGAATATGTATAGAGTGTCACTCTGTGTGTGTGTGGCGAGTTACTTGTCTTTTACTCTTGAGATGGTGTCTTCCCAACTTTTTAGTCAACCGAGATGTCACTTCTAAAGGAAGTGCTGGGGTTTCCCCTGGTGGTCCAGTGGGTAAGGACACCACCTTGCAGTGCAAGGGGCGCCAGTTCCATCCCTGGCCTGAGAAGATCCCACGTGCCACGGAGCGGCTGGACCGATGTGTTCAATTACCGAGCCAGAACTGTGGGGCTCATGCACCCAGAGCTGGCGCTCTGTGACGACAGAGGCCACCGCGATGGGAGGCCCACAGGAGCCAAAGAACAAAGACGGATGAAAACAGAGAAATGGAAGACCAATAGAAGTGGCCTGCCTGTCCCCCTCCCTCCTCACCCCACTCCCCCAAAAGATAAATAAATAAAATAAATGTTAGAGGAAGTGCTGTATTGGTTAGGTCTCTGTGGTATAAATCACAAATATAAAACATGTTGGAATGAAAGGGAATTTGTTGGTTGATGTGCTAAGTCTGGGGTGGGCCTCAGGCTCAGCTGAAATCAGGGGCACAAATAGGGACATCAGAGGTGCTTTCTGTCTCTTGATAATCCTGGCCTAAGGATAAAGTGAAGATGGTTAAGGATGTGTGTACTCCAAATCCTTGGTCGAGGATTAAATGAAAGACATGATTTATACCAGGTTCCAGGGACAGAGGCAGTTGCTGTGCCGAGTCCATGAGGAGTCAAGCCAAGTCTCAGTAATCTCTTGGGTGCGCAAGAGGACTCCAGGCACGGGTGATAGAACCCACTTTGGCCAACAAACAACCCTCAGGAAGCACAGGGATGAGACAGGCTTAGAACATGGAAGGAAGGTCTGGGGAAGACTGGGTTAAGAGACCTGATAAACAACATATGTGTGCAGGAGTGAAATTGTAATGGAGAACATCACAGTAGATTGGATTTGTCTTTGTCCACACAAAAACTACATATGTAATTTTGCCATTTTTTAGCTGTTTCTATACTTAAGTTCTTGTAAAGTCTGATGCTTGACATTCCTCTAGTATTACAGAAAGCTTACTCAGATTTCCATAATCAAAAACAAGTGTTAAGCACTGCTAGAGTTATCATTTTCCTACAGTTCTTGCTGTTGGATTCCTTCAGTTTTTTTTTAAATTTTTTTTTATTATTATTTTAAGTTTATTTATTTTTGAGTCAAGAGCTTCAGAATGCAGGCTCAGTATTTGTGGTGCACAGGCTTAGTTCCACTATAACATGTGGGGATCTTCTCTGACCAGGGATTGATCCAGAGTCCCCTGCATTGCAAGGCAAACTGTTAACCAGTGGACCATCAGGGAAGCCCTCCTTCAACTTTTTAAGAGACTCAAATGAGAGTCCAGTGAGCAAAGATAGACCAGCCCTGCTTCTCACCAGATCATCACCCCTTAAGGGAAGGTTGGCGGTCCCTTTGAGAAGGTGACAAAGTTGTGGATCCTTTCTCCAGAGAAATGCTTACGTGTGAACTCTGAATAGTTTACTGGTAGAGGCATTCTTGGAACCCTAGAGCCAATCCAAGGAGCGTATACTAAAATGAACTTCCTGGAGTTTACTTTGAGAATGGGAAATAATTATGATACTTAAACGACCCTTGATGATTTGAAAGTTTCCTCTTTGTATATATCCTGCTTTTGCAGACATTTGCAATTTTACGACTCTAGGAAACAGTGCAGAGCATCCATTTTGGTTTGTCCTTTTGAAAAATCCTCCAGAGATGTTTACAGGACTGTTAAGTAACCTGTGTCAGTGGTGGTATGGATCTGTCCAGGGGCCTTCTGCACCCCTGTTTTTCAGCTTGTTCTCTTTCTTGGGTGTGGAATGTCTTCAGTAATCTTGGCAAGAGGACTAGGGTGATAGCCCTTCCCCTCAGGAAGCACAGGGATGAGACAGGCTTAGAACATGGAAGGAAGGTCTGGGGAAGACTGGGTTAAGAGACCTGATAAACAACATATGTGTGCAGGAGTGAAATTGTAATGGAGAACATCACAGTAGATTGGATTTGTCTTTGTCCACACAAAAACTACATATGTAATTTTGCCATTTTTTAGCTGTTTCTATACTTAAGTTCTTGTAAAGTCTGATGCTTGACATTCCTCTAGTATTACAGAAAGCTTACTCAGATTTCCATAATCAAAAACAAGTGTTAAGCACTGCTAGAGTTATCATTTTCCTACAGTTCTTGCTGTTGGATTCCTTCAGTTTTTTTTTAAATTTTTTTTTATTATTATTTTAAGTTTATTTATTTTTGAGTCAAGAGCTTCAGAATGCAGGCTCAGTATTTGTGGTGCACAGGCTTAGTTCCACTATAACATGTGGGGATCTTCTCTGACCAGGGATTGATCCAGAGTCCCCTGCATTGCAAGGCAAACTGTTAACCAGTGGACCATCAGGGAAGCCCTCCTTCAACTTTTTAAGAGACTCAAATGAGAGTCCAGTGAGCAAAGATAGACCAGCCCTGCTTCTCACCAGATCATCACCCCTTAAGGGAAGGTTGGCGGTCCCTTTGAGAAGGTGACAAAGTTGTGGATCCTTTCTCCAGAGAAATGCTTACGTGTGAACTCTGAATAGTTTACTGGTAGAGGCATTCTTGGAACCCTAGAGCCAATCCAAGGAGCGTATACTAAAATGAACTTCCTGGAGTTTACTTTGAGAATGGGAAATAATTATGATACTTAAACGACCCTTGATGATTTGAAAGTTTCCTCTTTGTATATATCCTGCTTTTGCAGACATTTGCAATTTTACGACTCTAGGAAACAGTGCAGAGCATCCATTTTGGTTTGTCCTTTTGAAAAATCCTCCAGAGATGTTTACAGGACTGTTAAGTAACCTGTGTCAGTGGTGGTATGGATCTGTCCAGGGGCCTTCTGCACCCCTGTTTTTCAGCTTGTTCTCTTTCTTGGGTGTGCGGAATGTCTTACTATGCCACAGTGGGTCTATTGCTGCAGATGAAGGAAGGGTTTTGTTCTGGAACTCTCTTCACCAAAGCGGCTTTCGCTGTTCATAAAACTGACTCCAGGATTTGGTGGTGGCCTGCAGCCTTTGCTGCAGAAGGTAATCCAGTGGGCTGCTAGTCATCCTGATCGTTTGGTTGTGTTGGATGTGAGTAGACTTAGAAAGATTCACCACTGTGGTCCCTTATGTGGCTTAGTACCTGCTTTCAGCTATGGGACTTTATTCCATGTTTGCATTTGAACCTGCAGACTGAGGGAGACAGCTTAAGGGATGTGAAAATACCATCCTTCAGCATGATGTGTGTGTGCTTAGGGCTAGGAACAGGCTGCTCAGACGGTGCACACTATGCCATTCTGCCTGCTCTTCTCCAAATCCTTTGTCTGGTAGAAGGAAGGGGAAATCCAACATCATCAACTTGATAATGCGTACTTGGTAATTGGGGCAGAGTTGTCAAAGAATGGAGAAGAACTTGTTTTACGTCTAAAAATAGTGCTTATTGTTTTAAATATTCGACTAAGTAAATTTTAGAGATCTTACTGGCTTCCTTCAATGATCTATGAATGGGGCGGAATCCTGTCTAGCAGACAGGGAGGAGCCCCTATGGAGCTGTGCAGAGGGAAGACTTAGTAACAGAGATCGGGGTTGGGGGAAAATTTAAACTGTCAAAAACAAATTGTGCTTGTGGCAAGGTCACTTTCTTTTCGGGATGGCAGGGGTCTGTCAGGCAGATTACCTCACTAGTGCTGACCAGGTGATTCCTGATTGACTGGTGTAAGACCTTCTACTAGTGAAACAAGTGGAAAAAGATTCCTGGAGTCCACTTTGAGAATGGGAAATAATTATGATACTTAAACGACCCTTGATGATTTGAAAGTTTCCTCTTTGTATATATCCTGCTTTTGCAGACATTTGCAATTTTACGACTCTAGGAAACAGTGCAGAGCATCCATTTTGGTTTGTCCTTTTGAAAAATCCTCCAGAGATGTTTACAGGACTGTTAAGTAACCTGTGTCAGTGGTGGTATGGATCTGTCCAGGGGCCTTCTGCACCCCTGTTTTTCAGCTTGTTCTCTTTCTTGGGTGTGCGGAATGTCTTACTATGCCACAGTGGGTCTATTGCTGCAGATGAAGGAAGGGTTTTGTTCTGGAACTCTCTTCACCAAAGCGGCTTTCGCTGTTCATAAAACTGACTCCAGGATTTGGTGGTGGCCTGCAGCCTTTGCTGCAGAAGGTAATCCAGTGGGCTGCTAGTCATCCTGATCGTTTGGTTGTGTTGGATGTGAGTAGACTTAGAAAGATTCACCACTGTGGTCCCTTATGTGGCTTAGTACCTGCTTTCAGCTATGGGACTTTATTCCATGTTTGCATTTGAACCTGCAGACTGAGGGAGACAGCTTAAGGGATGTGAAAATACCATCCTTCAGCATGATGTGTGTGTGCTTAGGGCTAGGAACAGGCTGCTCAGACGGTGCACACTATGCCATTCTGCCTGCTCTTCTCCAAATCCTTTGTCTGGTAGAAGGAAGGGGAAATCCAACATCATCAACTTGATAATGCGTACTTGGTAATTGGGGCAGAGTTGTCAAAGAATGGAGAAGAACTTGTTTTACGTCTAAAAATAGTGCTTATTGTTTTAAATATTCGACTAAGTAAATTTTAGAGATCTTACTGGCTTCCTTCAATGATCTATGAATGGGGCGGAATCCTGTCTAGCAGACAGGGAGGAGCCCCTATGGAGCTGTGCAGAGGGAAGACTTAGTAACAGAGATCGGGGTTGGGGAAATTAAGCTGTCAAAAAACAAATTGTGCTTGTGGCAAGGTCACTTTCTTTTTCGGGATGGCAGGGGTCTGTCAGGCAGATTACCTCACTAGTGCTGACCAGGTGATTCCTGATTGACTGGTGTAAGATTCAGGCGGTAATTAAGCTGTGGTTTGTTGACAGGGAGTTTAGCATAGGAGACTCCATTTTGGACCTGTTATCCTCTTATTAACAATATCAAAACCTCTGTTTCCCCTAGTCTCTGAAATTTGAAGGTTAAGTTTATATGTGCTAATGGATATTTCTGCTGTTCATTTTCTGTTGGTTCTTTGGCTGTAATTAATA
This sequence comes from Tragulus kanchil, assembly GCA_022376925.1. NCBI lineage: Eukaryota > Metazoa > Chordata > Mammalia > Artiodactyla > Tragulidae > Tragulus > Tragulus kanchil. Next base: position 18,138,702 of record JAIOJX010000029.1, on the reverse strand, counting down.
ATCCTTTTGCTCTGCTCAGTTGGATTACAGCCTCATATATTGTACAGGCATGGTGTATTACTTAAGCAGTTTCCTTTTACTCTGTAATTAAAAGAAATAAACATAAAAGTTTTGTAAGAGGTACCATCCATGTGTAGGTTTTCATTTGTAATCTTTATTTAAAATTATTTATCTCTGAAGAGCTTTCAGTTATAAAAAGCTGCTAAGTAATGAAATTTGCATATATGTGTCTTCATTTTCCTTTTGATTCCAGGAATCTGTTGAGCTCACAGATTAGTTATCTGGAAATAACACCACATTCGTGCTCATCTATTTCAAGAGAATCAGTCACATATATTTGTAATCCCAGGAATGCAGTTTTGAATTAGTAACAGTGGAGCTTAGCTTGCCTGTCCTCAGTGCCATTTCTCAGGACACCTATGGGTCTCTCTGCTCTGGGAACCCATCTGAGTACCCTTCCCTTATACTTGTGAGAGCTGGGTACCCTCCCTGACCTACTTTAAACAATGCCCCCACCCCTAGTTGCTCACCTTGAAACAGTTGCTTGTCTTTCATCTTCGACCCTGGAAAGGACTTTCAGCAAGTAGTTGCCTGTGAATAGACTTTCCTTCAAAGGGTAGAGCTACTTTTTCTGAATAGACCTTTTTTCTGTTTTCTTGTTGTTTAGTTACTAAGTTGTGTCCAACTCTGCATCCCTGTGGACTAGAACCCACCAGACTCCTGTCTGTGGGGTTTTCCAGGCAAGAAATACTGGAGTCGGTTGCCGTTTCTTCTGTGTCTCACTGCCGGCCTATCCTGAAATGGTAAATTTGAACGGAAGTCGCCCTGCTTGTTCGTGCCTATCCTGACAGGCTTGGCAGTTTTTTGGTCTGTCAGGCAGATTACCTCACTAGTGCTGACCAGGTGATTCCTGATTGACTGGTGTAAGATTCAGGCGGTAATTAAGCTGTGGTTTGTTGACAGGGAGTTTAGCATAGGAGACTCCATTTTGGACCTGTTATCCTCTTATTAACAATATCAAAACCTCTGTTTCCCCTAGTCTCTGAAATTTGAAGGTTAAGTTTATATGTGCTAATGGATATTTCTGCTGTTCATTTTCTGTTGGTTCTTTGGCTGTAATTAATAATCCTTTTGCTCTGCTCAGTTGGATTACAGCCTCATATATTGTACAGGCATGGTGTATTACTTAAGCAGTTTCCCCTTTTTACTCTGTAATTAAAAGAAATAAACATAAAAGTTTTGTAAGAGGTACCATCCATGTGTAGGTTTTCATTTGTAATCTTTATTTAAAATTATTTATCTCTGAAGAGCTTTCAGTTATAAAAAGCTGCTAAGTAATGAAATTTGCATATATGTGTCTTCATTTTCCTTTTGATTCCAGGAATCTGTTGAGCTCACAGATTAGTTATCTGGAAATAACACCACATTCGTGCTCATCTATTTCAAGAGAATCAGTCACATATATTTGTAATCCCAGGAATGCAGTTTTGAATTAGTAACAGTGGAGCTTAGCTTGCCTGTCCTCAGTGCCATTTCTCAGGACACCTATGGGTCTCTCTGCTCTGGGAACCCATCTGAGTACCCTTCCCTTATACTTGTGAGAGCTGGGTACCCTCCCTGACCTACTTTAAACAATGCCCCCACCCCTAGTTGCTCACCTTGAAACAGTTGCTTGTCTTTCATCTTCGACCCTGGAAAGGACTTTCAGCAAGTAGTTGCCTGTGAATAGACTTTCCTTCAAAGGGTAGAGCTACTTTTTCTGAATAGACCTTTTTTCTGTTTTCTTGTTGTTTAGTTACTAAGTTGTGTCCAACTCTGCATCCCTGTGGACTAGAACCCACCAGACTCCTGTCTGTGGGGTTTTCCAGGCAAGAAATACTGGAGTCGGTTGCCGTTTCTTCTGTGTCTCACTGCCGGCCTATCCTGAAATGGTAAATTTGAACAGAAGTCACCCTGCTTGTTGTCTGAGTCAGCCTTCATGTATGAAGCTGCAGTGAGTCACTTCCCTTTCTGTATTCCCTTCCACAGATGCAGCGTGTGCCATCATTCCATTTTAGTGAACGTTTGAGTGATGACTGTGTGCAGGTGCTAGATTTCTAAGACCTGTGTATTCCTTAAGTCCTCAGAGGATAGGCACTGGTATCACTTCTGATTTGGAAGTGAGTTTGGCGTCCAGAGAGCTCAATCACTTGGACAGGGTTGCTGGTCAGTGTCAAGTGCTCTGGAGCCCAGGGGTTCGTGACCAAGGAGCAGGGACTCTAGTGTATACAGATGGCTGGAAAGGTACCTGGTAGCATGAGGTAGATCTTGGAAGTGCATTCAGAGAGGTACAGGCCAGGCAGTCTGAGAAGGAAGGGACCATTGAACTGCTAATATTGGCAAAGAGCTGGTGCTTAAGCTAGTCCATCAGTGAGACTAGCCGAGGCCTGGACACAGACCTGGATAGTGCTGCAAGCAAACACCTGTCCTCTGGAGGCACTCACCCGGGCGGAGAACGGTCAAAGGAGGCTCCTTGCTTTGACTGGACAGATCTTTTCATTGAGAATTCTGTGCCACTCTCCTGAAGAGTCTCATGAAGAGATTCAGACAAGTGGAATTAAACTTCACCTTGAAAAGGTTTCCACCAGAGTACCAAGATGCTTTGATTTGACTTCACCTCCATTTTCCCATTGATACTCCTTAGTGGAAGTTAGATCACCCTCAGGACACCTATGGGTCTCTCTGCTCTGGGAACCCATCTGAGTACCCTTCCCTTATACTTGTGAGAGCTGGGTACCCTCCCTGACCTACTTTAAACAATGCCCCCACCCCTAGTTGCTCACCTTGAAACAGTTGCTTGTCTTTCATCTTCGACCCTGGAAAGGACTTTCAGCAAGTAGTTGCCTGTGAATAGACTTTCCTTCAAAGGGTAGAGCTACTTTTTCTGAATAGACCTTTTTTCTGTTTTCTTGTTGTTTAGTTACTAAGTTGTGTCCAACTCTGCATCCCTGTGGACTAGAACCCACCAGACTCCTGTCTGTGGGGTTTTCCAGGCAAGAAATACTGGAGTCGGTTGCCGTTTCTTCTGTGTCTCACTGCCGGCCTATCCTGAAATGGTAAATTTGAACAGAAGTCACCCTGCTTGTTGTCTGAGTCAGCCTTCATGTATGAAGCTGCAGTGAGTCACTTCCCTTTCTGTATTCCCTTCCACAGATGCAGCGTGTGCCATCATTCCATTTTAGTGAACGTTTGAGTGATGACTGTGTGCAGGTGCTAGATTTCTAAGACCTGTGTATTCCTTAAGTCCTCAGAGGATAGGCACTGGTATCACTTCTGATTTGGAAGTGAGTTTGGCGTCCAGAGAGCTCAATCACTTGGACAGGGTTGCTGGTCAGTGTCAAGTGCTCTGGAGCCCAGGGGTTCGTGACCAAGGAGCAGGGACTCTAGTGTATACAGATGGCTGGAAAGGTACCTGGTAGCATGAGGTAGATCTTGGAAGTGCATTCAGAGAGGTACAGGCCAGGCAGTCTGAGAAGGAAGGGACCATTGAACTGCTAATATTGGCAAAGAGCTGGTGCTTAAGCTAGTCCATCAGTGAGACTAGCCGAGGCCTGGACACAGACCTGGATAGTGCTGCAAGCAAACACCTGTCCTCTGGAGGCACTCACCCGGGCGGAGAACGGTCAAAGGAGGCTCCTTGCTTTGACTGGACAGATCTTTTCATTGAGAATTCTGTGCCACTCTCCTGAAGAGTCTCATGAAGAGATTCAGACAAGTGGAATTAAACTTCACCTTGAAAAGGTTTCCACCAGAGTACCAAGATGCTTTGATTTGACTTCACCTCCATTTTCCCATTGATACTCCAGTGGAAGTATATGAGTACAAAAGAGGAAGTTGGGGGGGTTAGCAAACTGGAGTGTCATCTTTAGCCCAGGCCCCCCAACCCAGGCTTGTTAAATTGGGGGTGTGAGCTGAATGATCTCTTAGGATTCCAGTGAGCCTTTCCGTGTCTAAGCACTGCTTTATTGCAGGGTAAAATTGAGTTCTAGCTCTTAGGTGCTTATTTCCCACTTAGGGACTCTCATTTAAAAGGAATTTCCTGTCTGAAGTGAACATGCTGGCTTGGATGATGCCATCAGTGTGTTCATGTGGGACTTAAGTCTAAGTCATCAGCTGTTGTGCGGTGAGGGTGCAGTGGTGAGCCAGAGTGTCTCCCATGTCTGTATGCTGTGTGCAATTAAAGTGTGGCTGGCACCGGGGGACATGCAACAGGTGTTGCAGAGATCGGAGTATCTCCAGTGGTGGGCAGCAACCCAGTGTTAGAAAGGTGACCATTCATTTAACAAGGTTGCCTTGAAGGAATAGGTTTTTGTTTTTCTTTTAAAACTTTTCTTTGACTGTATGTAAAATGACACGTGATCTCATTGAATAAAGGTTTGGCTCTGAGTAGCTGTGAAAAAAAATCCAGCGAAGAGAAAAAGGTAGAAGTTAAACAATTTCCCTGCAAAACTTGGCTAGGAAGCTGGTTGGAAAATCCTAGGTTGGCCAAAAGGCGCATTTGATTTTTAATGTAGGATAGCTCTTGAGATCTGCCTAGCTGTCTTCATTGTCATCCAAAACAATTTTGTTAGAATGTATCGTGACAGCTGTCATATCAGCCTGGATTTAAAAAACTTATCAAAATGGGTGAATTTTGTGTAGCCATTTTAAATATTGAAGATGAAAGAAAACCAACAGTTCTGCATATTATGTCTATGTTTGGGTAAAACTAGCAAGCAACACCTGTCCTCTGGAGGCACTCACCCGGGCGGAGAACGGTCAAAGGAGGCTCCTTGCTTTGACTGGACAGATCTTTTCATTGAGAATTCTGTGCCACTCTCCTGAAGAGTCTCATGAAGAGATTCAGACAAGTGGAATTAAACTTCACCTTGAAAAGGTTTCCACCAGAGTACCAAGATGCTTTGATTTGACTTCACCTCCATTTTCCCATTGATACTCCAGTGGGAGTATATGAGTACAAAAGAGGAAGTTGGGGGGGTTAGCAAACTGGAGTGTCATCTTTAGCCCAGGCCCCCCAACCCAGGCTTGTTAAATTGGGGGTGTGAGCTGAATGATCTCTTAGGATTCCAGTGAGCCTTTCCGTGTCTAAGCACTGCTTTATTGCAGGGTAAAATTGAGTTCTAGCTCTTAGGTGCTTATTTCCCACTTAGGGACTCTCATTTAAAAGGAATTTCCTGTCTGAAGTGAACATGCTGGCTTGGATGATGCCATCAGTGTGTTCATGTGGGACTTAAGTCTAAGTCATCAGCTGTTGTGCGGTGAGGGTGCAGTGGTGAGCCAGAGTGTCTCCCATGTCTGTATGCTGTGTGCAATTAAAGTGTGGCTGGCACCGGGGGACATGCAACAGGTGTTGCAGAGATCGGAGTATCTCCAGTGGTGGGCAGCAACCCAGTGTTAGAAAGGTGACCATTCATTTAACAAGGTTGCCTTGAAGGAATAGGTTTTTGTTTTTCTTTTAAAACTTTTCTTTGACTGTATGTAAAATGACACGTGATCTCATTGAATAAAGGTTTGGCTCTGAGTAGCTGTGAAAAAAAATCCAGCGAAGAGAAAAAGGTAGAAGTTAAACAATTTCCCTGCAAAACTTGGCTAGGAAGCTGGTTGGAAAATCCTAGGTTGGCCAAAAGGCGCATTTGATTTTTAATGTAGGATAGCTCTTGAGATCTGCCTAGCTGTCTTCATTGTCATCCAAAACAATTTTGTTAGAATGTATCGTGACAGCTGTCATATCAGCCTGGATTTAAAAAACTTATCAAAATGGGTGAATTTTTGTGTAGCCATTTTAAATATTGAAGATGAAAGAAAAACCAACAGTTTCTGCATATTATGCTCTATTGTTTCAGTAAAGGTAAAAATGCAACTGAATAGCAAACGAAGATTTATGTGCTGTATGGAGAAGGTGCTGTGACTGATCAAATGTCATAAGAGGTTTGGGAAGCGTTGCGATGGAGATTTCTCATTGGGTGAAGCATCACTGTTGGGTAGACCAGTTGAAGTCGATAGTGATCAAATCGAGAGATAAATGAAGAATAATAAGGTTATACCAGGTGGGAGATAGCCAGCATACTCAAAATATTTAAATCAAGCGTTAAATATCATTTGTGCCGGCTTGGTTATGTTATTTGTTTTCATGTATGAGGTCATATAACTTAAGTGGGAAAAAACTTTTCTGACAGTATTTCCACATGCAGTTCTCTACTTAAGCATAAAAAAAAGTTCTGTTTTTTTTTTTTTAAAACAAATTGCAGTCAGCCATGAAAAGCGTATTGTGTACAATACTGTGGAATGGAAGAGATTGTGGAGCAAACGAAATGAACCACCACGGACCACACCAAAGGCTGGTCTTCATCTAAAGAAGGTGATGTCTGTATGGCGGGATTGGAAGGGAGTCCTATTATGAACTCCTGGAAAATCAAAGGATTATTTCCATACTCCCAGTTAGACAACCTGAAGGCAGCACTTGACGAAAAACATCTGGAATTAGTCAAGCAAATGCATAATCTTCCATCAGGATAATGCAGGACCACATACTTCTTTGATGATTAGGCAAAAATTGTTACAACTTGTCTGGGAAGTTCTTTTTTTTTAATTTATTTTATTTGTTGATATGTATACACTGCGTGTGAGCTTCAGTAGTTGCAGCACGTGGGCTTATTAGTTGTGGTTCGTGGGACCTAGAGTGTGCAGGCTCCGTAGTTACGGTACACGGACTAAGTTGCTCCATAGCATGTGGAATCCTCCCAGACCAAGGTTTGAAATTGCATCTCCTGCATTGGCAGGCAGATTTTTGTCCACTGTGCCACAAGGGAAATGCATTGTCTGGGAAGTTCTGATTTGTCTGCTATGTTCACCACACTTCGCACCTTCAGAGGTTTGTTTATTTTGGTCTTTATAAATTCTCTTAATGGAAAAAAATTCACTTCCTTTAAAGACGATAAAAGACACCTGTAACTGTTCTTTGCTCGAAAAGGTAAACGATTTGGGAAGGTGGAATCACAAAATTGCCTGAAAAGTGGCAGAAGGTAGTGGAACAAAACGGTGAATACATTGTTTAATAAACTTCTTGGTGAAAATGAAAAATGTCTTTCATTTTAAAAGCTGAGGGAACTCTTTGGCCAACCCAGTACATCATCAAATAGATGTATTGCACTTGATTCCGTTGCTCTAAAACGCCATTGCATACAGGATAAAATTGAAATTCCTATCCTGTCATACTGTGAACCCCATTCCATGTCTCGATTCTTTGCTGCCGCTACACTCGCTCCATCTTCAGGGTCCGGTTTGGATCATTCTTACTTTACAGTGACCTGCGAAGTTTCTAAAGCAGTGCTCTCTGGTGGAACTTTCTAGTCATAGAAACGTTTGTTTTCTGGGTTATTTAGTGTCTTAGCACTACATTCATGTGGCAGGTAAGGCCTTGAAGGTGACTGGGAGACTCGTGTGCTCGGTTTGATGGATTTCAGAGAAACTGAACTCAGGTTAGTCCCATGGTGCTTTGAGGTGTCTTGTGTTCACATTGGCCTGTGTGCAGGTGGATGTGCATCCAGTTCTGGAATGCAGAGTAGGGTCTGCAGACCTGGGGACTTTGGACAGTTGTCAGGAGGGTGGGAAAGGTCTCCCTGGGGCTGTGGGGAGAGATAAGGGACCTGGGGCCAGCATTTTAGGGTGAGAAGATAAAGGGGACTGAATCCTGATTTATGATGATAGGTAGGTTCCTCTTCTGTTCTTCTCCCCCACCCCTAGGAGGCTGGAAAGGAATCCCAGAAAGGGCCCAGGCATGAGAAAGCCAAGCCTGTGCAGGGTAAGAACTCAGAGAATTAGCCCTCATCAGGGTGAGGTCTCTGCTTTTGGAAGCTTTCATCTTGGAGTTATCTAGAAAAGATCATGCCTGTCTGTGTTTATAGCCTAGAAAATCCCCCATCCCTCTTTGGAATTTGTTTTATCTGTCATGTTCCCTTCTGCCCTCATTTTTGTGAGCTTTGGGGGCAGGGCTGGGTCATTCGGCCCCTATCTTTGAATGCAGAGAATGTGAACTAAGGTTCCTACAGGGTCTGAAGGCTGAGCTCTGATTCTAGAAGATGCCAGTGACAAGTCCACCTGGAGTGAATCAGCTGAGTAGGGTGGACAGAGGCCTGCCCACAGAGCTCTTGCGAGTGAACTGTTTGGTTTTACACATTTCATGGTTTCCAGGCTCATGAAACGCGAATATTTTAAGAGTTACTAGTAAATCATGACTTTCAATTTTTTAAAATTATGATTAATAATTTTATTGAGCATTTTCTGTTGCATTTCGTTTGACTCTTGCACCAGTCCTTTGAGGGATGTATTTCCGTTTTAAAGCTCAGTGCTCTGCAGTGACACATCTACATTATTTTTTCTAGTCAAAAATGGGTAACACAATATTGCCATCTTAACATAAGTGTACATAACTGGTAACTGTGTCCATTGTGCAAGAAATCTCAGGAACTTTTCTGTCTGCCTAGCTGCTGGCAACCACATTCAGATTCAGAGACAAGCACACTACACAGAGTGTGGGCCATTCGGAGGGCCTCAAGAGTGGTGTGCTTAGCTTTATGGCTGGGTAATTTCATATGCTAATGAGTAAGAGGATTATTCCAGCTATTTTGGGAAGACAACTGTCATGGTGCCTCTGGGTGTTTTATTTCATATGCCCCTGGACCCATTTGATTCTAACGGGTTTGTGTTGTGCCCTTAGACTCTGTCATTCTTTGGAAAGTTTGTTTGCACATTGGCCTGTGTGCAGGTGGATGTGCATCCAGTTCTGGAATGCAGAGTAGGGTCTGCAGACCTGGGGACTTTGGACAGTTGTCAGGAGGGTGGGAAAGGTCTCCTGGGGCTGTGGGGAGAGATAAGGGACCTGGGGCCAGCATTTTAGGGTGAGAAGATAAAGGGGACTGAATCCTGATTTATGATGATAGGTAGGTTCCTCTTCTGTTCTTCTCCCCCACCCCTAGGAGGCTGGAAAGGAATCCCAGAAAGGGCCCAGGCATGAGAAAGCCAAGCCTGTGCAGGGTAAGAACTCAGAGAATTAGCCCTCATCAGGGTGAGGTCTCTGCTTTTGGAAGCTTTCATCTTGGAGTTATCTAGAAAAGATCATGCCTGTCTGTGTTTATAGCCTAGAAAATCCCCCATCCCTCTTTGGAATTTGTTTTATCTGTCATGTTCCCTTCTGCCCTCATTTTTGTGAGCTTTGGGGGCAGGGCTGGGTCATTCGGCCCCTATCTTTGAATGCAGAGAATGTGAACTAAGGTTCCTACAGGGTCTGAAGGCTGAGCTCTGATTCTAGAAGATGCCAGTGACAAGTCCACCTGGAGTGAATCAGCTGAGTAGGGTGGACAGAGGCCTGCCCACAGAGCTCTTGCGAGTGAACTGTTTGGTTTTACACATTTCATGGTTTCCAGGCTCATGAAACGCGAATATTTTAAGAGTTACTAGTAAATCATGACTTTCAATTTTTTAAAATTATGATTAATAATTTTATTGAGCATTTTCTGTTGCATTTCGTTTGACTCTTGCACCAGTCCTTTGAGGGATGTATTTCCGTTTTAAAGCTCAGTGCTCTGCAGTGACACATCTACATTATTTTTTCTAGTCAAAAATGGGTAACACAATATTGCCATCTTAACATAAGTGTACATAACTGGTAACTGTGTCCATTGTGCAAGAAATCTCAGGAACTTTTCTGTCTGCCTAGCTGCTGGCAACCACATTCAGATTCAGAGACAAGCACACTACACAGAGTGTGGGCCATTGCGGAGGGCCTCAAGAGTGGTGTGCTTAGCTTTTATGGCTGGGTAATTTCATATGCTAATGAGTAAGAGGATTATTCCAGCTATTTTGGGGAAGACAACTGTCATGGTGCCTCTGGGTGTGTCATTAGCTTGCTGATTGAGGATCATAATCTGGTCTGCCATCTTGGACCCATTTGATTCTAACGGGTTTGTGTTGTGCCCTTAGACTCTGTCATTCTTTGGAAAGTTGTGTCCTGCCCCTGTCCCTCCTGTTAAGGTTGTGGCATGCTTGCTCAGTACTTGTGATTTGGGGGCTTACTTACCCCATGGCATGTGGGATCTTTGTTCCCTGACCAGGGATGGAATCCCCCTCCCCTGCACTGAAAGGTGGATTCTGAGCACTGGACTACCAAAAAAGTTCCCAAGGCTGGATAACTTTTAACTGCTTCATCCTCCCGTCCCTGTGCTTCTTGAGTACCAAATACCTGTCCTTGAAAGAGGAGTACAATAAACTAGACAGTTTGCTTCCCTAGAGGGAAGCAGCTTAGGTTCCCCCCTCCCCCGTTTTCAGAGACCCTGGTTATATCCTAGTAAATAGGGCTATCCTCGTATCAGTTCTTAAACATTTCAGTTTCTGCCTTTTGGCTTTTAGAAATAATGCTGCCATGACCATTCATTTGTAGGCTTTCATGTGTTTCTTTCTCTTGGGTATACACCTAAGGGTAGTATTTCTGCATCATACGTAGTTTCAAGGAATTGCTGGGCTGTTTAAAGAAGTTGCTGCTCCATTTTACATTCCCATCAATGACGTACAAGGAGTGCAGTTTCCCCACATCCTTGCCAACATTTGTTAATTTTTTTTTTTTTTGATTATAGCTTTTTAAACCTAGCAGAAGTTAAGTAGCTTTCAGCTTTTACTTTTTTTTCTTTTTTAACTTCCCTTTGATCCTTGAGTTGAGCAGCAGTTGCAGGATAGCTTGTTTCTCAGTGCTCTTGAAGGATACTTTCATCCACATGAGTCTTGTCGTGTGATACAGATTATTAGGTGACTCTGTACTCAGACCTGGATGCATGATGTTTTAAAGAGGTTGTAAGGTAGTAAGTGCTGCGATCTTGAGTTGAGGGTTCCACTCCACATTCTTCCTTCTAGTTCTTTAGTCACAGGTACACATGAGTATAAAAATGTGTCTCAGAATCTATTTGGGAATTCAGCTGTTGTCAAACAGCTTCTAGTCAAGGGCAGAGGGTGAAGGCTTAATTTCGTAAAGGATCCTACGCAGACTGTGCCTCGAGTTTTGAAACTTTGAAGTCACTCCTTTTTATTTTTACTGTTAAGCTGTGTCATTTTCTTGTCCTGGGAAGGGAATGAGCTAGTCACTAAGTGTTATATGCTTAAGTTCTCTGTACCTCTGGTGTGTTTTATACTGATCATTAGAGCATGCTGAAAGTGGAATTCACTACCTAAGAAGGTGAGCAGATGAGCTGTGGCTGATGAAGCTGCAGTGGACTCACTGGCATTTGGCAGTGATCTGTCAAAGACTGCCTAACCTCTTGCCTCTGTTTTCCTGTCAGTAAAATGGAATAACAAAGCACTGCATCTGCCTCGAGGTTGAGAAGGTTTGTCTGGGATCAAGTATCCCTCCTGTTAGTAATGAGAATCAGGGACCACGGAGACTTGCTGCTGCCTACCCCGGGGTGCTCTGACTTCATGGAAGATACTATAGACTCGAGTCAGACTGATTAAACTTACTGTGGTTTGCACTTTGTTTCTTTATTTACTTATTTATTTATTTGGCTGAACCAGGTCTTAATTGGGGCACTCGGGATCTTTGATATTTGTTGTGGCATGTGGGATCTAGTTCCCTGACCAGGGATGGAGCCTGAGCCTCCTGCATTGGAAGCTTAGAACCTTAGCCTCTGGACTACCAGGGAAGTCCTGGTGTGAACTTTATTTATTTATTTATTTTTAATTTAATTTTTTTTTTTTTTTTAGCTATTTTGGGTTTTCGCTGCTGCTGCAGGCTCTTCTCTAATTGCAGGGAGTGGGCACTCTCTAGTTGAGGTGAGCAGGCTTCTTGTTGCCGTGACTTCTCTTGTTGTGAAACTCGGGCACATGGGCTCCATAGTTGTGGCTCTGAGGCTCTAGAGCACAGGTGCAGTATTGTGGCTTATGGGCTTAGTTGCTCCACAGCATGTGAGGTCTTCTTGAATCAGCGATCAAACCTGTGTGTCCTGCATTGGCAGGCAAACTCTTCACAGAGCAGCCAAGGAAGCCCTGCACTTAAAATTTGAACAATTCGAATTTCTGTTTCCCAACTTGAAGGGATCCGTATGACTAGTTCATTCATTCCTGGTTCGTGTGTGCTCCTTTCTCCACACATTTTCTTGCCCATCCTTAATTTGCAGACTTCGGCCACTTCCTCATTTAAGGTTCATGCATGTTGTGGTGGCTGTCTGTGGTTCATTCATTTATTTTCACCAAAGTGTGAATGGACATTGAGGTCTAGATTTGCTTTTATTGAACAAGAGGTGGAGGGTGGAAGAGGTGCTGTTAATAAGCACTCTTACTATATTATTCTTCTGCACCCTTGCATGCGTCTGAGGAGTATGCAGGAGTCTCAAGTACGTGCCCAGGAGTGGGATTACCGGGCCATCAGGGATATTTCAGTGACATACTACTTAAAAAAAAAAAGTTGCATCTATTTACCTTTCCACATGTGAAAATGTTGAACTGCGTTTTCACCAACATTTTGATATTAACAGACTTATCATATTTGCAGGTTAACTCAGCTGAGCATCTTTTCATGTTTATTTATTGCACTTGTTTGAAATACCTGTTTCTGCCTTTTGCTTAACGTGTTTATCTTTTTATATTGATTTGCCAGCAGTTCTTTATATCTTGACTGCCAAATCTTTGTGGATAGTAGATTGTACAACATTTCTCCCTAGTTTGGTGTCTCTGCCACCACGACCACATACACACACTTTTATGGTATCTTTTTTAAAAAAAATACTTATTTATGATTTGTCTATGTCAGGTGTTAGTTGTGGCGCATGGGATCTTTTCTTGCAGCACCCAGACTCTCTAGTTTTGATGCATAAGCTTAGTTGTTCTGGGCCGTGTGGGATCTTAGTTCCCTGACCAGGGATCAAACCCACATTCCCTACATTGCAAGGCAGATTCTTAACCACTAGTCTCCCATCTTCTAAAATTCATAAAGTTTTGCCTTTCATCCATCAGGTACTGATTTGGGGATATAGGGTAAGGAGTCATGCAGCCTCTGAATTCTTTCTTTGTGGCCTCATATAAATGACTGATTTCTTCTACTTCAGTGTCCTTGCACAAAGTGAGATCCTAGTTCTTTCTGTGTGCAAGGTCCTTGTAAGGTCAGAATACAGCATCCTAGCGCACTGAGCCCCAAGCCGCGGTTGGCATTCAGCAATTGCTCCTTGTTCTGAATCCAACTGCATTCCCTGAATGTGTGGACACTCAGGGAAAGTTGGCACTTAACTGGGAAAGCTGTTGCTAGTACTATTGCCTGCCAACTACTATAGCCATCACAGCCAGACTGAGTTTGACTGCTCAGCCAATCCCCCATCAGGGCACTGGCAGCTTGGAGAATGTTCAGCTGCGTGCAGACTTGCCTGGTGCAGGCAGGTGCTCAGTCTTAGAGCTTATTAGTGCAGGTCTGACGCACTGTAGAAATGACTGCCTCCTAACTCTGGTACAGTTACAAAATTGAGTTCAGACTTTCTTCTAACCAGGAGCTATGAGCCTTGAAAGGAGCTTAAATGACTGCCAGTGACCACATGTGCAGACACCTGGTGTGCAGTCCTGTGAGCAAACAAAGGGAGGACTGGGGATCTGGTGATGGTTGGCATTTGTGTCACAGTATGCTTTCTCGTGGAGAGAGAAACTGGGCTGAGCTTGTGTGGTGTGAGACAGTTAGAGGTGCCTGTGCTCAAAGAGACTTTGGTCTTCCCTCTGGAGGAGAGGCATGACAATGGAGGGTGGATGGACATTGTTTCCTGTGCTCTGGGACATCAGCTGTCTGCATGAGGAGCCTGAAGGAAATGGAGTTAAAGCATTGCTCACAGAGTTTGCTGCAGTAGTTACTGCCCTTTCTCCAGCCTTTTCCAGTTTCACTCTCTCGCGTTCCTGCTGCCTTTTTGATCAGGGGCTTCGTCATAACACCTTTCATGGAGAACACTGAGTTGAGCATGTAATACTAAGCCCTCAAACATTTGTTGATCCTTTTCAATCCTGGTAAAGCCCACACTTGAAAGACAGGAGATTTCCCAGTGTAATCCTTGGTAACACTTAGTAACCTTTGGCCTTCTCTTGCGGCTGCCGTGTCCCACATAAAAGTGATAGGTGATAGGGTCTTTACACATGCCTCATCAACATCAGACCACAGTATGAGGGGAATACTGATTGTATGTAACCTTGTGAGTTTAGCTATGTGCAAAGAAGTGTGCTTTAGGATGACCTTTGCCTTACTTGTGGCTTTGCTGCGTTGTATTGAAATGATAGCTAATTTTATCGTTGCTGTTGTTGTTTTTAGCTAAATGTTTAAATCAAGAACTCTAAAAGTTTATGGGCAGAATTGACTTGTTTGGTTGACACTGCTTGTTCCTTCTGAACTGGAAGGTGTTCTCTTGTCAGGGCTAGGAGAGAGTTGCCTGATCCCACAGCAGCAAATATCTTTACTAGTTTTGAGATTTAACCAAAACTTTTAAATTGGGCTAAGGTCCTCTGGGAAATATAACACTCTTGAATAGCTGGGTATCAGTGTTCCCCCTCCTGTGATGTAGCAGTAGCCCCACTTCTCCACTGATGGGAGTGCAGGGAAAGTTGCGGTTGTACAGCCCACGGGGATTTTTCATTACTCCTTTAAGATTGCTAGTCTTGCTGCTTTGCTGTCTTAAAAGTAAACCGCAAGTCATAGAACCCATTCTTTACCTGCAGTTGCAGAGGAGCTCTCTAGCACTTCATTGTTCAGCAGCACTTTGGTAGCTGCTCTTGTCTCGGAAGAGTTTCCAGTCTATACAGGTGGATGGATCATTCCAGAAAGTAGAGTAGCTTGGGTCTTTTTCCATGCCCTTCCCTCCAAAAGTTGTGACTGAACAGCATTGGGCCCTGCGCATAAGGCAGATGCTGTTGGTAAGCCTGCTGATCCTGGGACAGTCCTAAGGATGGGCCCTGTTATCCACTCTGCTTCATAGATGAGGAGTCACAGGTGTAAGGACAGTGTCAGTTGTAAAGATCTCATAGGTTAGCTCTGGAGGTTTTCGGCTCAGACCAGGCTGCTGCTGTTCTTCACCTGTAGGTCTGCTGCATCTTGTTGGGGCACAGGCGTGGCCTGTTGGTTTATTCATTTTCTTAAGTGTATATGCTATAGAATTCACACTGACAGATACATCCCTGCAGTCAAGATACAGAGTATTTTCAGCCTTCCCCCTAAATTCCTTTTTGTGCCTCTTTGCGCTCCTACCCCATCTACTCATAAGGATTTAGAACAAAATCCCCAAATAATTCTCTGCAGACAGAGATGAGCTGCCTGTTTGTGGGCTCTCGAGAGCAGAACTTACATCATGTTTTTGCCTATGAGCCTGGTGGGTAAAACTACTTGTGGCTTTCTAGCTTTGTATTGAAATGATAGCTAATTTTATCGTTGCTGTTGTTGTTTTTAGCTAAATGTTTAAATCAAGAACTCTAAAAGTTTATGGGCAGAATTGACTTGTTTGGTTGACACTGCTTGTTCCTTCTGAACTGGAAGGTGTTCTCTTGTCAGGGCTAGGAGAGAGTTGCCTGATCCCACAGCAGCAAATATCTTTACTAGTTTTGAGATTTAACCAAAACTTTTAAATTGGGCTAAGGTCCTCTGGGAAATATAACACTCTTGAATAGCTGGGTATCAGTGTTCCCCCTCCTGTGATGTAGCAGTAGCCCCACTTCTCCACTGATGGGAGTGCAGGGAAAGTTGCGGTTGTACAGCCCACGGGGATTTTTCATTACTCCTTTAAGATTGCTAGTCTTGCTGCTTTGCTGTCTTAAAAGTAAACCGCAAGTCATAGAACCCATTCTTTACCTGCAGTTGCAGAGGAGCTCTCTAGCACTTCATTGTTCAGCAGCACTTTGGTAGCTGCTCTTGTCTCGGAAGAGTTTCCAGTCTATACAGGTGGATGGATCATTCCAGAAAGTAGAGTAGCTTGGGTCTTTTTCCATGCCCTTCCCTCCAAAAGTTGTGACTGAACAGCATTGGGCCCTGCGCATAAGGCAGATGCTGTTGGTAAGCCTGCTGATCCTGGGACAGTCCTAAGGATGGGCCCTGTTATCCACTCTGCTTCATAGATGAGGAGTCACAGGTGTAAGGACAGTGTCAGTTGTAAAGATCTCATAGGTTAGCTCTGGAGGTTTTCGGCTCAGACCAGGCTGCTGCTGTTCTTCACCTGTAGGTCTGCTGCATCTTGTTGGGGCACAGGCGTGGCCTGTTGGTTTATTCATTTTCTTAAGTGTATATGCTATAGAATTCACACTGACAGATACATCCCTGCAGTCAAGATACAGAGTATTTTCAGCCTTCCCCCTAAATTCCTTTTTGTGCCTCTTTGCGCCTCCTACCCCATCTACTCATAAGGATTTAGAACAAAATCCCCAAATAATTCTCTGCAGACAGAGATGAGCGCTGCCTGTTTGTGGGCTCTCGAGAGCAGAACTTACATCATGTTTTTGCCTATGAGCCTGGTGGGTAAAATGCAGAAGCAGGTGGCCACTTGCTGTAAGGACAGATAGCCCTGGAATGGTGGGCCTTGCTCTGAGTGCTGGCAGCCTGTTGCAACCTTGCCTGGGGAGGAAGGAGAAAGCTTGAACATCATGCTACAGGGTGCACTTGTGCTGGAAGCTGTGGCAATGTATCCCTGTTCTGTGTCTCTCCACATCTCTCCATCTTGGGAGTTCTGCCTGAGGTGAAGGTATCTCTTGCTGGAATCACAGATAAAATTGCTTCTTAGCTACTATTGGCCATAACTTGGATGCCCCGGGCCCTGACATATTTCCCATGTCCCTTCATCCCAACCCCTAGCCTTGCCCCCCACCCAACCAGGACTGTAGAGCTGGTTAGTGTGCCTACATAGATCATTGTGAAGGAATTGTGTGAGAATTGCAGGATTCTCTAAGGAGAGGATTCTTTTTTAAATAAGGAGGAGGGGCGCTCTGCCCATTCATGCATAATGGTCAGCTTCTGATAAAATGCTGAGTCCTTCTGCTGTGAGATAGTTCCACAAGTGTGAGCAGAGCCAAGCCAGAGCCTCAGGCATTCAGGTGGGCAGCGGGTGGTAGTGAGCACTCTTGCTTTCCAAGAGGGGTCTGTGTCTGCAAGTGTGGATAGGGCCCAGCTCTGTGCCAGCAGCAGAGGAGGGCTGTTGCAGCAGTGCCAGAGGCACAGCCTGTAGAAGTAACAGTGTCAGTGCCGATGCGGGAGTCCCAGGAAGTGGCCTGAAGTGCTTAGAGGCTCTCAGTGTGAGACCTCTTCTCTTTCTCTAGGCCTTGGGTGGGGTTGGATTGACTGCCTTTTACAAGGGTAAACCATTTGGTATTACTTTTATTAAGCCGATTTTCTGAGTGTAGGGAAATGATTATTAGGATTGCGATTCAGTTCACAAGTGTTAGGGAAGCTGTAGAGAAGTGTAGTTTCCTCCCTCTTCAGAGGTAGAGTGAGGAGAGGAATGTGACCACAAGCTTTTACCTTATTGTGCAGGGAAAGCATTTCATGATTCTTTTTCAACAACTCTTCGAGTTAACTAGAGTCTCTACAGACTCGGGCAAGATTCAGGCCAAAAGAAAGCAAATATTCAGCTGTGCTTAGAGTTGTTGACTAAAAAAGGAACAACTTGAGAGTTGTGGGTTAAGTTTTATTTGGGGCATAATTAGGACTGCAGCCCGGGAGACGGCACCCCAGATAGCTCTGAGAAACTGCTCCAAAGAGGCAGCAGGAGGAAGGTCGATATTTAAGGATTTGGGGGGCGGGGAGTTTAATATCATTAAACAGTCATTTTACAAAGGGTCCCAGTTAGTCATGAGGATCTGATGTCACCATGAAGAGATTTAGTGCTTTTCTAAATATGAGGAGATGCAAGGATTGAGATAATAAAAGCTGTTTCTAAAAGCATCCACCTATCTAAAGACCTGCCCTACCAGATTCCCTGGAGCACAGAGTGCCTCTACCCCACCCTGATCTCCATCAGAGGGTATTGAAGGTCAGTGGGTCTCAGCAGCATAGGGTTTTGGTCTCTGCAGAGGCAGAAAGCAAATGTCCTTGTTGTCCAGGCATTGGCAATGTAATTGGTAAATGCCAGTTTGTAGTTGACACAGTAAATACCTCCATTTATGGAATTGTATCCATGTTTGAGTGTTTTGCAGAGCCCACCAGTTATCCAGTGTCTGGTAATCCACTCCCAGGTGGGTTATGAGTCTGTGCGCCTGCCCTGTGCCCCTTTGCCTCTGTAGAAAAGGAGCACAACCTTTATCGCAGTCAGCTACCCATACCTGTGTCTGTCCACCTGTTATGCTGTGGCTCATAGTGGTTCTTCCAGCTGGGGACCTTGCTGGTTGTAACAACTTGCTCTTATTGTTACACCTTCACCTTTACCTGGAAGATGAGATTGCAAAAATGCCTGAGACAGGAAACAAGGACCTGCAGACATCATTCTTGCTCCCTACTGCTCCTAGCCGAGGTGTTTGCTTTATGGGCTGGGCCTATCTATGCTGATTTTTTCCATTTTCAATTTCCAAGTGACCTGGGCTGCTTTCTGCCTCTTGCCACCTCAGACAAGGGAAAATAAGGAATCTCCAAGTTGGAGCCTACATCTGTCTTTCCTTTATCAGCGGTGGGGCATTCCCACCAGACCTGAGCCCCTTGCAAAGGTAGATCTAAAAACAGATGAAATGTCAACAAGCCCTAAAGGAGGCTTAGAAGTGAAAGTGTTAGTCACTTAGTCCTGTCTGATTCTTTGGGACCCCATAGACTGTAGCCTGTAGCTTGCCGGGCTCCTCAATCCATGGAATTTCCCAAGCAAGAATACTGGAGTAGGTTGCCATTCCCTCTCCAGGGGATCTTCCCCTCCTGGGATTGGAACCTGGGTCTCCCGCATTGCAAGCAGATTCTTTACCATCTGAGTCACCAGGGAAGCCTGAAGGAGGCATATTAACTATGCAAGTAGAAGGTTTTGTTCTTGTCCAGTAAACAAAACAAAGGAAGGTTGAGGAATGTGTCCGGCTTTGATAAGTAGAAGACTTGAGAAGCAACTGAAGCCACCCTACAAACTGGGTGAAAAAAGGCCTGTCTTATTTGTGCATTGCTTGTTTGTAATGGTAAGGAGGTAACATATTCTACCTGATGTTTTCTTAGAAACTGAAAAGAGAAAAGCTCTCATTAAATTTAGAACTGTGAAGGAACAGCTTGGAAAGTCCTCGGAGTTTGTGTGGCCTGGTCAGCAGGAGGGTGACAGGACACGTTGGCCTTCCTGCCATTTGAAGGTGACATGAGGCAATGATGCCAGACCTGATTGTCGTGCTGTACCCCGTCCCCTCTAACAAACAGCCATTCCTCTTTGTTTTAGTTAGTTACCGTTTGGTTGCACTGGGTCTTCATGTTATGCACAGGCTTTCTCTAGTTGCAGTGAGATGAAGCTACTCTTTATTGAGATGCGTGGGCTCCTCATGACACTGGTTTCTCTTGTTACAAAGCACAGGCTCCAGGCACACCGGCTTAGCAGTTGTGCACAGGCTTAGTTGCTCAAACACATGTGGAATCTTCCTGGTCCAGGGATCGAGCCCATATCCTGCATTGGCAAGCCGTCTCCTATTCACTCTAGCACTGGGGAAGTTCCAAGCTGTGTCTTTTTTGGAGGTTATGAGACTGTAACTCAGGGCAACTAGTGTTTCACAACTTGTGATTACCTATTTATGTGTGAAAGGGGAAGGAACTTTTTTCTTTAATCATTTGCTGGAAGCTGTGCTGACTTTTACTTTTTAGTTCTCAGAAAAACACAAGTAGATAAGACAAAATCCCAGTAGAAGGGCCTCTGGCTAAGGTGTCTGTCTGCCTAGGGTCACATGGGGAGGATCTTAACCAAGGTCTTAAATGTCTTTGAAGTATTGATAAGTCTTTCACCTGGAGGCACCACCATAAAACTCCCTAGACTGTAGCCTGTAGCTTGCCGGGCTCCTCAATCCATGGAATTTCCCAAGCAAGAATACTGGATTCCCTCTCCAGGGATCTTCCCTCCTGGGATTGGAACCTGTGTCTCTGCATTGCAAGCAGATTCTTTACCATCTGAGTCACCAGGGAAGCCTGAAGGAGGCATATTAACTATGCAAGTAGAAGGTTTTGTTCTTGTCCAGTAAACAAAACAAAGGAAGGTTGAGGAATGTGTCCGGCTTTGATAAGTAGAAGACTTGAGAAGCAACTGAAGCCACCCTACAAACTGGGTGAAAAAAGGCCTGTCTTATTTGTGCATTGCTTGTTTGTAATGGTAAGGAGGTAACATATTCTACCTGATGTTTTCTTAGAAACTGAAAAGAGAAAAGCTCTCATTAAATTTAGAACTGTGAAGGAACAGCTTGGAAAGTCCTCGGAGTTTGTGTGGCCTGGTCAGCAGGAGGGTGACAGGACACGTTGGCCTTCCTGCCATTTGAAGGTGACATGAGGCAATGATGCCAGACCTGATTGTCGTGCTGTACCCCGTCCCCTCTAACAAACAGCCATTCCTCTTTGTTTTAGTTAGTTACCGTTTGGTTGCACTGGGTCTTCATGTTATGCACAGGCTTTCTCTAGTTGCAGTGAGATGAAGCTACTCTTTATTGAGATGCGTGGGCTCCTCATGACACTGGTTTCTCTTGTTACAAAGCACAGGCTCCAGGCACACCGGCTTAGCAGTTGTGCACAGGCTTAGTTGCTCAAACACATGTGGAATCTTCCTGGTCCAGGGATCGAGCCCATATCCCCTGCATTGGCAAGCCGTCTCCTATTCACTCTAGCACTGGGGAAGTTCCAAGCTGTGTCTTTTTTGGAGGTTATGAGACTGTAACTCAGGGCAACTAGTGTTTCACAACTTGTGATTACCTATTTATGTGTGAAAGGGGAAGGAACTTTTTTCTTTAATCATTTGCTGGAAGCTGTGCTGACTTTTACTTTTTAGTTCTCAGAAAAACACAAGTAGATAAGACAAAATCCCAGTAGAAGGGCCTCTGGCTAAGGTGTCTGTCTGCCTAGGGTCACATGGGGAGGATCTTAACCAAGGTCTTAACTGTCTTTGAAGTATTGATAAGTCTTTCACCTGGAGGGGCACCACCATCAAAGACCACTCCCCCAGGAAAGGGAGGCAAAGGGAGTTTTGTGCCTAGATAACCAGAGTAGAGGAGGCTCTTTGAACACACCTCCTTTGTTAAGTGGATTTTCAGAGGGTTGAGAGTTAGTCTGTCTCTCTTTGGGCTGGATTTTCCAAACTCACCGTTAAAGTTCTGGCCTTGGGTGAAGTGCTGCTTCAGAAACTTGGTGTGTTTAGGCCAGTACACACAGCAACTTATGGTGCCGCCTTGATGGTCAGTGATCATCATCATTGATGATCCACCCCCTACACTGATCCTGCAGGTTCCCTGTTTCCTTTAGCGGCTGTGTCATGATCTCTGCACTTCTACTATAGGAAGACACACTGGCTTATCTGCAGGCATTCGGCCCCCTCTCTCTCTGGGGTTGGGAGGCCCCTGTCCCAGGCTTTGGGCTTTGGTGGCCGGCATCCGTGGTTAATTTCTAGCTTTCTTCAAACTTTTATTAAGACCTTTCAGGGCTTCTCCTGGTGGTCCAGTGGGTAAGGACACCGGTGGCCTTGCAGTGCAGGGGGCGCTGGTTCGATCCCTGGCCTGGGAAGATCCCACGTGCCGCAGAGCGGCTGGACCGATGTATCCAATTACCGAGCTGGAGCTCTGGCGTGCCTGCGCCTAGAGCCGGCGCTCTGTGACGACAGAGGCCACCGCGATGGGAGGCCCACAGGAGCCAAAGAACAAAGACGGATGAAAATAGAGAAATGAAAGACCAATAGAAGTGGCCCGCCCATCCCCCTCCCTCCCCACCCCACCCCCCAAAAGATAAATAATAATTAAAAAAAAGACCTTTCAACCTGTCAAGCACTTGATGCTGTCCGTAGCAGTATGAATTCGGAGAAGAGGAGCAAAATGATCACAGTTCAGCGTATGCTGTGGTTATAATTTCCAGTCGTTCATTGCTGGTGTATAGAAACACGGTTGACCTTTGTACATTATCCTTGTATCTTACAACTTTGCTGTAATTGCTTTTTAGTTCCAGGTGGGTTTTTTTGGTTGACTCTTGGGATTCTCTGTAGATTTAACCATGTAGTTTTCAAGTAAAGACGGGTCTTCTTTCTTCCCAGTCTGTATTCTTTTCATTTCCTTTTCTTAATGCATTTGCTAGGACTTACAATACAGTGTTAAAGAAGTGGTGAGAAAGGACCTCCTTGGACTTCCCTGTGGTCCAGTGACTAGAACTCTGCCCTTCCAATGTGGGGACACCCGGGTTCAGTTCCTGGTCAGGGAACTAGGTCCCACATGCTACAACTAAGAGTTCTCATGCTTCCGCTAAAGATACTGCCTGCCACAACAAAGATCAGAGATCTCAAGTGCCACAACTCAGACCCAGTGTGGTCCAATAAATAATAGTAACAATAAATATTGAAAGAAAGAAAAGAAAGGACATCCTTGCCTTGTCCAGATCTTAAGGAGAAAATGTCTGGTTTCTCAGTAGTAAGTAAATCTTGTGGTTGTGATAATGACAAAATCTGGCCATAAGAACTCTTGGGAAAGTCACCTTTGGCACACTTGGCGGTGGACGGGGCTCGGGGAAAGATTCTTTTTTTTTTTTTTTTTTTTTAAAGATTTATTTATCTATTTTGGGCGGGGGTCGGGTTGGGGAGAGAGGGGAGCGGGCGGGCCACTTCTATTGGTCTTTCATTTCTCTATTTTCATCCGTCTTTGTTCTTTGGCTCCTGTGGGCCTCCCATCGCGGTGGCTTCTGTTGTTGCAGAGCGCCGGCTCTGGGTGCATGCGCTCCAGAGCTGCGGCTCGGTGGACACATCAGTCCAGTCACTCCGCGGCACGTGGGATCTTCCCAGGCCAGGGATCGAACCGGCGCCCCTTGCACTGCAAGGCGGTGTCCTTACCCACTGGACCACCAGGGGAAGCCCTCGGGGAAAGATTCTTGAAGGAGAGTGGTTTGCCTGGATAGGAAGCTGTGCAGGACAGGGTATTTCAGACAGGAAGGGCCTAGTATAGTCAAAGGAAGAAGTCAGGTGTGTCGGAACAGTGCATGTGCGAGCAACAGTGGGCATCTTTCTGAGAAAGATGGAGACTAGGAGACTAGGAGGATTCTTACTAGAATCCTTGAACTTGATTCCGGGCCCAGTGCCCTAAGTAGGAGTTTAGTTGTGGTATAGCTAACTTCCTTCTCACGTTTTTCCCCCATGTCTTCTTTTCATTTCCTTTTCTTAATGCATTTGCTAGGACTTACAATACAGTGTTAAAGAAGTGGTGAGAAAGGACCTCCTTGGACTTCCCTGTGGTCCAGTGACTAGAACTCTGCCCTTCCAATGTGGGGACACCCGGGTTCAGTTCCTGGTCAGGGAACTAGGTCCCACATGCTACAACTAAGAGTTCTCATGCTTCCGCTAAAGATACTGCCTGCCACAACAAAGATCAGAGATCTCAAGTGCCACAACTCAGACCCAGTGTGGTCCAATAAATAATAGTAACAATAAATATTGAAAGAAAGAAAAGAAAGGACATCCTTGCCTTGTCCAGATCTTAAGGAGAAAATGTCTGGTTTCTCAGTAGTAAGTAAATCTTGTGGTTGTGATAATGACAAAATCTGGCCATAAGAACTCTTGGGAAAGTCACCTTTGGCACACTTGGCGGTGGACGGGGCTCGGGGAAAGATTCTTTTTTTTTTTTTTTTTTTTTAAAGATTTATTTATCTATTTTGGGCGGGGGTCGGGTTGGGGAGAGAGGGGAGCGGGCGGGCCACTTCTATTGGTCTTTCATTTCTCTATTTTCATCCGTCTTTGTTCTTTGGCTCCTGTGGGCCTCCCATCGCGGTGGCTTCTGTTGTTGCAGAGCGCCGGCTCTGGGTGCATGCGCTCCAGAGCTGCGGCTCGGTGGACACATCAGTCCAGTCACTCCGCGGCACGTGGGATCTTCCCAGGCCAGGGATCGAACCGGCGCCCCTTGCACTGCAAGGCGGTGTCCTTACCCACTGGACCACCAGGGGAAGCCCTCGGGGAAAGATTCTTGAAGGAGAGTGGTTTGCCTGGATAGGAAGCTGTGCAGGACAGGGTATTTCAGACAGGAAGGGCCTAGTATAGTCAAAGGAAGAAGTCAGGTGTGTCGGAACAGTGCATGTGCGAGCAACAGTGGGCATCTTTCTGAGAAAGATGGAGACTAGGAGACTAGGAGGATTCTTACTAGAATCCTTGAACTTGATTCCGGGCCCAGTGCCCTAAGTAGGAGTTTAGTTGTGGTATAGCTAACTTCCTTCAGCAAGCTGCTTCTCTGGAGTTGGCAGACTCTACCAAAGTTCAGCTTCAACTGAATGGATCATTCCCTGAACCATTGTCCCTGTTCGTGGCACCTCTGGTTGGTACCTGACTGGAAATTCTAAACAAGATAAAGTAGTAGTATGGTATTGAGTGTTGAAGCAATTGGGGAAACAGTCATACCTGAAGAATAATTTTATCTTTTCTCTCTTTAAAAACAGATGTGTTAGTTCTTTGTTCTCTGAATGGCCTCTGGGGTCTTGGACAGCCTGCCTTGCCACTTCACCACACAGGGCCCAAACTCCAGGCCTCGCCTCACACAGGCTCTGTGCATCCTGGGAATCTTGGATGTCCTCCAGATCTTAGAGCCCCAGGCTCCAAGGAGATCAGCAGTTCTGTTCATTTTGGATTAGTCCTGGCATCCAGCCATCATTTACAACACATTTCACTGGGAACCCAGCGGAGACATCCTAAGAACTGGCTTGATGAAATTTTGGAACATGAGCCTGCCCTAGGTTGCTGTGGTATGTTGAGAAAACTTTCTGGAGAAAAAAAAACAGTGGGAAAGAGGGAAATTCCACACCCAGAAATTAGCCCTGGAATTATAGCCAAGTTTTGTCTTATCCCTCTTCCAGTCCCCTTGGCTTCTGGACTTGAAAGCAAACAAAGGGACCCAGGAAATCTCTGCATGAGGTGGTTTTCCACCTAGTTGGCGGAAGTCACAGACTGCCCGAGGTGTACATGAAGGCCAGCGTGTCGTTCTCTTCCACTGTGAGCTTGCACCTTCAGACCTTTATTTCATCAGTTACAACTGAAGACTTGCTGGAGAAAGAACCTTAGGTTGTTTTGTTTTCATTTAGGTTTTACTCAACACAGATTTTGGGAAAGCTGTTGTAAATTACATTTGTGAAAACTCACAGACCACTGGTATGTCTTGGTGTTGGCACCAGTTTTTGCCATGGTTCACAGTCTTAGCTTGAATGTTAAAAATCACCCCAAGAGCTTTAAAAATCCTAATAATTGGCCCTTACCCAAGACTCTTGTCACTGGAGTCTCTGAAGATGGGCCTGGGCATATATTTTTTTTTCCCTTTGTTTCCCAGATGCTGCCAACTATACAAGTCTATAAACTATTGCCTGCCCAGGTTTCCCCCCAAGTCGAGTACTGAGTGTTGAGAATCTAGAAGCTGCATGATCTTGGGAAGAGAGACATATGTTGGGCAAGTCTCAGACTCTTCTGGGCATGCTGACTTAAAGACTCGGATTTAAATCTGGTACTGGATTTTCTGTTTGCTGTCTTCATTGTAGAGCACCACTTTCTTAGTGTGAGGACAGAGGGAATGGTGGTCTGCTCTGTTAAGAAAGCCCAGTTAGCTATTAGGGCCTGGTTAAAATTTGTGATGCAGGCCCCTTGCTGACAAGTGTTGAAGTTATTTCTGCTAGTTAGCTGGAGATGGAATACAATCTGAAATGAATTACCAGAATCTTTGCCCTGAAGTAAAAAAGAGATGTGCCCGCACCAACATTTATACGGCCACTACTCACAGTAGCAAATCAGTAGTAGTCCAAACATCCACTTGATGAATGGTTAAACAGTGTGGCACAGGAATATAATGGAACATTATCCAACTTCAGAAGGAAGGAAGTTCTGACATATGTTTACGACATGGATGAACCTTAAAGACTGCTAAGCGAAAAATGCCAGGAACAAAAGAACAGATACTGTGTGAGTCCACTTACGTGAGATACCTAAAATAGTCTATTCGAGGAGACAGAAAACAGAGTAGTGGTTACCAGGAGGGAAGAGGGTGGGAGTTCTTGTTTAATGGGGGGAAGAGTTCCTGTTTGAAAAGATAAAAATGTTCTGGAAATGTGTGGTGGTGATGGTTGGACAACATTGTGAATGTGCTTCATGCTATGGAACTTTACACTGTAAAATGGTAAGCCGTATGTGTATTTTGCCACAATTTAAAAAGTATATTTTTAATGGGTGTACCTTAGCTCTTCCAGGTGGCTGGCTGGATACTGATCATCCTTACCACAGACTAATGGCTGGTGTCTGCACAGGTTGCCTGAGGCTTTTGCTCTCTGTCTTGGCAGTTACAGTGTTGGCTGTGTTTTTCTTTTCGTAAAACGGTGTAATTGTCTCCTCTGCTATCGCACGGCCAGCTGTTGCTTCCGCCTGTGCCTTCAACTGCTCCTCTCCCCGTTGAGTGCCCTGCTTCTAATCTGGTGTCCTGGGAACGGAGATAAGCCTGTCTGCTCATTGGTGTTGGGCTTTGTGGTAGCCTTCCCCAGTGCCACCTTTCTGGGCCTTCCAAGTGGCCAGAACCACCTTCCTGCCCCAAACAGCCACTGTGGTTGGTGACTTTCACAGTTTTTCCAGTTTCAGTTGTTTTTTTTGTTGTTGTTTGGTTGGGGTTTTTTTAATTTACTTTTGGCTATTCTAGGTTTTCACTGCTGCGGCAGGCTCTTCTCTTGTTGGGTGGACTGGGGGCTACTCTCCAGTTGAAGTGAGCAGGCTTCTTGTTGTGGTGACTTCTCTTGTTGTGGAACCCAGGCTCTAGAGCACACAGACTTCAGTAGTTGTGGCACATGGGCTCAACAGTTGCGGCTCTAGGCTCTAGAGCACAGGCTTATTAGTTATGACTCATGGGCTTAGTTGCTCCACAGCATGTGGGATCTTCCTGGATCTGGGATCGAACTCGTGTCTCCTGCATTGGCAGGTGAACTCTTTACCACTGAGCTACCAGGGAAGCCCCAGCTTGAGTTTTACATTGGCCTTTGAGGTTCAGCTGATCTTGTTTTGAGTTAAAGGTGACTTGTTTATTCATGGGCTTTTCTCATCTGAATGTCGCTGACTTGAGTGGCACTTCTCCTGGCCCCCTTCTCTTGGCTGTTGGCATTTTTGGGAAATGGCTGTTGTCAGGACCCCCGGGTGTGCACTGGGTGTAGTGGTCTTGCATGAATGAGCCCTTCCAGGGGTACTGGAATCTAAAAGGAGGTACTCGCCCTCCTGCCTGCCCAGTGAGGAGGACAGGTGTGCTTTTCTTCCTTTGCTGCAGTCCTCTGTGACCTGAAATTGTGAAACACAAAGCCATGGATGCTGCAGTTTGGGGTATTTGTCCTTAGATATCTGTAGATATTTTCTTATGTGCTCACAGTGTTTTATTAAGCAGGTTTCTCCATAGTCCATTGCTCAGTCCAAATAATGGCAAGGACTTTGGGGACCCTGTTTCCAGCAGCAAAGAGGAGACCCTTCGGGTGTCTGTAACTCACCCAAGTCAGCAGTACCAGGCAGGGCATGTGAAGGCGCCGCACAGATGAAGGCGCACTTTTGTCTTTGATACGTGGGAGCTGTGAACCTTCTGAGAATTCTGAGAGGATAGGGAACATGTCAAAATACAGTGGCTTGTTATTACTGGGGTACTCTGTGTGTGTGAAATGCAGAATCAGGCTTGGGTCAGCTGAGTTGTCATTCAGCTCACAACTGTGACATTTATTTAGAGACTCATTTTGTTGTTGTGTAGTCGCTAAGTCCTGTCTGATCCCATAGACTGTAGTCTGCCAGGCTCCTCTGTCCATGGGATTTCCCAGGAAAGAATACAGGAGTGGGGGAGCTTCCCTGGTGGCCCAGTGGGTAAAGACACCACCTTGCAGTGCAAGGGGCGCCAGTTCGATCCCTGGCCTGGGAAGATCCGTGGCTGGAACGATGTGTCCAGTTACCAAGCCAGGGCTCTGGAGTGCATGCGCCCCGAGCCAGTGCTCTGCGACAGCAGAGGCCACTGCGATGGGAGGCCCCCATGGGCCAAAGAACAAAGATGAATGAAAATAGATAATGAAAGACCCATAGAAGCGGCCTGCCCGGCCGCCTCCCTCCCCAATCTCCCCCCCCCCCCCCCAAAAAAAAAGAATACTGGTATGGGTTGCCAGTTACTTCTGCTGGAGATTTTCCTAACCCAGGGATTGAACCTGCATCTCTTGCATTGCAGGCAGATTCCTTACCACTGAGCTGCCAGGAAAGCCCATCATTATTGCCCGCAAAGTAACTGGTGTACCAGAAGGAACTGTATTCTTCTGGCTGTAAGAAGGTAAACCAAGGATTTGTTGTCATTGTATCCTGCCTGAGGGGTGGAGTCAGGGATGTCTTGCCTCTTAGACATGACTCTTTTCAGGAAAATAAATGCTTGTATGATAAATGAATGGGCTTCCCAGGTGGCACTAGTGGTAAAGAACCTGCCTGCCAGCACAGGAGACCTAAGGGACTCGGGTTCAATCCCTGGTCCAGGAATATCCTTGGAGAAGGGAATGGCAACCCACTCCAGTATTCATGCTGGAGAATCCCACAACAGGCTATAGTCCATAGGGTCACAAAGAGGTTGGACACAACTGAAGTGACTCAGCATACATGCATGCAGTAAATATGTAGGCAAAAAGTAAAATTGTGGTACAGAACTGGCTTAATGAGTTCTTCTGTCTTATATAAATTCTCAAAGGTAAATAAATTCTTTCCCTTTCCATTATCTTTAAAGGTAATTCTGTCACTGAATGGAAGCTGTGGTTTTAAATAAACCACAAGCCCCTGTGTTCAAAATAGATACATACCTTGGGGAACTGTCATTAGAGTAATTTACACATGAGTGAGATATTTCAGTGGAGAAAATTTGTCAGCTAGGCGGATTGTTACTCCTTTTAATGCATAATATGGATGGAATGAGAAGAAATTAGAAGCCACAGTCTTGCTTTTTTGTGAAAGTCCCAAGGAATAGTTACTTTTAGAAGCTCCAGTGCCACATACCCCCATCATGTCTTTTTTCTATAATATATCACGTAACTTTATTTCTTGGTTGTTTGTCCCTATTCCCTGTATCTCTGGGCCAGAATGTGAGCCTATGGGGGTAGGTGTCCTTGTGCTCATTCCCAGGAACCTATGGAATTAAGAGATGTATGGTGGGCTTCCCTTGGTGGTCCAGCGGGTAAGGACACCGCCTTGCAGTGCAAGGGGCGCCAGTTCCATCCCTGGCCTGGGAAGATCCCACGTGCCGTGGAGCAGCTGGACTGATGTGTCCAATTACCGAGCTGGCGCTCTGCGATGACAGAGGCCACCGCGATGGGAGGCCCATAGGAGCCGAAGAACAAAGACGGATGAAAATAGAGAAATGAAAGACCAATAGAAGTGGCCTGCCCATCCCCCTCCCTCCCCACCTCACCCCCAAGATAAATAAATAAATAAAATAAATGTTAAAAAAAAGAGAGAGAGAGATGTATAGTAAGGTGTTTGTTGAATAGCTGAATCAGAAACCCCAAGTTTTCACCGAAACCAAGAACACTTCAAATGAGAAGGTTATACTCAGTTGTCCCCAGGCCTCTAACACTTCGCCAGCCTGGACCAGTTGATTTCCAGCTTGTTCTTAATCTCAACATCATCTCCTTATAAGACGCATACAGTACAGATACATATCCATGAAGTGAAGGCAGCAAAAGTCTGAAGCAGGACAAGCTAATAGATACTGGTTAGTGAAAAGAGCAGTGGTTGGATCATAAGTTAACCAGAGGAGCAAGCGCAGCCCTTATCAGAACTCCTGGACTTAGGGTTCTGCAGGGTCTGAAGTGCCATTACGCCTGTCTGTTTCCATTTAGGTCTGCTGGGGACCATTACTTCTGTAATGGCAATAGGCTTTTTTCTTTTTAAAGAACACTTTTGATGATTAAAATTTTTTTTTTTTATTTTGCTTTTTACTTTTACAGTTTTGTTGTTTACAGCTGTGATCCCAGATTAGTCATATGTATATCCCACTCCTCCAGGCCGAAAGAACACGGTTGAAATCATTCCTTAGGTTGAAGTCAAATCTGTAATAGCTTATATCTCTATCCTTACTCGCTAGAGGTAGTGAGCCTAGCTCACTAGGGAACTTAAATCTACTGGGGATGAAAGCTTATGTTTTCATAATATGGGTCTGTATGAGAATGGAATAAATCAGAAATAAAACCAGGCTCATTATGAATTTTTCCCAATATACCAGGTGATCTAAAAAAAAAAGAAAAAAAACAGGCTTTTATTAAGTAGGAAGGTGTGTGTACGTGAACTCTGCTGCCTCTGGTGTGTGCCCAGACTGGGGGCGGAGTATGCGGGGTCCTCGTCAGAGGAGAATAGCCTGTCCAGGTTGGCTGTGTTTCCTTGGAGGGTCTTACACAGGGTTGGTGTTGTATGTCTGTGTTGAGTGAAATTTCCTTTTCTTCCTCAGGCCCGGAGCACATCTGTTTGTGTTCTCGGTATACTTGTACCCATTTATTCATAAAGGGATTTGAGTTTGAACTGGGTTTGATAAGGGCTTTTTGTCTTACGCGTCCGTGGTGCATTTCTGCACCTGAAAGTATAATGCATTTTGATGCCATTCCTATGGCAACCAGTGAACTCCAAGGGAACAGATTCTATTTTTGTGCTCCAACATGGTAACAGGATTAGTGAAGGCACATTGAAAATACCATTATAAGTTTGCTGCAGTTTGAAGAGAATTTTGGTCCAGTACCGAATTTCCACCATTGATTCCATTGGAGTCCACTTCCAATAATCCATTCTCACGGCACTCAACTTAGTCTGGTTTTAAATGTCACTTTGGGGGCAGAGCTGGGGTGGGGGAGCCTTGATGTGAGCTTGTTTTTAATCCACAGTGGGTCCTCAGTAAAATCTCCATTCTCTGGGTTTAAAGACCTTTTTTCAGGCCTCCCTGGTGGTCCAGTGGGTAAAGAATCCACCTTGCAGTGCAAGGGGCACTGGTTCGATCCTTGGTCCAGGAAGATCCCATGTGCCGCAGAGCAACTGGACCAGTGTGTCCAATTATGAGCCAGCGCTCTGGAGTGCATGCTTCCAGAGCCGGTCGAAGGAGGCCACTGTGGTGGGAGGCCCACACAGGCCAGAGAATAAGGGTAAATGAAAATAAATAGATAAAAACCAAATAAAAGAGGCCAAAACAATCTGTCTCATAGGCTCCTGTAGTTGGAGATTCTTGAGTTCAAGTGTGTGACACCCTATGCCAACCTGAGCCTAGAGGTCAGGTGATTTTAACTTATTTATCCTGCCTGTCTAATAGACAAAATAAAAATGTAAATTAAATTAATTCCTCAGGAAGCCTTCCTGGGCCTCTTGCTGAAGTGGTGGTGGCACCTGGGGAGACGGTGCCCTGTGCCTTCCTCTCTCCCTGGGCATGGTCTTGGCGGTGGGTGGTGCCCCATGGAGAGAGAGCAGTGCTCCATAGGCCACCAACTTTCCGATGACTTATCCTTTTTTTTAGTTTCCGTAGTCTTACACAGGGTTGGGTTGTATGTCTGTGTTGAGTGAAATTTCCTTTTCTTCCTCAGGCCCGGAGCACATCTGTTTGTGTTCTCGGTATACTTGTACCCATTTATTCATAAAGGATTTGAGTTTGAACTGGGTTTGATAAGGGCTTTTTGTCTTACGCGTCCGTGGTGCATTTCTGCACCTGAAAGTATAATGCATTTTGATGCCATTCCTATGGCAACCAGTGAACTCCAAGGGAACAGATTCTATTTTTGTGCTCCAACATGGTAACAGGATTAGTGAAGGCACATTGAAAATACCATTATAAGTTTGCTGCAGTTTGAAGAGAATTTTGGTCCAGTACCGAATTTCCACCATTGATTCCATTGGAGTCCACTTCCAATAATCCATTCTCACGGCACTCAACTTAGTCTGGTTTTAAATGTCACTTTGGGGGCAGAGCTGGGGTGGGGGAGCCTTGATGTGAGCTTGTTTTTAATCCACAGTGGGTCCTCAGTAAAATCTCCATTCTCTGGGTTTAAAGACCTTTTTTCAGGCCTCCCTGGTGGTCCAGTGGGTAAAGAATCCACCTTGCAGTGCAAGGGGCACTGGTTCGATCCTTGGTCCAGGAAGATCCCATGTGCCGCAGAGCAACTGGACCAGTGTGTCCAATTATGAGCCAGCGCTCTGGAGTGCATGCTTCCAGAGCCGGTCGAAGGAGGCCACTGTGGTGGGAGGCCCACACAGGCCAGAGAATAAGGGTAAATGAAAATAAATAGATAAAAACCAAATAAAAGAGGCCAAAACAATCTGTCTCATAGGCTCCTGTAGTTGGAGATTCTTGAGTTCAAGTGTGTGACACCCTATGCCAACCTGAGCCTAGAGGTCAGGTGATTTTAACTTATTTATCCTGCCTGTCTAATAGACAAAATAAAAATGTAAATTAAATTAATTCCTCAGGAAGCCTTCCTGGGCCTCTTGCTGAAGTGGTGGTGGCACCTGGGGAGACGGTGCCCTGTGCCTTCCTCTCTCCCTGGGCATGGTCTTGGCGGTGGGTGGTGCCCCATGGAGAGAGAGCAGTGCTCCATAGGCCACAACTTTCCGAGCTTCCATTCTCTTAATTTCATCAGAATGACTTATCCTGTTATCAATTTGGAGTTGGGTGAATGATGCCTACCTATTTTCTGATTTTAAGATGGTAAGAAGCCTAGTTTTCTTTTTTTTTTTTTTAACTTTTATTTTACTTTTAACTTTGCAGAGTTTTGTTGTTTACAGATATGTATGTTCTTGGATTAGTCACGTGTATATCCTCCCCCATCCCACCCCTCCAGGCCGTCATACAGCTCCCATGAAGGATCTGGTTTTCTCACAGAGCAATGACTATAGCTATTTTCTTCATGTGTGATAGTACAGGCCTTCATGCTACTTCCTTTACGCCTCTCACCCACTGTTCCTTCCCCACAATGCCCATATGTCCACTGTCCAATGTCTGTCTTTCTGTCGAGAAGCCTAGTTTTCTGCTGGAGTCATTTGGAGGCATCTTGGTGAAGCATCTCTACCCTCGCTGGCTCTGGGTGCTAATGTCTTAGCCTGGAAACATGAGGAGCTGAGCTGGAGACGTGGAGTTGAGCAGGCAGCCAGGAGGTGGAAGATATGAAGCTGTTCTGAGTGGTCCTGCAAATTGGTTTCCCCCACTTGTTACAGAGACTGTGGCTCATGTTGGTCTTCTCGTGTTCAGGCCTTGCCCGTTCCAGCTGCCTTAGCAGGGTGGGAACCCAGGTGGTGGTTTTCACCCAGCTGTGGAGAGCTGTGGACCAGTGCCTGTTCTCTGACCTTTCTCTCCCCGTAGCAGATGGTACTTCTGCACACTCCCCTTTGCCAGTGAAAGAGTTCATTCATGGCATTTGTTGAGGGTGGACTCAGAGCTCTATCTTGCTCCATCTGCCTGGGTCCGTGCCCTCCACCCTAATCTGAAGCCACCCGCATGTGCTGACTTCTTCATGTCAGCCTGGTGCAGCAGCACAATCCTGCATGGCACCAGCTGCTAGGGACAGAAAAAGGGAAATGCAGAATGGCCCCGCGCCCCATCCACTAGTGGGAGGAGCCACCCAGGTTTGTGGAGGCCCCGGGCAGGGTCAGTAGTCCTGGTTGCACTCTGCCTGTGTCTCACAGGACAGCCTCTGGGAAGGAGCTGAGTTACTGCTGGAACCTGTGTGTGTTCTAGTCCCCACCCTCCAGTCACGAGGAACCCGGGGCCCTGCATGATCACAGCCCAGGCTCTAAAACCTTCGTTGGAAGTTATTTTCTCATCTCAGTCTTTGGTGTGTTTGCCTTGATCTGAAACTCTGCTTTAACGTCTTGATGCTTTTAAAACCTGCGTGTATCTCAAGTTTAACATTTTCTGAAATGGTTTCCACTTCCTCCCCTTTCAGAAACATCAAACTATTCAACTCTTGGTGAACAAATTTCTATGGTGTGGGTCCGCCCACCTTTGGCCAAGTTGCCACCAGCCTCATTGAAAACCCCAGGAGCAGCTGTGGTGCCTTAGGCCATGTGCCCCACCTACTGCCTCTAGCCTGTTGCTATGGTGTCGCCATCCAGGAGGCTGCTGATTCTAGCGACTCTGGCTGCCTCCCTAGCAGGGATTTCAATTTGGGCACTCTCATCTCTAGGCACACAGTGTCGCGGGTGGCCTTGCTCAGCTCTAGTGGTGTGCCCTGCTCCTATATCCGTATACAGGTTTGTCTTGTGACGGCTCAGCAGTTAATCCTGGTCTCCCTTTAGGCCTGAACAACTGGGATTTTATCCCCTTAAGTTATCTTTGGGTCTGACCCCGTCCTCCACAGGCACCCTCTTCCCTTCCTTCGGTCTTGATTTCTTTCTGCAGTAGCCTCCATGATCAATTTGCTCTCCAACCCCTCAGTAGTGTTCCCAGATTGTGGAGCGCCTGACCCCTAAGTAGTGTGACTTCATCGAGTTTCAGGAGTGGCCATTCCAATGGGAGGAGGGCACAGTAGTTTTGTGTATTTTTTTTTTTTTTAAGAGGGTTACGCCTCACTTTTAACAGTATTTTGTTTGTTTGTTTTGGCCACTTCTCTTGGTCTTTCATTTATCATCCATCTTTGTTCTTTTGGCCCATGTGGGCCTCCCATCACAGTGGCCTCTCTTGCTGCAGAGCACCGGCTCTGGGCGCCTGCGCTCCAGAGCTCCAGCTCGGTAGTTGGACACATCGGTCCAGCCGCTCTGCGACTTGTGGGATCTTTCCAGGCCAAGGATCAAACTGGCGCCCCTTGCACTGCAAGGTGGTGTGTCCTTACCCACTGGACCACCAGGGAAGCCCGGGCACAGTAATCTTTTCAGTTTCCCACAGTCCTTCTGTTCACTTTGAGGAGAAAGTGTCAGAAACTGCTAATCTCCATTGGTGCACATGGAATCCCAGTCAGAATCTTAGGCCAGCAGTAATGCCAACCTTGTTTTCATTGTCCTTGTTTTTACACGGACTGTCTCTTCATAACAGCTGCTGCTAGTTTTTAAGTTAATAGCTTTATTTTTGAAAATTTTCATAACTTCAAAAAGTAAATTCACCAATGAACATTTTGCCGCATTTGTTTTATTTATCAGTACACAGGTTTGCCCCCATGCCAGTCCTTTGAAAGGAAGTTGGAGGTGTGCTGTTTTACCTCATGTACTTCAGCAAGCGTCTCTTTCAGAATCAGGGCATTTTTCTTGAAAGCAGGGACTCTGCAACAGTTACTTGTGTGCCCATGTTCATAGCAGTATTGGTCACAGTGGCCAAAAGGCAGAAGCAGTCCTCCTTCGTTCCATGGAGGGGTGAATGAACAAATACAGTGCGTCTGCATGATGGAATATTATTCAGCCATAAAAAGGAAGGAAATTCTGATACATGCTACACATGGATGAACCTTGAAAACATTACGTTAAGTAGAAGAAGCCAGTTACAAAAGGACAAATCCTTCATGATTCGTCTTACATTAGGTACTTGGAACCGTCAGTTTCATAGAGACAGAGGGTAGAATGGCGGTTACTGGGGGCTGGAGGGTGGAGGAGACAGGGAGTTAGAATTTAAATGGGTGTGGAGTTTCAGTTTTACAAGATGAAAAAAGTTCTGGAGCTCGACCAGTGGTGATAGTTTGCCAACTGTGTCGTTGTTCTTAAAATATTCTTTAAAATAAATATATTTAAGTTTATAAAAGCAATTTGGCCCATGTGGGCCTCCCATCACAGTGGCCTCTCTTGCTGCAGAGCACGGCTCTGGGCGCCTGCGCCCAGAGCTCCAGCTCGTAGTTGGACACATCGGTCCAGCCGCTCTGCGACTTGTGGGATCTTTCCAGGCCAAGGATCAAACTGGCGCCTTGCACTGCAAGGTGGTGTGTCCTTACCCACTGGACCACCAGGAAGCCCGGGCACAGTAATCTTTTCAGTTTCCCACAGTCCTTCTGTTCACTTTGAGGAGAAAGTGTCAGAAACTGCTAATCTCCATTGGTGCACATGGAATCCCAGTCAGAATCTTAGGCCAGCAGTAATGCCAACCTTGTTTTCATTGTCCTTGTTTTTACACGGACTGTCTCTTCATAACAGCTGCTGCTAGTTTTTAAGTTAATAGCTTTATTTTTGAAAATTTTCATAACTTCAAAAAGTAAATTCACCAATGAACATTTTGCCGCATTTGTTTTATTTATCAGTACACAGGTTTGCCCCCATGCCAGTCCTTTGAAAGGAAGTTGGAGGTGTGCTGTTTTACCTCATGTACTTCAGCAAGCGTCTCTTTCAGAATCAGGGCATTTTTCTTGAAAGCAGGGACTCTGCAACAGTTACTTGTGTGCCCATGTTCATAGCAGTATTGGTCACAGTGGCCAAAAGGCAGAAGCAGTCCTCCTTCGTTCCATGGAGGGGTGAATGAACAAATACAGTGCGTCTGCATGATGGAATATTATTCAGCCATAAAAAGGAAGGAAATTCTGATACATGCTACACATGGATGAACCTTGAAAACATTACGTTAAGTAGAAGAAGCCAGTTACAAAAGGACAAATCCTTCATGATTCGTCTTACATTAGGTACTTGGAACCGTCAGTTTCATAGAGACAGAGGGTAGAATGGCGGTTACTGGGGGCTGGAGGGTGGAGGAGACAGGGAGTTAGAATTTAAATGGGTGTGGAGTTTCAGTTTTACAAGATGAAAAAAGTTCTGGAGCTCGACCAGTGGTGATAGTTTGCCAACTGTGTCGTTGTTCTTAAAATATTCTTTTAAAATAAATATATTTAAGTTTATAAAAAGCAAGTTATCTGTGGGTGTGAACTGACTAGAGTCAGACCAACTCTTAATAAGTCTGGGTCTCTTTAGCCCTGGAGCTGAGTTATTAACACCAGTGCTCCAGCCCTCCTGGAACCTTCTACATCTTTACAGTAAGGTCAGCACTAACCTCATGGGACTATTCAGTTCCATTCTGTTCAGTTCAGGTCAGTCTCTCAGTCATGTCTGACTCTTTGCGACCCCATGGATTGCTGCCTGCCAGGCTTCCCTGTCCTCCAGCATCTCTCACAGCCTGCCCAGACTCATGTACATTGACTCAGTGATGCCATCCAACCATCTTGTCCTTTGTTGTCCCCTTCTCTTCCTGCCTT
The DNA here is from genome assembly GCA_022376925.1 of Tragulus kanchil. Lineage (NCBI taxonomy): Eukaryota > Metazoa > Chordata > Mammalia > Artiodactyla > Tragulidae > Tragulus > Tragulus kanchil. The sequence continues at coordinate 18,101,384 of JAIOJX010000029.1, read as the reverse complement.
ATTCTTCCCAACATCAGGGTCTTTTCCAGTGAGTCGTCTCTTTGCATTAGGTGGCCGTAGTATTGGAGCTTCAGCTTCAGCATCAGTCCTTCCAATGAGTATTCAGGGTTGATCTCCTGTAGGATGGACTGGTTTGATCTTGCTGTCCAAGGAACTCTCTAGCGTCTTCTTCAATACCACCGTTCAGGGGCATCAGTTCTTTGGCACTCAGCCTTCTTTATGGGCTTTTGGACATCATCAAAATGTGGGTACTATGAGGAGCTGAATTTTAAAATTTTACAGAATTCTAATTAAAAATTTTAAAACTGGTGCCACCATTTAGTTTGGGAGAACATGTAAGTATATTTGGAACATCTTGGGTATGAGCATCTGTTTCTTCTTTTCTTGGCTGGACAACATGTGTGGCATCTTGGTTCCCCCTCAGTGGAAGGCTGGAGCCCTAACCACTGGACCTCCAGGGAAGTTCGTGAATCTACTTTTTAAACATCAGACTTTAAAAAATGTACATGCAGGGTCAAATGCTTTGAATGAAAGTTTAGCTCCTGAATTGAGATACGCTGAAGGTGTAGAGCATGCATGAATTTCAGACATTTAGTATGACAGAAATGTAAAGTGTCAGTTTACATTTACACACTGAAACGAAATCCTGGGTATATAGGGTTGCGTGAAATACACTGTTAACGTCACCTTTTTACAGTAACGTGGCTACTGGAAGATGAAAGTGCTGGAGTGGTCACACTCATTTCTGTCAGACACATGTAGATGCGGCCTAAGTGTGAAGAACCTGCTCCTCTGTGCTGCAGCCTGCACTGCCGTCCTCTGCCAGGTCCTTCTTGGACTTGCGTTTCTGGGCTCCTGAAGACTTTGGGGCCCTGCTGTTTTTTGATGAATCCTCAGCTGGGTTCTCTTTCTCATTTCTGTTCTCTGTCCTAATGAGGCCCGAGAGCACCTGAGCCCTGGGCATACCTCTTGAGGCCTCTGCTTGTCCCCGAGTGTTAGTCTGGTGGAGGGCAGGGTACCAGCCACATCTCCTGCGGGGAGCTAAGGCTTGTGGGGGGTGGGAGTTACACAGTAACACCTCTGTGTTTGCTGGTTACGAGGGAGGGGTATGCTTCTGTGCTCCTCTTCTGTCTAGCTCTTTGCCCCAAGCTGCACAGAGCATGGGAATCATTGGCGGGAGGACACTGATACCCCAGAGAGGATAGTGAGGGCACCAGCCCAGTTCAGCTCTGTGCTCTCCTGGGTCAGACATACCCAGCATGTCTAGGGGAACGCGTGGAATTCCAGAGTTACATGAGAGCAAGGAAAGGCCAGGAGCCTCAAGCTGCCCAGCATGTGGGTCTCCAGCTTTCCTCATGCACACTGAAAACCAGTTACTAAAACAGCAAGCCCAGGGGGTGTTTGCACTCAGGCCTGTGTGTGCACACAGTTTTTATTCAGTCATCCTGTGCGCTGGACATCAGTTTGAAGTTCCATGTGGGTTGAATATCAGTTCCACATCCATAAATATTCTTGATTTTTAATACAGAAGTGGCAAAGACCCTAACCACTGGACCTCCAGGGAAGTTCGTGAATCTACTTTTTAAACATCAGACTTTAAAAAATGTACATGCAGGGTCAAATGCTTTGAATGAAAGTTTAGCTCCTGAATTGAGATACGCTGAAGGTGTAGAGCATGCATGAATTTCAGACATTTAGTATGACAGAAATGTAAAGTGTCAGTTTACATTTACACACTGAAACGAAATCCTGGGTATATAGGGTTGCGTGAAATACACTGTTAACGTCACCTTTTTACAGTAACGTGGCTACTGGAAGATGAAAGTGCTGGAGTGGTCACACTCATTTCTGTCAGACACATGTAGATGCGGCCTAAGTGTGAAGAACCTGCTCCTCTGTGCTGCAGCCTGCACTGCCGTCCTCTGCCAGGTCCTTCTTGGACTTGCGTTTCTGGGCTCCTGAAGACTTTGGGGCCCTGCTGTTTTTTGATGAATCCTCAGCTGGGTTCTCTTTCTCATTTCTGTTCTCTGTCCTAATGAGGCCCGAGAGCACCTGAGCCCTGGGCATACCTCTTGAGGCCTCTGCTTGTCCCCGAGTGTTAGTCTGGTGGAGGGCAGGGTACCAGCCACATCTCCTGCGGGGAGCTAAGGCTTGTGGGGGGTGGGAGTTACACAGTAACACCTCTGTGTTTGCTGGTTACGAGGGAGGGGTATGCTTCTGTGCTCCTCTTCTGTCTAGCTCTTTGCCCCAAGCTGCACAGAGCATGGGAATCATTGGCGGGAGGACACTGATACCCCAGAGAGGATAGTGAGGGCACCAGCCCAGTTCAGCTCTGTGCTCTCCTGGGTCAGACATACCCAGCATGTCTAGGGGAACGCGTGGAATTCCAGAGTTACATGAGAGCAAGGAAAGGCCAGGAGCCTCAAGCTGCCCAGCATGTGGGTCTCCAGCTTTCCTCATGCACACTGAAAACCAGTTACTAAAACAGCAAGCCCAGGGGGTGTTTGCACTCAGGCCTGTGTGTGCACACAGTTTTTATTCAGTCATCCTGTGCGCTGGACATCAGTTTGAAGTTCCATGTGGGTTGAATATCAGTTCCACATCCATAAATATTCTTGATTTTTAATACAGAAGTGGCAAAGAGTTCCAGGAAATAGTGCAGGTTCATTGGGAGTGTGGTAGTCTGTGCAGTGGGCAGGGGTTTTGGTCTCTGATGGCTGAGAGCTCCTCCCCACTGAGCGGATACTGAGGACAAGCTGACCTGACGGTGTCTGTCAGCGAGTAAACTAGGGCTGTGCAACAGGTTCGGGGTTTGTGAGATTTTGCTGCAGCTGAGGTCTCCAGGGGCAGAGCACTGTAGGCTGGCACCGCCAGTGGTCACTGCCCGTGGCAAGGCCCTGCTGCCCAGAGCAGAGTGGCTGGAGATAGCAAACATGCTTTGTGATGTTCATCCTTTTCTCTCCAGTACTCCTCTCCACTTCTCTGTCTCTGTCAGTTGGGGCACTAGACTTCTCTGGATCATTTACTTTGGTGGAAGTTAGGTGGGATTAACGGCAAACAGAAACATTAGTTTTTTACAAAGAAACTGATCCCTGTCATGTTTTTAACTTCCCTAGCTGATCTCGCCTAAAATAGTGTTGAGTTTCATCCCTGGTTGGCTTCTTTGCACTGTGAAAGTTAACTGAGATCTGGAGGAGGTTGGTTATTTAAATCCACATGTCCATCTCAAACTGACCTGGTTAGATTGTGGGAGCAGGGCTTCCCTGGTGGTCCACTGGGTAGAGAGTCTGCCTTGCAGTGGAAGGGGCACCGGTTCAGTCCCTGGCTCAAGAAGATCCCACATGCCGAGGAGCAGCTGGGCCTGTGTGTCCAGTTACGAGCCAGCGCTCTGGAGTGCATGCACCCACAGCCAGTGCTCCGCAACAACAGAGGCCACTGTGATGGGAGGTCCACACAGGCCAAAGAACAAAGATGGATGAAAAATAAAATCATGACTTAGAGGCAAAAAAAAAAAAAGATTGTGAGGGCAAAAGTCAATACCAAATGTTTGCTGAGGGCAGAGATCAGTGCATGGAAGTGGCTTGCCCTTGCCTGAGAGAAGCACCTGTCCGGAAGTCAGTGCTTTGTGGAATCCAGGTCCCCTTGTTTCCCCTTGACGGTCCGAGCACCAGCCTTCGCTGTACCCTGGCAGTGCGTGTCCGTTCAGACACTGTCAGCCCAGTGGGTTGCTATTTGGGTTCTGTACCTATGAAAGGTGAGGAGGAAAGTCATCTTAGCTGGATCCTCTTCTTGAGAGTGCCTGATAATGACAGATATGTCCTTTTTCTTAGATCTTTCTTTTGAAATTCAGCTTCACAGTGAACATCAGAGGGTAGTATCAAAGAAAAGGTCACCCATAAGCATCAGCTCTTCATCAGGGTAACTAAGCTCTCCTGCTCTTCAAACCCTGAGTCAGCTTGTGCCCATGGCTTTGAGAGATGCGTCTGTTCCTGGCTCCTAGGTGTGCTCCGTGTCTCCGCTTGGCCTTCCCTCTCAGTGATGACTCTTCTTCTTCTTTTTATTTTTTTTTTTTATAATTTTGGCCTCTTTTATTGGTTTTTATTTGTTTGTTTTCATCCATCTGTATTCTTTGGCCTGTGCGGCACTTTCATAGCAGCAGTATCTCTCGTTGCAGAGCTTTGCTCCTGGTGCATGCGTGCCAGAGCACTGGATCCTAATTGGATGCACCAGTCCAGCCATTCCACAGCACACAGGATCTTCCCGGGCCAGGGATCAAACCGGTGCCCGCTGCACTGCAAGGCTGATTCTTGGTGGTCATGGCTTAAGTGTCACTTGGATGTTAGGGTCATGGTATCCGTGGAAGCTCTGTTAGCCCTCTTCCTGAGCCCCTTTTGTCCCCAGTAAGTGTAGTTTTTAAAAATATTTATTTAGCAGTGCTAGAGATCTGTAGTTGCAGCATGTAGATTCTTAGTTGGGGCATATGGGATCTAGCTCCCTGACCAGGGTCAAACCCAGACCCTTTGCATTGGCATCACTGAGTCGTAACTGGACTATCAGGGAGCCCCAGTCACACGCAAGCTTCAGCCTCCCTCTCAGCTTCCATTTTGCTGCTTTGGAGAGAAACTTGGAGCTGTGATGTGCTCTTGGTGGGGGTATCTTCCACCTTGTTCGCTTTGTCTGCTCATGGAGGCTGTTCCCATTTCAGGGAGTGAAATTGTGGGAGAGTTGGTTGGAGTGTTGCTGTTTCCACTTAAAGCAGTAATGTGCGCCTGTGAGCTGGCACGTTCTGGGACATTTCAGCCACAGACCGTAGACTGCCTCTCCTCCGTGTGGTGCTTCCCATTACCTATTGCAGGTTGTTCATCATCTGCACTTCATTTACCTTCCTCTTGGCCTCCCAAATTCCCAAACAGCTTGACTTTGACTGCTAGCTTGGAGGTCAGCTCTAACATGTTTTCCTGGTATTTGGTGTGTTACAAACACCATAGTTGTCTTTTTTGTATTGGTTTTAGTTTTACATTTGTTCATGAGGATCACGAACTTGGTTTTTACCCTTTTGTTGAAAGTGGGAAGGTTACAGAGAACCAGTGTCACAGTCCCCGAGAACCAGTGTAACGTCACTGTCAGAGGCCTTCTGGTCTACACGCAGTCCACCCAAGACTAGTGTCAGCCTTGTTCAGCTAATCCTAGTTTCTTTATATGTATTCTTTATTTCAGTACTTTCTTTGTCTTTTGCAAAGTGAACACCATCTCCCTTTCTTGCTGCCTTGCAAATTCTTCAGTTTTCTGTTGTTCCCTATGCTTCCTTCCTATAGGAAACTCATCTAGCCAGAGGAGGTGCTGGCCTCACTGGCTGCCTTGGCTCTGCAGTCTGCATGTCTCCGGCCATATAAGAGCTCACCTGTCAAAGCAGGATTTTTCTATGTGAAATAAGTCTGCTCTGTTGGCCTTACATATTGTAGTGTGGGTAAATCTCAGTGTTGCATACATCAGAACAGCTCTTTTGGAAAACAAAATCACTAAAAACAAAAGGTTTAAAAGTAAAAGCAAAGGCAGATAGAGAAGTAGGAGTAATAACTTTAAAAGAGGCAACCAGGGCTTCCCTTGTAGCTGAGTGGTGAAGAGTTCACCTGCCAGTGCAGGAGACCCGGGTTCAATCCCTGATCCAGGAGGATCCCACATGCTGCGGAGCAACTAAGCCTGTGAGCCACAACTACAAGAGAAGTCACGGCAGCAAGAAGCCTGCTCACCTCCACTAGAGAGTAGCCCCTACTTCCTATGTCTAGAGAAGAGCCTGTGGCAGCAGTGAAAACCCAGAATAGCCAAATAAATAAATAAATAAAATAAAATACAATAAAAAGAGGCGACCAGACCTTACCTATGAAGGACACAACCCTAGACCTAGAGAATGCAGAGTTTGGATTAATGGCTCTGTAGCCATCAGTCTTCCAGCCTCTAATTTGGAGGCTTAGCCAGCTCAAGGCTCCTTTGAGAAGCAGTGCCTGGAGGCCAGATCACCAGGTAGAGGGGCACACAGATCAGAAGACCACCTCAGCAGAGGTCAGAGGGGGCTTGTGAAAGGGAGCATATTGTTAGTTGTTTTTTTTTATTATTTTTATTTATGTATTACCAATATTTGTCAGTAGTTGCAGCTCAAAGGCTCCATAGTTGTGGCTCGTGGGCTTAGTTGCTCTGCAGCCTGTGGGATCTTCCCAGGTCAGGGATCAGACTCATGTCTCCTGCACTGGCAGGCAGAGTCTTCACCACTGAGCTCCCAGGGAAGCCCATTTGGTTGGTTTTTAAATTTAAATATAAGTAGGTATAGTCATCCGCAGAGCCACCACCCCGTCCCACTTTGATTTTATGGTTTCAGGTACCTGCCAGTTGTCTGTCTTTAGTTTTCTGTTGTTCCCTATGCTTCCTTCCTATAGGAAACTCATCTAGCCAGAGGAGGTGCTGGCCTCACTGGCTGCCTTGGCTCTGCAGTCTGCATGTCTCCGGCCATATAAGAGCTCACCTGTCAAAGCAGGATTTTTCTATGTGAAATAAGTCTGCTCTGTTGGCCTTACATATTGTAGTGTGGGTAAATCTCAGTGTTGCATACATCAGAACAGCTCTTTTGGAAAACAAAATCACTAAAAACAAAAGGTTTAAAAGTAAAAGCAAAGGCAGATAGAGAAGTAGGAGTAATAACTTTAAAAGAGGCAACCAGGGCTTCCCTTGTAGCTGAGTGGTGAAGAGTTCACCTGCCAGTGCAGGAGACCCGGGTTCAATCCCTGATCCAGGAGGATCCCACATGCTGCGGAGCAACTAAGCCTGTGAGCCACAACTACAAGAGAAGTCACGGCAGCAAGAAGCCTGCTCACCTCCACTAGAGAGTAGCCCCTACTTCCTATGTCTAGAGAAGAGCCTGTGGCAGCAGTGAAAACCCAGAATAGCCAAATAAATAAATAAATAAAATAAAATACAATAAAAAGAGGCGACCAGACCTTACCTATGAAGGACACAACCCTAGACCTAGAGAATGCAGAGTTTGGATTAATGGCTCTGTAGCCATCAGTCTTCCAGCCTCTAATTTGGAGGCTTAGCCAGCTCAAGGCTCCTTTGAGAAGCAGTGCCTGGAGGCCAGATCACCAGGTAGAGGGGCACACAGATCAGAAGACCACCTCAGCAGAGGTCAGAGGGGGCTTGTGAAAGGGAGCATATTGTTAGTTGTTTTTTTTTATTATTATTTTTATTTATGTATTACCAATATTTGTCAGTAGTTGCAGCTCAAAGGCTCCATAGTTGTGGCTCGTGGGCTTAGTTGCTCTGCAGCCTGTGGGATCTTCCCAGGTCAGGGATCAGACTCATGTCTCCTGCACTGGCAGGCAGAGTCTTCACCACTGAGCTCCCAGGGAAGCCCATTTGGTTGGTTTTTAAATTTAAATATAAGTAGGTATAGTCATCCGCAGAGCCACCACCCCGTCCCACTTTGATTTTATGGTTTCAGGTACCTGCCAGTTGTCTGTCTTTAGCTCATTTCACCTGTAATTGTGCATTCCGCTTTTCTAACATAGCACGTTTGTTACCTGCCTTTCTTTCACTTTGACACAAAGTCTAGAAATCTATGGAACGGGTTGCAGAGTAAGACAGACCTGCCAACTAGTCTGAGTTTACTGACACTCGGCCACCGTCCCTCCTCTTGGGATTGTCAACAGGCTGCTTTCATGATACAGCAGCCGCAGAATGAAGTGTTGCAAGGACTGTGTGTCTTGCACAGCTGACTGTGTTTACTATATGGCGCTTCGTGGGAAAAATCAGCCTCCTCCTGCTGATACATGTTATAGTAGTTTTAGTGCTGTCCACATCAGAGTTTTATGTTTTTTTGTTTTTTTTTTTTAACTGCATGCCCATCTCAGGAACATTTTAAATTCACAGATCATCTGCCCAGATTTAACCATCAACACCATGATGTAAGCCGTATGTAACAATGGAACCTTTTATTGTACCTCCAGCTGCTGGCAGCTTTCATGGGGAAAAGATGGTGCACGTTTTTCACTGCCCCTAATTTAACATGCCTGCTGATTGGTTTCTAAAGCAAAGCGAGTGAAATTCCGATTGGTGGGGTTGTGGCCTGCCCAGACGTCTGGATAAAGGGTCCTTACGGGCCTGGCTCCCTCACAGTGAGGGACAGACGGCATGAGTGTGTCTACGCACCTTTAGCAGAAAGGCTGGCTCATTTCTAGCCTTGGGCTGCCTGGTTCAGGGCAGCTGCTGGCATTTCAGCAGAGGTCAGAGGGGCTTGTGAAAGGAGCATATTGTTAGTTGTTTTTATTATTATTTTATTTATGTATTACCAATATTTGTCAGTAGTTGCAGCTCAAAGGCTCCATAGTTGTGGCTCGTGGGCTTAGTTGCTCTGCAGCCTGTGGGATCTTCCCAGGTCAGGGATCAGACTCATGTCTCCTGCACTGGCAGGCAGAGTCTTCACCACTGAGCTCCCAGGGAAGCCCATTTGGTTGGTTTTTAAATTTAAATATAAGTAGGTATAGTCATCCGCAGAGCCACCACCCCGTCCCACTTTGATTTTATGGTTTCAGGTACCTGCCAGTTGTCTGTCTTTAGCTCATTTCACCTGTAATTGTGCATTCCGCTTTTCTAACATAGCACGTTTGTTACCTGCCTTTCTTTCACTTTGACACAAAGTCTAGAAATCTATGGAACGGGTTGCAGAGTAAGACAGACCTGCCAACTAGTCTGAGTTTACTGACACTCGGCCACCGTCCCTCCTCTTGGGATTGTCAACAGGCTGCTTTCATGATACAGCAGCCGCAGAATGAAGTGTTGCAAGGACTGTGTGTCTTGCACAGCTGACTGTGTTTACTATATGGCGCTTCGTGGGAAAAATCAGCCTCCTCCTGCTGATACATGTTATAGTAGTTTTAGTGCTGTCCACATCAGAGTTTTATGTTTTTTTGTTTTTTTTTTTTAACTGCATGCCCATCTCAGGAACATTTTAAATTCACAGATCATCTGCCCAGATTTAACCATCAACACCATGATGTAAGCCGTATGTAACAATGGAACCTTTTATTGTACCTCCAGCTGCTGGCAGCTTTCATGGGGAAAAGATGGTGCACGTTTTTCACTGCCCCTAATTTAACATGCCTGCTGATTGGTTTCTAAAGCAAAGCGAGTGAAATTCCGATTGGTGGGGTTGTGGCCTGCCCAGACGTCTGGATAAAGGGTCCTTACGGGCCTGGCTCCCTCACAGTGAGGGACAGACGGCATGAGTGTGTCTACGCACCTTTAGCAGAAAGGCTGGCTCATTTCTAGCCTTGGGCTGCCTGGTTCAGGGCAGCTGCTGGCTTGAGTCTGAGGTGATGGGGCCCAGCTTCGCAAGTCTGGGGTCAGGGGCAGGGCGTGTACAAGCTGTGTGGAGGAGGATTAAGGCTTCTAAAGCTGCCTCAGCGCCCAGCACTGGCCAGGCTCCAGACACCCCAGTCGGGCTGGTGACACGTGCACTGTTCTCACCAGCCGTCTCAGCCGGTCAGGTGGAAAAGTAGTCCAGGCTGTGCCTCCCCACTAACGTAGATCACACAGTGGAACAGGGGCCTTCACGGTGAATAGGAAATAGCTTCTGCTCTGGGACCAGGAGGAACATGCTTTCTGATGTCATTTTTCCATAACCGGTGTAACTTAACATTTCAAGAAAAATTTTCCTAGGACAAGGTAAGATTTGCTGCAAATTGACTCGATTGAGAAATTGCCAGTTTGTTTTTTTTTTCTCTTAACTAAAGTCAGGGTCCCCCATCCCTTTCTGTGTCCCTGGTTAGAATCTTGCTCTTAAGTGATTCTTTATAGGAGAACCTTGTAATGAGGAAGTGATGCTACTGTCAACATCAAGAGAGACTGGGGCCATCTGGCCTTGGCCAGCATTTTCTTTGGCATGAAACCAGTTAAAGCCACAGTCTCTCAGGCCTTTTACTGCCTGGGAAGCATAAATCATTTGCAGTCCGCTCCCCTTGACACCACTCACCATGGCGGCGGCACGGGAGTGCATTGCCGATCTCACCTGTGATGTGGGCTAGGTCACAGAGGAGCAGATGCTGCGAAAGTTATTTTGACTTTGATTTGTTTCCAGGGGTGAAATTCTTTGGAAGCTAACCTCCCTTAACTTGGGGGTCATGTGACATTCAGCTGCTTCTGCGGAGAGGGCGAGTCTGTTTACTGATAAACACCAGGGACTTCCCTGGTGGCCCAGTGGTAAAGAATCCTGCCAGTGCAGGAGACACAGGTTTGGTCCCTGATCTGGGAAGATGTCACATGCTGCTGAGCAGCTAAGCCCATGTGGCACAGCTATTGAGCTATGCTCTAGAGCCCAGGACTTGCAACAAGAGAAGCCTCCTCAATGAGAAGCCTGTGCACTGCAACTAGAGAGTAGCCCCTGCTTGCCACAACTAGAGAAAGCCCGTGCAGCAACAGAGACCCAGCACAGCCAAAATAATTTTTTAAAAAAAATCCATGCCAGGACATGGAAATGGGGCCCTCTCAGCCAAACCACAGGCTCTCTGGGCCTAGCAGTTGGCTTTATGAGCTAAAGCAGCTGTGGAACAGAGCTGCCAAAAGACACGCAGCCCTAGGTGACATCCTGCTGACCACCACCCACTCTGCTGCTTTGCTGCCCGGAGGATGGAGATGAAGGTGATAATGCCACCACCTCCCTCTTAGGAGACTTGCCATTAGGATTAAGTAAGTGTTTGTGACAGGATGCCAGCCCAGGAAGCAGCAGGCTTTTCTAGGTCCCAAACAGATGCCGGCTGTGGTTTGTGTATTTCACGGGAGAGTTCATGAAGCTTTCCAGTTAGCCTGCACTGCTCTTACCTTGTCTTGCATCTTGTGCCTGTGTGCTGCATCACTGTAGTACAGAGATGAGTGAATGGACAGGACGAAGTTAAGGTGGGGTCGCTGGGCTTTGTCGGGCCTCTGAGAGACCAAGAGGTCAGGTGGAACTATACGTACAAAACACAACTGTCAGCCTCCCTCCATGGACAGAATCTCCAGGAATCAGTCTTTCTCTTTTACTCTCTTACTTACCTTTAGAAGCCTACACTCAAGCCTGCGCCGTGTCTTTCTCACCTCCTAATCTTCAGGAAATAAAATATTTCTGTTGAAATTTGAAAAAGCATTACAGTTACATTGTCTGCTAAACACTGTCCTTAACTGAATTGGAATGATAGCAAACAGTATCCTTCACAGTAGGAGTGACTAATCAGGAGACTATAAACATAGGGAAAGAATTGACCTTTTCGACTTATCCAGTGGTCCACTGGTTAGGAATCCAGCTGCCAGTGTAAAGAACACGAGTTCAGTCCTTGCTCCAGGAAGATTACACATGCTGCCGGGCAGCTAAGCCTATGTGCCGCCGTTACTAAAGCCTGTGTTCCCTAGAGCCTGTGCTCCGCAACAAGAAGCCACTGCAATCACAAGTCTGCACATCCAACTAGAAAAAGCCTGTGCGCAGGAACGAAGACCCAGTGCAGCCGAAAATCAATAGAATTGACATTTTAATTTTCATTAACCAGCCTAGAGGTTCCCAAACTTTTAATTCACAGCATTAGTAGCGTATCATTTTTGTAATTATGGTATGAGGCCACAGGGAATACCTAACAAATTTGTTTATTAGATAGTTAGAGAAAAACAACAGAATAAGTACTAATGTCCTAACAACACTACAGCTGTTTGGAAAAAACACATAAATTGAAAGAAAGAATATTATATTCTTGCATTACAGCCTGTTCCTTATGAATTATGTGTGCCTTTTGGGTATGGCACAACTCCTCAAACCTTAGAACCAGAACATTAGGCACCTGCTGTCCGTATTTCCTATCCCATGTTGAGTTTCACGTGGTACAGTCATCCCTTGGTATCCATTGAGGATTCCATTCTAGGACACGTGGACATGCAAACACACCCGATGCCAGGCACCCAAATCCGCAGGTGCTTGAGTCCTTCCCTTATATTGCATCGATATGGATGGACCTAGAGATTATCATACTAAGTCAGGAAAAGACAAATACTACTGCATGTCTTCTTTTTAAATCATCTCTATGTCACTTACATCTGATGCAATGTGAATAATTGTAAACACAGTGTAAATTCTTTGCTGCCAGTGCACAACAATTCAAGGTTTGCTTTTTGAAAAGAACAATTTATTTTACTACCTTTTCATGTCTTTCTTTTAAATCACCTAACAGGTTAGGAATTCATTACAGTTACATTGTCTGCTAAACACTGTCCTTAACTGAATTGGAATGATAGCAAACAGTATCCTTCACAGTAGGAGTGACTAATCAGGAGACTATAAACATAGGGAAAGAATTGACCTTTTCGACTTATCCAGTGGTCCACTGGTTAGGAATCCAGCTGCCAGTGTAAAGAACACGAGTTCAGTCCTTGCTCCAGGAAGATTACACATGCTGCCGGGCAGCTAAGCCTATGTGCCGCCGTTACTAAAGCCTGTGTTCCCTAGAGCCTGTGCTCCGCAACAAGAAGCCACTGCAATCACAAGTCTGCACATCCAACTAGAAAAAGCCTGTGCGCAGGAACGAAGACCCAGTGCAGCCGAAAATCAATAGAATTGACATTTTAATTTTCATTAACCAGCCTAGAGGTTCCCAAACTTTTAATTCACAGCATTAGTAGCGTATCATTTTTGTAATTATGGTATGAGGCCACAGGGAATACCTAACAAATTTGTTTATTAGATAGTTAGAGAAAAACAACAGAATAAGTACTAATGTCCTAACAACACTACAGCTGTTTGGAAAAAACACATAAATTGAAAGAAAGAATATTATATTCTTGCATTACAGCCTGTTCCTTATGAATTATGTGTGCCTTTTGGGTATGGCACAACTCCTCAAACCTTAGAACCAGAACATTAGGCACCTGCTGTCCGTATTTCCTATCCCATGTTGAGTTTCACGTGGTACAGTCATCCCTTGGTATCCATTGAGGATTCCATTCTAGGACACGTGGACATGCAAACACACCCGATGCCAGGCACCCAAATCCGCAGGTGCTTGAGTCCTTCCCTTATATTGCATCGATATGGATGGACCTAGAGATTATCATACTAAGTCAGGAAAAGACAAATACTACTGCATGTCTTCTTTTTAAATCATCTCTATGTCACTTACATCTAATGCAATGTGAATAATTGTAAACACAGTGTAAATTCTATGCTGCCAGTGCACAACAATTCAAGGTTTGCTTTTTGAAACTTTCTAGAATATTTCTCCCCGAATATTTTTGATCTGCTGTTGCTTGAATTTGCAGGTACGAAAGACCGGCCATATTTGCTTTTTATCACAGTAACTGCTGAGTGCCAGGTTTGTAAGATAGGACCTTGTTGACAGGAGTAAAGTGGGGTACAGCATTGCCAGTTACCTTGTGCTGGTAGTTTCCACGAGGCCTGTCTGAGTGACTGTGACATCTGTGGTGCCTCAGCATTCAGTCTTGGAGCCAGGAAGGTCACTGATCATCCAGTTTTACTTCATCCTTTTCTTCTTCCGCTAAACTGGCAACATGTCATGAGATTCCTGTTGGGAATAGAGGCGAGGACACCCTGTTGGGTCTTGCAGCCACCTTTGGGCTGGAAACAATAGGTGAAATCCTTCTCTTGTCCCTTGGCCTTCCACTGACTCAACTCAGTACCCAGTGGCTCCCACCTCTTGGCCACAGGTCAGTGTGAAAACAGGGAGCAGCATTTTTCAATCTTTCAGGTGTAAAACCTTGGTTGAATTGGTTGAAGCCAGTGTATACTTGATCGTGAGAACTAATAAATTCCTCCATATCTGCAGTTAGATTTGTAAGTTTGCATTTTTAGCCTTGCCTCTGTCTCTCCTTCCCTCCTGCCCTCTCTCTTCATTGGACTTTGGTGCTGAAAGCCTTAGGCCTGGAGCGCACAGGGAGCAAGCCTGTGTGCGCACTGACTGACCCACCCTGTCCCCGTGCAGCCCATTTTCTGCATCTGTAAACAGCCTGCTTCCATGTGCAGGTGGACTTGAGGAGGAAACTGCATTCCAGGCAGGAGTGAGGTTCTTTCTTGTTCCAGTGGCCCTAGAATCCAGCCTCAGTACCACCTCCACCCAGCCCCACCTACTCACTCTCTCACTGTGTCCCCCACCCTGCCGTCAGGGCCCTGTGGAGAACTGGAGCCCAGCATGGTCACCCATTCTTGCCCTGGACCATCCCACCTGTCCCTTACTCAGCTCTTTGCGTCCATTGGTATCTCTCCTACCTCCAGACCTGTGCCTAGGTAGTTGCATTTGTTGTGCCTTCCCCTGTCCATCACAAACCTTGTCTTTCTCCACCTTACCCACCGCAGGAGTGCCCACCCTTTCTGTCAGTGGTCACAGAAATTCTGCCATTCTTATTCACAATACTCACTCCCAGGTATTGCTTAATCACTCACAGAACATCGTGTTGACTAGAGTCCCCAAACCTGGCTTGTCGCTCAGAGGGGATGCATTGGCTGAGCAAGTGAGAGTCTAGCAGTCACATTTTCCATGTGAGAATGCAAGCTGGTTTCCTTTTCCAGAGTTTTGAAAAAGAATTAGAAGCCCCAGGGTGACAGTTGTCTGTGGTCACTGTAGGGTGACTTGGGTACTTGAGTCATTCACTGGCGGGACAAGAGTAAAGTAAGGATGGCCCTTGGGCGCCCAGCTGTGTCTGTGGGGGAGGCTGACCCTTAAAGCCACAAGACAGGTGAGGGGAACGTCAAGACACAGCACATACGAGGCCTGAGGGTAACAGAGGAGAAGCCCGTGGTGGCCAACGTGTTGTTCGGAGTGGTGATGCTAGGGGCTCGACTAGTGCAGGGTAGGAGTGACCACCGTGGGGAGGATTGACCTAAGGTGGTAATCCCCTAGGACCCGTGCCCTAGAAGAGTTGTCCTGGCTCTCACCTAGTCCATATCTGCAGTTAGATTTGTAAGTTTGCATTTTTAGCCTTGCCTCTGTCTCTCCTTCCCTCCTGCCCTCTCTCTCATTGGACTTTGGTGCTGAAAGCCTTAGGCCTGGAGCGCACAGGGAGCAAGCCTGTGTGCGCACTGACTGACCCACCCTGTCCCCGTGCAGCCCATTTTCTGCATCTGTAAACAGCCTGCTTCCATGTGCAGGTGGACTTGAGGAGGAAACTGCATTCCAGGCAGGAGTGAGGTTCTTTCTTGTTCCAGTGGCCCTAGAATCCAGCCTCAGTACCACCTCCACCCAGCCCCACCTACTCACTCTCTCACTGTGTCCCCCACCCTGCCGTCAGGGCCCTGTGGAGAACTGGAGCCCAGCATGGTCACCCATTCTTGCCCTGGACCATCCCACCTGTCCCTTACTCAGCTCTTTGCGTCCATTGGTATCTCTCCTACCTCCAGACCTGTGCCTAGGTAGTTGCATTTGTTGTGCCTTCCCCTGTCCATCACAAACCTTGTCTTTCTCCACCTTACCCACCGCAGGAGTGCCCACCCTTTCTGTCAGTGGTCACAGAAATTCTGCCATTCTTATTCACAATACTCACTCCCAGGTATTGCTTAATCACTCACAGAACATCGTGTTGACTAGAGTCCCCAAACCTGGCTTGTCGCTCAGAGGGGATGCATTGGCTGAGCAAGTGAGAGTCTAGCAGTCACATTTTCCATGTGAGAATGCAAGCTGGTTTCCTTTTCCAGAGTTTTGAAAAAGAATTAGAAGCCCCAGGGTGACAGTTGTCTGTGGTCACTGTAGGGTGACTTGGGTACTTGAGTCATTCACTGGCGGGACAAGAGTAAAGTAAGGATGGCCCTTGGGCGCCCAGCTGTGTCTGTGGGGGAGGCTGACCCTTAAAGCCACAAGACAGGTGAGGGGAACGTCAAGACACAGCACATACGAGGCCTGAGGGTAACAGAGGAGAAGCCCGTGGTGGCCAACGTGTTGTTCGGAGTGGTGATGCTAGGGGCTCGACTAGTGCAGGGTAGGAGTGACCACCGTGGGGAGGATTGACCTAAGGTGGTAATCCCCTAGGACCCGTGCCCTAGAAGAGTTGTCCTGGCTCTCACCTAGCGGTGCTCACCAGCACCTCTCTCTCGGCCCATAACAGATGAGAGTTTCTTGTTGGTTTCCCTGGTGTTCTTGCTGTAATATGAATGAGTGGCTTGAAGTTTCCTAAGGAGTTTACCTGCCCTTAGTCTTGTTTGTTGGGGTATGGCCTCTTGAGGTGCCAGTCCTGCCCGGCCCCCAGGTGGGTACAGACCAGGAGCTCCGGGCGTCTCAGGACAACGCCTGTGGCTCAGTTGTTGATGATCCCTCGCTGTGGAGTCCTGGAGGTCACCTGTCATTGGTTGTCCTCAGAGCTTCACAAGACAGATTTTGACTTGGATCCATTTCATCATCAGACTCACAGCGAGCCTTTGCATTTGAGCTGGCAACCTTCAGCATTTTCTTTCTTTACAAATTATCTTGAGTGTTACGAGTATGTGAGTCTTATATTCAGTTTTTTGATGTTACTTACGGTAGGCTAGCCTGTTTCAGCTGTTTGCATCTGACCCTCTTTGGGGTGCGTAGCTCACAACTGAGGGCTTGTCTCAAAGGTCAACTGAAACTTCCCAGGAACCATGACAGATTATGAGCCACAGTAGCCCATAATAGAAGTGACTTGTCATTCCACTTCCTGGGTAAGTTAACTTTTCTGTGCCCTGATTTCCTTGTCTTTAAAATGAAGATGAGGCTAGAAACAGTCTCAGAGCAGTGAGGATTTAAATGTGATGTGAACTGGTGCTCTGGAAAGGGTGCTTTGGCTTCTGTGGTGGAGTTAGTGGAGATGAGACAAAATGTCAGATTTTCTGTAGAAGAAGCTTGTTAATTTTTTTTCAGCAGTTCAGCTTTCTTGGCTCAGGGTCCCATGTGGACCTGGCCTAAAAGTGAAGGAAAACGATTATGTCCAGAGCCCATCATCCTTTGACTTTGCTGAGAGTCCTCTTGGAGAAAGAAAAGGAACAGCCCAGCCCAGAAGCTTCTGAATTAACTCCCTCTTGCCTTGGGGACACTGCCTGAAGAATTCCAGAATGTCCTTACTCAATGGAAAATTTACGGGGCTGTTTCCTCCTGGTGGCATATCCTAGGCTCCACCCCACTGGCCATCTGCATCCTTGTGGCTGACAGAGCTCCACTGCCCTAGGGGCAGCCTGTCTCCTGCAGGGTGTCTCCTTGCCTGCTGTGGCTCACCTGGCATGTGCTTGGCTGTGCAATTACTGAGCTGCTTTTTGGGAAAGATCTAAGAGGAGAAACCAAACTACACATCATTCTTTATCCCCACCTAATACCTCTCTTCACGATAGGGCTGTAATTAACAGTCATCTGCTTGAGTGCCTTTGCACATGGTGATTCTGCTGCATAGAAACCCTTCCCCAGCCAACTCTAGGTCTTCTTAAACCCCCTGATGGGTTTCCTTCTCCTTGTGCTGCCCCTCTGTCATACTTGTGTCCGAGCACTCAGCCTATCCTGTATCTCTGTGTTTCTCCCTTGTGGCCACCACACTAAAGGCTCCTGGCCAGCTGGTGTGCTGCCTGTGTCATTTGTCCTTCCGTCTTCCCCTTATTGGCCCCAAACCTGTTTGATGACCTCTGTCCACTTCCCTGTGGAGGGCTTCGAGGGAACGCTCCGTCGTCTCCACCATCCTCCCTCCCTCTCTCCCTCTTGTAGCAGTTTCCTTCAAATTCTTTGAGCCCACTGGCTTCCCCACCTGGAACCTGCTCCCCTCTGAAAAGGGCCCCAGAGGAAGGCCAGATTGGCCTCACCACTCCTACTGAATTTTTGTTCTTACCCTGTCTTGATGCTTGTATCCTTAGCTGTGTTTTTTATTTTTTAATTAGTTTACTCTTTTGTTTATAGTGCCTTTATTTTGAAAGGAAACTAAATCAGAAGCCACACATGTATATGAGTAAAATTAAAAGCCATGAGAATATTTTTTAAAAAAAAAGACCTATATAATCAGGGGAAAAGAAAGAAAACTCTGCAAAAATGTATACAGTAACTTCGTTGTACACCTGAAGCTAATGCAGCATTGTAAAACAAATACACCCCAATTAAAAAAAAAATCATGGAAAAAAAAAAGCCATGAGAATAAAACACTGTTGTTAAATTATATCCAGAAAATAGTATTGTCTGCTGATCCCTCTAAATAAAACTTCAGCACTGGTACAAATGGGCTTTCCTTATCAGTGCTGGGATTAGACTAACAAAAAGTGAAGAGGATAATAAGTAATTAAATGCCACCCATCTGAAGCCAGTTGACGCTCCCCTGGTGCCTTCAGGGACACAGTTCTGTAAATCTTCCCGTGGCCCCACCTGAGCTCTCCCACGGCATGTTCCTCTGCGGGTGGCAGTAGACCCAGCCTCTCTAAACCTCAGAACTTGGGCAAATCTCTTCTCTCTTCCTTGCCACTCACTTCAGGAATGAAAGCATGCTCTTTGTCTGCAAGGCTTCATGGTGCTGCTTCCCTCTGCTTCTTTTGGAGGCTGCCCTCCACATTCTGCTTCACCTTAGCTCAGCCGTGACAAGCTCAACCAGATTCCTCCCTTGGCACATTCCGTGTTGAGCAGTTCAGTCTAGACCCTGTCCTCTCTAACCTCTATTCCTTGAGCACACTCTTTGTGCTGCCTCGCATTTTCCTGCCTGTTGGGAAAGGGCCTTCGGATTTGTCCTTCCGTCTTCCCCTTATTGGCCCCAAACCTGTTTGATGACCTCTGTCCACTTCCCTGTGGAGGGCTTCGAGGGAACGCTCCGTCGTCTCCACCATCCTCCCTCCCTCTCTCCCTCTTGTAGCAGTTTCCTTCAAATTCTTTGAGCCCACTGGCTTCCCCACCTGGAACCTGCTCCCCTCTGAAAAGGGCCCCAGAGGAAGGCCAGATTGGCCTCACCACTCCTACTGAATTTTTGTTCTTACCCTGTCTTGATGCTTGTATCCTTAGCTGTGTTTTTTATTTTTTAATTAGTTTACTCTTTTGTTTATAGTGCCTTTATTTTGAAAGGAAACTAAATCAGAAGCCACACATGTATATGAGTAAAATTAAAAGCCATGAGAATATTTTTTAAAAAAAAAGACCTATATAATCAGGGGAAAAGAAAGAAAACTCTGCAAAAATGTATACAGTAACTTCGTTGTACACCTGAAGCTAATGCAGCATTGTAAAACAAATACACCCCAATTAAAAAAAAAATCATGGAAAAAAAAAAGCCATGAGAATAAAACACTGTTGTTAAATTATATCCAGAAAATAGTATTGTCTGCTGATCCCTCTAAATAAAACTTCAGCACTGGTACAAATGGGCTTTCCTTATCAGTGCTGGGATTAGACTAACAAAAAGTGAAGAGGATAATAAGTAATTAAATGCCACCCATCTGAAGCCAGTTGACGCTCCCCTGGTGCCTTCAGGGACACAGTTCTGTAAATCTTCCCGTGGCCCCACCTGAGCTCTCCCACGGCATGTTCCTCTGCGGGTGGCAGTAGACCCAGCCTCTCTAAACCTCAGAACTTGGGCAAATCTCTTCTCTCTTCCTTGCCACTCACTTCAGGAATGAAAGCATGCTCTTTGTCTGCAAGGCTTCATGGTGCTGCTTCCCTCTGCTTCTTTTGGAGGCTGCCCTCCACATTCTGCTTCACCTTAGCTCAGCCGTGACAAGCTCAACCAGATTCCTCCCTTGGCACATTCCGTGTTGAGCAGTTCAGTCTAGACCCTGTCCTCTCTAACCTCTATTCCTTGAGCACACTCTTTCTGATGACTCCACACCTTATCCTAGCTTTTGGTTGCTTCCCCCCTCGTTCTGTATGTGACCTCCTTCCCCCTTTCACTGAGGTGTGTTTACTCAGTTATGGCTCCGGGGTCTACTTCATCCTTTCCAGGCTCCCAACCTGGAGGTACTTACTTCGTGTTCCTCCCCATCAATAGCATCTCCATGCCCGCTGTCCCACGATTAATGGCATGATACTTCTCTCCAGGACCACATAGCCCCTAGTTCTGGCCCTGCTTGTACCAAAAGTACCGCTGATAGAAGAGGAAAGTGCTTTGTATCCCCAGAGCCTGAAGGAGGCCTGTCCTGTTCTGTCTACCTTTGGAAACTGTAGTCCACAAGGCTCCTGCGGGCTTGTGTTGTTACTGCAGAATTTCACTGGCCCAGCATCAAATAAAATTGCTTCAGGAAATGCTCCTCTGTGGTCCTCAGCTTCTAGCACACTGCTCTCATGGCTTGGGGGCTACTCTTCACAGACTGCTGGCCTGCCCATCTCCACCTCCAGTCCCCGGCACGCTTTTAGGCTGACGCCTGCCTGGTCTTAACTCGGGGATGCCCTTCTCCATCTCCAGCACTCTGTGCCAGAGAGGTGCCAGGAATCACTTGCAGAACTCCCCTTCCTGAAAGTGTTGTTCATCCAGGGCTGATAGTCTCTGTGTAGAGAACTTAGAAGTTGCCACAGGAACTGTTCCTTCCCTCTTGGGTCTTGGGAGTTGCCTGCAAGGGCATAACTTCAAATTTTTGCTGGCGCCTTGGAAGCAGTTGAACATAGTGAAGTTTAGTATCAGATGCAAGACCACCTCTGGACACTGGACTCAGACTGCTGTCACCACCCTTCTTCCACCCCTGACTGTATTGACCCCTTCGGTGAGCTGAAGGATTCATGAATAATTAAGGGGAGAAGTGGGTTTTTTTTTCTTTTTTGAAGTGATGAGCATCTCATCTCTGAATAGGCTGAAGCATTCTTGCTTTTCTATCTATATGGTGAGTGAGGGTAGAAAACAAGAATTTCAGAACTCGGATCCTTACGATCCAGGGTCTGGCATACGATGGCCTTGGGTACTCCCACGTGGCTTCCTGTCCCTGTGGCGGCCTTTTCCTCGGAGCAGCGTTCTCTTCGTGTGTGCTCAAGTCAGTTAATAGCTAATCACCCAGAGCACCCTGAAGAAAAAAGAGCACCGTGAAGAAAAGCGGTCTCCCAGGCCAAGTCTGTTTTGTCAGGCCTCAGACCAAGAGGCTCAGCTGTCCACCTCCCCCATGTCTGACTTCACTGCTGAGTTGCTTTTCCACAGTGAGTTCTCCCCTGGTGCTTTTAAACTTTGATAGAATTTGCCAGTCCTTCATTGGAATGACTGAGGCCGGACCTGATGGAAAGAGCCGACTCATTGGTAAAGACCCTGATGCTGGGAACGACTGAGGGCAGGAGGAGAAGGGGGCAACAGAGGATGAGATGGTTAGATAGCATCACCAACTCAATGGACGTGGATTTGAGCAAATTCTGGGAGATAGTGACAGGCAAAGGAACCGGTGTTCTAGCACACTGCTCTCATGGCTTGGGGGCTACTCTTCACAGACTGCTGGCCTGCCCATCTCCACCTCCAGTCCCCGGCACGCTTTTAGGCTGACGCCTGCCTGGTCTTAACTCGGGGATGCCCTTCTCCATCTCCAGCACTCTGTGCCAGAGAGGTGCCAGGAATCACTTGCAGAACTCCCCTTCCTGAAAGTGTTGTTCATCCAGGGCTGATAGTCTCTGTGTAGAGAACTTAGAAGTTGCCACAGGAACTGTTCCTTCCCTCTTGGGTCTTGGGAGTTGCCTGCAAGGGCATAACTTAAAATTTTTTGCTGGCGCCTTGGAAGCAGTTGAACATAGTGAAGTTTAGTATCAGATGCAAGACCACCTCTGGACACTGGACTCAGACTGCTGTCACCACCCTTCTTCCACCCCTGACTGTATTGACCCCTTCGGTGAGCTGAAGGATTCATGAATAATTAAGGGGAGAAGTGGGTTTTTTTTTCTTTTTTGAAGTGATGAGCATCTCATCTCTGAATAGGCTGAAGCATTCTTGCTTTTCTATCTATATGGTGAGTGAGGGTAGAAAACAAGAATTTCAGAACTCGGATCCTTACGATCCAGGGTCTGGCATACGATGGCCTTGGGTACTCCCACGTGGCTTCCTGTCCCTGTGGCGGCCTTTTCCTCGGAGCAGCGTTCTCTTCGTGTGTGCTCAAGTCAGTTAATAGCTAATCACCCAGAGCACCCTGAAGAAAAAAGAGCACCGTGAAGAAAAGCGGTCTCCCAGGCCAAGTCTGTTTTGTCAGGCCTCAGACCAAGAGGCTCAGCTGTCCACCTCCCCCATGTCTGACTTCACTGCTGAGTTGCTTTTCCACAGTGAGTTCTCCCCTGGTGCTTTTAAACTTTGATAGAATTTGCCAGTCCTTCATTGGAATGACTGAGGCCGGACCTGATGGAAAGAGCCGACTCATTGGTAAAGACCCTGATGCTGGGAACGACTGAGGGCAGGAGGAGAAGGGGGCAACAGAGGATGAGATGGTTAGATAGCATCACCAACTCAATGGACGTGGATTTGAGCAAATTCTGGGAGATAGTGACAGGCAAAGGAACCTGGTGTGCTATAGTTCATGGGATCAAAAAAAGTCGGACCCAACTTAGTGACAGAACAGCAGAAACATTTGGCCAGAACTGCGTTCATGGAGCTGTGCACTGTGAGAACCTTGTTTGAAATTGCGCTGGACTGAACCAGAGCGTCTAGTGTGTGCTGAGCATCTTCCAGAATGAAAGCTATGACAGAGCCAACTTGCTGTTTCTCTCTTGTCACCTTTGCACAGGACGTTTTCCGAGTCCTGAGGTCCGGAAAACATGCCCTCTTTTCCTAAGTCCTTGCTTGACCTCTGCAGCCACAGAGGTTTTCTGACTCTCGCTGAACTCCTGGGTATGTTACTGGAGTTGCTCATTAAAGAGTGAAGAGTAAGGATTGGGTTAGTGTGCTTTCTGGGGGTCAGTTTGACATTAAAAACACGAACCCCCTGCCCTGTGGTTGTGCTGTTTGAGTACCTAGACAGGTGCACAAAGCCACCCTTGGAAGGATGCCCACGGGGTGGTTGAACCAGAGATGGTTGAGGGCAGTGCACAGGGCAGCATGATAATAAGACACTCATGGAGGGGCACATGTGCTGTCCCTTTCCCCAGCCCCCAGCACATCACAGGAGGAGCCATTTACACCTTTATAAACTTCAAAGAGCTGGTTAATAGAACAGCAGATCAAGTATGGATTCATTTTTATGTTGCCAGCTGTTACCTTGTGGTATTTCTTTAATAAGCAAATATGCATTATTTAAGTTACCAAGAAAATGTTTTCCGTCAGTGTGAGCCTCAACAGTAAGCTGCCTGGGCTGATCAGGAGCAGGCAGCCTAGCTTTCCTGCTTCATCCTGCACCTGGCTCCCGGCTGACCAAGTGGAAGTACTGACTTGGCTAGATGTTTCATGAGCCACAAATACAAACAAGAATTTTAATGAAGACGACATAATTTGAGGCTTGCATATCACCCTCTCTCACATAACATGTCCACTGAAAACTCTCAGATGTGAAAACTTGGTTTGTTGTTCGTTGTACCCACCTCCCCACTGAACTCTGTGACTCCCACAGCCCCTTCCGGTTTCTGATTGACTCTAGACTCCATACCTTGGCCCTCAAAGTTGATTCCTGATCTGTCTTCCCTACTGGTTGCTGCATTTTTGCTGGGAGCAGACACTGGAGCCTTCTTAGTCAGGGGCTAAAGTGTCTCTCCAGGTGACCCAGTGGGTCTTCATAAGAGTGGCTCCTCTGCTGCTTGGTCTCTGACGATGGGTTTTCTCTTCCCTTGCAGAGTGCCCGGTGAAGAATGTGATGGGCTCAGTAGCATGTCTGCGGAGAGCGGCCCTGGGACGAGATTGAGAAATCTGCCAGTAATGGGGGATGGACTAGAAACTACCCAGATGTCTACAACGCAGGCCCAGGCCCAGCCCCAGCAAGCCAACACAGCCAGCACCAACCCCTCCCCGGAGACTTCCAACCCAACAAGCCCAAAGACCAACCAATTGCAATATCTGCTCTTGGTAGTGTGCTTTCTGGGGGTCAGTTTGACATTAAAACACGAACCCCCTGCCCTGTGGTTGTGCTGTTTGAGTACCTAGACAGGTGCACAAAGCCACCCTTGGAAGGATGCCCACGGGGTGGTTGAACCAGAGATGGTTGAGGGCAGTGCACAGGGCAGCATGATAATAAGACACTCATGGAGGGGCACATGTGCTGTCCCTTTCCCCAGCCCCCAGCACATCACAGGAGGAGCCATTTACACCTTTATAAACTTCAAAGAGCTGGTTAATAGAACAGCAGATCAAGTATGGATTCATTTTTATGTTGCCAGCTGTTACCTTGTGGTATTTCTTTAATAAGCAAATATGCATTATTTAAGTTACCAAGAAAATGTTTTCCGTCAGTGTGAGCCTCAACAGTAAGCTGCCTGGGCTGATCAGGAGCAGGCAGCCTAGCTTTCCTGCTTCATCCTGCACCTGGCTCCCGGCTGACCAAGTGGAAGTACTGACTTGGCTAGATGTTTCATGAGCCACAAATACAAACAAGAATTTTAATGAAGACGACATAATTTGAGGCTTGCATATCACCCTCTCTCACATAACATGTCCACTGAAAACTCTCAGATGTGAAAACTTGGTTTGTTGTTCGTTGTACCCACCTCCCCACTGAACTCTGTGACTCCCACAGCCCCTTCCGGTTTCTGATTGACTCTAGACTCCATACCTTGGCCCTCAAAGTTGATTCCTGATCTGTCTTCCCTACTGGTTGCTGCATTTTTGCTGGGAGCAGACACTGGAGCCTTCTTAGTCAGGGGCTAAAGTGTCTCTCCAGGTGACCCAGTGGGTCTTCATAAGAGTGGCTCCCTCTGCTGCTTGGTCTCTGACGATGGGTTTTCTCTTCCCTTGCAGAGTGCCCGGTGAAGAATGTGATGGGCTCAGTAGCATGTCTGCGGAGAGCGGCCCTGGGACGAGATTGAGAAATCTGCCAGTAATGGGGGATGGACTAGAAACTACCCAGATGTCTACAACGCAGGCCCAGGCCCAGCCCCAGCAAGCCAACACAGCCAGCACCAACCCCCCTCCCCCGGAGACTTCCAACCCCAACAAGCCCAAGAGGCAGACCAACCAATTGCAATATCTGCTCAAAGTGGTGCTCAAGACACTATGGAAACACCAGTTTGCGTGGCCTTTCCAGCAGCCTGTGGATGCCGTCAAACTAAACCTCCCTGTGAGTACCTTGCGCAGGGTCCGGGGCTGCCATTCTCCATGTCTCTTCCTGTGCTTCTAGTGAGGGTGGACTGATGGGAGGGTGGCGATGCCTTTGGAGTCACTGTGAAATCATGGAGCCCAGCTCGGGACTCTAGCAGCCTTGAGTGAGTCATTTCAGTAGTCCTGATGAACAGAAGTGGACAAGGAGAGTGAATGTGCTGGCTGGCTTAAATAGTTACGGGTTTCCTTGATACTGGTTTCCTGTGTACTGTGCAGAGGTTGAAACGGGTGTGAGCAGCTTGCCCTTGCTCCAGGGGGAGCTAAAGTGGGCTCATTCAGTGGTCCAGGCCCTCCCTCCTCGGACGTGATTGTCTGGAGTGCCGCAGTAGGTTCAGCAGATGCGGTTGATGAGATTTTGAGTGGAACTGGCTTTCTGGCATCACCCGCAGCACAGGGCGGGGCAAGGTAGTGAAATGACTCCTGGGGAGCCAGGCACGTGGAAGTGGCCTGGATGGTGGGGGAGGGTTGCCTCTGACTGCCTCTATATGCCCTCACCCCCGCCCACCTTGTGGTGCCCTTGCTTTTTCTCTGTGCCCCTGTTCCTCTCCTGTCTCCTTTGAGCACTTTCTCTGAAAACTCAGCTACTACCTTTAGCTGAATCTCAAGGAGCAAGCAGGATAAATATATTAACTTTTTCTTTCTTTAAAGCATCAAGGACTAGTTGTCTTTAAATTGCCTTCTGCTGTTTGCCAAATCCTACACACAGCTCACAGCCTTGCACCCCTGGGGCAGTTTTTCAGTACTGTCCACTCCTGTTCCTGGGCAGGACCTCGATGCTTGCTGAAGCACGGGCTTGCCCCTCTGCTGGCAGGCTCCCCCTGGACATGGTTCTTGTACTTCAGTTGAGACTAATGATGGCACCCCCTGAGTGTGTGGTTCACAGGCTTGCCGGCTGTGTGCAGGTCCCCCTTCGTCCCTGGCCCTCTGTGGTCCTTTCATGGAGACCCAGGCACTGCCTTGTCTGTCCCCAGATTCCTCCTGTGGTTGGTTTTAAAATAAGTGTTTGGTTTTAGGATGGGCATAGATTTAGAAAAGAGTGTGATGATGTAGAAAGATGTGGAAGAGAGATTTGAAGGGCTTTCACATCTCTACATCAGCTGTCTTCTGTGTGGCACTTGGAGAATAAGATCCGAGGTTTGAAGAGCAGGTCTGCTGGGAGTTTGTTCTTGTCTTTAACTAAGGATTGTGAAGAGCTGTCCATTGGCTTACCCATCTGGCACGTAGCCTGGCTAGTTAGAACTGTACTCAGGCGCTAGTGGGTCCTTAGTGCAGACTGTGCAAGTAAAAGAGATGGAGGCACGACGAAACTGAACTGAAGACATAGGCTTTTGCTCCTTCAGTGTGACAGAATGCCAGGGATCCAGTTGTTTTAGGTAGGCTCGAATGTGTTTTATGAATGTGGAAACTTCACATAGTGGGGAAAAAGTAGAAACTACTGTGGGCTGTTTTACCAGATAATAACCACTTTCTTAAAGGTTGAGCAGCTTCCACATTACTTACTAAAAATGAAAAGATATTTAATCCCACCCCTACCTCCCCCTAAAATAGAGGAAAGCCTAGATCTTAGTAAAGACAACCTGTTCCCAGACAGAACAATTGGCAGGCTTGCACGTTTTTCCTCTAAATTGCCACCCAGCTTCTAGTAACCCTTCCCTAATGCACTATATTGTGAGAGTCCCCTTTGAGATGGATTACTGGTGTGGCAGAAGTGCGTAGGTCTGCGAGTCTGTGACATGACCTGGAGTGGGATCCACGGGCCCATCCATGCGTGCTGGTGGACTGTGGAGACACTGGCCTTTTGCTCTCTCTGCTCTACAGGATTACTATAAGATCATTAAAACACCTATGGATATGGGAACAATAAAGAAGCGCTTGGAAAACAACTATTACTGGAATGCTCAGGAATGTATCCAGGACTTCAACACTATGTTTACAAATTGTTACATCTACAACAAGGTGAGATGTGGGGGCTGGTGGAGAAGCAGAGGGAGAGGAGATGGTGGGCATGTCCGGGTCCCATAGGCAGGGGTGCTGGGTGCAGGTAGGGGTGGAGTTGGACAAGAGGAGACCATTGGCAGCAGAGGTGAATGGGACCTCTCTCTGGTTTTATGTGTGACGGGGTGTGCGTCTTATTGAGACCTAAAACCTTTTGGTTACATTTCCAAGTCATTCACCTTAGCTGGAAGCATGTGCTTCTGATGCCCTTGGGACTTTGGTTCTTGAGCATGTCTAGTAGAAAAGATGTGGAAAGGACAGTGGTGACTCACTGAAACATCTGTTGGATGACTCAAGTGGTTAGGAAGAAGCCTACTAAAATGTAGTTGTAAAGGTGTGATCAGACCAGGAACCTCAACGTGAAAGGGCACATGTGGGGCCTGCCACATCCAAAACTGTGGATGTGACCATTGACAGCTTGTGGCCATAGAGTCGGGTCCCCTTTGTGGATCTTAAATGGTGACCTAAAGATTGCTTCTTAACCCAGAAGCCAAACCATTCAGCTTGGCTGTGACATGAAGCCAGATCATTTGTTTAAAGCCCCAGCTCTCACTGCTGGGTTTAAGGGAAGCATGTACAGCTGAGTGGAATGTGGCCTGTTACAAGGGAGGTGGCCAATGGGGACCCAAAAGGCAGTGAGGAATGGGCATCTCCCCAAGCCCCGGTGAACTGCTTTGGGGTCCCCTAGGGAACATGACTGGAGCCCTGCTCACATATCCTGTGTAATCCAAGTAACTCTAGTGAGGTTACATCGTGTCCAGGAAGGGCCCCTATCCGTGATTGGCAGTGCTTGATAGACCCTGAAGGTGTCAGGGTGGTGTTGGAGGTTAAAAAACTGGAGCGACAGCAGACCTGCAGGCATGTGAAGCCTCCGCCGTGCCAGCTAGTACAGCTGTGCTGTTTCCCTTTGGGGTTCAGACTGGGGAAGGACCCTGAATACGATGCCTCGCACTTTGGGGCATAAGATGGGGAGCTCTTGCTCTGTCTAGAAAGGTGGGGAGGGCTTTCCAACCGTCACTCCTTGTGTCTCCTCTTTTAGCCTGGAGATGACATAGTCTTAATGGCGGAAGCTCTGGAGAAGCTCTTCTTGCAAAAAATCAACGAACTGCCCACTGAAGAAACTGAGATCGTGATAGTCCAGGCAAAAGGAAGAGGACGTGGGAGGAAAGAAGCAGGTAGGGTACCCTCAGTGTCCCCAGCACTCTTAGCTTTACATTGAAACAGCAGGGAAGTGCGCTTTCTTGCTAGTCTGCCAGCCTTCACCAAATTCTTGGGGAGACTCGAGTCGTAGAAGACGGCTGTGTTGTACGGTGCCCGCCTTCTTGCTGTTTGAGTATGATCAGGCCAGGTTCATCAGGGAACCTGCTCAGAGACGCATACAACCCTCCAACAGAGTAGACAACATTGGCCTTGCCTTTTTAAAGTATTTTGAAATTATTTGAATTCTTCATTCCACCTGTGCCATAGATAGTCTTTTTTTTTTTCATTTTAGATAAAATTAATCTGATCAAAGGCATTGTTAACTAATACCCTAATCCTAGAGCCTCAGGGTTTGTCACTTGAGTTATCTTACTTGATGTATTTGAGTCTAAGAGTCATACCTGCTCTTCAGTAGTCTTCTGAGGTCAAGCTCTCTGTCTTAGCTCCCACCCCTGCCGCCAGCTGGTAGGGAGTAGCCTATTTGTCCTTCTGCATCTTGCCGTTAGCAGCTCCGTGCTGCAGAATGGTGATGCTTGCAAGGTGGCTTGTGTCACTTGTGAGTTGTTTGCTTTTCTAAGGAGCAGGGTTTCATCTGACTTCCTGTCCCATGTGGAAGGGGTATTTTCCTGAGAGTGAAGGGGGTTGCTCGCTCCTCTGCAGTGCTCAGGGGTAGCCAAGGAGAGCTGGTCTTGAGGGTTACCCTCTAGCTACGGAACCTGCCCTCAGGCGTCCAGTATCCTCACAACCACGGAGCCTCAGCCTTTCTGCCTGGGACGGGTCTGGGCTTCACTTGAGGCAGATGTGGGGCCTTGTGTGTTTCGGCTCACCCACACTGCTGCAGGGAGGCTGTCTGGGCCAGTCAGTCTGCAGCCCTCCAATCTGCCCCTGTGGCTCAGAAAGGAGGGGGTTGCCAGTTTCAGAAATGTTGGCTCAGGCTGCCGATTCCAGCCCCCTGCCAGAAATGCTTACACAGAAGGCAGCGTTTCTGGGAATGAACACAGCTCTGCCTGACAGTGCCAAGAACATTTTTGCTATCACTGTCCTGGTGCTGAGTCTCTGCAAGAGGACGTGGGAGGAAAGAAGCAGGTAGGGTACCCTCAGTGTCCCCAGCACTCTTAGCTTTACATTGAAACAGCAGGGAAGTGCGCTTTCTTGCTAGTCTGCCAGCCTTCACCAAATTCTTGGGAGACTCGAGTCGAGAAGACGGCTGTGTTGTACGGTGCCCGCCTTCTTGCTGTTTGAGTATGATCAGGCCAGGTTCATCAGGGAACCTGCTCAGAGACGCATACAACCCTCCAACAGAGTAGACAACATTGGCCTTGCCTTTTTAAAGTATTTTGAAATTATTTGAATTCTTCATTCCACCTGTGCCATAGATAGTCTTTTTTTTCATTTTAGATAAAATTAATCTGATCAAAGGCATTGTTAACTAATACCCTAATCCTAGAGCCTCAGGGTTTGTCACTTGAGTTATCTTACTTGATGTATTTGAGTCTAAGAGTCATACCTGCTCTTCAGTAGTCTTCTGAGGTCAAGCTCTCTGTCTTAGCTCCCACCCCTGCCGCCAGCTGGTAGGGAGTAGCCTATTTGTCCTTCTGCATCTTGCCGTTAGCAGCTCCGTGCTGCAGAATGGTGATGCTTGCAAGGTGGCTTGTGTCACTTGTGAGTTGTTTGCTTTTCTAAGGAGCAGGGTTTCATCTGACTTCCTGTCCCATGTGGAAGGGGTATTTTCCTGAGAGTGAAGGGGGTTGCTCGCTCCTCTGCAGTGCTCAGGGGTAGCCAAGGAGAGCTGGTCTTGAGGGTTACCCTCTAGCTACGGAACCTGCCCTCAGGCGTCCAGTATCCTCACAACCACGGAGCCTCAGCCTTTCTGCCTGGGACGGGTCTGGGCTTCACTTGAGGCAGATGTGGGGCCTTGTGTGTTTCGGCTCACCCACACTGCTGCAGGGAGGCTGTCTGGGCCAGTCAGTCTGCAGCCCTCCAATCTGCCCCTGTGGCTCAGAAAGGAGGGGGTTGCCAGTTTCAGAAATGTTGGCTCAGGCTGCCGATTCCAGCCCCCTGCCAGAAATGCTTACACAGAAGGCAGCGTTTCTGGGAATGAACACAGCTCTGCCTGACAGTGCCAAGAACATTTTTTTGCTATCACTGTCCTGGTGCTGAGTCTCTGCATCAGTTTCCTGTCCTTTGGCTCGAGCCTTCGTGCTCATAAAGGGGTCTTTGTGCCTGAGTCAGAACTTGGAGCCAGGACACCCCAGGAAGTGTGGGATTCGGTGTGCCACTGCTCTTGGAGCCCCAGGACAGGTGGGCGGATTTGGCTGAGGTCCAGGGTGTTCGGGCTGTTCTGTCTCCTAGACAGATAGTTGCAGTGACTCTGTGTGCCATGCCCATGCCGGTGTGTGCCGGCCACATGTGGCAGTGTCCCCACAAGGTCAGCCAGTGTGCAGGCGTGGCGTCTAACCACCTGTCCTTTTGTTATTGGTAGGGACAGCAAAACCTGGCGTCTCTACGGTACCAAACACAACGCAAGGATCGACTCCTCCGCAGACCCAGACCCCTCAGCAGAATCCTCCACCTGTGCAGGCCACACCTCACCCCTTCCCCGCTGTCACCCCAGACCTCATCGTCCAGACCCCTGTCATGACAGTGGTGCCTCCCCAGCCACTGCAGACGCCCCCGCCGGTGCCCCCCCAGCCACTGCCCCCGCCCGCACCAGCCCCCCAGCCCGTGCAGAGCCACCCACCCATCATCTCGGCCGCCCCGCAGCCTGTGAAGGTGAGCGTCCTCTGTGTGTGTGGCCCAGCCTGGCCACTGACTGATTCCTGCCTCTCAGCTAGATGGCCCACTCTCCCCCCAGTTCCAGTGAGGCTTGTGGGAGGCCTCACCCATCCTCGCCAGGGCTTCTGGCTCCTGGGGCGCTTGTGTGGGCATTATGAGGGGCCATCAGGCTGTGTTTATTGAATCCGCACAGCCCAAAAGCTGCTGACTCAGAGATCCTGTGACTGAGGAACACCTCCAGGGCTTGCTGCCCACCCACTTATCACTTAGACTGCACATTTGCAGATGCTAAATAGTCTCTGAAACGTGCCTCCCGTGGGTGGCCTGAGTGACGGGTAAGCTCTGGGGTGGCCTAGCAGATCTCACACTCGGTTGTGTGCTTTGTCCTGCCACTGGCAGGGTCCATCTCCGCTGCAGAGCAGAGCGGTGGGAATGAACACAGCTCTGCCTGACAGTGCCAAGAACATTTTTTTGCTATCACTGTCCTGGTGCTGAGTCTCTGCATCAGTTTCCTGTCCTTTGGCTCGAGCCTTCGTGCTCATAAAGGGGTCTTTGTGCCTGAGTCAGAACTTGGAGCCAGGACACCCCAGGAAGTGTGGGATTCGGTGTGCCACTGCTCTTGGAGCCCCAGGACAGGTGGGCGGATTTGGCTGAGGTCCAGGGTGTTCGGGCTGTTCTGTCTCCTAGACAGATAGTTGCAGTGACTCTGTGTGCCATGCCCATGCCGGTGTGTGCCGGCCACATGTGGCAGTGTCCCCACAAGGTCAGCCAGTGTGCAGGCGTGGCGTCTAACCACCTGTCCTTTTGTTATTGGTAGGGACAGCAAAACCTGGCGTCTCTACGGTACCAAACACAACGCAAGGATCGACTCCTCCGCAGACCCAGACCCCTCAGCAGAATCCTCCACCTGTGCAGGCCACACCTCACCCCTTCCCCGCTGTCACCCCAGACCTCATCGTCCAGACCCCTGTCATGACAGTGGTGCCTCCCCAGCCACTGCAGACGCCCCCGCCGGTGCCCCCCCAGCCACTGCCCCCGCCCGCACCAGCCCCCCAGCCCGTGCAGAGCCACCCACCCATCATCTCGGCCGCCCCGCAGCCTGTGAAGGTGAGCGTCCTCTGTGTGTGTGGCCCAGCCTGGCCACTGACTGATTCCTGCCTCTCAGCTAGATGGCCCACTCTCCCCCCAGTTCCAGTGAGGCTTGTGGGAGGCCTCACCCATCCTCGCCAGGGCTTCTGGCTCCTGGGGCGCTTGTGTGGGCATTATGAGGGGCCATCAGGCTGTGTTTATTGAATCCGCACAGCCCAAAAGCTGCTGACTCAGAGATCCTGTGACTGAGGAACACCTCCAGGGCTTGCTGCCCACCCACTTATCACTTAGACTGCACATTTGCAGATGCTAAATAGTCTCTGAAACGTGCCTCCCGTGGGTGGCCTGAGTGACGGGTAAGCTCTGGGAGAGGTCCCTGGCCTCTGATGAGCAGATCTCACACTCGGTTGTGTGCTTTGTCCTGCCACTGGCAGGGTCCATCTCCGCTGCAGAGCAGAGCGGTGGCACAGGGTCTCCCTGTTTCCAGCCCTTCACCTGTGGAGTTACTTTTGGGCCTGTTCCCTGTGAGGGCTGAGACCCTAGAAAAGACCCGGCGTCAGGAGTGACCCTGAGGCCTCTGGGCCGGCCACGCCTCTGACGCTGCCCGTCACCCCTGTGCTCTCGGCAGACAAAGAAGGGGGTTAAGAGGAAAGCGGACACCACCACCCCCACCACCATCGACCCCATTCACGAGCCGCCCTCCCTTCCCCCGGAGCCCAAGAGCACCAAGCTGGGCCCCCGGCGCGAGAGCAGCCGGCCTGTTAAGCCCCCGAAGAAGGACGTGCCCGACTCTCAGCAGCACCCGGCGCCAGACAAGAGCAGCAAGGTCTCAGAGCAGCTCAAGTGCTGCAGCGGCATCCTCAAGGAGATGTTCGCCAAGAAGCACGCTGCATACGCCTGGCCCTTCTACAAGCCCGTGGACGTGGAGGCGCTGGGCCTGCATGACTACTGTGACATCATCAAGCACCCCATGGACATGAGCACAATCAAGGTGAGTGGATGGGTCCTGGAGCTGGGGAAGGGGCCCCTAGGTAAGGAAGGCCAGTGCCTCTGAAGCCTGTCCAGGAGGAGGATGCAATCTTAGTAGAGGTCTAGACTCTGCTCACCAGCCCAAAGCAACCCCGCGCCCCCTGCTGGGTGTTAACAGGCCATCTCCTAAGATCATGGGGTCATTCTGGTCACAGCAATGCTGCCGCTTCCTCAGTGAGGACGAGCTCTCTGGCCTTGAGGCCCAGTGCCCATAGACACCTTCAGGCAACCCCAAAAGGGGGGGGCGCCCCTGGCCTGGGCCTGTTACGAGGGGCCATCAGGCTGTGTTTATTGAATCCGCACAGCCCAAAAGCTGCTGACTCAGAGATCCTGTGACTGAGGAACACCTCCAGGGCTTGCTGCCCACCCACTTATCACTTAGACTGCACATTTGCAGATGCTAAATAGTCTCTGAAACGTGCCTCCCGTGGGTGGCCTGAGTGACGGGTAAGCTCTGGGAGAGGTCCCTGGCCTCTGATGAGCAGATCTCACACTCGGTTGTGTGCTTTGTCCTGCCACTGGCAGGGTCCATCTCCGCTGCAGAGCAGAGCGGTGGCACAGGGTCTCCCTGTTTCCAGCCCTTCACCTGTGGAGTTACTTTTGGGCCTGTTCCCTGTGAGGGCTGAGACCCTAGAAAAGACCCGGCGTCAGGAGTGACCCTGAGGCCTCTGGGCCGGCCACGCCTCTGACGCTGCCCGTCACCCCTGTGCTCTCGGCAGACAAAGAAGGGGGTTAAGAGGAAAGCGGACACCACCACCCCCACCACCATCGACCCCATTCACGAGCCGCCCTCCCTTCCCCCGGAGCCCAAGAGCACCAAGCTGGGCCCCCGGCGCGAGAGCAGCCGGCCTGTTAAGCCCCCGAAGAAGGACGTGCCCGACTCTCAGCAGCACCCGGCGCCAGACAAGAGCAGCAAGGTCTCAGAGCAGCTCAAGTGCTGCAGCGGCATCCTCAAGGAGATGTTCGCCAAGAAGCACGCTGCATACGCCTGGCCCTTCTACAAGCCCGTGGACGTGGAGGCGCTGGGCCTGCATGACTACTGTGACATCATCAAGCACCCCATGGACATGAGCACAATCAAGGTGAGTGGATGGGTCCTGGAGCTGGGGAAGGGGCCCCTAGGTAAGGAAGGCCAGTGCCTCTGAAGCCTGTCCAGGAGGAGGATGCAATCTTAGTAGAGGTCTAGACTCTGCTCACCAGCCCAAAGCAACCCCGCGCCCCCTGCTGGGTGTTAACAGGCCATCTCCTAAGATCATGGGGTCATTCTGGTCACAGCAATGCTGCCGCTTCCTCAGTGAGGACGAGCTCTCTGGCCTTGAGGCCCAGTGCCCATAGACACCTTCAGGCAGTAGGTGCTCCACCAGAGTGTGGAGTATGGAGAATGGTGACTGCCAGGCTCTTAGGAGACACACGAGTGCTGGCCTTTACAAAAATCATTTGTTTGACTGGGTCAGGTCTTAGTTGCAGCATGCGGGACCCAATTCCCTGACCAGGGATCGAACCTGGGCCCCTTGCATTGTGAGCTTCGCGTCTCAGCCATTAGAAGTCGATTTCTTGCAAGCAGCTCTTCTTGGAGCAGAGGCAGCCATGGCTAACCAGGACCTGTCCTGTCTTCCTCTAGTCTAAACTGGAGGCCCGTGAGTACCGTGATGCTCAGGAATTTGGTGCCGATGTCCGGTTGATGTTCTCTAACTGCTACAAGTACAACCCTCCTGACCATGAGGTGGTGGCCATGGCCCGCAAGCTCCAGGTGAGGCTTGGGGGCCGCTCCAGGTGTGGCAGCCTGCAGCAGAGCAGGGTAGAGTCCTGGGTGGGCTGGGCCTCAGCAGGCTTTACTTGTTCTTGTTTTGGTATAATGCTGTTTTGCTTTGGAAGAGTGGACTTAAGTCAGGCTAACATGTATATTTTAGATTGGAATTGTTTCCTAATAATTAAAGCAGGGTGGTTGGTTTTGGTCTTGGGCATTTTGGGTTTTGGGGTATTCCACTGAAAGCCCCCCCACCCCCCACCCCCCTACATTTGGTTGCCCTTGGCCGGAAGAGTGCCTGTCCTGTGCATGGCTCGACTCTTCTCCAAAACAGACCTGTCTCAAGTCGGCGAGGGACACTCTTGCCAGGTAGACACTTTGTCCCAGTTGTGAGCTGAAGTAACTGCTCACTTTTGGGCATTTCTTCACCAGAGTCTTAAAGCCTGTATGTTTGCCTTCCCACTGCACGGTGGCTGCTTCTAGACATTGTGTGTGGCCATGGGTGGAAGGGAGGGGGCAGATTACAGCGTAAATGTGTGAATTAACTTCGCTATTCTTTATTTTAAGAAAAAAACAAAAAAGAACTACATGTACCCAAATTTCAGTAGAGCGATATCTTCAGGTAGAAAAAAAACTATGGAGAATAAAGTCAATATTTAGTACTGTTACAATCTGTCTTTTTTATTATTATTCTTTGAAATCACACGTAATGAAAATCTCCAAGGCCCAGGTTGCACGTCTGCTTTCAGGGTCAGAGCAGGCTGGGTCAGCTGGTGTCTCAGGTCCAAGTTCTGTCTGCACATCCTGCTTCAGGCCCTCTCCGGGTGTCTGGGTGGGGCTTCCTCACACCAGGATTTCTCAGTCATCTGTGAAATGCGTCCAGAAGCCAGGACTTTCACAAGGCCTCTGGTGACCTGAGAGTCTGTG
Source organism: Tragulus kanchil (assembly GCA_022376925.1). Lineage (NCBI taxonomy): Eukaryota > Metazoa > Chordata > Mammalia > Artiodactyla > Tragulidae > Tragulus > Tragulus kanchil. The sequence goes on along the minus strand of JAIOJX010000029.1, from coordinate 18,065,452 downwards.
TCTGTCAGGTTGCCTTGGCCCTGCTGCGCGCCTGTCTACCAGCTCTGTTAGCCTCGCACATTGTCCCCCATCCCCCCCAGCATATTGTCTCCTGCGTCACTAGCTTAGAGCCAAGGTGTGGTCTCGTTTGCTCTTTCAGTTGGGCCCCTCAGGGTCAGCCTTTGATGTCCTGAAACTCTGGGTGTATGTGCTCAGTTGTATTGCAACCGCATGGACTGTAGCCCACCAGACTCCTCTGTCCATGGGATTCTCCAGGCGAGAACACTGGAGTGGGTTGCCATTTATCTTTGTTCTTTGGCCCGTGTGGGCCTCCCATCGCAGTGGCCTCTCTCTTCGCAGAGCACTGGCTCTGGGCGCATGCGCTCCACAGCTCTGGCTCAGTAGTTGGACACATCGGTCCAGCCGCTCTGTGGCACGTGGGATCTTCCCGGGCCAGGGATCGAACTGACGCCCCTTGCACTGCAAGGTGGTGTCCTTACCTACTGGACCACCAGGGAAGCCCTCTAGGTGTTTTTAAACAAAAGCTGACTAGTATGAACCTGGCTATTGTTAATTAAACATGGACTCAGACTTGAAGGTTTTTATTTCTGTTGACTGTTTATTGGTTTTGTTTTCCCTGAGGTTTTTTGTTTGTTTGTTTTGAAAGGGGAACTCTTTTTAGTTTGATGCCATGTTGTCTTGCTTTCTTTCCAGGACTGCCTTTTTCACTATTTGCTTTTGCATTTCACCTTCAAACACCTCAGTTTGTAACTTTGATCTTCTTAGCCACGGGACAGTTTTATTCTTTATTTTAAGAAAAACAAAAAGAAATACATGTACCCAAATTTCAGTAGAGCGATATCTTCAGGTAGAAAAAAAACTATGGAGAATAAAGTCAATATTTAGTACTGTTATAATCTGTCTTTTTTATTATTATTCTTTGAAATCACACGTAATGAAAATCTCCAAGGCCCAGGTTGCACGTCTGCTTTCAGGGTCAGAGCAGGCTGGGTCAGCTGGTGTCTCAGGTCCAAGTTCTGTCTGCACATCCTGCTTCAGGCCCTCTCCGGGTGTCTGGGTGGGGCTTCCTCACACCAGGATTTCTCAGTCATCTGTGAAATGCGTCCAGAAGCCAGGACTTTCACAAGGCCTCTGGTGACCTGAGAGTCTGTGTCTGTCAGGTTGCCTTGGCCCTGCTGCGCGCCTGTCTACCAGCTCTGTTAGCCTCGCACATTGTCCCCCATCCCCCCCAGCATATTGTCTCCTGCGTCACTAGCTTAGAGCCAAGGTGTGGTCTCGTTTGCTCTTTCAGTTGGGCCCCTCAGGGTCAGCCTTTGATGTCCTGAAACTCTGGGTGTATGTGCTCAGTTGTATTGCAACCGCATGGACTGTAGCCCACCAGACTCCTCTGTCCATGGGATTCTCCAGGCGAGAACACTGGAGTGGGTTGCCATTTATCTTTGTTCTTTGGCCTGTGTGGGCCTCCCGTCACAGTGGCCTCTCTCGTCGCTCAGCACCGGCTCTGGGCGCGTGAGCTCCAAAGCTCTGGCTCAGTAGTTGGACACATCGGTCGAGCCGCTCTGTGGCACGTGGGATCTTCCCAGGCCAGAGATCGAACTGACGCCCCTTGCACTGCAAGGTGGTGTCCTTACCTACTGGACCACCAGGGAAGCCCTCTAGGTGTTTTTAAACAAAAGCTGACTAGTATGAACCTGGCTATTGTTAATTAAACATGGACTCAGACTTGAAGGTTTTTATTTCTGTTGACTGTTTATTGGTTTTGTTTTCCCTGAGGTTTTTTGTTTGTTTGTTTTGAAAGGGGAACTCTTTTTAGTTTGATGCCATGTTGTCTTGCTTTCTTTCCAGGACTGCCTTTTTCACTATTTGCTTTTGCATTTCACCTTCAAACACCTCAGTTTGTAACTTTGATGCAGTTCTCATACGTAGCCACCAGGAGGCAGCAGTGTTCTCAGGGCCACCGACCTGCTTGCTCCTGCCCCACCATCTCCCCTTGCCTATCTTCCTTTCCCTCTTCCCTCTCTCTTTCCTCCCTCCCTCTTCTGCTCCCGCTCTCCATCTTCCTTTTCCCCTTCCCTCTCTCGCTCACCCCTCCCCTTTCCGCCCTGAGAATTTTGGTGATAGCTTTTGCCCAGATTAATACTGAGGCCCTTTTATTTGCCTTCATACAAATAGCTAAACCAGAACAAATTCTGCGCCAGCACCAAAGAATCCCTATCTTCAGCTACTTTGTTTAAAAAGAAGATACTCTCTGAAACATTCTGGCTCTTGTATTTCCTAAATTTTGTACCTATTTTAAGGGGGTTTTGTTTGTTTTGCATTTTTCTTCTCCTGGGAGTGCAGGAGCATGCCCAGACGCAGGATATAGCAAGGATGCTGGGGTGTTTGCCACACGACAGCACTTTCTAAATGTGGACTCTAGATGCCAGGCTAGCAGCGGAGAAGGTCCCTGCCCTCGAGGAGGGGCCACTTCAGGTGGGAGCAGGTGTCAGGCCCCGTGTGGGCTTCTCCTCCAGAAGGCAGTTCCTGTATTTGTGCAGCATTTTTTTTTTTTTTAAGATTTATTTATTTATTTTGGGCGGGGGTCGGGTTGGGGAGGAGCGGGCGGGCCACTTCTACTGGTCTTTCATTTCTCTATTTTCATCTGTCTTTGTTCTTTGGCTCCTGTGGGCCTCCCATCACGGTGGCGTCTGTTGTCGCAGAGCGCCGGCTCTGGACACATGCGCACCAGAGCTCCGGCTCGGTAATTGGACACATCGGTCCAGCCACTCCGCGGCACGTGGGATCTTCCCAGGCCAGGGATGGAACCGGTGCCCCTTGCACTGCAAGGCAGTGTCCTTACCCACTGGACTACCAGGGAAGCCCTGTGCAGCATTTTTGAGCTTTGTTTTCTTCTTTCTTTCCAGGACTGCCTTTTTCACTATTTGCTTTTGCATTTCACCTTCAAACACCTCAGTTTGTAACTTTGATGCAGTTCTCATACGTAGCCACCAGGAGGCAGCAGTGTTCTCAGGGCCACCGACCTGCTTGCTCCTGCCCCACCATCTCCCCTTGCCTATCTTCCTTTCCCTCTTCCCTCTCTCTTTCCTCCCTCCCTCTTCTGCTCCCGCTCTCCATCTTCCTTTTCCCCTTCCCTCTCTCGCTCACCCCTCCCCTTTCCGCCCTGAGAATTTTGGTGATAGCTTTTGCCCAGATTAATACTGAGGCCCTTTTATTTGCCTTCATACAAATAGCTAAACCAGAACAAATTCTGCGCCAGCACCAAAGAATCCCTATCTTCAGCTACTTTGTTTAAAAAGAAGATACTCTCTGAAACATTCTGGCTCTTGTATTTCCTAAATTTTGTACCTATTTTAAGGGGGTTTTGTTTGTTTTGCATTTTTCTTCTCCTGGGAGTGCAGGAGCATGCCCAGACGCAGGATATAGCAAGGATGCTGGGGTGTTTGCCACACGACAGCACTTTCTAAATGTGGACTCTAGATGCCAGGCTAGCAGCGGAGAAGGTCCCTGCCCTCGAGGAGGGGCCACTTCAGGTGGGAGCAGGTGTCAGGCCCCGTGTGGGCTTCTCCTCCAGAAGGCAGTTCCTGTATTTGTGCAGCATTTTTTTTTTTTTTAAGATTTATTTATTTATTTTGGGCGGGGGTCGGGTTGGGGAGGGAGGGGAGCGGGCGGGCCACTTCTACTGGTCTTTCATTTCTCTATTTTCATCTGTCTTTGTTCTTTGGCTCCTGTGGGCCTCCCATCACGGTGGCGTCTGTTGTCGCAGAGCGCCGGCTCTGGACACATGCGCACCAGAGCTCCGGCTCGGTAATTGGACACATCGGTCCAGCCACTCCGCGGCACGTGGGATCTTCCCAGGCCAGGGATGGAACCGGTGCCCCTTGCACTGCAAGGCAGTGTCCTTACCCACTGGACTACCAGGGGAAGCCCTGTGCAGCATTTTTGAGCTTTGTTTTTCTTCTTTCTTTCAAAGTTTTTCCGGAATCAGCATGGTGTAGGTGGCTAGATTGCCCACTTTGGAGGAAAAGCAACTAAACCTTAGCCCTTGTTTGCTTCAGTAAGAGGTGTTAGGACCTGCTGTGTCTTCATTAGGTTGTCCCAAGGGCTGGGGTTAACCCAGAAAAGTTTTTTTTTCTTCTTTTTTTAAAGATTTATTTGTTTGTTTATTTTGGGCTGGTATCGGGTTGGGGAGGGAGGGGAGCGGGCAGGCCACTTCTATTGGTCTTTCATTTCTCTGTTTTCATCCGTCTTTGTTCTTTGGCTCCTGCGGGCCTCCCATCGCGGTGGCGTCCGTTCGCTCCAGAGCTCCGGCTCGGTGATTGGACACATCAGTCCAGCCGCTCCGCGGCACGTGGGATCTTCCCAGGCCAGGGATCGAGCCGGCGCCCCTTGCACTGCAAGGCGGTGTCCTTATCCACTGGAACACCAGGGGAAGCCCCCCAGAAAGTTTTATGGGAAAGAATTCACTTTATAGTCTTCCAGCCTAAAGGTCCGTGCTGAACCTTTAGGAAGCCCATATCCCACTACCTAGCAGCTGGTGGTCACAGAGATAGCCGGGAGCCCCTGGGCTCAGGGTGTCCTTGGGAGCCTGCAGGTGACTTGAGCTGAGGGTTGCTAGCCTGATGGGGGCCCAGAGCTGCTGCAGGTTCTGTCCATTACTATTGGTTCTGTTGCGAAGGGAGGGGTAACTTAAGCTTTGTATATATGTGGATTACCAGAGTTTTATTTTGGGAGAAAGTACAAATCCATGATTGTACGCAGCTATAAGGGAAAAAATTAAACTAAAAACAGTACATTTGAGGTCCTACATCAGACCCCAGAGTTGGAAAGCTTTGGAGGTTTATATAGCCTTTGGGGTGTGCATGTATACCTGCTTGTCCACTCGCGGCTGCACCCAGCACCGGGGACCCAGTGGGCCTCCATGGCTTGCATTCTACCTCTCGCGTCCATGCCCTCAGCCCGTGCCCTGTCCTGGGTGTGCCAGGTGCGGCTAAGTCCAGAGCCATGTCCAGGCAGGGCAGGGGGTGCTGACTGGACACCACCTTCCCGCTGTGTCTCCAGCTGTGCTCAGCTACAGGCTGCTTTGCGTGAGGGTCTTCAGGCACCACAGCCTCCCAGCCCCTGGGCATCTCTTCCACTGAAGTGGGTGGGGAGCTTCCTCCTTGAGTCTGGCATAGCTCGAGTCAAGGGCCCTGTCCAGCACTCCAGTGAGAGGAGGTACTGGCTCTCTGAAGCCAGCGTTGTTTCTGACGTTCTTTCTGAACCTGGGCCCTGCACCGTGGCCCAGGTTCTTGGAGTGGGATGGAGGAAGTGTCAAGCCGGGCAGAGTAGATGGGTTCCCCTCAAGACCCGGTAGTCCTGGCCCCGGTCCCTGGTGTGTGCTGGTGTTCGCGCTCCCTCCCACAGTCCTCCCTCATGAGACAGTCGCCCCAGGTGTGTCCCAGTGGGTTTCTCTGTCCTGCCTGAAGCCACGCCTCTCTGACCTTCCGCACCACCCTGTGTGTCCCAGCTGTGGTTATCCTCCTTTCAGTCTTAGTCTCAGGGCTCCTCACAGGCTCTCTCCCTTGCTGTTTCCACCTTAGCATTTAGGGTACTTTCAAACGGTTTGTGTTTGCCCCTTGAGGGCAGGGAGCAAGCCCCTCTTGTTTACCACAGAGCAGGTACAAGTCTATCACGGCCACTTGGGAAGGTTTTCTGCAGCAGGCCCAGGTGTGTTTCCTGATGTCCCCTCCGGGGCTGGAGCAGGGCGGGGTGGGGGATGGTGGGCCGTTCATCTGGGCGCAGCTGGGCGGCAGGCCGTCCCCCTGCCATCCCTCTCGTGCTCCTGTTTGCTTTGGGGCCCTGGGTGGGTCAGGGCCCGGAAGCAGCCAGGGAATGGAAGGAGGCTTTAGGGCTGTGCCACCCCTATTTCCACAACATTCGCGGCTTCTAGGGCAAGGACAAGGATGCCCTAGTGGTAAGGACAGAGCTGTCTGGCAGCTGGCGTGGGCAGGCTGGTTCACAAGCACGTGGCAGGGGATGGGCTCCGCTCGGTAAAGGGTCATCTCCCAGCAGCACCGAGTGCTCGGCCCCGCTTTGCCACCCACCTCTTGGTGCCTTGCCGCCATTGTAGACACACTTGTCTGCGAGCAGGCCTGGCTCTCCTCGGTGCTCACGTGGGGCAGGCATGGCCTGAGCCTGCCCACATCCAGGGCTCTGTGGAAGGTCTTGTACCCTCTCCTGGCACCCAGAATGATGATGGCATCTGGTCGCCTCCTGTCTGTCGTCTTCTCCATTGCCCTCAGATCTGCTCCAGGATTTATTTCTGAATAAATTGGAAATTTGTTGATCTTCTAGTACAAAACCTCATAACCAGGCAGGCATCTTGCTTGAGAGGAGAACCTGCCTCAGAGAAGGCCCAGCTGAGTGGACTGGAGGGAAGGGGCAGTACCGCTGTGGAATGCCCACCCTTCTTCCCAGATCATGCTTTCCCAGCCGCCTGGGTATGGGAAATCTGAAGATGTTTTTCCAGCGACATCAGGAGAGTTTTGTGGCCTGGGCCCCGCTGCTCTCTCAAACAACAGCTCGCACCTCTCGCCTCTGTTCTGTGATGTGAGGTGCTGTGTTAACAGACTTATTCTAGGCTTATAAAGCAGGTCTCAGAATCCTGCTGGGAAGCCATTCCTGTTCCTTCCTCCACTGTCAGTCCTGAGTCATCGTTGGATTTCTGGTGATGGTGCCCTTGGGTAGAGAGGGACCTGCCAGCTGGCTGGCGAGGCAGCACACAGATGAACCCCAGGAGTCCAGGAAGCTGCAGCAGGCCCAGGTGTGTTTCCTGATGTCCCCTCCGGGGCTGGAGCAGGGCGGGGTGGGGGATGGTGGGCCGTTCATCTGGGCGCAGCTGGGCGGCAGGCCGTCCCCCTGCCATCCCTCTCGTGCTCCTGTTTGCTTTGGGGCCCTGGGTGGGTCAGGGCCCGGAAGCAGCCAGGGAATGGAAGGAGGCTTTAGGGCTGTGCCACCCCTATTTCCACAACATTCGCGGCTTCTAGGGCAAGGACAAGGATGCCCTAGTGGTAAGGACAGAGCTGTCTGGCAGCTGGCGTGGGCAGGCTGGTTCACAAGCACGTGGCAGGGGATGGGCTCCGCTCGGTAAAGGGTCATCTCCCAGCAGCACCGAGTGCTCGGCCCCGCTTTGCCACCCACCTCTTGGTGCCTTGCCGCCATTGTAGACACACTTGTCTGCGAGCAGGCCTGGCTCTCCTCGGTGCTCACGTGGGGCAGGCATGGCCTGAGCCTGCCCACATCCAGGGCTCTGTGGAAGGTCTTGTACCCTCTCCCTGGCACCCAGAATGATGATGGCATCTGGTCGTCTCCTGTCTGTCGTCTTCTCCATTGCCCTCAGATCTGCTCCAGGATTTATTTCTGAATAAATTGGAAATTTGTTGATCTTCTAGTACAAAACCTCATAACCAGGCAGGCATCTTGCTTGAGAGGAGAACCTGCCTCAGAGAAGGCCCAGCTGAGTGGACTGGAGGGAAGGGGCAGTACCGCTGTGGAATGCCCACCCTTCTTCCCAGATCATGCTTTCCCAGCCGCCTGGGTATGGGAAATCTGAAGATGTTTTTCCAGCGACATCAGGAGAGTTTTGTGGCCTGGGCCCCGCTGCTCTCTCAAACAACAGCTCGCACCTCTCGCCTCTGTTCTGTGATGTGAGGTGCTGTGTTAACAGACTTATTCTAGGCTTATAAAGCAGGTCTCAGAATCCTGCTGGGAAGCCATTCCTGTTCCTTCCTCCACTGTCAGTCCTGAGTCATCGTTGGATTTCTGGTGATGGTGCCCTTGGGTAGAGAGGGACCTGCCAGCTGGCTGGCGAGGCAGCACACAGATGAACCCCAGGAGTCCAGGAAGGGTCACTGCCCCCACACAGTTCATCAGATTTCTGAATCTCGGTGGAGGTATCGGGGTCTCCTGGGGTTGGCGCCTGTGGTCAGAGAGTTTGCTCCTCACAAGGCCGGCTCTCTCCTGTCATCTGTCCTTGGGGCCCATGTCTCTTCTGTGCCGCTCTCACATTTCTGATGTCCCTGGAGATGCCGCCGCCAGTGGCACAGCCCTGTTCAGCTATGTGCCTGCCACAGCGAGGACTCAGTCGCCTCACTCTCTGCGGGCTCTGTGCCCGGCACACTCCCACCTTGGGGCCTTCGTTCTCTCCAGAACTCTCGAACAGCTCCTGTCTGCTGCCTGCGGACATGTGGACCGTGAGAGCGCGCCTCCTGTCCTGGTCCCTGCTGTGTGCTGGCCGACAGCAGCAAGCTGATGGGAGCCTCAGCACGCTCTCTGGGCGGGTCCTGTCCAGTCCTGCCATCTGTCAGGGGTCCCCAGCCGGATGCTCTCATTGGGCCAGCCCTCTCCTGTGATCTGGTCACCTGTCCTTACCTGGGCTGTCTCCCAAGGAGTGGGCGTCCAGCCCTTTCAGGAGCATGTTTTCACCTCCAAGTGAGACTCGAGAGTCCTGAAGAGCTGTCGGGGTCCTTGCCGTCGCCTCGCCTTGGCGGCAGGAGGGGTCACCGCTGACCCAGCCTTCTCTGCCTCCTATCGAGTCAGCCGCAGCAGCCAGGGGGGTGCGGTGCAGGGCCACGGTCCAGGCAGCCCACCCCCCAGGCGCCCAGCCCTCATGGGCGCGGCTTACCCTCCCCCTCCCCCAGGACGTGTTCGAAATGCGCTTTGCCAAGATGCCGGATGAGCCTGAGGAGCCTGCGGCGGCCGTGTCCTCCCCAGCGGCGCCACCGCCCTCCAAGGTCGCGGCCCCGCCCTCCTCCAGTGACAGCAGCAGCGACAGCTCCTCAGACAGCGACAGCTCCACGGACGACTCGGAGGAGGAGCGCGCCCAGCGGCTGGCCGAGCTCCAGGAGCAGGTGAGGGCCCGGCCGGCCCTGTGCCTAGCCTTTCCAGCCACGGACCCGGGCCGTCTTGGCAGAGGAAGGTCGCCCGGTGGTGTCCTTGGCTGGGCGTGCCAGCGGGAGCCGGGTTCCCCGGTCCTCTTGTGCCGGGGCAGAGTGCGTCTGTGTACACGGCGGCTATGGGCGTGGGTGACGTGGCCGTTCTCCGAGCAGGGAGGGGTCAGGCTTCTGGAGCTTTCTGGTGTCTGGAAGGATGTGGCTGAGGCAGCGTGTCCGTTTCTTCTGGGGCTTCCTAGATGCTCCTCTCCTTACAAGCTGGCCACTAGGCCTTTAGAGCCCACACGTGTCTCCAGACTCTTGCCCAGCCTCTTTAGAGAACCCTCTTGGGACCAGGATGGTCATGGGGCTTGGCTCTCGGCTCCCCCGACGAGGAGGGCACTGGGCCGCCCTATAAGTTCCAGAGTCTGGGTGGACCTGGGCACTAGCCGTCTGGGGAGGCGGCAGGTCATGACGAGTTTGTCTTGCTTGTCTGCGTCATAGCTCAAAGCCGTGCACGAGCAGCTTGCAGCCCTTTCACAGCCCCAGCAGAACAAACCAAAGAAAAAGGAGAAAGACAAAAAAGAAAAGAAAAAAGAAAAGCACAAAAAGAAAGAGGAAGTGGAGGAGAATAAGAAAAGCAAAGCCAAGGAACTTCCTCCCAAAAAGACCAAGAAAAACAGCAGCAGCAACAGCAGCACGAGGTTTGCGGGCCGCCCCTGCCTGACGCACGCCCCGGCGCTCTTCACTGGGGTGGGCCTGGGAGGAGGGTAGCAGGTAGCACGGTGTGGGCGGCGGGGCAAGCCACTGCAGCCGCGCGCTCGCAGGAAGGCACCACCAGGGTTCCCTGTTGGCTGTGAAGACCCCCGGGTGGGAGTGTGATAGCCCTGAATGGAGGGATGGGTGCCCGCCTCCCCCCCCGGGGACCCATACCTAATGGTGTCTGCGTCACCCCTTCGTAGCAAGAAGGAGCCAGCACCCCTGAAGAGCAAGCCCCCTCCCGCGTACGAGTCGGAGGAAGAAGACAAGTGCAAGCCCATGTCGTATGAGGAGAAGCGGCAGCTGAGCCTGGACATCAATAAGCTGCCCGGGGAGAAGCTGGGCCGCGTGGTGCACATCATCCAGTCGCGGGAGCCCTCCCTCAAGAACTCTAACCCCGACGAGATCGAGATCGACTTTGAGACCCTGAAGCCGTCCACCCTGCGTGAGCTGGAGCGCTACGTCAGCTCCTGTTTGCGGAAGAAGAGGAGACCTCAAGGTGCCCTTGGCCCCCTGGGGTGGGGTGGAGTGCTCCCCCCAGGCCAGGTGAGGGAGGGGACCCGGCAGATGGGGCCGGGCTGATGCCCTTGCACTCTTACTGGCCAGACCCTGTGGGCATCTTTCGTTGACTTAGCCTTCTCCCTCTGCAAGCGTTTTTCAAATTTCTTATTATGAAATCTGTGTCCACTTGGAAACCTCTGGAGGCTTGTGACATCAAACTTGACCTGAGGCTGCTGGTGCCTTTCTTGATCTCTGACAGGTGGCCCTCTGGGGTGTCCACCTATACTCGACCCAGGTCCACTTGCTGCTCTCAGCAGCAGCAGTAGCTTTTGTCCTCAGTTGCCTGCCTCTGAGGCTTCCCCACAAGCCGCCCCTACCCCCGCCTCTGGGGTCTCTGAGGGTGGGAGCCATGGTTAGGGGGCGCCCAGGTCCCCTCCTTCCTTGTTTTGCTCTGTCTCTGATTGTGTCCCCTTTCGGTCCTCTCCCCACTGTCAGAAAAGTAGCTGAGGGCGACCCTCCTGCCCTGGTCTGAGTCCTCAGTGAACCCCGCAAGAGGGTATTTTGCGAGATTGGAGGGGCCTTGAAAGTTCAGTGTAAGCCTGCGTCTTGGCTGGCACGCATGCTATGCTGGCTGCTTCCCCTTGGGAGACGTGGGCCTGGCTGGGGTCTGGCAGGACAGCAGCCAGCTGCTAGGAGCAGCCCGCTGGCTCAGTGGAACTCAGGGCCGTGCCTGACTCTGTCACTGTTACTCTGTTGCAGCTGAGAAAGTCGATGTGATTGCCGGCTCCTCTAAGATGAAGGGCTTCTCGTCCTCGGAGTCGGAGAGCACCAGCGAGTCCAGCTCCTCTGACAGCGAAGACTCGGAAACAGGTTAGGTGTCTTTCATGTGGTCCCAGCGCACTCCTGCCTTGGTTCAGTCCTGTGTCCCGGCTGCCAGAGGCCAGAGGGGGCAGTCGGGAGAACTTGCTGGGCCACTCCCATCTGCCCATCTACCTGGTCGCTGTGTTAACCTCTCACTGGGGTGGTGGGTGGCCCCGCACCTGCCCCTTCTTGCCCCCTGACCTGGGCTGGGGGGAAGACAAATGGCCAGGGTGTGGACACTGCAGAGGCCTGGGAAGGGAGGAGTCGGGGCAGATGATGGAACTGATCTAGGTGGGACCCTGCCCAGGGTCACAGTTACATGTACCTCGGCCCTCGGGTGACACGCCTGGGCCAGTGTGGAGCAGCGTCCCTCGGCCCCGTGTGCCCAGGGCTGGGGCACTGCCGCCCTCCCCAGGGTTTGCTCACTGCTGCCTTGGCTGCTCCTAACTGCACGCACTTGTTCCTTCTCCGTGCTCTACGGGGGCATCCCCTGTGTCACTGCTGCGGCTGAAAGCAGCTCTGACATGGGAAGCGGGGGCAGGTGGAGATGCGGAGAGTGGGGAAGGAGACCTTTCCAGATACAAGCTTTCCTGGTTTTTCTCAGGGGCGCTGATGTCCAGGGAAGCTGGAGAAGATGCCTGGTTGGCTGAGTAGCTTGCTCCGTGAGGTCGAGCTGCCCTTCTGTGTCTGGGCGAACAGGGTTGTCCCTGGGCAGGTCCAGCTCTGTCAGCTGAGCCAACAGTTTGCAGACCACCCACAAGCGGACCTTGGGCAGGCCCCTCCAGGCAGGCTGCCATGTGCACGTCCACAGTGGGAAACTTCCGTTTGGGCAGTGAAGGCTCCCGGCATATGTTTTTACGTACCTAATCCTGTCTCTAGCATTTTATCGTAACTGGAACTTGGGAGCTAAGCTCCACCTAGTTCACATAGACACTGTGACCTGGTGGTGCTTCAGCTTGAGGATTATTTGCAGCAGTTGGAAAGAGTGATACTTGCTCTGAGGTTGTGAGTTCTCAGGTCTTCCTGTGGGGGACGGGTTCTGGGGGCTTGTCAGGAAGGAAACCAGGCTTCCCAGGTGAGGGGGGAGAGAGCCTTCTCTAGGGCACCAGTGCTCTGGACTGCCTTGTTTTTAGTGGGCCAAAGTCACATTGAGGCCATTTTCTGTATTTATGGAGGTTCTGTTATATGCAGAGACTGCTGTGGGTGGTTTGGTGGTCGCCTCTCTCTTTACCCTTTTTTTCTTCCCTAACCATCACCCCTTTCCAGTGCTTTTTAAAATCTGCTGACCAGCAGGGGGCGCTGCACGCTGTGTTTGCTGAGGCAGGACTGACCTGGGGCCAGGGCCCAGCGCCCTCAGCAGGGTGAATGGCTGTATTCTTGGGCCCAATTAGCATTCCCCCGGCTGCAGACTTCTCACTTTCAGTGCCAGCCCAGCCTCAGGTTTGCCTTCGCCTCAGGGGCTTTGTACCGCCTGTGCTCCTGCTAGGGATTTTACAGCCTTTTCTCCTAAGGATCTGAGCAACCAAAGAAAACCCCAGAGACTGAGATCAGCACAGGACCTAATAGCTAAAACAGCACGGCTTGGCCCCGCCGAACGTGGCACTGCAGGGCATCATGACCGTCACATCCCGATGTCCTAGTTGTCAATCTGTGACCGTGGCCTTTGTCTCTCACTCCTGAGCCTCTACGTGCCCGACATCCCGCCTGCTGTGGAGTAACCATGAGGGCATTTCCAGCAGCTCTTCACTGCTGCCGAGATTTTTTTTTTCTTTCACATTTTTCCTCCTTTTAAAGAAAGTGGAAAGATTGTGCAACAAGTAATCTGAGAGTCCTGGGAACAGCTGTCCTGGCGGGAAGGAGAGCAAGATTTACAGTCTTGGAGCCGCCAGCCTGCAGGCTCCCAGGCTCCGGAGTCCAGCCCTGGCAGCTCCCTCGGCTGCCTCCAGCTCCTTCCTCCTCCCAGGCACCCTCCCCACCTTGAGGTTTGCGAGCCTCGCCTCTGTCTCTGTGGTCTTGGCTTTTCCTCTGCCGTCTGTGTGCGCTGGAGAGCTCCGTTGGGGCCAGCTGAGAGCTTCTGCTCTCGGCAGGGACCCGCCCTGTGGGTTTGTGCTCTGCAGCCCAGATGTACAGGTCCCAGGGGGAGCCCGTGCCCGGCCATCACCGTCCTGCACCGGAAGCTGCGCTCACTCACTGGGCAGCGCCTCCTGCCAGGTCCCTGGAGCTGGGTAGACTGCTGTGCCCAGTTCCAGGTGCTTCTGCCTGCCGGGGCGGGGGGTGGGGTGGGGAATGGGACCTGGGGAGGGGTCACTGAATTATTTCTCTTGGTCTTTGGGGGTTTAATTCTTTCGCCCTTCTTGTTCTTATGTTTCCATTTGGATTAGAGCCGAAATTCCTGAAGGGCCTATATTTGTCAGTTCTGTCAGACTAGCACAGCCCCAGACCAAGGGTACGTGTTTGCTGAGGCAGGACTGACCTGGGGCCAGGGCCCAGCGCCCTCAGCAGGGTGACTTTCTCCAACTTTCATTTTTGCCAGCCCAGCCTCAGGTTTGCCTTCGCCTCAGGGGCTTTGTACCGCCTGTGCTCCTGCTAGGGATTTTACAGCCTTTTCTCCTAAGGATCTGAGCAACCAAAGAAAACCCCAGAGACTGAGATCAGCACAGGACCTAATAGCTAAAACAGCACGGCTTGGCCCCGCCGAACGTGGCACTGCAGGGCATCATGACCGTCACATCCCGATGTCCTAGTTGTCAATCTGTGACCGTGGCCTTTGTCTCTCACTCCTGAGCCTCTACGTGCCCGACATCCCGCCTGCTGTGGAGTAACCATGAGGGCATTTCCAGCAGCTCTTCACTGCTGCCGAGATTTTTTTTTTCTTTCACATTTTTCCTCCTTTTAAAGAAAGTGGAAAGATTGTGCAACAAGTAATCTGAGAGTCCTGGGAACAGCTGTCCTGGCGGGAAGGAGAGCAAGATTTACAGTCTTGGAGCCGCCAGCCTGCAGGCTCCCAGGCTCCGGAGTCCAGCCCTGGCAGCTCCCTCGGCTGCCTCCAGCTCCTTCCTCCTCCCAGGCACCCTCCCCACCTTGAGGTTTGCGAGCCTCGCCTCTGTCTCTGTGGTCTTGGCTTTTCCTCTGCCGTCTGTGTGCGCTGGAGAGCTCCGTTGGGGCCAGCTGAGAGCTTCTGCTCTCGGCAGGGACCCGCCCTGTGGGTTTGTGCTCTGCAGCCCAGATGTACAGGTCCCAGGGGGAGCCCGTGCCCGGCCATCACCGTCCTGCACCGGAAGCTGCGCTCACTCACTGGGCAGCGCCTCCTGCCAGGTCCCTGGAGCTGGGTAGACTGCTGTGCCCAGTTCCAGGTGCTTCTGCCTGCCGGGGCGGGGGGTGGGGTGGGGAATGGGACCTGGGGAGGGGTCACTGAATTATTTCTCTTGGTCTTTGGGGGTTTAATTCTTTCGCCCTTCTTGTTCTTATGTTTCCATTTGGATTAGAGCCGAAATTCCTGAAGGGCCTATATTTGTCAGTTCTGCAGGCACAGCCCCAGGACATGAATCATCAAAAGAAACTGAACAGGACACTAAACTGGGGCTAGGGCAGTGGTACGTGGACTCTCTGACCGCTGTCGCTAGACAAGGATGCTGCCCACTGCTCAGGACAGGGGGCCGGCTGTTGACATGGCTGCTGTTCTGGGGCACAGTGTGTCCACAGATTGGAAGAGAGGAGGGAGTGTTTCTTTCCCAGGCCACCATGTGTTCCTCCGTCCAGCATCGTACACCACTGTTGGCCAGGCCCGCCGCATCTTCTGAGCCCCACTGTTGACCTGAGTTGTGGTCTTCCATTCAGCTTTAATTCTGATTAAACTGACTCTGCTTGAGGGTCCAGTATTGGGATGAAGACAGTGGTGAACGGCCACCCTCCCACTGCCCCTGAGCCATCTTAAGCTTCCACCCCATCCCACTGCTGATGTCTGGCTCCTCTACAATTTCACCCACAGACTTTATGGGCGCACAGCTCCTGTCCCTCTTAGGAGCACCCCCAACTTGGGCTGGGAGAGCATTCTCCTGAACTTGGTTTTGGTCTTCTAACTGTAGAGGGAGCACACATCAGCTATTTTAGTCTCCTGGTTTCCTTTTCCCAGGATCGGAGCATGTGGGTGTTTCTTAATGGCTCCAGAGGGAGAAGGAATGCTTTCTGTTTTGGAAAGATTTGAGCTGGAAAGTGCAGACAGAGGCCATGGGGCATTCTTCCTAGACAACCAGCCTCAGCTTCCGCACCCCTGGGGTCTTGGAATGACTCGGTTCCTGTCCCGTCTTGGGCCTGCTATACTGCCCACTCCGAGGTGTGACGCTTGCTCTTGGGGAAGGGGTAAGTCCCCTGGTGGGCAGGGGGTGCAGGTAGGAAGAGGTCTGGAGGACGGGGCTGGAGCCGGTCTAGCTGCAGTGCCAGGGGACCCCTCACACCCACACACTTGCAGGGAGGGGTTCGAGGGCTTCCGGGCGAGGGCGAGCCCTGTGGAATGTGCCGCAAATCAGAGAGCGGCCGGGGGGCGGGTTTTCCCACACGCACACTTGGGGCCGTGGGAGTGCGGGGCTGCCTGCTCCGTGGCTCTGAGGGCAGCGTCTGCTCTGCCCTGGGGGTGGGAAGGAGCCCACGCCCCTCCCCGTCAAAGGAAGCTGCGTTTGGTGCCTGGGAAAAAGAAGGGCCAGCGTTCTTCCTCAGCCTGTTTTCATTTTTAATGTGTCCCCCTCCTCAACAGTGTATGTAACTGGCTCCTCCTCTTGTACTGCTGTTTGTTTCTTGGAGGTCAGAGGAATGCAGAGGCTGTTGGCTAAAGATCCTGCACTCCAGAGCGCCTTCCGTAGGGGCATTCCCTCCTTCCACCTGAACCCCGAGGCAGGGTCAGCCTCACCTCCCTGAGGTAGACAGGGTGCAGAAAAGTGGGCCCTGGGGGACAAGCACAGAATCACTGGGTGTCCAGTGGGCATGGCACAGCAGGCCGGTAGCCTTTCAGCTGCAGAGCCCAGCACAGGAGACCCCAGTCAGCACTCGGCGCTCTCAGAGCTCGTTCCTGGAGGAAGTTCTGTCTAGAAGCATGAGCAGTCTCAGGTGGTTCTGGAAACATCCGTGCATGCCGGATCCGAGACCCTTCTAAGGGGAGGTGGGTCCTTCCCCGCCCGCAGCTGGCCAGGCAGGGGGTGGACCCAGTGGCCATGCTGTTCTCTCGTGCCCTGGTAGCAGGCAGGGCGCCGGAGGCTGGCTTGGTCTGCGGTTCTTCTGTTCTTATGACTTGAACGGTTCATTCCACACCATTTCTCTCACACTGGTTTCTCTCTCCCTCTATGTAGGTCCTGCCTAATCATTGGACACGGACTCTTAATAAAACGGTCTTCAGTTCCAGATTCCTTCCCAGCAAGCTATAGCTTAAGTCCATTTTCTTCCGTGAAAGGGACAGGACTCCATCAAGTTATGGAATTCCTCAGAGCCCTGGGCCTGTCCCCGGGGTGGATTAGTCATGTCCAGCAGCTCCCGCCTAGTCCCGCCTCCGGGAAGGCTGCCTGCCTGGCTGCCCGCCCGCCCGGGCCTCCTGTGTAAAGACTGCCTGGCTGTCCTGCCCAGCCTCCCTGGTCATCCGGGGTCCTCTGGGTGGGTGGCATCTCCCGGAGGGCGGTGACAATCCCCCTGCACACGCATTCACATGGTGCTGCTCTGTGTGCAAGGCCCCCCACAAACACATTCTCTCTCTTCACTCCTCCCTCTTTGGGGGGGACCTCTGGATCCTAACTGCTTCCCTCCTGGACCTTGCGATGACGTTAGCCCAGGGAAGATCTCGCGCAGCTCAGCCTCAGGAAGAACACTGTAACATCTAGAGCTTCCCCAAGTGAGGAGCGAGGCTTTAGAGGCGAGGCCAGCTGGGCCTACGGCTCGTCGGGGCTGTCCCGCAGCCTGCCTTCTCTCTGGTGACCCCCGTGGCTCCACTGGCAAGAGTCTGCCAACAGCCACAGCCGACTCTCAGCCCCGCAGAGTCCTCTCTCTGTTTTCATTGTTCCCACTGTTGTCTGTTGGGCATCTTCCCAACGTCTTTGGCCTCTTCTCCTAAAGTTACCCAGGGGAAGTACATCCTAGGGTGCCTCCCCGCTCCTCCCTTCCCAGGTACTAGAAGTAGGCTGCAGGAGCTGCCAGGCTGTGCATGAGGGACGTCTGGGGAGGCGTGGCCGTGCAGCCGACCTGACCTGACTCCTCTAGCCCACGGTCCTCGCCCCGCCAGGGGTCGGAATTTGGGCTAGTGGGACGAAAGGGCTGGGCCAGTCGCTGGTAAGGGCTTCAGAGCCCTGTGGGCCCTGGTCCTTGCACGTGCAAGTACCTCCCTCCATTCAAGTCCCTAGACTGATGAGCGCCTCCAGAGTGGGGCAGGTCAGGGTGGCTACATCATCCAAGCCCTCTGACAGGCACTGACTAGGTTTTTTTAATTTTTTTTGGCTCTAAAAATAAACATCAACCCTTTTTTGGTCATGAATCCAGCATCTCAACAGAAAACTGCCTGACGTGAAAAGTCCCCTAAGGAATAGCGTCTGCGTTTGTTTTGAGTGTCGTTGGTGTGTACTTCGAGGCCTCACTCGCCTGACGTCTCGGGGTTGGCCGCCTCCTGCGGCTGGGAGCAGGCTCGAGAAGGCGCGGTTGGCACCCCTCCCCAGCTCCATAAGGGCCTTGGGCCCAGGCAGCTCTACCTGCCCCACACTGACCGTAGCCTTGGGTTCTGCAGTCAGTCTGCCCAGAGCCCCTTGGGCCTGTCAGCTTCCAGTCGAGCTCATTTGCCAAACAGACTATTTTGAGCTGCCCTTTGGCCTGTTCCCGATGTGTTCCCAGTACAGCTCAGCCTGGCTCGGGCCCGGGGGCTTCATGCCCAGAGATTCCCACAGGACAGTTGGAAAGCCACTGGCATTGTCTTTCTGGGAAGATTCTGCCGTCTTGGAACAGACGGCAAGCTAGATTCCCACAGCGTCGGCCTGTGTGCCGCCCCACTCCTCCCACTCGTGAGCACACGGCTGCAGCCGCAGGCCAGCTCTTCCTGTGTGGTCCCGCACCCTCTGTCTGGGGCCGTCCTTCTCGCCTTGGGCTTCCATCGGGCAGAGACCTTGATCATTCGATTCAGGCTGGCACCTGTCCTCGGTGCCCCAGGAGGAGCAGAGAGCGCCGAAGCCCGCCCACTCCTTGTCGCCAGCCAGCCTCCCTTGTACGGGCGGTGGGTGGAACCCGCCAGGCCGGAGGAGTTGTGTAGGAGGCGTGGGAGGCCAGGTCTCTGCTGGTGCTGAGGCTCCCAGTCAGTTCAGTCGAGGGGCTCTGCACCTCTGCCCTTAACCTGCTGTCATGTCTCCTTCCCTCGCGCTGTGGGGGAGTGGGGAAGAATCAGTGTTTTAATCAGATTTTACAAAAAACGTTTTAATTCTTTGTACAATTACCATCCTATGTAAAGATAAAATTTGTGTTGAGTTTAAGATTTTCATGGAATAAAGATCACGCAGTACTTGAGGCCATCTTCATGTAACCCTTTCTAGAGAGTTTTGTGTTGGGGGTGTCTTGGGGCGTGTGTTGTGGAGTTGTGCACTTCCTGTCTTGTCTTCCTACCACGAGGCAAGTGGTGCACGTGAGCCGGACGGGGAGGTCCCAAACAGGCTCCAGCATCCCTTGGTCCCCCAGCTGGCCCCTGTGGTCCTCCAGCCTGGTGGTCTGCCGTGTGCCTCGCACCCTCTCTCCTGCGCTAGGCTGGCCCCGCACGCACTTGTGAAGTGTTTCTGTCCTCATGGCCATGAAGAGACAGGCAGCCCCGACTCCTACCCTGATCCCGCCCAGACTTCTCCCTGCAACACAGCGTCCTCTCCTGGTCTGACTTGACACACTACCCCGTTGCGACCCTGGACCCTCCCAAGGCAGGCATGTCAGCAGCCGCCCTGGCCTCCCTTGAGCTGCAGTTTCTGCTGCTGGAATCCACACCAGGGGAGCAGTCCTGACTGGAGGAATACCCCACCCTCTTTCTCCCGTGTGTGTAGGGTGCCCTGGCCACAGGCTTCCAGCCTGTATGGGCCAGCGTTCCTTCTGCAGCCTGCATTGCCAGGCACCCTGTGGCCTGATGCTGCAAGTTGCCCCAAAACTGCTCCGTTTTGTGCATGTGATTCAAGAGGGTCCTTCACACCAGGTCTCAGGTGACCCGTAGAATCCTGACCCCTGTGTCCCGGCATTTCGGGTGTCTGGGTTTTAGGCTTGGGCCTGCAGTTCCTGCGTCCGGGGGTCCTTCGTCACTGCCATTCATACGAGGATGTGTGTCTAGCTGCAGAGTGGCGTGTCCCTGTCTTGACCTCTTGTTTGGAGTGGTGAGCTGTTGGCAGGGCACAAGGTCCCCTCTCAGCCCTTTTGGTGGCCTGTTGTACCGAGGCCATGTGCCTCACCAAAGCTTACTTACTAGCACAGCCCTCCATGAAGCAGCCACCAGCGGAGCTAGCCCCACTTTGGGCACAAAGCGTGTGTCCTCCCGCACCAGCAGCAAGAGCCAGCGCCCTGGCAAGGAGCTCAGGGGAGGCCAGGCACAGCCACAAGGTGCCTCTTGGGGACAGGAATCCCAGAGGCCCTGTGGGTGGGGTCCCGCCTCCCACCTGGTGGTTGGCGACTTCATTTCCTAGCCCTCAAGCACTGGCTGGGCTGCCCCTCCCCGTTAGTCTCTCCAGGATGTGCCCCGAGCAGTGTTTGGCTCGGGGAATCCAGCTGGCCTAAGCTTGTTAGCATGACCCTCTAGAGCAGGGGCAGAGGGGCGTGGGCTGACTCCTGCACACTCCTCGCAGAGACAGGCACACCCCAGAGGGGCCCACACAGTGGCAGCAACAAGCCACGGGCTCCTGAGAAACCAGGACACGTTACAGCTTTCCCCCTGCAGCACACGGACTGTCCCGCCACCGGGGCTGCTCTGAGGCCGGTCTCCCGAGAGGAAGAGGAGTCGGGCCGGTAGCCACCGTCTGCTGGCTGTGGCGTTGTTGAGTGCCTTCCGCCTTGGCTCCTGGGTTGTCCAGGGAAGCTGGCTGACTGGCTGACTTCCTTCAGTCCCTCCACAAAGTGCTCAAGCTTGTCAGCACTTCCCGATTGTCAGCTCTGTGGCTAGGCGTCGGCCCGTGCCGGCCCCAGGGGTCCCTGTCACCCTAACCCATGCATCTCTGCTTCCCTTGGGAGGATGGGAAGGCATAAGCCTCCAAGAGCCGTGCAGCTGGGGGCCACCGAGTTGCAACTTTGGTGCTGTGTGACAGGGCTAGTCCTTTAACTTCTCTGAGCCTTACTTTGCTGATTTCTCAAATGGACACGATCGTTTCAAGCACCGTGGTGGTTCCAGGGCGAAGCGGGTTGGAGTGCAAATGCTCAGGTCCCTGTAGAGTCCTCTGACTAGCAAAGAGGGGTAGATGTTGGGCCAGGCGGTCCCTCGTAGCTTGGTTCCCAGCGCATTTGGGTGTCCTTTTGCAGTGAAGCTGGTGGGTCTGGAGCTTGGTGGGGAAGCCCCCACTAGGAAAAAGCAGTAGGCGAATGGGTGGGTGACACCCGACGTGTCTTTCCCTTCCCCTGTGACCGGCTCCCACCCCAGGCAGAACCCGGCCGCTCTCCCTTCCCCCGGTACTGGCCCTTCTCCTGAACTCACCCTGTTTTCTCCTTGCTCTGCGTGGACGGCGAGCTCCTAGTCTTCTCCCCCAGAGCCTCACCACCTTCTCTTTTTCCCCCCCACAGAGATGGCTCCGAAGTCAAAAAAGAAGGGGCACCCTGGGAGGGAGCAGAAGAAGGTACGTGATTTCGAGGGTGTCTTAGCAGGTGAGCAGTGTTTGCCCAGGGCTAAGCTTGTTAGCATGACCCTCTAGAGCAGGGGCAGAGGGTGGGCTGACTCCTGCACACCTCGCAGAGACAGGCACACCCCAGAGGGGCCCACACAGTGGCAGCAACAAGCCACGGGCTCCTGAGAAACCAGGACACGTTACAGCTTTCCCCCTGCAGCACACGGACTGTCCCGCCACCGGGGCTGCTCTGAGGCCGGTCTCCCGAGAGGAAGAGGAGTCGGGCCGGTAGCCACCGTCTGCTGGCTGTGGCGTTGTTGAGTGCCTTCCGCCTTGGCTCCTGGGTTGTCCAGGGAAGCTGGCTGACTGGCTGACTTCCTTCAGTCCCTCCACAAAGTGCTCAAGCTTGTCAGCACTTCCCGATTGTCAGCTCTGTGGCTAGGCGTCGGCCCGTGCCGGCCCCAGGGGTCCCTGTCACCCTAACCCATGCATCTCTGCTTCCCTTGGGAGGATGGGAAGGCATAAGCCTCCAAGAGCCGTGCAGCTGGGGGCCACCGAGTTGCAACTTTGGTGCTGTGTGACAGGGCTAGTCCTTTAACTTCTCTGAGCCTTACTTTGCTGATTTCTCAAATGGACACGATCGTTTCAAGCACCGTGGTGGTTCCAGGCAAGCGGGTTGGAGTGCAAATGCTCAGGTCCCTGTAGAGTCCTCTGACTAGCAAAGAGGGGTAGATGTTGGGCCAGGCGGTCCCTCGTAGCTTGGTTCCCAGCGCATTTGGGTGTCCTTTTGCAGTGAAGCTGGTGGGTCTGGAGCTTGGTGGGGAAGCCCCCACTAGGAAAAAGCAGTAGGCGAATGGGTGGGTGACACCCGACGTGTCTTTCCCTTCCCCTGTGACCGGCTCCCACCCCAGGCAGAACCCGGCCGCTCTCCCTTCCCCCGGTACTGGCCCTTCTCCTGAACTCACCCTGTTTTCTCCTTGCTCTGCGTGGACGGCGAGCTCCTAGTCTTCTCCCCCAGAGCCTCACCACCTTCTCTTTTTCCCCCCCACAGAGATGGCTCCGAAGTCAAAAAAGAAGGGGCACCCTGGGAGGGAGCAGAAGAAGGTACGTGATTTCGAGGGTGTCTTAGCAGGTGAGCAGTGGCCACCTGCCTTTGTGGGCCCTGGGCAGGGGACTGCCCTGTGTCTGACCCAGGGTGAGCTCGGCCCACCTGACGCCAACCTGTCCCGTCTCTCTGCAGCATCACCACCACCACCATCCGCAGATGCCACAGGCCCCGGCTCCTGTACCCCAGCAGCCCCCGCCGCCTCCCCAGCAGCCCCCGCCACCGCCACCTCCCCAGCAGCCGCAGCAGCAGCCCCCGCCGCCCCCACCCCCGCCCGCCATGCCGCCGCAGGCAGCCCCCACGATGAAGTCCTCGCCTCCGCCCTTCATCGCTACCCAGGTGCCTGTCCTGGAGCCCCAGCTCCCGGGCAGCGTCTTCGACCCCATCGGGCACTTCACCCAGCCCATCCTGCACCTGCCGCAGCCCGAGCTGCCCCCCCACCTTCCCCAGCCTCCTGAGCACAGCACTCCACCTCATCTCAACCAGCACTCGGTGGTCTCTCCTCCAGGTGAGCCGCGGCCACGCCTGCCAAGGGGTGGGGGGGCCTCCTTCCCGCCCTGGTCTTCCCACAGTGACAGGGTCCTTTGAGCAACCCGCAGACCCGTCTTGCTTGGCCTCAATTGTCTTGTCGCTCAAAGGAGGTTAGCGGCTCCCTTGGGCCCGTGGTGGAAATCACAGGCGAGGTCCCAGGACGGGCCTCGTGTGGAGAGACAGTGCTCTGGTGCAGAAGGTGCTCATTCGGGTCTGCTGGGCCAGACACTGTGGGGTGAGGTGGGAGAAGATGGGACCCTCTGTAGCTCCCAGTCAGAGGGCGGGGTGTGGGAGGGCACACACCCGGGTCCTGGAGAGCATGTGAGAATCAGGAAAGACCTGGAGGGCAAGTGGAGCCCTCGCAAGGGAGGGAGGAAAGTCGGGGGCATGGAACACAGGGCAGGACCATGTTCCTGTGGGCCTTCCTAGACACTGTCCTCCTGCTGCAGTTTGCGGGAAGTTGAGGAAGGTGGGGAGGGGCTGCCTGCTGGAGGGAGACAAGTAAGAGCTAGGAACGAAGGAGGAAGGTTGGGCGGAGGAGAAGAAGTACGTGATTTCGAGGTGTCTTAGCAGGTGAGCAGTGGCCACCTGCCTTTGTGGGCCCTGGGCAGGGGACTGCCCTGTGTCTGACCCAGGGTGAGCTCGGCCCACCTGACGCCAACCTGTCCCGTCTCTCTGCAGCATCACCACCACCACCATCCGCAGATGCCACAGGCCCCGGCTCCTGTACCCCAGCAGCCCCCGCCGCCTCCCCAGCAGCCCCCGCCACCGCCACCTCCCCAGCAGCCGCAGCAGCAGCCCCCGCCGCCCCCACCCCCGCCCGCCATGCCGCCGCAGGCAGCCCCCACGATGAAGTCCTCGCCTCCGCCCTTCATCGCTACCCAGGTGCCTGTCCTGGAGCCCCAGCTCCCGGGCAGCGTCTTCGACCCCATCGGGCACTTCACCCAGCCCATCCTGCACCTGCCGCAGCCCGAGCTGCCCCCCCACCTTCCCCAGCCTCCTGAGCACAGCACTCCACCTCATCTCAACCAGCACTCGGTGGTCTCTCCTCCAGGTGAGCCGCGGCCACGCCTGCCAAGGGGTGGGGGGGCCTCCTTCCCGCCCTGGTCTTCCCACAGTGACAGGGTCCTTTGAGCAACCCGCAGACCCGTCTTGCTTGGCCTCAATTGTCTTGTCGCTCAAAGGAGGTTAGCGGCTCCCTTGGGCCCGTGGTGGAAATCACAGGCGAGGTCCCAGGACGGGCCTCGTGTGGAGAGACAGTGCTCTGGTGCAGAAGGTGCTCATTCGGGTCTGCTGGGCCAGACACTGTGGGGTGAGGTGGGAGAAGATGGGACCCTCTGTAGCTCCCAGTCAGAGGGCGGGGTGTGGGAGGGCACACACCCGGGTCCTGGAGAGCATGTGAGAATCAGGAAAGACCTGGAGGGCAAGTGGAGCCCTCGCAAGGGAGGGAGGAAAGTCGGGGGCATGGAACACAGGGCAGGACCATGTTCCTGTGGGCCTTCCTAGACACTGTCCTCCTGCTGCAGTTTGCGGGAAGTTGAGGAAGGTGGGGAGGGGCTGCCTGCTGGAGGGAGACAAGTAAGAGCTAGGAACGAAGGAGGAAGGTTGGGCGAGGAGAGCTGGGCAGCGGGCCACGCACAAAGCCTGAGCCTCACCAGCCTGCCCTTGTCCTTCCAGCTTTGCACAACGCGCTGCCTCAGCAGCCATCCCGGCCCAGTAACCGAGCTGCCGCACTGCCCCCCAAGGCTGCCCGTCCCCCCGCCGTGTCGCCCGCCCTGGCCCAGCCGCCCCTCCTCCCACAGCCCCCCATGGCCCAGCCCCCCCAAGTGCTGCTGCAGGAGGACGAAGACCCACCCGCCCCACCCCTCACCTCCATGCAGATGCAGCTCTACCTGCAGCAGCTGCAGAAGGTGCAACCCCCCACCCCACTACTCCCTTCCGTGAAGGTGCAGTCCCAGCCCCACCACCCCTGCCGCCCGCCCACCCCTCCGTGCAGCAGCAGCTCCAGCCACCGCCGCCTCCACCCCCACCCCAACCCCAGCCCCCACCCCAGCCGCCTCACCAGCCCCCACCCGGCCCGTGCACATGCAGCCCATGCAGTTCCCCCACATTCAGCAGCCCCCACCGCCCCGGCCAGCAGCCCCCACCCCCCACGGGCCAGCAGCCGCCCCCGCCGCAGCCCGCCAAGCCTCAGCAAGTCATCCAGCATCACCCTTCCCCTCGGCACCACAAGTCAGACCCCTACTCAGCTGGTAAGTGTCTCCCCACCACTACTATCACACCACCCCATGGGCTCAGGGAGGTGGCGCTAAGCCCAGAGTTTTGTCCCCAAGAAGCCAGGTGGGTCAGTTTGTGCTGCAGGCTGAGAGGAGCTCAAAGCTGAGCCCTGGAGGCTCAACTTGGTTGGAGCGAAACAACTGAAAGGGGTGTCACTCGGCTGTCTGTCTTTCTTGCCAGCTGAGATGTCATACTAAGGCCCCAGGAGGCCGTTTGCTTGGAATTCACAGTCAAGAGAGTTACAGTGCATCGTGATTCCTGCTAGGTAGGGGAGCCCAAGGGAGGCACCTCCTCTACCTCTGGGGGTGGAGCAGGCTTCTTGGAGGAGGTGACCCGAGGATGAGCAGGAGTTAGTTTAACAGACAGAGGGGGTGTGAGGTCCAGGCCACGTCCCTGTGTGCAGCAGGGGCTCTTTGGGAACCTGCAGAAAAAGGTGCTTGGCTCTTGATGTCAGGAGGCCCCCACCCGGTGGAGCTGGAACCAGGTCAGGGAGAACTGGGCTGAAGCTCAGAGCTCACTCCCAACTCACCCAGGCGCCATTCCTGTCTCCTTTCCCCGTTTCCAGCCTGCCCTCGGCGGCCCTTTTTCAGTCCGCAAGAATTGGAAGGGCCATGCCCTCCTGCCTTTCCAGAGCACTTGTTTTCTGACCGAAACGCGGCTGACCACGTTCTGGGGCCATGTTCTTCTTGATGCCTCATGATGTGGCGACCTGTGAGAGTCAGAGTTGAGGTCCCTGGCCGTGGCACAGAGACCACGCAGCCTGGCTTAGGGCGTGCTGTGGGCGCTGCTGGAAGTGGAAGAAAGCTGTTGGCTTTAAGCTGTGACTGTCCTGTCAAAAGCTGCCGGTGCCGAGGGGCTCGCTCTGCCCTGAGCTGGGAGCAGCAGGCCGTCCTTTCTGGAGAACACCAGGGGTGGGCGAGTGATGAGGTGCCTGCGGGGCGGGGCCCTCTGGCTCCCTGTACCTCGAGTCCCTGCGCCCATCTCCCCCTGAGGTTCTGGGGCCTGGAATGAGTCACAGGGAGTGATGTGTGTTAAGAGCCCAGCTGGGGTCTTTGGGTCAAAGGCCAAGTTGTTGGGGGCTGGGCAAACATCCCTGGGCACCAGGCCAGCTTTCAGGCACCACCCCGAACTGCTGGGCTCCCCTCTGGGTGCTGCTGGATGAACCACCCGCAGGCGAAGGATGCTTCCGTGTCGTGAGCCGGGAGCCACACCCCCACAGGGAGCTTGTTGTAGCCCCCAGCAAGAACCACGAGTCCAGCGCCTCGTCTGCCGTCCTGCTGGGGTGGAGACCTGTCCCGGCGTCTCCCCAGGGGTGGGCCTTGCAGATTGAGTTGTGTTGCGAGGTTTCAGGGGATCCAGCCTCAGGCCTGAAGCAGCTGTCCAGGCAGACCGGCCTAGTCACCCCTAGTGGGGACCGCTGGGGCCCAGGCATCCGTGCTTCTCAAAGT
The DNA here is from genome assembly GCA_022376925.1 of Tragulus kanchil. Taxonomy (NCBI): domain Eukaryota; kingdom Metazoa; phylum Chordata; class Mammalia; order Artiodactyla; family Tragulidae; genus Tragulus; species Tragulus kanchil. The sequence goes on along the minus strand of JAIOJX010000029.1, from coordinate 18,039,270 downwards.
TTCTGAACAGAAACTGTGTTTTCTGACACACAGTGATACCAACCAACGAGGATTGAGCTCCTGGGTCCACGTGGCAGAGCCGCTGTGGGGCTTCCCTTGGGGTGGGAGGGCTTGGCTGGGCCCAGGGCCGGTGGCCTCCACACCAGACCTGCCAATGTTCCCTGTCCCTTCTCCTAGGTCACCTCCGTGAAGCCCCCTCCCCGCTTATGATACATTCCCCCCAGATGCCACCGTTCCAGAGCCTCACCCACCAATCGCCGCCCCAGCAGAACGTCCAGCCTAAGAAGCAGGTAAAGGCAGGGCTGGGTCCCAGCCCCCAGGGGTAGGCGCAGGAGGGGCCGGAGGGGCCGGTCTGCCTCACGGCCGCCATGCCTGTGCTGTCCAGGAGCTCCGAGCAGCCTCCGTGGTCCAGCCCCAGCCCCTGGTGGTGGTGAAGGAGGAGAAGATCCACTCACCCATCATCCGCAGTGAGCCCTTCAGCCCCTCCCTGCGGCCGGAGCCCCCCAAGCACCCGGAGAGCATCAAGGCCCCCAGCCACTTGCCCCAGCGTGAGTGCCCTCTCCAGCCCCGGCTGAGGGGGAGGCCCGCCGGCCCGCGCTGGCTGTGAGCCTTCTGTGGGCCCGTCAGCCGTGCCCCGCTGAGCTGGGTAGGGCCTCGGCCCATGGGCTGTTTGTATTTCAGGGCCTGAGATGAAGCCTGTGGACGTTGGGAGGCCTGTCATTCGGCCCCCTGAGCAGAATGCACCCCCACCAGGGGCCCCTGACAAAGACAAACAGAAGCAGGAGCCAAAAACACCAGTTGCACCCAAAAAGGTAGGCACCGTGGACCTGCGAGCGCCCCTCACCCCTGCCCCAGGGAGGCCCCTTGGCGGGTGCGTCCGCAGACTTCAGGCTTCTCTGAAGGAGTCTAGGCACAGCAGGGCCCCTCACCAGCCCTGTGGTCTCTCTGCTTCACAGGACCTAAAAATCAAGAACATGGGCTCCTGGGCTAGCCTGGTGCAGAAGCATCCCACCACCCCGTCCTCCACAGCCAAGTCGTCCAGCGACAGCTTCGAGCAGTTCCGCAGGGCGGCCCGGGAGAAGGAGGAGCGCGAGAAGGCCTTGAAGGCGCAGGCGGAGCACGCGGAGAAGGAGAAGGAGCGGCTGCGGCAGGAGCGCATGAGGTGGGTGTGGGATCCGGGCGGCGCAGGGGACGCGGGGGCTTGTGCTGGCCCTTCCCTGACGCGGAGCCCTGCTCTGCTCAGAAGCCGAGAGGACGAGGATGCGCTGGAGCAGGCCCGGCGAGCCCACGAGGAGGCACGCCGGCGCCAGGAGCAGCAGCAGCAGCAGCAGCGCCAGGAGCAGCAGCAGCAGCAGCAGCAGCAACAGCAGGCGGCCGCCGTGGCCGCCGCCGCCGCCCCCCAGCCCCGCAGCTCCCAGCCCCAGTCCATGCTGGACCAGCAGAGAGAGCTGGCCCGGAAGCAGGAGCAGGAGCGAAGGCGCCGGGAAGCGGTGAGCTGGGGGACCCTCGTGGGCCCCGCCGGGCAGCGATCCACCCCGGAGGAGTTGAGAAAGGGAGCCCTGAGGTCCAAGAGGCGCTCTCCCCCCAGGAGGTGGGGCGCAGGCAGAGAGCCGTCGGGTGGGAACTCGGGGCGAGCTCTCCTTGTTGGCACCGTGCTGGCCTCGGCCTCAGCGGGGTGCGGGCCCCGTGGGAAGAGCCATCGTTGGAGGTCATGGGTGGGGGTCTGGAGCCATGGCAAGGGCAGGACACCGCATTTCACTTCCTCCTCTCTCCTCCAGATGGCAGCTACCATTGACATGAATTTCCAGAGTGATCTGTTGTCAATATTTGAAGAAAATCTTTTCTGAGAGCACCTGGGTGACTTCTGACTTTGATTTCCTGGCAAACGTCGACTCTCCATAGTGTTAAGGGCGGCAGTGGAGGCGGCGGCGGCGGCAGGGGGTGTCTCTGGGCCTGGCTGTCCTGCATGCTCCGCCTGAAGGGCAGCTGAGGATTGAGAGCCTGTCTGCCTTACAGCCAGCCGAGCGTCCCACCCCCACAGGACGTCGGCTCAGAGCACGCCTCGCCGTGAGCAAGTGCCGGCCGGACCCGAGCCCCGAGCCCCTGTGTGGGGGGCAGAGGCCCTCCTCTCCGCCAAATGTCTACAGTATACACAGGACATCGTTGCTGCCGCCACCGTGACTGGTTTACTGTCCCCAAGAGCGTGACGTTCGTGACGTCCTGCCCACTGGGAGTCCTTCCCACGCCCCAGCCGCCGCTGCCCACACCTGGGAGACCAGGACAGGCCCGCAGGAGCTGGAGGTGGCAGGGGCGCTGGCCCACCCCCTTGCTGGCACTGACTTTGCCTTGAACAGACCCCACCCCTCCCTTCCCCTCCCCCACAAGCCTTTAATCGAGAGCCGCTCTCTGTAAGTGTTCGCTTGTGCAAAAGGGAATAGTGCCGTGGAGGTGTGTGTGTGTCCATGGCAGTCTGGAGCGAGGTGACTGTCACACGCGCGTGTGTGGGCCGGCCTCGCCCGGCGAGGGAGGCCACCAACCAAAGTCAGTTCTTCCCCCACCTGTGTTTCTGGTTTTATTTTTTTCTATATATATATTTTTTTGTTGAATTCTATTTTATTTTTAATTCTCTCTTCTCCTCCAGACACAATGGCACTGCTTATCTCTGACATGGTGTGATCGTCTCCTCATTGAGCGGCGGCTGCCCCCGCGCTGTGGGTAGTGAGTGACCGTGGCTGTACTGTGTAGTGAAACCTAGTTGGCATATCTTTGTTTGAAGTTTGTTGGTGACTCCACCAAACTGTGTAAAATAACTCAAGAAAAAAAAAGAAAAGAAAAACCACACACACACACACACACACACGAAAAAAAAAAAAAACATAAAAAACACACACAAAAAAACCCTGCCTATATTTTACTCAGTTTCAAACTTTACTAGTCTTTTTAATTATAAAACCAGAAAACTGTGTTTTCCTTTCCTTTTTTCTCCCCCCATTCGTTGGCTTCTTCTTTTTTAATGTCAAATCTGTTTTAAGGGTTTTTTTTTTTTTTTTACCAGGAAAGGAAAGGCCACGGGGTAAGGCGGGTGCAAGGGGCCACAGGCCACAGACTGAGGCAGAGGCTCCCCACCCAGCGCTTGACCCTACCAACCGGCTGCCCCTTCCCCCGTTTTTTTTTTTTAATTTTATAATTGGAGCCCTTGGTGAGGTTACGCGTGCCATGAGAACCCACTCTACACCACGACGCTGGTGCCTCAGTGTTGGCCAAACTCTGGAGTCCCTTACTGGTTTGACTTTCATACGGTGAATATGCATTTGGTCTGTACTGATCATGGAATAAACACATCTCTCTTTTTTAATGCTGGCGTCTCCCTGATATTTCTTTGTGAACCACCTGTTGCCTAGGCTAGGCCTGGGGGCTCCCCCCATGCCGCCTCTGTGTAGAACTACCGCCTGGGACCATGGGGCCTGTCCCTGGGCAGGAGCTGCCCCCTCCAGGCTGAAGCTGTGACAGGGAGCCCAGGTACCCCTTCTTCCTGTGGACCTTGGCCTAGGTTGGTGACATGCTCCAGCAGAACCTGGCCAAACGACAGACAGTATTCTGCCCCTTTGCCCTTCCTCCATCCTGGCCTCCCACTCCCCCAGAGGACTTGAGCCACGCCCCCACCTTACCTGCCTCTTACCAGACTCCTTTCATTTAAGCTCAGGGTTAACCAGATACTCTTCGATAACTATACATCCCCCCCAAATAGGGTCCTCCCTTTCCCTCCTCCCCCTGCCCCCAAGCACGCATCGCATTCCCACCCAAGAAAGCCTGCAGGTGGACACCCTGCCCGCCGGCCTGTGTGCCCGTCTGTACACACACTCCCCCAGCCACAGGGCTAGCTAGGGCCATAGCCAGGAGTGGCCCCCAGGGTGTAAGATGAAAGGGTATCACATATATGTATGCAAAGACACAAAGCGATGAAAACATTTCCAGCACTGTTCATTGACCCACATTCTCCTTTCTTTTTTTCAGCCAGAAAAACCTTGGGTTTGGGACCTGCCAAACCTTTCCACTGATGGTGTAGTTAGTTCAGGCATTCAGCCAGGGACCTGCCCTGCCCTGCTCTACCCTGCTCCCCTTCCCCCAACACTTCCTCAAACCACTGTGCTGGTTCAAGTGTGACTTACGTTTTGGTTCTTTGGGGTTCCTTGCTTCTCATCCCACTCCCTCCTCCTTTGTTCTGTGTTTTGTTTGGAAACTTCCCCAGGCCAAGTCTTGAGTAAGTTTAGCTGGAGAAATGGTTGTGTCTGCACCTTCCTTCTAAAGATTCAACTCTGCCATGGCCCTCTCTACACCTCCCTGAAGGGTGTTTCTCTAACTGGGTTGTAAGTAGAACTTGGATCTACTATTTAATTTCTCTGGCCATTTCCCAGTCCCTCCCACAGTACTAGAAATCTTAGTTCTATAAAGGAATAAGAGGTGTGTACAAGCCCATACTGTACTGTATGCACGGATCGCTTGGCCAATAATTATGTCAGTGAATCTGAGACTTGTATTAAACACTTTAGACATTTGTAGAAGGGAATTCGTAGACTTTTCACTTATATACTAAAAGTTTTTTTTTTTTTTTTGTGCAGTTCTCATTGCAAAAATAAACATTTGTACTGAATATAAAGTTATCATCCTGTGACTATGACTGTCCTTTTGTTTAAGGGTAGGTAGAGCTTGGGGGTGGGGTGGGTGGAGGGAATGTAGGAGTCCGTGTTCTTAGAAAACGGGAGCTCCATAGACACTTCCCGGCCATGGCTGGTGCATGCAGCCAGAGGTTAGAGGACTCAGGAGGGATACCAGCATCAAGTGGTTGGAAAACTGATTTGATGAAAAGGTAAATGAAACCAAAGCCATGAATACAGGCTAATTGTGCGAGAAAAGGTAGGTGAGAAATGCAAGGCGAACAAATGTTTGTGTAACAGATGCAGTGTAAGATGTCTGTTTACACACTCCCCAGCCACAGGGCTAGCTAGGGCCATAGCCAGGAGTGGCCCCCAGGGTGTAAGATGAAAGGGTATCACATATATGTATGCAAAGACACAAAGCGATGAAAACATTTCCAGCACTGTTCATTGACCCACATTCTCCTTTCTTTTTTTCAGCCAGAAAAACCTTGGGTTTGGGACCTGCCAAACCTTTCCACTGATGGTGTAGTTAGTTCAGGCATTCAGCCAGGGACCTGCCCTGCCCTGCTCTACCCTGCTCCCCTTCCCCCAACACTTCCTCAAACCACTGTGCTGGTTCAAGTGTGACTTACGTTTTGGTTCTTTGGGGTTCCTTGCTTCTCATCCCACTCCCTCCCTCCTTTGTTCTGTGTTTTGTTTGGAAACTTCCCCAGGCCAAGTCTTGAGTAAGTTTAGCTGGAGAAATGGTTGTGTCTGCACCTTCCTTCTAAAGATTCAACTCTGCCATGGCCCTCTCTACACCTCCCTGAAGGGTGTTTCTCTAACTGGGTTGTAAGTAGAACTTGGATCTACTATTTAATTTCTCTGGCCATTTCCCAGTCCCTCCCACAGTACTAGAAATCTTAGTTCTATAAAGGAATAAGAGGTGTGTACAAGCCCATACTGTACTGTATGCACGGATCGCTTGGCCAATAATTATGTCAGTGAATCTGAGACTTGTATTAAACACTTTAGACATTTGTAGAAGGGAATTCGTAGACTTTTCACTTATATACTAAAAGTTTTTTTTTTTTGTGCAGTTCTCATTGCAAAAATAAACATTTGTACTGAATATAAAGTTATCATCCTGTGACTATGACTGTCCTTTTGTTTAAGGGTAGGTAGAGCTTGGGGGTGGGGTGGGTGGAGGGAATGTAGGAGTCCGTGTTCTTAGAAAACGGGAGCTCCATAGACACTTCCCGGCCATGGCTGGTGCATGCAGCCAGAGGTTAGAGGACTCAGGAGGGATACCAGCATCAAGTGGTTGGAAAACTGATTTGATGAAAAGGTAAATGAAACCAAAGCCATGAATACAGGCTAATTGTGCGAGAAAAGGTAGGTGAGAAATGCAAGGCGAACAAATGTTTGTGTAACAGATGCAGTGTAAGATGTCTGTTGGGCTCTGAGATGCGTTGTTTACTGAAGCAAAACCACATAAACCATGATTGCCTGTCTGTTAAATAGGGACCTATGAACTTAATTATGGTCCCAGGACCAGTCTAATGTTTAGCAGCCTTGACAATACAAAGGCAAGGTTAACTGGTAGTGGAAGGGAAGATCTGTTGTTGTTCAGTCGTTCGACTCTTACGACCCCATCGACTGTAGCCCACCAGGCTCCTCTGTCCATGGGATTTTTCCAAGCAAGGATGCTAGAGTGGGTTGCCATTTCCTTCATTGGGTTGTTTTGTTCTGTTTACCGCTGACTCACCAAGGAAGCCCTCGTAAGAGAAGATAAAGTGATAGATATGTGGTAAAAGAGGAAACCAGTAGGCAAACTAACAATGGATATGGGTCCTGCAAGTGGTGGTGACAATGAGATAGTGCCCTCGATTCAAGAAATACCACGTAAGCGCATTTAGAGAGAGCTGTTAATGAAGAGCAAAAACCGTTCCAACGACTACCTCTGGTCGGAAGGAAAGGTGGAGCCTAAGACGGCTGCGTTTCTGAAGTGATGGGTTGCTGTTGAGTCAGCTGTCAGGCTTTAGGCAAACGACTTAATACTCGAATTTCAGGCTCTTGGTTTATAGTACGTAAAGGTGATAGCAGTATACCTATACTTAATTGGATTCTTATCAGGGTCAAATAATGAGTAGCCTTGAAATGTATACGATCTTGGGAAGAAGATTGCAAGACTGGAGGAGGAAGAAACTACCTTGCCGGGCTTCTCGTCAAGCTCTGCTCTGCTTCCTCCTTTGCTCAGAGCTCCAGTGATTCGACCAGCCCGGCTCTCCGACGCTCTGTCGTTATCATCCTGTGACTATGACTGTCCTTTTGTTTAAGGGTAGGTAGAGCTTGGGGGTGGGGTGGGTGGAGGGAATGTAGGAGTCCGTGTTCTTAGAAAACGGGAGCTCCATAGACACTTCCCGGCCATGGCTGGTGCATGCAGCCAGAGGTTAGAGGACTCAGGAGGGATACCAGCATCAAGTGGTTGGAAAACTGATTTGATGAAAAGGTAAATGAAACCAAAGCCATGAATACAGGCTAATTGTGCGAGAAAAGGTAGGTGAGAAATGCAAGGCGAACAAATGTTTGTGTAACAGATGCAGTGTAAGATGTCTGTTGGGCTCTGAGATGCGTTGTTTACTGAAGCAAAACCACATAAACCATGATTGCCTGTCTGTTAAATAGGGACCTATGAACTTAATTATGGTCCCAGGACCAGTCTAATGTTTAGCAGCCTTGACAATACAAAGGCAAGGTTAACTGGTAGTGGAAGGGAAGATCTGTTGTTGTTCAGTCGTTCGACTCTTACGACCCCATCGACTGTAGCCCACCAGGCTCCTCTGTCCATGGGATTTTTCCAAGCAAGGATGCTAGAGTGGGTTGCCATTTCCTTCATTGGGTTGTTTTGTTCTGTTTACCGCTGACTCACCAAGGAAGCCCTCGTAAGAGAAGATAAAGTGATAGATATGTGGTAAAAGAGGAAACCAGTAGGCAAACTAACAATGGATATGGGTCCTGCAAGTGGTGGTGACAATGAGATAGTGCCCTCGATTCAAGAAATACCACGTAAGCGCATTTAGAGAGAGCTGTTAATGAAGAGCAAAAACCGTTCCAACGACTACCTCTGGTCGGAAGGAAAGGTGGAGCCTAAGACGGCTGCGTTTCTGAAGTGATGGGTTGCTGTTGAGTCAGCTGTCAGGCTTTAGGCAAACGACTTAATACTCGAATTTCAGGCTCTTGGTTTATAGTACGTAAAGGTGATAGCAGTATACCTATACTTAATTGGATTCTTATCAGGGTCAAATAATGAGTAGCCTTGAAATGTATACGATCTTGGGAAGAAGATTGCAAGACTGGAGGAGGAAGAAACTACCTTGCCGGGCTTCTCGTCAAGCTCTGCTCTGCTTCCTCCTTTGCTCAGAGCTCCAGTGATTCGACCAGCCCGGCTCTCCGACGCCCGGGTCGGGCCTGCCCTCTGGGAGTTAGTCTCCCCGTCTTCTTTGGTCACCAGTGGCTGAGTCCTGGTCTCAACCACTACGGACTGGCTCCTGGGCGGGACCTGTAGCCAGCCTGCACGACAATGGCCGCCGCTGCCCAATCACATGTGCAGGAGCGGACGGACGGATCGGCAGGACCAACTGGAGCCGGCGCGGGGTCTGGGTCGCTGGACCACCGTTAGAAGCAGGACTTGGTGAAGGTGCTGCCAGGTGTTCCTGGAGTGAAACCGAGGGGAGGGCCGCGCGCTCCAGGGCAGGGAGCTCCTGGGGAAGGTGGGTAGCAGCAGGTGCTTCCGAGGCCTCCTCGGGCCGCGGGGACAACCCGCGCTCTCCTAACCTTTGCCATGACACTGCCTGTCCCCCTTTTTCCGCTTCCGGGCCCGCCTGACCCGCCATATTAGGCTCGGGCCCCGCCCCTCCGTCTCATTGGTCTATAGCCAGGCCGATTCCCAGCTCATTGGTCCAGCCCTCGCACCCAAGCCATCCAGGCCCTGCCTTGGGCGTTCTCGGCCCAACGTTAGGCCCCGCCTTCTCGAGGCTCCACCCTCACGCCCAGCCTCCTAAGCCACGCCCCTAGCTCCTAAGACGCTCCTAGGCCTAGTTGGGGCCCCGCCCCTTTGCTCTAGACCCCGCCCTTTTTCCCCCACAGCGCCCCCTGTCTCCTGTTCATGCAGGACCCAGTCTCCCTCTAGACTTTAGACCCCAGTCACCCACCCAACTCCGGAATCCTACTAGACCCCGTCCCCTAAGCCTTTCTAGGCCCCTCCCACAGTCCTAGCCCCTTCCTTCCCTTCTCCCCAACGCTCCACCCCGACCACCTGAGCCCGGCCCTCGGAGCCTCCGCCCCCGCACCTCAAGCCTTGCTCCCTGTCACTGTCGCGCCCGGATGTCTACCTAGCACTTAGGTGAGTCGTGTGCGGTGGTGGTTTCGGTTTGAACCGCCCGCCTCTTCTCTCGGTGCGTTCCGCAAACCCCGACGGCACGGAGGGGACCCAGACCAAAGGCGGCGGGCTCCCCAGCCCAGATCCCGCCCCGCTGCTGCAGCCCGCGCCCCTCGCCCATACCCAGGACGGTAACGCGGTCGTCCCGGGACGCGGCGACATGCCCGAGGTGGTGGTGACGGCGCTGTTGGCGCCCTCGCGCCTCACTCTGAAGCTGCTTCGTGCCTTCATGTGGAGCTTCGTGTTCTCGGCGGCGCTGGTGGCTGCAGCGGTCTATGGCTGCATCGCGCTCACTCACGTGATGTGCCGGCCCCGACGTGGCGTTTGCGGGCGCCCCCGGCGCACCCCACCCACGTGCTTGAGCGACCCCGCGCTGGGCGAGCACTGCTTCCTGATTCTTAGGGTGAGCTTGGGGAGAGGAGGCGCCACTGGGCTTTCGAGGGTCCAGGGCCCTGGGAGGTGTGGCAGATGGTCGAATCCAGCTGTCCACACTTGATCTGGGAGAAGGGAGGTGTTCAAGCCGGGAAGGAGGTTCGGGCCCCGCCCTCCGTCTCATTGGTCTATAGCCAGGCCGATTCCCAGCTCATTGGTCCAGCCTCGCACCCAAGCCATCCAGGCCCTGCCTTGGGCGTTCTCGGCCCAACGTTAGGCCCCGCCTTCTCGAGGCTCCACCCTCACGCCCAGCCTCCTAAGCCACGCCCCTAGCTCCTAAGACGCTCCTAGGCCTAGTTGGGGCCCCGCCCCTTTGCTCTAGACCCCGCCCTTTTTCCCCCACAGCGCCCCCTGTCTCCTGTTCATGCAGGACCCAGTCTCCCTCTAGACTTTAGACCCCAGTCACCCACCCAACTCCGGAATCCTACTAGACCCCGTCCCCTAAGCCTTTCTAGGCCCCTCCCACAGTCCTAGCCCCTTCCTTCCCTTCTCCCCAACGCTCCACCCCGACCACCTGAGCCCGGCCCTCGGAGCCTCCGCCCCCGCACCTCAAGCCTTGCTCCCTGTCACTGTCGCGCCCGGATGTCTACCTAGCACTTAGGTGAGTCGTGTGCGGTGGTGGTTTCGGTTTGAACCGCCCGCCTCTTCTCTCGGTGCGTTCCGCAAACCCCGACGGCACGGAGGGGACCCAGACCAAAGGCGGCGGGCTCCCCAGCCCAGATCCCGCCCCGCTGCTGCAGCCCGCGCCCCTCGCCCATACCCAGGACGGTAACGCGGTCGTCCCGGGACGCGGCGACATGCCCGAGGTGGTGGTGACGGCGCTGTTGGCGCCCTCGCGCCTCACTCTGAAGCTGCTTCGTGCCTTCATGTGGAGCTTCGTGTTCTCGGCGGCGCTGGTGGCTGCAGCGGTCTATGGCTGCATCGCGCTCACTCACGTGATGTGCCGGCCCCGACGTGGCGTTTGCGGGCGCCCCCGGCGCACCCCACCCACGTGCTTGAGCGACCCCGCGCTGGGCGAGCACTGCTTCCTGATTCTTAGGGTGAGCTTGGGGAGAGGAGGCGCCACTGGGCTTTCGAGGGTCCAGGGCCCTGGGAGGTGTGGCAGATGGTCGAATCCAGCTGTCCACACTTGATCTGGGAGAAGGGAGGTGTTCAAGCCCGGGGAAGAAGGGTTTCGCAGGTCTCAGACTGTGCCCTCCCCCAGAGCTCGGGCCTGCGCTTGCACTATGTCTCCGCCGGACGCGGCAAAGGGCCCCTCATGCTGTTTTTGCACGGCTTCCCTGAGAACTGGTATGTCGGAGGCCCAGGGGTCTGGGACAGGCAGGACGGGGGGGTGGGGGGGGGTGGGGAGTGGAGGTGGCGTTCCAACGACCAGAGCACTGAGGAGGTGGAGACAAGGGCTGGGTAGCCTGGGAGCCACAAAGTGCATCGCACCTAGATGGGGTGCTGGCGAACAGGTGGAGACAGAAGGCCCTGAAGGGATGGGACAACAAGTATCCATCATGACGATGCCCAGGATCCGGGAGCGGCTGACCTGCTAGGATTCCCCATCCTTCTTTCTGGGAAGTGCGCGGGCCGGAAGGTGGGGTCACCCAGGGCCCCTGCTGGGAACCCGGCAGAGATACAGCCTGGGTACCCTGACTCAACCTCCCTCCCTGGCCTGCCGAACAGGTTCTCCTGGCGCCACCAGCTCCGGGAGTTTCAGAGCCACTTCCACGTGGTGGCTGTGGACCTGCGCGGCTACGGTTCCTCCGGTGCCCCGAAGGATGTGAGCTGTTACACCACCGACCTGCTCATGGCCGACATCCAGGATGTCATTCTGGGCTTGGGTGAGGAAGTGCCTCCCCCACGCCCAACCCTGGCCTCCCTCACCCCCGCCTCACCCCTGCCTGGCCTCTCTGGTTGACACCCGTTCCTCTGACCCCTCCCCCGCCCAGGTTACTCCAAGTGCATCCTGGTGGCCCATGACTGGGGTGCATTCCTTGCCTGGCATTTTTCCATCTACTACCCATCCCTGGTGGAGAAGATGGTAGTGGTCAGTGGAGCCCCCATGTCGGTATACCAAGGTGTGTTGGGGACTCCCAGCAGCTGGGGCGCACGTGTGGGAAGGGGGTGTGTGTCTGTTGTCGGCCCGTCTCTGGCCACTGGTCCCAGTCAACACTCCAGGGGTGGGGGCACAGGGCGATCGATGCTGGTCCTTTCCCCACATGGGGCTCTCCATCCACAAGCCGTGGGAAAACCCCATGCTGGCCGCCGGCTTGGCGGCCTGGGAGGTGTGGCAGATGGTCGAATCCAGCTGTCCACACTTGATCTGGGAGAAGGGAGGTGTTCAAGCCCGGGAAGAAGGGTTTGCAGGTCTCAGACTGTGCCCTCCCCAGAGCTCGGGCCTGCGCTTGCACTATGTCTCCGCCGGACGCGCAAAGGGCCCCTCATGCTGTTTTTGCACGGCTTCCTGAGAACTGGTATGTCGGAGGCCCAGGGGTCTGGGACAGGCAGGACGGGGTGGGGTGGGGGGGGGTGGGGAGTGGAGGTGGCGTTCCAACGACCAGAGCACTGAGGAGGTGGAGACAAGGGCTGGGTAGCCTGGGAGCCACAAAGTGCATCGCACCTAGATGGGGTGCTGGCGAACAGGTGGAGACAGAAGGCCCTGAAGGGATGGGACAACGAAGTATCCATCATGACGATGCCCAGGATCCGGGAGCGGCTGACCTGCTAGGATTCCCCATCCTTCTTTCTGGGAAGTGCGCGGGCCGGAAGGTGGGGTCACCCAGGGCCCCTGCTGGGAACCCGGCAGAGATACAGCCTGGGTACCCTGACTCAACCTCCCTCCCTGGCCTGCCGAACAGGTTCTCCTGGCGCCACCAGCTCCGGGAGTTTCAGAGCCACTTCCACGTGGTGGCTGTGGACCTGCGCGGCTACGGTTCCTCCGGTGCCCCGAAGGATGTGAGCTGTTACACCACCGACCTGCTCATGGCCGACATCCAGGATGTCATTCTGGGCTTGGGTGAGGAAGTGCCTCCCCCACGCCCAACCCTGGCCTCCCTCACCCCCGCCTCACCCCTGCCTGGCCTCTCTGGTTGACACCCGTTCCTCTGACCCCTCCCCCGCCCAGGTTACTCCAAGTGCATCCTGGTGGCCCATGACTGGGGTGCATTCCTTGCCTGGCATTTTTCCATCTACTACCCATCCCTGGTGGAGAAGATGGTAGTGGTCAGTGGAGCCCCCATGTCGGTATACCAAGGTGTGTTGGGGACTCCCAGCAGCTGGGGCGCACGTGTGGGAAGGGGGTGTGTGTCTGTTGTCGGCCCGTCTCTGGCCACTGGTCCCAGTCAACACTCCAGGGGTGGGGGGCACAGCGGCGATCGATGCTGGTCCTTTCCCCACATGGGGCTCTCCATCCACAAGCCGTGACAGGGCACCTAGGAGTAATCCACCCTTTGGGGGAGCACTTGCAGGTTACAATTGCTTTTTTTTTGTTTGCTTGTTTTCTTAAGATCTATTTATTTTTATTTTTTGGCTGGCATGGGTCTTCGTTGCTGCACGTGGGCTTTCTCTAGTTGCAGCAAACAGGAGCAGGGACTCCTCTTTGTTGCGGTGCGGTGGCTTCTCTTGTCATGAAACTCAGGTTCTGGGTGCAAAGGCTTCAGTCGTTGTAGCCCATGGGCTCAGTAACTGCGGCTCCAGGGCTCCAGAGCACAGGCTCCGTAACTGTGGCCCATGGGCTCAGTTGCTCCACGGCAGGTGGGATCTTCCCAAACCAGGGACTGAACTCATGTCCCCTGCATTGTACGGTGGATTCTTAACCACTGGACCACCAGGGAAACCCCTACAATTGCTTTGACAAGGAGCCTGCCTAAAGTAACCTACACAACCCTGCTAGGTTATGAAAACATCATCGTCCCCATGGTTCAGCTGGAGAAATGGAAGCTACAACAGTAGCATTTGAGATGCCATCACTGGCCACCCAGTGTCCATCACATCACCCAATTTTATTTTATTTTATTTTTTTTTAAAGATTTATTTATTTATTTACTTTGGGCGGGGGTCAGGTTGGGGAGGGAGGGGAGCGGGCTGGCCATTTCTATTGGTCTTTCATTTCTCTATTTTCATTCGTCTTCGTTCTTTGGCTCCTGTGGGCCTCCCATCGCAATGGCGTCTGTTGTTGCAGAGTCGGCTCTGGGCACATGCGCTCCAGAGCTCTGGCTCGGTGATTGGACACATCAGTCCAGCCGCTCCACGGCACGTGGGATCTTCCCAGGCCAGGGCTCGAACCGGCGCCCCTTGCACTGCAAGGCGGTGTCCTTACCCTCTGGACCACCAGGGGAAGCCCTCACCCAATTTTAATTCCCAGAATTGCAGTCAACAGCTGCATGGCCTCTCTTCGTCGTTGTTGTTGTTTCTTCTTGTCTCTGTCTCCAGCTTCCTGAGGGGAGGGGAGTTTTGTCTGTTCCCTTCACTGCTGTGTCTCCAGGGTCTAAAACAGGGTCTTGTACACAGCAGGTAGTCACTAAAAATGTCTGCTGAATGAAGCGGGGGAAATGCGTTCAGACCTGGGGAAGGGAGACATGCCCATGGTGCTGGGGGCACCTGGCGACTGTGGAGGAAAGCGTCCCCTTTCTGTGGGTACAGGGACTGTTGGCAGAGAGGCAAGCCAGTGCCTGGGCCGAGAGCGTGCCAAGGGTCCTCCCAGGCTCTGGCAGGCGGCCGTGGCACTCCTGGGTCTTGGTGTATCTATGCTCTGACCCGGGGGGGTGCTGAATGCAGAGGCGTGGGGCCCTCTGAGACCCAGGCCTCACCTCTGCCTTCCCCGTCCCCCGCAGACTACGCTTTGCACCACATCAGCCAGTTCTTCCGTTCCAACTACATGTTCCTGTTCCAGCTTCCCTGGCTGCCAGAGAAACTGCTGTCCATGTCTGACTTCCAGGTGCAGTGGGGTGAAGGCCCAGGGCCGGGTGGAGGAGGGCCATGGGGTGGGACTGAAGCCAGGCTCCTGCTGTGTGCCCAGATCCTGAAAAGCGTCCTCACCCACCCCAAGACTGGCATCCCACAGCTGACCCCCAGCGAGCTCGAGGCCTTCCTTTACGACTTCTCCCAGCCCAGTGGCCTCACCGGGCCCCTCAACTACTATCGAAACATCTTCAGGTGAGACCAGACCCAGGGCGAAAGCACAGCAGAGTTGTGGGGGGTGGGGCAGCCATCCTTCTGCCTGTCTGTCTGCCTGTCTGTCTTGACCGCAGGAATTTTCCCCTGGAGCCCCAAGAGCTGGCCACACCCACACTGCTGCTGTGGGGGGAGAAGGACCCCTATCTCGAGCAGGGACTGGTGGAGGCCATCAGCAGCCGTTTCGTGCCAGGCCGGCTGGAGGCCCACATCCTGCCAGGCACGGGGCACTGCATCCCTCAGACCAACCCTGTGGAGATGCACCAGTACATGTGGGCCTTCCTGCAAGACCAGCTGGGCTGACGGCCCTTGCTTACTGGCATGCGTGCACCCGGGAGTTCTCACAGCGTGTATACTCGGACGGACACGGGCGCGACCCTCCTAGCCTGCGCACAAGGGCTGCTGTGGATGCCCTCGGGCACACCCCCCAGTCTGCGCACACCCATGCGGGCCTGCAGGCACGTGGGAGTAAGTCCTTGGACCCTCCCCTCTAGGGAGCTAGATGTTGAGCCTCCTACCTGGTCTCTCCGTGAGGCCCCACCCCTGTTTGCCAAAGTCAGAGCCCAGAGCGGCAGGGAATGGACGATGAGCTCTGACCTCTCTGTTCCTGGCTTCCGCCTCCAGTCTTGAGTCCTCAGCTAAATGCTGCTCTGTCCAATACGGTCCTCTACTCGTGGCCGCCTCTGGCTACTTCCATTTAAGTGCAAATTCATTAAAATTAAATACCGCGATAAATTCAATTCCTTTTTCAGAGGCTGGCTAAATTGAATCAACATAGTAGGTTCTATTGGGCAGTGCTGATGAGGGTGCTCCTAACTTGAGAGTCAGGGCGCCTCCCTGCCTGGCTCCTGGCAGCTCCCTAAGGGAGGACCCTCGTGGGCAGGCAGGTGGAGGCCCAGACTCCTCTCCAGCCAGGCCCTGGGCAGCTCCCACGATCTCTGGCCTGGCCGTGACTCCTGGCCTTGTGAGGTCAAGTTCTCTCGCCACAGCCTGGGAAAGATCCCTGGGATCTCTGCCTCAGATCCATGGGAAAACAGCTCTCGGCTGTGCTGGGAGACGTGAGACGCTGGGCTCGGCCCAGGAAGGAACCCACCCCGTGAACAGCCACCTGGGGTCTGAGGCCTGCCCCCTCCAGTTCCTAGAGTCTTCTGCTCCAAATTAACCGGAGTTTCTGCTGTTTCTTTCCGGAGATGGTTTTGGCTCCAGCCTCCCAGTGAAGGCCACACAAATTGAAGGTAAACCATCCAGCCCCAAGCTGCTCACAGCGTTAACTTCTATCTCCCCAGCGTTTTCCTGGCCTCTGGGGACACTCGTGACCAGAAGCAGTATGATGAGTCAGTCTGGGGACCTAGTGAATCTCAGAAATATTACAGACCAGCTGGGCTGACGGCCCTTGCTTACTGGCATGCGTGCACCCGGGAGTTCTCACAGCGTGTATACTCGGACGGACACGGGCGCGACCCTCCTAGCCTGCGCACAAGGGCTGCTGTGGATGCCCTCGGGCACACCCCCCAGTCTGCGCACACCCATGCGGGCCTGCAGGCACGTGGGAGTAAGTCCTTGGACCCTCCCCTCTAGGGAGCTAGATGTTGAGCCTCCTACCTGGTCTCTCCGTGAGGCCCCACCCCTGTTTGCCAAAGTCAGAGCCCAGAGCGGCAGGGAATGGACGATGAGCTCTGACCTCTCTGTTCCTGGCTTCCGCCTCCAGTCTTGAGTCCTCAGCTAAATGCTGCTCTGTCCAATACGGTCCTCTACTCGTGGCCGCCTCTGGCTACTTCCATTTAAGTGCAAATTCATTAAAATTAAATACCGCGATAAATTCAATTCCTTTTTCAGAGGCTGGCTAAATTGAATCAACATAGTAGGTTCTATTGGGCAGTGCTGATGAGGGTGCTCCTAACTTGAGAGTCAGGGCGCCTCCCTGCCTGGCTCCTGGCAGCTCCCTAAGGGAGGACCCTCGTGGGCAGGCAGGTGGAGGCCCAGACTCCTCTCCAGCCAGGCCCTGGGCAGCTCCCACGATCTCTGGCCTGGCCGTGACTCCTGGCCTTGTGAGGTCAAGTTCTCTCGCCACAGCCTGGGAAAGATCCCTGGGATCTCTGCCTCAGATCCATGGGAAAACAGCTCTCGGCTGTGCTGGGAGACGTGAGACGCTGGGCTCGGCCCAGGAAGGAACCCACCCCGTGAACAGCCACCTGGGGTCTGAGGCCTGCCCCCTCCAGTTCCTAGAGTCTTCTGCTCCAAATTAACCGGAGTTTCTGCTGTTTCTTTCCGGAGATGGTTTTGGCTCCAGCCTCCCAGTGAAGGCCACACAAATTGAAGGTAAACCATCCAGCCCCAAGCTGCTCACAGCGTTAACTTCTATCTCCCCAGCGTTTTCCTGGCCTCTGGGGACACTCGTGACCAGAAGCAGTATGATGAGTCAGTCTGGGGACCTAGTGAATCTCAGAAATATTACTGCCTTCCTTTATCTGTGGGACTTCTCTGGGGACTCAGATGGTAAAGAATCTTTCTGCAATGCAGGGGTCTGGGGTTCAGTCCCTGGGTCGGGAAGACCCCCTGGAGGAGGACATGGCAGCCCACTCCAGGATTCTTGCCTGGAGAGCTCCATGGACAGAGGAGCCTAGGCTAGGGGCTACAGTCCATGAGGCTGCATGAGGTCACAAAGAGTCGGACACCCCTAAGCAATGAACACGTTCCACTTTTTCACGTTTATCTCTGGGATGGGCCTGCCTGGCCAAAGTCTGCCTGGTGGTCACCCCCTGCCCTTTGTTGTCCCCAGCATAACATCCTTCCCCTCATCCTGTGTCAGGAGCTATCCTAGGCCCTGGGGAGAGAGTGCATACAGGACGGCGGCCCCATTCTGGAGTTAACAGAGAAGAGGCAGAAAGAGCTAGGCGGGTGTGTGACGGGGCCCAGGAAAGGCTCTCCTAGCTGGAGGACAGTCGTTTCAGGGACTGGGAAGCTGTGAAGAAGCTGGAATAAGCGTGAGCTACTCCAGTGGCAAAGTGGAGATTAGTGCCGGCTAGGCCAAAGCGAGCGAGGAGGCGCGCGGAAGAAGAGGCCACAGCCAGACCACCGCCCGGGGCTTCGAAGAGTTTGTTTCTGGTTCTCAAGGGGAGCCAGGGAGGGTTTCCAGCAGGGGAGAGACATGGTTTGCATTCTGAGAAGCTCCCTGTGGCGACTGAACAGTCCCACGCAAGGGCGAGAGCGAGAAGACAGGCCCAGGGCTGCGCAGAGCCTCAGAACCAGATGGCCTGTTAGCCCCGGATCTGAGCCGGGACCCCCAGACCCCACCCATCCCGCCCCCGCCGCCTTCCTCCACCCCTCGCCGCTCCCGCCAGGGTGAGCTGAGGGCCCTTCTGGGGCCAGGAAGATGGGCGAGAGGAAGAGGGAGCCCAGGACCTCAGCTTGTGGCGAAGGTTTAGGGCGAGGAAGCCTGCGTGCAGGATGAGGATCGTGTATCCAGGAGGGCGCTGAGTCTGGTGACCGTTGCCAGGGCGACGGGGAAAGGGCTGATGGTTAACCGGAACGGGTAGCGGTTGTCTGGGTGACCGGAGGGGCCCAGGAGAAGGCTGACGGGAGGCCTCGGACAGTTGCCGGGGCGACGGAGGTCCGCTGACGGTCGCCAGGGTAACGAGAAGGCGCCGTCTTACGCCTCCGCGGCTGCAGGCGGGAGAACGGCAGAGTGGTGGGGAGGGGAGAGAAGCGATCGCGTTGATTGGGCAGAGTCCTGCCAAGCGAGCCAATAGCGACTACGGGTTCGACCAAAACCCGCCTCTTTCAAGCTGAGCCAATCCGGGAGCGTCTTTCTTAGACCCGAGGAGCTCTGCAAGCGCATCTCTTCTGGAGGAACCGACTCTCGGAGTTTTTGGACTGGACTCCGGCTGAGGACCCCTCCCAGGCTAGGCCTCTCCCTCTTCCTGCTCTGAGCTCCCGCCTCCAGATCTCCTTCCGTCATTGACTCCCTTAACATTTATTCATCGCTTATTCATTCATTTACCTGCCCTTGTTAACAGCCGCGGCCCTGCACCTGCGGAGGGACAGGAGAAATAAAGCCGGGCCGACTCTCCCAGTCCTATTTGGTCAAGCTCCGAGTGGAATGAGGGACTTGGGGCGAGGGTGTGGGGACATACCTACCTGGAGGAGGCGGCCTTAGAGCTGAACGCTGCTAGAATGTGCTCCAGTCCACCGAAGTCTCCCGTGCACAGGTGATTAAGCATTTCTGTGAGACCGGGAGATGGGATGGGAAGACGTGGGATTCCAAAGGGCTTGGAACACCAGGCCAGGAGCTGCATCTCCAGTATGTCGGGAGCCGCAGGGCAGGATTCCAGACAGCTCTGGAATACTACTTGGGGGCTGATCAGGGGGGCTGGACCAGAGGGAGAAGACTGAAGGTCAGGAGGCCTGGAAGGAGGATGGGCATGGTCCAGGAAGTAGAGGATGGCGTTGGGGCACTTGGAGAAGGAGCAGATATGCACGGAAGGCCAGAAGCAGGTTTGGGGCATATTCAACTTGAGAAGACTGGACCCCTGAGGCAGGGACCTAGAAGCATCTAATGGGTTAAAGATAATCCGGCCAGCATCCGTGTTTGGCAGGGCAGAAGGGCACTGAAGCTGGGAGAGAGAATGAAGCCTCTCAGAGCAGAGTGGAGAACAAACAAGACTTGAGAGCCCCCAGCATCTAAAGGACAGGCAGAGGAGAGAAACCCCAGAGGCAGGAGGAGAAGCGGGCAAGGGTGATGGCCCAGCAGTGGTGGGGCAGGGGGAATGAAGGACGAGAGGGCACACTGAGCCATGGCGTGAGAAGCCACTGAGCGATTGAGAGGACTGAGCCCTGCCGATTGTGAGGGAGGAAACCTGAGAGTACAGGCTGAGGACAGAGGGCTTGGGTGTTCTGAACGCAGTTAAGCAGGGATGGGAGGGAAAAGTGAGAACCCCAGTCAGGAGCCCCAAGGAAACAACAGACACATTCAAATGGGGCAGGAGCCTGGCAGGCTGCAGTTCATGCGGTGGCAGAAGTTGGGCACAACTGAGCGACTTTCACTTTCACTTGCTATCCGGACCGCATACAGAGGGCAGGGTTTGGGGAAACCAACAGGTGTTAGTGCAGCAAGCCCCAGGGAGCACCCCCCGCAGAGCCAGGACCACCTCTGATCCCCCTGCCTGAAGAAGGGGAAGTAAGGATGTCAGCAGAGCCCAGGGAGAGGTTTGTGTGGATGGTGGTGTTTATTGTTCAGTCGCTACATTGTGTCTGACTTTTTGTGACCCCATGCATCGCAGCACACCAGGTTCCTCCGTTTTTCACTGTCTGCTGGAGTTGGCTCAGATTCCTGTCCATGGAGTCGGTGGAGCCATCCAACCATCTCATCCTGTGCCGCCCCCGTCTCCTTTTGCCTTCAAATGTTTCCCAGCACCAGGGTCTTTTCCAGTGAGTCGGCTCTTTGCAGCAAGTGGCCAGAGGACTGGGGCATCAGCTTCAGCATCAGTCCTTCCCATGACTCCTCAGGGTTGATTTCGTTTAGGATGGATGGGTTTGATCTCCTTGCCATCCAAGGAACTCTCAAGAGTCTTCTCCAACACCACCACTCAATTTTTCAGTGCGCAGCCTTCTCTGTGGTCCAACTCTCACATCCATACATGACCCCTGGAAAAACCATAGCTTTGACCATATGGACTTTTGTCAGCAGAGTGATGTCTCTGCTTTATCATCCCGTGCTGGTTGTGTGGACAGGGCCTTTGGTCAAGCAGCACAGTCAGCTGTGGTGGGAGCCTCCAGGGAAAGATACAGGGGAATTCATATTCTGTTCTCTCCTCCAACCCCCACCCCTACACCCGGCCCGCCGCTTCATCTCCTGCCAGTGCCTCCTATTGGCCAAACCCACCTGGAAGCCCGAGGACAGAGGACAAGGACCTCCATTGATACAGTCTGTAGAGGTCAGCCTCTTGGGGCACAGATCAGAGTGGAGAAGGGGGAGAATGGGGCGAGCAGTGGGGGGAGATGCAGGGGAGAGAGACAAGACCTCGAGGAAGGCGGGTGCGTGTGAGATGAGCATTTACTGCGGGCTTCCCTTTGTCACAGAATCCCTGGTGGCCCAGACAGTAAAGAATGTGCCTGCGATGCAGGAGACTCAGGTTCGGTCCCTGGCTCAGGAAGATGCCGTGGAGCCGCGCAGGGCAACCCACTCCAGTATTGTGGCCTGGAGAATCCCATGGACAGAGGAGCCTGGGGGAGCTGCACCCCACGGGGTCGCAAAGATTGAACTAACATGAACACTCTGCTTTGTCACAGAAGGGACCTCAGCCTATGGAGGGAGGAGGAGGTAATGAAAACCCAAGGTGGGCATGCTCTTCTTCTCTGAAGCAAGAGGAAAGATGTAAAAGGGAGGGGCAAAAGGTGTGGGGGTGAGGGAAGGTGCCACAGCCACAGGAAAGAAGCAAGCCAAATTTCAGGAGCCCGGGAGGCAAGGAAGCAATGAAAGGATGTTGGAGTGTCTTAGTTCAGAAGTGAGCCGGAGGAGATGAGGCGCCGGTCTGACCACAAAGCCCGTGAGGCCACGACATCCCCTGGACGTCCTGCCCTGTGGAAGGTCTTAAGGCAGGGAAACCACTGCCTGCCCGTCCCCCACCGAGGGGTGGAGGGAGTGTGGCCTCTCTGCTTCCCCTGGCCAGAGCCATTAGGTGCTTGATGGAAGTGAGTTCCCTTCTCTTCACTTTCTTCCACTTTCAGCCCTCACGTCTACTCCTCCTCCAGAAAGACCCCTCAGCTCCCATCCCTTCCTCTGACCAAGCCCTGATCTCACAGGGGTTAGACGTGTTCGTGTCCAGACAGGAACATCTCAAGGACTGGCTCTAAGCAGGGTCAGGTCCCAGCTCCTGGGTCCTGCTCTTCCCCTGTAATGTGCTGGGTACATTCATTCACTCAGCTGACAGGCATTCCACCCACTGTGTGCCGGGCTCTAGGCTAGACCTGGGGCATTCGGCCGTGATCAAGACGGAGGCCCACGGAGCTCAGAACGCTCAGGGAGCCAGGTAGGATTGCACGGAGGAGCCGGAGTTGAGATGGAAGAGGGTTCGAGCCCAGGCTCCCTCTGTAACCAGAGAAGCCACTGCAGTGAGAAGCCCACACACCACAACTAGGGAAAAGCCTGTCCTGTAACAAAGACCCAATACAGCCAAAAAAACCAAAAGCTGAGAAGGTTGGGAAACAGAGAAGGAAAACTGGTGAGGAAGGTGTCAGTCTGGGCAGTGGGGAGCCATGAAGGGTTTGAGCATGAGAGGGCCCTGGAGAGGACGTGGCCAGGATAGCTGGCTGCGTCCGCAGCCCACAGCCCCTGGGCCCCAGCCTTCCCACTGTGGCCCAGGCCCCATGCCCAGCAGTCCTCACTCCTGCTGCTTCTTGTTGGGCTCCCATAGCCTGGGTACAAGGGCCCGGCCCCAGTTGTCATGTGCAGAGGACAGGACAGTGGTCCCAGGAGGATAAGCCGAGGGCACATTCTCAGGTTTGAGATCAGCGGGCCTGGACCCAGCAGCTGTGTCTTGGCCTGGCCCCAGGTCCCGCGTCCCTGGGGACTGAGCTCATTGAGGAGAAATGCGGTCTCTGGCCAAGGCAGCCGGCAGGGCAGGGGAGACCGCTCAAGCCCACCCCCGCCCCCACCACGTTGGGAACTGGGCGTCCGCCTGCTTCAAAGCCGTGGGAATACTCTCTCTGACCGTCCTGTCCCTCAAGGATCTGGGCACCTTGGGCTCTTTCTGCCGCCGTGGCTGGAGGGCAGGAGAAAACTGGAGTGGGGACCCTCACTGTCCGTCTTGCCGAGTGTTTGTCCTCGGGATGTGGGGGCTTCAGAAAGAGACAGACGGGGCTTCCCTGGTGGGCTCAACGTTAAGAGTCCTTGCAATGTACGGAACGCCGGTTGGATCTCTGGTCCAGGAAGACCCATACGGTGCGGGGCAGCTAAGCCTGTTCTGGGCACCAGAACAATGGACCCCAAGCTCTAGAGCCTGCAGACAACAATGACAAACCTGTGTGCCCAAACTCCTGAAGGCTGCGTGCCCTGGAAAGCCCATGCACCACAGCAAGAGAAGCCACCACCGTGAGAAGCCGGCACAGCTAGAGAAAGTCCTTGTGCAGCAGTAAAGACCCAGCGCTACCCCAAATAAAATAAGTAGATAAATCATGGTGGGGACAAAGGGACTGACACACAGTAGAGGCTCTGTCAGTGTGTCATCCATTTGTCCCCACTCCCTCATACTATACTCAGCCTGTGTTTTCACCACAACTGCTCCCTCTCTCTGTGTCTGCCACTGACCGGGGGCCATTGGATCAATAGTTTGGGCTTCCTTCCTAGCAACATGTGTGTCCAGGTTCTTGGTTGCTCCTTGCAATGGGGAGTGCAGCTTCCACTAGAGTATCTATTCCAGCAGAGAGTCCTTTCTCAGATGGGCCAGGGAAGGAGTTATCCCCACTCCTGAAGCCCTTACTTTTGCCCCCTGAACCCCTAGACCCTTTTCTGGACCCCCCAGGTCTCTAGTAGGTACCCAAGAGAGTGGTCTGGGGCCTCCAGTGGTGGCTTCTCTGGACTGAGTATCCCCCCTCCTTCAGCCACTTCCCTCCCATGTTGCTTCCTCCATGCTCACCTCTTTCTGTGTGATGCCTGGCCCCAGGGGAGCCCCTAGTATTGAGGAAGGGAGAGAGAGCAGGATACAGACACCCCCAGCCCCTGTGGACAAGGCCAAGTGGTAGGGCAAAGGGGTGCTAGGAGAGCCAGGCATGGGAAGCAGAGAGGACTTCCTAGAGGTGAAATCTTGAATAAGAATTCACCAAGTACAGGACTGGAGGCAAACAGGCATGCTAGAAAGAGGGACCAGCATGGGCAAAACTGTGGCTTGTGCAGGAAGTAGTACAGCACTCCCTATAACTAGAAGGAAAGGCATTTTAAAGATTTTATTCATTTAATTGGCTGCATGGTGCAGCATGCAGGATCTTGGTTCCCCAACCAGGAACTGAACCCAGGTTGCGGCAATGAAAGCTTGGAATCCTAACTGCTAGGCCACCAGGGAACTCCCAGGAAATGTCCTTATTTAGTTATTTTTATTTGGGACGGCACTGGGTCTTCATTGCTGGATACAGGCTTCCTCTAGTTGTGGCGAGCGGTTGCTACTCTTCATCGTGCTGCGTGGGTTTCTCATTGCGGTGGCTTCTCTTGTTATGGAGCGCGGGCTCTACAGCGAGCGGGCTTCGGTAGCTGTAACATGTGGGTTCAGTAGTTGCAGCTCGTGGGCTCCAGGGCACAGGCTCAATAATTGGGGTGAGGGGCTTAGCTGCCCCACGTGAAATCTTCCAGGATCAGGGATCCAACCGGTGTCCCCTGAATTGCAAGGCAGATTCTTAACCACTGGACCACCAGGGAAGCCCCAGGAAACGAGAACACATCTGGTGTGAGTTCCTACTTGGGGAGGAAGCAAAAGGGTCCTTTCGAACTAGCCGGATATCCCAGGCCGAAAGAAGAACCTGAGCCAAGGCCGTGAGAGTGCAAAGCTGGCTGAGTGACTCAGTGTGATGAGGAAGGGAACAGGAGGGGCTGGGGAGGGCCTGGAGGCTCTGACAGCAGGGCTGGGGGGCTTGGATTTCCTCCTGGGGTGATGGGTGTGAGAAGAACCTAGGCTGCGCCTGTCCCCGTGGGGTGTTGACTCAGCACTCTCACAGTAAGTGCTGCACCCCTTCAGCCACTTCCTCCCATGGCTCCTCCATGCTCACCTCTTTCTGTGTGATGCCTGGCCCCAGGGGAGCCCCTAGTATTGAGGAAGGGAGAGAGAGCAGGATACAGACACCCCCAGCCCCTGTGGACAAGGCCAAGTGGTAGGGCAAAGGGGTGCTAGGAGAGCCAGGCATGGGAAGCAGAGAGGACTTCCTAGAGGTGAAATCTTGAATAAGAATTCACCAAGTACAGGACTGGAGGCAAACAGGCATGCTAGAAAGAGGGACCAGCATGGGCAAAACTGTGGCTTGTGCAGGAAGTAGTACAGCACTCCCTATAACTAGAAGGAAAGGCATTTTAAAGATTTTATTCATTTAATTGGCTGCATGGTGCAGCATGCAGGATCTTGGTTCCCCAACCAGGAACTGAACCCAGGTTGCGGCAATGAAAGCTTGGAATCCTAACTGCTAGGCCACCAGGGAACTCCCAGGAAATGTCCTTATTTAGTTATTTTTATTTGGGACGGCACTGGGTCTTCATTGCTGGATACAGGCTTCCTCTAGTTGTGGCGAGCGGTTGCTACTCTTCATCGTGCTGCGTGGGTTTCTCATTGCGGTGGCTTCTCTTGTTATGGAGCGCGGGCTCTACAGCGAGCGGGCTTCGGTAGCTGTAACATGTGGGTTCAGTAGTTGCAGCTCGTGGGCTCCAGGGCACAGGCTCAATAATTGGGGTGAGGGGCTTAGCTGCCCCACGTGAAATCTTCCAGGATCAGGGATCCAACCGGTGTCCCCTGAATTGCAAGGCAGATTCTTAACCACTGGACCACCAGGGAAGCCCCAGGAAACGAGAACACATCTGGTGTGAGTTCCTACTTGGGGAGGAAGCAAAAGGGTCCTTTCGAACTAGCCGGATATCCCAGGCCGAAAGAAGAACCTGAGCCAAGGCCGTGAGAGTGCAAAGCTGGCTGAGTGACTCAGTGTGATGAGGAAGGGAACAGGAGGGGCTGGGGAGGGCCTGGAGGCTCTGACAGCAGGGCTGGGGGGCTTGGATTTCCTCCTGGGGTGATGGGTGTGAGAAGAACCTAGGCTGCGCCTGTCCCCGTGGGGGTGTTGACTCAGCACTCTCACAGTAAGTCAGCTGCACCCCTTCTTATTATGCAACTTTTGTCTTTGTCTCTGCCCCGTCCCCGCCCCATCCCCACTCCTCCCTCTCACTCCCTGTGGCTTGGAGTCCCTGGGCTCAAATCTCAGCTCTTTCTCCAGAAAGCCTCCAGCAAGTCACCATAAGAAGGGTAGAGACCCACCCTCACGAGGATTGACCCGTAAGATGGGTGAAGAGCTCCCCTCCCAGGTGGAGGCTGACCTCATAGGTCGAGTGCCTGTCCCCTGCCAGCCTCAGCAGGGCTGGGGGTCATCTCCTGTGTTGGGCCCTGGTCCATAGTTCAACTCTCATCCTTGGCTTTTCATTCTTTTTTCTCTCTGATGGTGCTTCTCTGCCTCCACCACCTCTTCCTCTTCCAGTATTTAAATACTGTTCCGTGGTGGCACAGTGGACAGGAATCCACCTGCCAAGGCAGGGGATACATGTTCGAGCTCAGGGCTGGGAAGATTCTTCTTGCCATGGAGCAAGTAAGTCCAAGAGCTGCCACGACTGAAGCCCGCGTGCCCTGAGAGCCTGTGCTCTGCAGGAAGAGAAGCCACCGCCAGAAGAAGGCCGCACACCACAAGGAAGAGGAGCCCCCGCTCACTGCCACTGGAGAAAGCCCTCCCACAGCAATGAAGACTCAGGGCAGCCAAAAATAAATCAATAAGTTAAACGATTACAAATCATCCCAGTGCTTGCTTTGGCAGCACATATACTAAAATTGGAACGAAACAGAGAAGATTAGTACAGCTCCTGCACAAGGATGACACACAAATTCGTGAAGCGGTCCATGTTAAAAACAAACAAACAAACAAACAAACAAACCCAGGTAAACCAATGAATGGATAAGCAAAACGTGGTGTCGCCATTCAATGGGATGGTGTGCGTGCATGCATGTGTGCAAAGTTGCTTCAGTCGTGTCCCAGTCTTTGTGACCCTGTGGACCATAGCCCAGCAGGTTCCTTCGTCCACCGGATTTTCCAGGCAAGCATACTGGAGTGGGTTGCCACGCCCTCCTCCAGGGGAATCTTCCCCACCCAGGGATCAAGTCAGCCACGTCTCTTATGTCCCCAGTGGGATGTTCCTCAGCCATAGAGAGGAATGAAGAACTGGCACATGCTGCAATATGGATGACCCTCTAAAACATGGTACCCAGTGAAAAGAATCAGACATAAAAGGCCACACATTGTACGATTTCATAGATGTGAAATGTCCAGAACAAGGTAGACCCATAGAGAGAGAAAGCACGTCAGTGGCTGCCAGGGACGGATGAGGAGTGACTGCTGATGGGGACAGGGTTTTCGTTAGGGTTGATGACAATGTCTCAGGACTACCTAGAGGTGGTTGAACTAAATGCCACTGAGCTATATATTTTAAAGTGGTAGTCATTGTTTTTAAATGTTATTTATTTTTATCTCAATTTTTTAAAAAACCATAAGAAATAATCACCAATAAATGCCCAAATAGTGCTGAAAGTTGGACAGGCATCAGGATATTCACACAGTCTCAATATATCTCTCCACATGATACTGACATTTATTCATTCCAAGGGGGATGGGAAGTGAATGGTACATTTGCATCTGAGAAACTGGACCGACTTCAGTCAAGTGATCAAATTTTAACATGACCAATGTGGGTCCCTCCTGATACGACACCTAAGAGGACCAACACCACTTTGTAGCTTTTGCCAAAGATACACAGCCGGAACCTCGTCACCAGGAACCAGCAGGCCAGCCCACTAAGGAATGTTTTGTGACAAATGACCTTGGCTCTCCAAAAACGTCAGCGTGATGACAGAAAAAGGCTGATGCAGATTAAAGGACATGAAGAAATGTAACAATTAAATGAAGCACGTGGTCGGAGATTAGATCCTGGGCCAGCAAAGAGACGTGCTATAGAGGATATTCCTGGGGAAACCGAACACTTTGAATATGGTCAGAAAACTGCCCAAATGGTGAAAACTGTGGTGTATTTAGGTAAGAGAACGCCCTCGATCTTAGGAAACACACAGAGATGATTCGGGCAGGCAAAGGAACATCATGTCTGCAACTTCCTCCCAAATATGCATGCATGCTAACTCACTCCAATTGTATAGTCTGACTCTTTGCAACCCTATGGACTGGAGCCTGCCAGGCTCCTTTGTCCACGGGATTCTCCAGGCAAGATTCTCCAGGCAAGAACTACTCTCTCCAGGAGAGGGTTGCCATGTCCTTCTCCAGGGAATCTTCTCAACCCAGAGATCAAATCGGTATCTATTGTGTCTCCTGCTTTGGCAGGTGGGTTCATTACCACTAGCGCCACCTGGGAAGTTTATAAAGCAAATTTGGCAAAGTGTGGGCCCAGCTGATGAAGCTGGATAAAAAGCATATGGAGGGGCTTCCCTGGTGGCCCAGTAGGTAAGGACACCGCCTTGCAGTGCAAGGGGAGCTGGTTCGATCCCTGGCCTGGGAAGATCCCACGTGCTGCGGAGTGGTTGGACTGATGTGTCCAACTACCGAGCTGGAGCTCTGGAGCGCGTGCGCCCAGAGCCAGTGCTCTGCGACAACAGAGGCCACTGCGATGGGAGGCCCACATGGGCCAAAGAACAAAGATGGATGAAAATTGATAATGAAAGACCAATTGAAGTGGCCTGCCCGGCACCCTCGCTCCCCAGCCGGCCCCTCCTCGCCCCAAAAGAAGTGCCTATGAAAACTGCACTATTCTGCATTTTAAATTATTTCACAGTGAAAAGTCTTTAAATTGCCCAAAGGTCTCTGGAGTGCCCAGGTGACTGTCTCCCACCTTGCCCCCATGCTAAGCCCCAGTGTTCAGCTGCCTCATGGTTGACCCTCGGGCTCCTGGGTTGCAGCACCTCACCCCCAACCCATTCCTCCTCCCTACCTCCCTACAGCCTCATCAGGGAGCTAAATACCTACATGTCAGCCTGGCCTCTTTTTCCTCCTCTTCCTTCTCCTCAGGGCGAACCTGACCTCTGCCCTGCCCACCCTCCTCTCCCTCCCTTCTTGACTGGGCCCCCTCTTCTGGCTGCACACCTGTCCCTCTCCAGAAATGTCTTTCTTCCAGCTCTGGACTGAGCCCCAATTTAGGTAAGAAAACCCTGTCGCCGGGCGGCAAAGGAACATCATGTCTGCAACTTCCTCCCAAATATGCATGCATGCTAACTCACTCCAATTGTATAGTCTGACTCTTTGCAACCCTATGGACTGGAGCCTGCCAGGCTCCTTTGTCCACGGGATTCTCCAGGCAAGATTCTCCAAGCAAGAACTACTCTCTCCAGGAGAGGGTTGCCATGTCCTTCTCCAGGGAATCTTCTCAACCCAGAGATCAAATCGGTATCTATTGTGTCTCCTGCTTTGGCAGGTGGGTTCATTACCACTAGCGCCACCTGGGAAGTTTATAAAGCAAATTTGGCAAAGTGTGGGCCCAGCTGATGAAGCTGGATAAAAAGCATATGGAGGGGCTTCCCTGGTGGCCCAGTAGGTAAGGACACCGCCTTGCAGTGCAAGGGGAGCTGGTTCGATCCCTGGCCTGGGAAGATCCCACGTGCTGCGGAGTGGTTGGACTGATGTGTCCAACTACCGAGCTGGAGCTCTGGAGCGCGTGCGCCCAGAGCCAGTGCTCTGCGACAACAGAGGCCACTGCGATGGGAGGCCCACATGGGCCAAAGAACAAAGATGGATGAAAATTGATAATGAAAGACCAATTGAAGTGGCCTGCCCGGCACCCTCGCTCCCCAGCCGGCCCCTCCTCGCCCCAAAAGAAGTGCCTATGAAAACTGCACTATTCTGCATTTTAAATTATTTCACAGTGAAAAGTCTTTAAATTGCCCAAAGGTCTCTGGAGTGCCCAGGTGACTGTCTCCCACCTTGCCCCCATGCTAAGCCCCAGTGTTCAGCTGCCTCATGGTTGACCCTCGGGCTCCTGGGTTGCAGCACCTCACCCCCAACCCATTCCTCCTCCCTACCTCCCTACAGCCTCATCAGGGAGCTAAATACCTACATGTCAGCCTGGCCTCTTTTTCCTCCTCTTCCTTCTCCTCAGGGCGAACCTGACCTCTGCCCTGCCCACCCTCCTCTCCCTCCCTTCTTGACTGGGCCCCCTCTTCTGGCTGCACACCTGTCCCTCTCCAGAAATGTCTTTCTTCCAGCTCTGGACTGAGCCCCAACTGCACCCTTCTGGGGGAAGCTCTCCCTCTTGGGTGGAGAGGTGCATTCCCAGCCCCTGAAACAAAGCCAGACTCAGAGCTTGAGCTTTATACCTACTTGTTGAATGAATGAATGAATGAATGAATGAATAAGCAGCCCCTGTCCTCCCCCCCTCACCAATTCCTCTTCACACATGCTCTCCCAACCCTGTCCCTTCCTCTGGCCCAGCCCTTGGTTCACAGTGCTGGAAGTGTCTGTGTCTGATTTTTTCTTACCCAGACTGGGGGCTTCTCTAGGGCTGGTCTTGAGACCTCTGGTCGGGGGAGGGTCCCCATTCTTGCCACAAGGACATATCCCACTACAGGGTGGCTTTGCAGCATGACTGATTATGGAAAGGGCAGTTTGATGAAACTGACTGAGATTGGTTAAGCGGTAAGGCTGTGTAGGCTATGGGGTGGGGTGCACCTTTGGGGTTCACGCAGGGTAAGGAGAAGGAAGGGGTTACTTTCTGGGAGCGCTAGAGTAAGAAGGGGTGCACACATGAGATTCCTAGCCTGTGTCTGAGGGTCCGAGGCTGCAAAAATTGACCGAGACTCAAGGTCTGGCTGGGCCTGAGTTTAGAGTGTGTGAATAGTTCATATTTTAAGTCCCCAGCAAGCTCTGTGCATGCCTCTGCATTCGTGCATCCTGGCCTTGTGTTCACGAGCCTCGCAGGACGTGCCTGGCTTCGGTTTCGGGGCGTCGGGGTGGGGGTGGGGGAGTGTCTGTTTGTGCCCGGCTCCCTGTGCGTCTGGGCTCTGGATGTGTGCTGGGGAACAAGAAGATGTTCAGGAAGTTGGGTGTGTCGGTCCCTGCGAGTCGGGCCCCGCGTCTCACTGCATAGCTGGCCTGAGTTTCGGAGAGGGTCTTCGGGTCCCAGGCTGCGTGGGTGGAGGGTGGGCAGGGACCCTAGGAGGTCGAGCCGGGGGCGGGGGAGCTCTGGGCCGGCCCTGGGGCGGGGCGAGCGGCCCAAAGCTGGGGGCGGGCGGTCCCGCAGTCTCACTTGAGCGAAGTTCCTTCTTGACTGGGCCCCCTCTTCTGGCTGCACACCTGTCCCTCTCCAGAAATGTCTTTCTTCCAGCTCTGGACTGAGCCCCAACTGCACCCTTCTGGGGGAAGCTCTCCCTCTTGGGTGGAGAGGTGCATTCCCAGCCCCTGAAACAAAGCCAGACTCAGAGCTTGAGCTTTATACCTACTTGTTGAATGAATGAATGAATGAATGAATGAATAAGCAGCCCCTGTCCTCCCCCCCTCACCAATTCCTCTTCACACATGCTCTCCCAACCCTGTCCCTTCCTCTGGCCCAGCCCTTGGTTCACAGTGCTGGAAGTGTCTGTGTCTGATTTTTTCTTACCCAGACTGGGGGCTTCTCTAGGGCTGGTCTTGAGACCTCTGGTCGGGGGAGGGTCCCCATTCTTGCCACAAGGACATATCCCACTACAGGGTGGCTTTGCAGCATGACTGATTATGGAAAGGGCAGTTTGATGAAACTGACTGAGATTGGTTAAGCGGTAAGGCTGTGTAGGCTATGGGGTGGGGTGCACCTTTGGGGTTCACGCAGGGTAAGGAGAAGGAAGGGGTTACTTTCTGGGAGCGCTAGAGTAAGAAGGGGTGCACACATGAGATTCCTAGCCTGTGTCTGAGGGTCCGAGGCTGCAAAAATTGACCGAGACTCAAGGTCTGGCTGGGCCTGAGTTTAGAGTGTGTGAATAGTTCATATTTTAAGTCCCCAGCAAGCTCTGTGCATGCCTCTGCATTCGTGCATCCTGGCCTTGTGTTCACGAGCCTCGCAGGACGTGCCTGGCTTCGGTTTCGGGGCGTCGGGGTGGGGGTGGGGGAGTGTCTGTTTGTGCCCGGCTCCCTGTGCGTCTGGGCTCTGGATGTGTGCTGGGGAACAAGAAGATGTTCAGGAAGTTGGGTGTGTCGGTCCCTGCGAGTCGGGCCCCGCGTCTCACTGCATAGCTGGCCTGAGTTTCGGAGAGGGTCTTCGGGTCCCAGGCTGCGTGGGTGGAGGGTGGGCAGGGACCCTAGGAGGTCGAGCCGGGGGCGGGGGAGCTCTGGGCCGGCCCTGGGGCGGGGCGAGCGGCCCAAAGCTGGGGGCGGGGCGGTCCCGCAGTCTCACTTGAGCGAAGTTGGCGGCGCGGAGGCTGGCCCCGGACGCGCCCGGAGCCCAAGGAAGGAGGGAGAAGGGAGGAGAGAGGAGGGAGGAGGGAGGGTCGCGGCCGGCCGCCATGGGGCCGGGGCCCCGGGGCCGCCGCCGCCGCCGTCGCCTGATGCCGCCGCCGCCACCGCTGCCGTCCGTGCGGACGCTGCCCTTATTGCTGCTGCTAGCGGGGCCGGGGGCTGCAGGTGAGGGGCCGCGACCGTGAGGGCGGGATGGGAGAGTGGGTGGGGGGAGGGTAAGAACCCAGTGCAAGGCCTCCCCGAGTCCGGGGTGGGCAGGGGGCCTGGGAATCAGGGACCAGAGCGCAGGGGCAGAGAGCGCAGGAGCCGGAGGCAGGGACGCAGAACTGGCAGTGGGGGCGAGGCAGGACCCCAGAGACGGGAGGAACTGGCGCCCAGGAGAGATCTGCACTGGGAATGAAGGGACCCTGCAGCCCGGGGCTGGGAGCTCGAGGTATGCGGATCTAGATTAGCGGGGGGCACGAGGGGTGGGTAACCAAGAATCTGGGTCTCTCTCAACGCCCACGCCTGTCCGGAGCCCGGGGAGGGTCACGATTGGAGCCCAGGTACCCTCGGGCCGGGGACCCCTCGCGTAAAAGCTCCTCCACCCCCACACACCCCCTGGGCAGGTCCGGCCGGGCGGGGGGCGGGAGGGGGCGCGAAGTTCTCGGAGCTCTAAACTCGGAGAAAACTTCCCAGGCCGGAGCGCGGCAAGACCCGGAGCCGGAGTCGGAGCTGGAGCCAGAGAGGCGCCCTCGCCCCTTCCCCCGCCCGCGGCCCCGCTCCCTCCCCTGGCTGATGGGACCGGACGGCCCCGGGACCCCGTCCCCGCCTGGGAAAGGGAGGGGAGGGCTGGGAGCGCGAGCCCACGAGCTCCTCTCCCGCCCCAGCGCCCCCTCCTCGCAGCCCGAGCCCCTCCCCAGCCAGCCCGGGGGCCCCCCGCCCCTCCCCCTCCCCACTCTCCCCTCCCCCGTCTGGGACAATGGCCGCGCCGTCTAGACACCCCCTCCCCCGCGGCCAGCCTCGCGCTTTCTTTGCCAGACAAAGCGGGACGGCGGCGGGCCGGACCGGGGCTGCAGGGGCGCACCCCCAGCCAAGGGAGGCCTGGCCGGCAGGGAAGGGACGCGGGCCCAGTGGCCCTGGCCCTGGGTCTCTGGACGCTGCTCTGGGGCTCAGCCCTGGGACGGGTGGGGGCAGCGGGACGGAACAGGCCTCCCCAGCTCAGCCTGGGGCTGGGCAGATAGGACAGGACCAGGCAGGAGCAGCCGCCCCCGCGAGGCCAGCGGGCACACGCACGTGGCCTGTCACACTCTCACAGGGCACACAGTCTTGGGCCACAGACGCGGAGACGCGGACGTGTGCATGCACACACACAGAGTACACCCACAGACCTCCATGTTCACACAAGACACCGACACTCACAGCTCACACGTGGGCACACAGTCACACAGGTTCACACCCTGCTCTACCGGCCCCAGGCCTCTCACGCACTGTCTGCACACACTCAGCTGCATAGCGACAGAGGCCAGGACATGCCTATACCCAGCCGATGCGTGAAGACACACGGTCACATCCCACTCTTACACAGACACACCCATGCACACCCAGGGCACACACAGACACACAGCTGTGTACCCAGAGACATGGTCACTCACATACATGGACACAACACATTTCAGCCTACAAACATCTCTACACCCATGCAGGTCATGGAAACACACTTATGGCCCAAAGGGCCCAAAACTCCGCACGAGCTTGTGTCATGTGGCCCCTAGTGTGAGTTCACAAACACCTATGGGCTCCTGTCGGGGCAATAGTGTCCTGCCTGCTTGTCCCTTGAGGAAGGGGACAGAAGCTTTGTTTGATGCCCACCCCTGTTCAGTGTCTCTTATTCCCTCTCCTTTTTTAAAAATCTCTGTCTTCCGTCTCCACTCTGTGTCTGTCTGCTTCGAGTTTTCTTCTTCCATGTCTGTTTTTCTCATCTTCTTCTTCCCCTCCTTTTCTCTCATGTGCACCCAGGCACCCATGCGCACAGCGGGCCCATACCTGCTGGCACATACAGTTCCCCACTACCTCACGCCCTGCCACACCCCTGACCCTCTGACAGGACAGTTAAGACTGTGCCAAAACACTCATGAGCCGGCGTGCACCCCGCGGCCAGCTCGGGAACAAGGGACGGCGCCCCCTGCAGGCGCACCCCCAGCCAAGGGAGGCCTGGCCGGCAGGGAAGGGACGCGGGCCCAGTGGCCCTGGCCCTGGGTCTCTGGACGCTGCTCTGGGGCTCAGCCCTGGGACGGGTGGGGGCAGCGGGACGGAACAGGCCTCCCCAGCTCAGCCTGGGGCTGGGCAGATAGGACAGGACCAGGCAGGAGCAGCCGCCCCCGCGAGGCCAGCGGGCACACGCACGTGGCCTGTCACACTCTCACAGGGCACACAGTCTTGGGCCACAGACGCGGAGACGCGGACGTGTGCATGCACACACACAGAGTACACCCACAGACCTCCATGTTCACACAAGACACCGACACTCACAGCTCACACGTGGGCACACAGTCACACAGGTTCACACCCTGCTCTACCGGCCCCAGGCCTCTCACGCACTGTCTGCACACACTCAGCTGCATAGCGACAGAGGCCAGGACATGCCTATACCCAGCCGATGCGTGAAGACACACGGTCACATCCCACTCTTACACAGACACACCCATGCACACCCAGGGCACACACAGACACACAGCTGTGTACCCAGAGACATGGTCACTCACATACATGGACACAACACATTTCAGCCTACAAACATCTCTACACCCATGCAGGTCATGGAAACACACTTATGGCCCAAAGGGCCCAAAACTCCGCACGAGCTTGTGTCATGTGGCCCCTAGTGTGAGTTCACAAACACCTATGGGCTCCTGTCCGGGCAATAGTGTCCTGCCTGCTTGTCCCTTGAGGAAGGGGACAGAAGCTTTGTTTGATGCCCACCCCTGTTCAGTGTCTCTTATTCCCTCTCCTTTTTTAAAAATCTCTGTCTTCCGTCTCCACTCTGTGTCTGTCTGCTTCGAGTTTTCTTCTTCCATGTCTGTTTTTCTCATCTTCTTCTTCCCCTCCTTTTCTCTCATGTGCACCCAGGCACCCATGCGCACAGCGGGCCCATACCTGCTGGCACACACAGTTCCCCACTACCTCACGCCCTGCCACACCCCTGACCCTCTGACAGGACAGTTAAGACTGTGCCACACCACAGAGGGACACAGCTCTCCAGGGTGTGAGGGTGCTGGGCAGGGGAGCCCGCGTCTTGTGCCCGGTGCCCCTCCCTTCAACACAAACCCTGTCCCTGCAACACCCAGTGCTGGGTGCTCGTGGAGCCCAGGCTTGGCATCTCTCCCTAGAACTAGCACGCAGGTCTGCCCAGTAGCATGGATGCCCAGGCTCAGCAGAAGGAAGACCCAGGGCCCCAGGCCTCCTCGCCCCTGCCCCCGCCACAGCCCCAGGATCTGGGCACACAGGCATAGATCTCCCTTCCACCCTCACTTCCTGCCTCCGCACCCCCCATTCTGGCAGCTTCTGAGCCCCCACATCTGGCACAAGTCAGCCCCTCCTCCTGCCCACCCCTGCCTTGTGGTTCCCAGGGCCCGAGCTGGCAGGAACAGCTGCAGCCCCAACAGCTGGGGCTGGGGTGGGGCAGGGGGAGGGCGTGGGAACTGTGAATGGGGGGGCTCCCTGCCCTCGCAGAGACGCCCCCCAGGCTGGCGCAGCTGTTGCCCGAGGGAGGAAAGGACAGAGTCTCAATCCGGCCTGGGGGCCTGGGCGCCTTCCTGACACCCCCACCTTCCTTCACCCCTACCCAGCCCCTCCTTGCCTGGACGGAAGCCCGTGTGCGAATGGAGGTCGCTGCACCCAGCTGCCCTCCCGGGAGGCTGCCTGCCTGTGAGTGCCTGGCTCTGAGCCATCAGTGGGCCCTGCGTGGGGAGGCGGTCTGTCTTCTCCCCTGCCTCTGTGTTCATCATAGATGCTTCTACCAGTTTCCACGTGTGTGTGACTTGGGCAACCTCTTGTTTCCTCACTGAATGGAGCAGAGTTAGGAGCAGAAACTCTGGAATCTGCCTGGCCTGGGTTCAGGTCCCACATCATAAGCCTCAGTGTCCTAGTCCGGACAATGGGCCCACTAATGCCAGCTACACAGAGTTCTCTGCTGCCTGTGGTCTTGTGTCAATCCCCCGATGGACAGGGTGATTCAATTAATAAACTTTCAGGGACAAGGCTTGGCAGTAGAGGGTACAGCATCTGCACCTTCCCACATCTCGAAATTTAGTGGTGGGGGCACAGGAGCCCTGCTCTGCCACTTTCTTTCTGTGTGACCTTGAGTGAGTCACTCGCCTCTTGGAACCTCACTTATCTGTAAAATACAGTGCATCTGTCCTCAAAGGGGTCCCCCAAGTACAGTTGTTGGAAAGTCAAAGGAAAGGCAGGGTGTTGGGGGAACAACACTCGGTCTCAGGAAAGGGACTGAGAAATTGCTGAGTGGAGGCAGACAGAGATCAGTTTGAATTCTGGGCACTAGGACAACCTTGAGCAAGTGCTTTGAGATCTCTGAGTCTCAGTTTTCGCATCTGGAAAGTGGGACAACAATACTTTTCTCTTTTTTTTGGCCTCTTCTATTGGTCCTTCATTTATTTATTTTTTTCTTTGTTCTTTGGCCTGTGTGGGCTTCCCATCGCAGTGGCCTCTCGCTGCAGAGCACCAGCTCTGGGTGCATGCGCTCCAGAGCTCCAGCTTGGTAGTTGGACATATGGGTCCAGCCACTCTGCGGCACGTGGGATCTTCCCAGGCCAGGGATCGAACCGGCGCCCCTTGCACCGCAAGCTGGTGTCCTTACCCACTGGACCACCAGGGAAGCCCCAACAATACTTCTTCATGTGATGAATTGTAAAGATTAAGAGTGAAATCAGCGTAGTGTCAGCTATACAGTAAGTGTTCAGTAAGTGAGATTATTATTAATGGTAGGGATGTGGAAAATAGGTGCCATAAGGAGGAACCTCTGAGGTCATGGGGAAGTGGTTGGCTCCTTTTATAACATTATCATTAACAATAGCAGATCGCCCAGTAGCCATTGATTCATTAAATGCATTCTTTTATTTAGCAACGTGTGTGTCCAGTCCAAGCTCAGTCGGTCTGGTGTAATTTTAGAGACCCTTTGAAATTACACACGCACTTTGGAGCGCCTCTTCTGGATGGAGGGGGGGTGGGTGTCTTAGCCTGGTAGAGCAGGTTCCTCGGATTGGGATGGTGGGAGTAGGGGGGAAAGTGTGACCTCACCTGGCGCTACTCACTTGGAAGGCGGAGCCGCAGGGCCGGGCGCCTGCGCCGTGGAACTCCGCGCCTGGAAAGCTGCCGACAGGTGAAAGCGCCCCCGGCTGCCCCGCCCCCCCAACAGGTGAATCACCGGCCCGCGCGGCCGCCCGGAGCCCGGATCGCCCGGAGTGGAGCGGGCTTCGTCCCCAGAACTGGGTCGTGGGAACCTCTCCCCACGCCCCTCATCTCCAGTCTCCTTCAAGGTCCCAAATGCTCGTGCCTCTTCAGGGACGCCCCGGGCTGTCACCTCTCTGTGGGCCCCCCGACGCTCCCCTTTCAAAGTTGGCTCTCAAATCCTCGTCTCTGTTTCCTAGTCCTCGCCTCCGCAGCCAGCCCCCCCCACCAAGTCCACCCTCCCGCCCTCATCGGTCTCCCGCAAAGCCAGGCGGTTGGGCGGGGCGCGGGCGGCGGCTGGAACCAGCCCGACCGGTCGGCAGGGGCGCGGGGCACAGAGCGTGGGAACCCGCCCGGGGCGCCGGGAGGGGGCCGCGCGGCCGCGCCTTGCCTGACGCGTGCGTGCGTGCGTGTGTGTGTGTGCATGGAGGGAGGGAGAACCCGTAGTTCTCCGCGCCCAGCGCAGCACGCCCCCTCCCGGCGGCGCAGCAACGCCCGGCTCTCGGCGGCGGTCCTTGCCCAGCGGGTCTTTGGGGAGGTGGCTTGGGAGCTGAGTTCTCCCCTTCTAACACTCTCTGCATCCGCCCGTGCCCCAACTTGTTTCGCTGGGGGCTGGGGTGGGGGGAATTTTGTGGGTGACGCTAAGGCTTGAGTCAGCTATTTAAGTTTCGCCCTAAGCGACCAGGACAAGCCAGAGGGAGGAACCGGCGCGAGGTGTGGGTAGCGTCGGGGGCTGGGCCTGGATCCTCTGGCCTGTCCAAGCCCCTCCCGCTGGCCCCTCCCTTTGGAGGTTTCTAGGCTGAAGACCAGCCCCCATAGGTTCCCTCACTCTCAAGGGAGGGTGGGTTTGGAGGGAGCTGCAGGGTGAGGGACCTTCCCCCAAACAGGGGGCGCCAGCGTTGGTGGCCACCTCCTGCCTTCAACGGAAGGAAGGGGTCTGTGTGACCCCCAGGAAAGGACTTGAGGATGCGTGGGAGTCCTGCCTGGCATGTGATGGTCCCTATGGGTAAATGAGGCTGTGGGTTGGTGTTTTGACTATTTGCCAGGCTAATACATTGTGTTCCTCTCTGTCTCATATATTTGGGGGTCTGTCTGTGCGCCTGGGTGGTTGTCTTCTGGAATCTGAGACTTTTTGCATTGGCTGTTTTCTCTCCTCTTCCCCTCTGCAGGCCCATGGCCACCCCCTCCCCCTTTCTTCAGTCTGTGAGAACATATTTGCCTTTTCCCCACCCCCATCACTCTGTCCTCCCTTATCCGGTGTCTTAGTTTCCCGTGGCTTCGGAACAAATGACCACAAACTGGGTGGTTTAAAACAACAGAAGGTTATTCTCACAGTATGGAGGCCAGGAGTCTTCGTCTTTCTCTTGTAAAGACAGTAGTCACTCAGTTCATCCTGGATAATCCAGGATGACCTCATCTAGACATCCATCATTTAACTGCATCGCTAATCACATCTCTTTTCAAATAAGGTCGCAGTCACAGGTTCTGGGACATGGATGTCATTTTTCTGGGGCCACCACTGTACCGTAATTCATCCTTCATGGCGCCCACGGCCTGAGCCCCGTCTCCCCATCCCCCCTCTAGCGTGTGGTTCATTCATTCATTATCTGTATGTCTTCTGTTTGCCAGACTTGGCTGTGAACGTCAAGAGGGTAGGGACCACTTTAATTGTTTCCTGCTGTAGGTGAGCTTCCCAGATGGCGCTAGTGGTAAAGAACCAGCTTGCCAGTACAGGAGACTTAAGACACGTGGGTTCAATCCCTGGGTTGGGAAGGTCCCCTGGAGGAGGGCATGGCAACCCACTGCAGTATCCTTGCCTGGAGAATCCCATGGACAGAGGAGCCTGGTGGGCTACAGTTCGTTTGGAAGCCCTCCGCTGGCCCCTCCCTTTGGAGGTTTCTAGGCTGAAGACCAGCCCCCATAGGTTCCCTCACTCTCAAGGGAGGGTGGGTTTGGAGGGAGCTGCAGGGTGAGGGACCTTCCCCCAAACAGGGGGCGCCAGCGTTGGTGGCCACCTCCTGCCTTCAACGGAAGGAAGGGGTCTGTGTGACCCCCAGGAAAGGACTTGAGGATGCGTGGGAGTCCTGCCTGGCATGTGATGGTCCCTATGGGTAAATGAGGCTGTGGGTTGGTGTTTTGACTATTTGCCAGGCTAATACATTGTGTTCCTCTCTGTCTCATATATTTGGGGGTCTGTCTGTGCGCCTGGGTGGTTGTCTTCTGGAATCTGAGACTTTTTGCATTGGCTGTTTTCTCTCCTCTTCCCCTCTGCAGGCCCATGGCCACCCCCTCCCCCTTTCTTCAGTCTGTGAGAACATATTTGCCTTTTCCCCACCCCCATCACTCTGTCCTCCCTTATCCGGTGTCTTAGTTTCCCGTGGCTTCGGAACAAATGACCACAAACTGGGTGGTTTAAAACAACAGAAGGTTATTCTCACAGTATGGAGGCCAGGAGTCTTCGTCTTTCTCTTGTAAAGACAGTAGTCACTCAGTTCATCCTGGATAATCCAGGATGACCTCATCTAGACATCCATCATTTAACTGCATCGCTAATCACATCTCTTTTCAAATAAGGTCGCAGTCACAGGTTCTGGGACATGGATGTCATTTTTCTGGGGCCACCACTGTACCGTAATTCATCCTTCATGGCGCCCACGGCCTGAGCCCCGTCTCCCCATCCCCCCTCTAGCGTGTGGTTCATTCATTCATTATCTGTATGTCTTCTGTTTGCCAGACTTGGCTGTGAACGTCAAGAGGGTAGGGACCACTTTAATTGTTTCCTGCTGTAGGTGAGCTTCCCAGATGGCGCTAGTGGTAAAGAACCAGCTTGCCAGTACAGGAGACTTAAGACACGTGGGTTCAATCCCTGGGTTGGGAAGGTCCCCTGGAGGAGGGCATGGCAACCCACTCCAGTATTCTTGCCTGGAGAATCCCATGGACAGAGGAGCCTGGTGGGCTACAGTTCGTGGGGTCACAAAGAGATGGACATGACTGAAGTGACTTAGCATGCATGCTGAATTCCTATTGCTAAGGACATAGTAGGTATGTTCAGGGAATACTTGTTGCACGGGTGACTGAGTGTGCATATTTGCCTGTGTATTTCTGGTCTGTCCAGTGCGTATCTCTCGTGTTCGGGTCTATTCTGCCCTGACTTCTCCCACTGAGC
The DNA here is from genome assembly GCA_022376925.1 of Tragulus kanchil. Taxonomy (NCBI): domain Eukaryota; kingdom Metazoa; phylum Chordata; class Mammalia; order Artiodactyla; family Tragulidae; genus Tragulus; species Tragulus kanchil. The sequence goes on along the minus strand of JAIOJX010000029.1, from coordinate 17,998,784 downwards.
CATTTCTGTCCGCAGGTGCCCACCAGGCTGGGTGGGTGAACGGTGTCAGCTGGAAGACCCCTGCCATTCCGGCCCCTGTGCTGGCCGGGGCGTCTGCCAGAGCTCGGTGGTGGCGGGCACCGCCCGGTTCACCTGCCGCTGCCCCCGCGGCTTCCGAGGTAAAGGAGGGTCTGAACGGGAGCCGGAGGTAGGCGAGGGTTGGGGCGCCCCGGGCTCACCCTTTCTGCTTCCCTGCAGGCCCGGACTGCTCCCTGCCGGACCCCTGCCTCAGCAGCCCCTGTGCCCATGGTGCCCGCTGCTCGGTGGGCTCCGATGGCCGCTACCTGTGCTCCTGCCCACCCGGCTACCAGGGCCGCAGCTGCCGCAGCGATGTGGATGAGTGCCGGGTGGGCGGGCCCTGCAGCCATGGCGCCACCTGCGTCAACACGCCCGGCTCCTTCCGCTGCCAGTGCCCAGCGGGCTACACAGGGCCCCTGTGTGAGAGCCCCTCGGTGCCCTGCGCGCCCTCCCCGTGCCGTAACGGGGGCACCTGTAGGCAGAGTGGCGACCTCACCTATGACTGTGCCTGCCTTCCTGGTGAGGGGCTGTACTCAGGGGAGGCAGCAGAGGTGGAGGGCCAGTCGTCCAGCCCAGCGGTGACCCTCCTTGCCTCCTCCATCCACACTAGGGTTTGAGGGCCAGAACTGCGAAGTGAACGTGGACGACTGTCCTGGGCACCGGTGTCTAAACGGGGGGACGTGCGTGGATGGTGTCAACACCTACAACTGCCAGTGCCCTCCCGAGTGGACAGGTGAGCCGTGGGACCCGAGGGAAGCCCTTGGGTGGACGTGCGCCGGGTCACTGGACTGGTGGGTCTGTGTGCCACAGGCCAGTTCTGCACGGAGGACGTGGACGAGTGTCAGCTGCAGCCGAACGCTTGCCACAATGGGGGCACCTGCTTCAACACGCTGGGTGGCCACAGCTGTGTGTGTGTCAATGGCTGGACGGGCGAGAGCTGCAGTCAGAATATCGATGACTGTGCCACGGCCGTGTGCTTCCATGGGGCCACCTGCCATGACCGTGTGGCCTCCTTCTACTGTGCCTGCCCCATGGGCAAAACTGGTGAGTGGCTATTTTCCCTGAAGGCAGCGGGGAGCCATGGATAGTTCTTGAGTAAGGGCCAAGGATGAAGTCTGGCTTGAGTATGAGAATGCGTGTGCTAGAAGCTGGGTGTGGGGTGAAGGATAAGCCTGGGAGAGGTCTGGGAGGAAGCTGGCCCGCAGTCCAAGGCAGAAGTCATGAGAACGGAGAGCTGAACTGTGACTCCAAAAGAGAGGGGACCTTTGGGAGTGGCAGAGGTCAGAGAAGATGTTTGGGGGCAGGACCTGGAGATGGAGGGAAAAGTATGTCAGGCAGAGGGTACTACAGAGGCAAAGACCCGATGGTAAGACCCTCTTAGGATCTTTTGGGGGGGGGGCGGGCGGGCAACTTCTATTGGTCTTTCATTTATCTATTTCTATCCATCTTTGTTCTTTGGCCCGTGTGGGCCTCCCATCACGGTGGTCTCTGTTGTCACAGAGCACCGGCTCGGGGCGCATGCGCTCCAGAGCTCCGGCTCAGTAATTGGACACATGGGTCCAGCTGCTCCGCGGCATGTGGGATCTTCCCAGGCCAGGGATGGAACTGGCGCCCCTTGTACTGCAAGACAGTGTCCTTATCCACTGGACCACCAGGGAAGCCCCCCTTTTAGGATCTTAAGAAGAGTCACTAGGGCTTCCCTGGTGGTCCAATGGGTTAAGAGTCCGCCTTGCAGTGCAAGGGGCACCAGTTCGATCCCTGGCCTGGGAAGATGCCACATGCCGTGGAGCGGCTGGACTGGTGTGTCCAACTGGGAGGCAGTGCTCTGGAGTGCATGCGCCCAGAGCTGGTGCACTCCAGCGAGAGAGGCCACTGCAGGGGGAGGGCCACACAGGCTGAAGAATACAGATAGATGAAAATAAATACATAAAAAATCAATAAAAAAGAGGCCAAATTTAAAGAAAAAAGAAGAGTCAATAGATTTAAAAACAATACGTGGATGTTTCCAATTTATTTTCAAATGGTTCAGAAAACAAGATAAAGCTTAGGATAGTTGAATTTAGGTGGTGTGCTCAGTCGCTCCATTGGGACTGACTCTTTGCGAGCCCATGGACGGTAGGCCACCAGGCTCCTCTGTCCGTGGAATCTTCCAGGCAAGAATACTGAAGTGGGTAGGTGACGGGTGGATGAAAAAACTTTTCTGTATGTTTGAATTTTTTGTTTATTATGGAAACATTATTTTTTTCTATAATAAATACAATTATTTTTTACGTAATAAATAACTGGGGGAAAAGTAGCTACCCTGCTGGTTAATAAAACAAAACACAGCAAGATTCAGGGATGTGGAACCTTCCGGCGGAGCATGAGTGGGGTACTGGTGGGTCCGCCCTTGACCTCTGCTTACTCCTTCCCAGGACTTCTGTGTCACCTGGACGATGCCTGCGTCAGCAACCCCTGTCACGAGGATGCGCTCTGTGACACGAACCCGGTGAACGGCCGGGCCATCTGCACCTGTCCGCCAGGTTTCACAGGTGGAGCTTGTGACCAGGATGTGGACGAGTGTTCCATTGGTGAGGGGGCGCTCTCTGGAAGTAGGGAAGGCGGGGAGAGGCGCGTCCTCAGCCGCCCGCCCCCCCCACCGGCTGTGACTCCTCCTTGCAGGCGCCAACCCTTGTGAGCACCTGGGCCGCTGCGTGAACACCCAGGGCTCCTTCCTGTGCCAGTGCGGCCGTGGCTACACTGGTCCCCGCTGCGAGACCGATGTCAATGAGTGCCTCTCCGGGCCCTGCCGCAACCAGGCCACGTGTCTCGACCGCATAGGCCAGTTTACCTGCATCTGCATGGCCGGTGCGTGGTGGGCGTGACAGGGGCGGGGCCTGAGGTTGGGGCGTGGTCCAGTGGAGTCAGTAGAACCTCGGATGGGGCTGGGAACGGAGTCTGGGCCTCAGGACCCACCGTGGTCCGGGAACGACACGAAGGGAGGACCTGGGTGTGAAGTGGAGGTCAAGGCGGAGACGGCAGACAGATATGTACTGATGCTGGAATGGGATCGAAGTTGGGCACAAGACTCTGTGGACCTTAGGCCGGGAGCTCAGGACAAGGCATCGGCTGGGGCCTGGAGAGGGACGGGGGTGGTCTGAAAACAAACCCTCAAGGAATCTCGTAAGCCTTGAATTCGTTGGGCCCACAGCTGAATAAAGATCCAGCTTGAGTCCGAAAACGGAATCTAGGGGCTTCCCTGGTGGTCCGGTGGGTAAGGACACCACCTTGCAGTACAAGGGCCGCCGGTTCCATCCCTGGCCTGGGAAGATCCCACGTGCCGTGGAGCGGCTGGACCCATGTGTCCAATTACCGAGCCAGAGCTCTGGAGCGCATGCGCCCAGAGCCGGTGCTCTGCGATGGCAGAGGCCACTGCGATGGGAGGCCCACACGGGCCAATGAACAAAGATGGATGGAAATAGAGAAATGAAAGACCAATAGAAGTGGCCCACCCGTCCCCCTCCCTCCCCAACCTGACCCCCCCCCCAAAAAAAAAAAAACAAAACGGAATCTAGGGTTGGAAGCAAGGCCAAGGCTCAGGGGAACTGTCTATGAGTAAGAAGGGGGGTCATGTGCCTCCTGTTCTCCCTTCAGACCAGAGGCTAACCCCCATGGCCCCAAACCCCCTCCCTCTATCCCCAGGTTTCACAGGCACCTACTGCGAGGTGGACATGGATGAGTGTCAGAGCAGCCCGTGTGTCAATGGCGGGGTCTGCAAGGACAGAGTCAACGGCTTCAGCTGCACCTGCCCCTCGGGTGAGGGCTCAGGGCCAGGCAGCTTGAGAAAGACGAGTCCCTGCAGGGGCAAAGCGATGGGAGCTTATCAGATCATGTTAGTGGAGGCACTCGTGGTAAAGAACCTGCCTGACCATGCAGGAGATGTAAGAGAAGTGGGTTTGATCCGTGGGTTGGGAAGATCCCTTGGCGGAGGACATGGTCCAGTGGAGTCAGTAGAACCTCGGATGGGGCTGGGAACGGAGTCTGGGCCTCAGGACCCACCGTGGTCCGGGAACGACACGAAGGGAGGACCTGGGTGTGAAGTGGAGGTCAAGGCGGAGACGGCAGACAGATATGTACTGATGCTGGAATGGGATCGAAGTTGGGCACAAGACTCTGTGGACCTTAGGCCGGGAGCTCAGGACAAGGCATCGGCTGGGGCCTGGAGAGGGACGGGGGTGGTCTGAAAACAAACCCTCAAGGAATCTCGTAAGCCTTGAATTCGTTGGGCCCACAGCTGAATAAAGATCCAGCTTGAGTCCGAAAACGGAATCTAGGGGCTTCCCTGGTGGTCCGGTGGGTAAGGACACCACCTTGCAGTACAAGGGCCGCCGGTTCCATCCCTGGCCTGGGAAGATCCCACGTGCCGTGGAGCGGCTGGACCCATGTGTCCAATTACCGAGCCAGAGCTCTGGAGCGCATGCGCCCAGAGCCGGTGCTCTGCGATGGCAGAGGCCACTGCGATGGGAGGCCCACACGGGCCAATGAACAAAGATGGATGGAAATAGAGAAATGAAAGACCAATAGAAGTGGCCCACCCGTCCCCCTCCCTCCCCAACCTGCCCCCCACCCCAACAAAAAAAAACAAAACGGAATCTAGGGTTGGAAGCAAGGCCAAGGCTCAGGGGAACTGTCTATGAGTAAGAAGGGGGGTCATGTGCCTCCTGTTCTCCCTTCAGACCAGAGGCTAACCCCCATGGCCCCAAACCCCCTCCCTCTATCCCCAGGTTTCACAGGCACCTACTGCGAGGTGGACATGGATGAGTGTCAGAGCAGCCCGTGTGTCAATGGCGGGGTCTGCAAGGACAGAGTCAACGGCTTCAGCTGCACCTGCCCCTCGGGTGAGGGCTCAGGGCCAGGCAGCTTGAGAAAGACGAGTCCCTGCAGGGGCAAAGCGATGGGAGCTTATCAGATCATGTTAGTGGAGGCACTCGTGGTAAAGAACCTGCCTGACCATGCAGGAGATGTAAGAGAAGTGGGTTTGATCCGTGGGTTGGGAAGATCCCTTGGAGGAGGACATGGCAACCCACTCCAGTATTCTTGCTGGGAGAATCCCATGGACAGAGGAGCCTGGTGCGCTACAGTCCATAGGGTCGCACAGAGTCGGACAGGACTGAAGCGACTTAGCACTCACGCATGTAGCGGAAACTTCCTCCTGGAAAACACTGAAGTCAATTTAAAACTGAGTCAATGGGCTTCCCACCCAAACCAGGCAGCACTGGCGAGGAGTGACAGCCCTGAGCCTGTCTGGCTCTCTCTGTTCATCCCACATTCCCCACTCCAGGCTTCAGCGGGGCGATGTGTCAGCTGGACGTGGATGAGTGTGCCAGCACACCCTGCCGGAATGGAGCCAAGTGCGTGGACCAGCCAGATGGCTATGAGTGCCGCTGCGCAGAGGGTGAGGGCGGGCCAATCACAAGTTGGCAGGAATCTGGGGGCGGGGCTCGTGGGGAAAAGGGCCAATTATAAGCTTTGGGGAAAAGCTGGGGGCAGGTCTGCAGTAAGGCAGGACCCGAGCAGGGCCAATGAAAAAGCCAGGAGGCGGAGCCAATGATGGACCTAAGCAGAAGTAAGAATGGACGTGAAATGGCAGGAGAGGTGTGCCCGGGGCTGGAGGGATTGAAGTTAACCCCCTCCACTCCCAGGAACCTCCCGCATGTTCCCATTTCTGGCGAAGGGTGAGGCAAACCAGGGCTTCATGGTGTAAGGACTGGAAGTGGGGTCACACTTGGGGTGTGATGTAACTGTGTTAAGGTCTTGGCCAGAGACAAGTCTTGGAGCTTGGAGCTGGATGGACACAGGCCAGCTATGGGCGGGGCCTAGATTGAGCCCGCCTCCTCTTGACTCGATGGGCCTGGCCTCAGGTAAAGCTGAGTCAAGATTGGGCCGTGGACAGGACCTTGGTCAGTGGGCGGAGCCTGACCCTCTGCCCTCCCCCGCAGGCTTTGAGGGCCCAGTGTGTGAGCACAACGTGGATGACTGCTCGCCAGACCCTTGCCACCACGGGCGCTGCGTGGATGGCATCGCCAGTTTCTCGTGTGCCTGTGCCCCAGGCTACACGGGCATGCGCTGTGAAAGCCAGGTGGATGAATGCAGGAGATGTAAGAGAAGTGGGTTCGATCCGTGGGTTGGGAAGATCCCTTGGAGGAGGACATGGCAACCCACTCCAGTATTCTTGCTGGGAGAATCCCATGGACAGAGGAGCCTGGTGCGCTACAGTCCATAGGGTCGCACAGAGTCGGACAGGACTGAAGCGACTTAGCACTCACGCATGTAGCGGAAACTTCCTCCTGGAAAACACTGAAGTCAATTTAAAACTGAGTCAATGGGCTTCCCACCCAAACCAGGCAGCACTGGCGAGGAGTGACAGCCCTGAGCCTGTCTGGCTCTCTCTGTTCATCCCACATTCCCCACTCCAGGCTTCAGCGGGGCGATGTGTCAGCTGGACGTGGATGAGTGTGCCAGCACACCCTGCCGGAATGGAGCCAAGTGCGTGGACCAGCCAGATGGCTATGAGTGCCGCTGCGCAGAGGGTGAGGGCGGGCCAATCACAAGTTGGCAGGAATCTGGGGGCGGGGCTCGTGGGGAAAAGGGCCAATTATAAGCTTTGGGGAAAAGCTGGGGGCAGGTCTGCAGTAAGGCAGGACCCGAGCAGGGCCAATGAAAAAGCCAGGAGGCGGAGCCAATGATGGACCTAAGCAGAAGTAAGAATGGACGTGAAATGGCAGGAGAGGTGTGCCCGGGGCTGGAGGGATTGAAGTTAACCCCCTCCACTCCCAGGAACCTCCCGCATGTTCCCATTTCTGGCGAAGGGTGAGGCAAACCAGGGCTTCATGGTGTAAGGACTGGAAGTGGGGTCACACTTGGGGTGTGATGTAACTGTGTTAAGGTCTTGGCCAGAGACAAGTCTTGGAGCTTGGAGCTGGATGGACACAGGCCAGCTATGGGCGGGGCCTAGATTGAGCCCGCCTCCTCTTGACTCGATGGGCCTGGCCTCAGGTAAAGCTGAGTCAAGATTGGGCCGTGGACAGGACCTTGGTCAGTGGGCGGAGCCTGACCCTCTGCCCTCCCCCGCAGGCTTTGAGGGCCCAGTGTGTGAGCACAACGTGGATGACTGCTCGCCAGACCCTTGCCACCACGGGCGCTGCGTGGATGGCATCGCCAGTTTCTCGTGTGCCTGTGCCCCAGGCTACACGGGCATGCGCTGTGAAAGCCAGGTGGATGAATGCCGAAGCCAGCCCTGCCGACACGGGGGCAAATGCCTAGACCTGGTGGACAAATACCTCTGCCGCTGCCCTCCTGGCACGACAGGTGGGGCTAGGCGCTGGGCTGGGACAGGAATAGTGCATCTGATGGGGCGCAGAGGGTTTGGTGGGTCACAGAGGTGGCCATCCCTGTCATATCCCCCTTCCCCAGGTGTGAACTGCGAGGTGAACGTTGACGACTGTGCTAGCAACCCCTGCACCTTTGGAGTCTGCCGGGATGGCATCAACCGCTATGACTGTGTCTGCCAACCTGGCTTCACAGGTAGGCAAACGGCTGCCATGGAAACGGGGTCGTTACAGACTGAGGCTGAAATCACCCGTCTTTCTTGGCCAGGTTTTGCCCCGCTCTTTGCACGTACTTGTCCCGAAAGATTGTCCACGCTTTGCCCTGACATGGTGCTTTCGCTCGTTGGCACGTAGTCCCTATGTTGGCTCAAGATTATCCTGGGACGTACCCGAAGGTGTTCAGACTCAGAGATCAAGGTGTTTCTAAGAGGGGCCAAGGTACTCCTTGGCAGAAATGAGTGACTTCATTTAAGTTTGGGGGTTAAGGGTGATCTGGGGCAGGGGTATCTCCTGGTTGCGGAGGTGGCTGTCCTAATTTGCACAAGAGTTGGTGTGTTATGAAGTCAAGGAGATCGTCCCTGCTCAAGGGTGTCTGTGCTCCGTGGGGCAAGGCTGTCCCTCCGTGGCTGGGTTGGCCCCGCTCTCCTTGTCCTGGGGTGAGGTTGTCTGCCTGCTCCCCAGGACCCCTCTGCAATGTGGAGATCAATGAGTGTGCGTCCAACCCGTGCGGTGAGGGAGGCTCCTGCATCGATGGTGAAAGTGGCTTCCGGTGTCTCTGCCCACCGGGCTCCCTGCCCCCGCTCTGCCTTCCCCCAAGCCATCCTTGCGCCCAAGAACCCTGCAGTCATGGCGTCTGCCACGATGCGCCTGGAGGGTGAGGACTCTCCCATGCCCCCCGCCCCCCGTTGCTTCCCACCCTCCTGCCAGCCCTGACCGCCTCCCCCTCCAGGTTCCGCTGTGTGTGTGAACCCGGCTGGAGCGGCCCTCAGTGCAGTCAGAGCCTCACTCGAGACGCCTGCGAATCCCATCCCTGCCGAGCAGGTGGCACCTGCGTCAGCGATGGACCGGGCTTCCGCTGCACCTGTCCCCCCGGTGTCCAGGGTGCGTGTCTCCACCTTGCCTCTTCCTTCCTTCTTCCTTCTTATTTCCCTTCTGCTTCCTTCTCTCTTCCTTCTCTGCACTTTACACATTTTTTTTCTTTGCCTCTTCCACCCTTACCCAAGAGCTTGGGAGGTAGGTATCAGTGGTTAACATAGTGGGGACCTTGGGGGGAGATGGGAACAAGAAATCTCTCAGGACTCTCTCACTCTGCCTGTCCACCACAGGTCATCAGTGTGAACTGCTGTCCCCCTGCATCCCAAATCCCTGTGAGCATGGTGGCTTCTGTGAGTCTGCCCCCGGCCAGCTGGCTGTCTGCTCCTGTGCCCCTGGTTGGCAAGGTATACCAGTTGCCTCTTCTCCTCTCTCTCACTTCCTTTGCAATTTGCCCTATACTGGGTGATGCTGGGGACCCAGAAAGGGACTCGCCTCTGACTCTGCCTTTTAAGGGACCTCTTCTTAGGAAGGAACAGAGCTAGATCCAGCTCTGTTGCAGCCTATGTAGTCAGTTCAGGAGAAGAGGAGGGGACATGGGCTTTGTTGTTTGTTGTTCAGGAGCTAAGTCGTGTCTGACTCTTCGTGACCCCATAAACTGCAGCACGCCAGGCTTCCCTGTCCTTCACCATCTCCCAGAACTTGCTCAAATTCATGTCCATTGAGTCAGTGATACCATCCAACCATCTCATCCTGTCGTCCTCTTCTCCTCCTGCCCTCAATCTTTCCCAATATCAGGGTCTTTTCCAATGACTTGATTCTTGCCTCAGGTGGCCAAAGCATTGGAACTTCAGCTTCAGATTCAGTTCTTCCAATGAACATTCAGGGTTGATTTCCTTCCTTTAGGCTTGACTGATTTGGGTTCGATATGGGCTTGGGGAGCTAGGATTCAGGCTGAGAGTTTGGGGAGAGCCTGGGAAAGCAGATCTCCCTCAAAGGATGCATTCTCCACCCATTGAAAGAAGGAGAAGGCCATTTGGAAGCAGTCTGTGTAAAACGCCCAGAGCAAACTGTTCTTGCTTTCATCCATCTCAGCCTTAAGCTTGCCCCGTAAACACCAGGTACCCTTAGACCTCACCCTGCACTCTCTAACCCTGGGTATTACTTTGCTCCCCACCCCCAGGCCCACGATGTCAGCAGGACGTGGATGAGTGTGCCGGTCCCTCGCCCTGTGGTCCTCATGGTACTTGCACCAACCTGGCAGGGACTTTCAGCTGTTTCTGCCACGAGGGCTACAGTGGCCCTTCCTGTGACCAGGACATCAATGACTGTGACCCCAGTGAGTTCTGGGGAGCTCTTGGAGGGGTCAGGGATGGTTCCGACCTAGGGAACATGTTCATCGAGGTGCTACAATGTCCCTAGACCTTTTCTTTCATCTTCACAGTTGTCTTACCTTCCTCATTTTGCTCATGAAAACTAAGACCCCCCCAGAGATGAAGTGACTTGCCCAAGGTCATGCAGCAAGTAAGAGAGATGAGCTGGGATAGGAGCATAGATCTGTTTGACTGGGAAGCCTGTAGAGTACCTCTGGCAGCAAGCAAGTTACAATTGTGTGTGAAATACAAGCTAATAGGCCCCTAATGAGTCACTACAAGGGCTTCTCAGGTAGCTCAGTTGGTAAAGAATCCACCTGCAATGCAGGAGACACTGGTTCGATTCCTGGGTCAGAAAAGGCCCTGGAGAAGGGATAGGCTACTCATCCAGTATGCCTGAGCTTTCCTGGTGGCTCAGATGGTAAAGAATTTGCCTGCAATATAGGAGACCTGGGTTTGATCCCTGGGTTGGGAGGAACCCCAAGAAGAAGGGATAGGTTATCTATTGCAGTATTCTTGCCTGGAGAATTCCATGGATCATCTGTGGATTGCAAAGAATTGGACACTAGTGAGCAGTTCTCACCTCAGTGAATCACCAGGAGCACTGTTCAACAGATGACACAAGTCACATATCAATTAATTTTTTTAGTTAATTTTTTTTGTTTTTGAATTAAATTTTTTAAACATTTATTTTACTGCAGAGGATCTTAGTTGTAGCATGGGAGATCTTGTTCCCTTACCAGGGATTGAACCTAGGCCCCCTGCATTGGGAGCAGGTAGTCTGAACCTCTGGACTACCAGGGAAGTCCTTGAATTAACTTTGTTCTAATAGACGCATTAAAAAGCAAACAAAACAAAAACAGGTGCTATTTAATTTAATAATATAGTTTATTTAACCTAATACATAAAAATATCATTTCAGTGTTATCATTGTAATCAATGTACAACGATTGAGGTATTTTGCTTTCTTCTTTTCTTTTTTTCAAATGGAATCTTCACAATCTGAAATCTGGGGTCTATTTTACACTTAGAGTGTATACATTGGACCATCCATATGGTCGAAATGGTCATGCTTTATCAGGGATGGTTCCGACCTAGGGAACATGTTCATCGAGGTGCTACAATGTCCCTAGACCTTTCTTTCATCTTCACAGTTGTCTTACCTTCCTCATTTTGCTCATGAAAACTAAGACCCCCAGAGATGAAGTGACTTGCCCAAGGTCATGCAGCAAGTAAGAGAGATGAGCTGGGATAGGAGCATAGATCTGTTTGACTGGGAAGCCTGTAGAGTACCTCTGGCAGCAAGCAAGTTACAATTGTGTGTGAAATACAAGCTAATAGGCCCCTAATGAGTCACTACAAGGGCTTCTCAGGTAGCTCAGTTGGTAAAGAATCCACCTGCAATGCAGGAGACACTGGTTCGATTCCTGGGTCAGAAAAGGCCCTGGAGAAGGGATAGGCTACTCATCCAGTATGCCTGAGCTTTCCTGGTGGCTCAGATGGTAAAGAATTTGCCTGCAATATAGGAGACCTGGGTTTGATCCCTGGGTTGGGAGGAACCCCAAGAAGAAGGGATAGGTTATCTATTGCAGTATTCTTGCCTGGAGAATTCCATGGATCATCTGTGGATTGCAAAGAATTGGACACTAGTGAGCAGTTCTCACCTCAGTGAATCACCAGGAGCACTGTTCAACAGATGACACAAGTCACATATCAATTAATTTTTTTAGTTAATTTTTTTTGTTTTTGAATTAAATTTTTTAAACATTTATTTTACTGCAGAGGATCTTAGTTGTAGCATGGGAGATCTTGTTCCCTTACCAGGGATTGAACCTAGGCCCCCTGCATTGGGAGCAGGTAGTCTGAACCTCTGGACTACCAGGGAAGTCCTTGAATTAACTTTGTTCTAATAGACGCATTAAAAAGCAAACAAAACAAAAACAGGTGCTATTTAATTTAATAATATAGTTTATTTAACCTAATACATAAAAATATCATTTCAGTGTTATCATTGTAATCAATGTACAACGATTGAGGTATTTTGCTTTCTTCTTTTCTTTTTTTCAAATGGAATCTTCACAATCTGAAATCTGGGGTCTATTTTACACTTAGAGTGTATCTCACATTGGACCATCCATATGTCAAGGGCTCAGGAGCCACATGTGGTCACTGGCCTTTATACTGGTTAGCCCAGGTCTTCTGGAGACCTCTTGTGTTGAGCCCAGAAATGAAGCGGGCACAACTAGTCCTTGGCTCAAAGGGACTTTTGGGGTCTTCTCCAGACCCTCCTCCCTTCCGCATAGGTGGGGTTTCCAGATGAGGGAGAGGATGAGGCCACAGAGGGGACAGAGTTTGGTCCCCCTGGGAAAATACTCTCTTCCCAATTAAGCCTGCTTTCTCCCCGGTCCCCCTCTGCGCAAGGCATGGCCAGGTCGGGGGGCTGAGGTATGTGACCAGACCTCCTCCCATCTGACCATAGACCCCTGCCTGAATGGTGGCTCCTGTCAGGATGGAGTGGGCTCCTTTTCCTGCTCCTGCCTCCCTGGCTTTGCGGGCCCTCGCTGCACCCGAGATGTGGACGAGTGTCTGAGCAGCCCCTGCGGCCCAGGCACCTGCACCGACCATGTGGCCTCCTTCACCTGCACCTGCCCGCCGGGTTACGGAGGCTTCCACTGTGAGCAGGACCTACCAGACTGCAGCCCCAGGTGGGTGGGGCCTCTCTGGGAGTCTGGGACCCCTGTGTCAGATGGGGCGCGGGATCTGAGGGGTGGGGGCAACGAAGGAAATCCTCGGCTGGACAAACCACCTCAGGACTCTGATGCCTGATTTGGGGGGTAGGGTACTGTTGGAAAATTTTACTGCAGAGGATCTTAGTTGTAGCATGGGAGATCTTGTTCCCTTACCAGGGATTGAACCTAGGCCCCCTGCATTGGGAGCAGGTAGTCTGAACCTCTGGACTACCAGGGAAGTCCTTGAATTAACTTTGTTCTAATAGACGCATTAAAAGCAAACAAAACAAAAACAGGTGCTATTTAATTTAATAATATAGTTTATTTAACCTAATACATAAAAATATCATTTCAGTGTTATCATTGTAATCAATGTACAACGATTGAGGTATTTTGCTTTCTTCTTTTCTTTTTTTCAAATGGAATCTTCACAATCTGAAATCTGGGGTCTATTTTACACTTAGAGTGTATCTCACATTGGACCATCCATATGTCAAGGGCTCAGGAGCCACATGTGGTCACTGGCCTTTATACTGGTTAGCCCAGGTCTTCGGGAGACCTCTTGTGTTGAGCCCAGAAATGAAGCGGGCACAACTAGTCCTTGGCTCAAAGGGACTTTTGGGGTCTTCTCCAGACCCTCCTCCCTTCCGCATAGGTGGGGTTTCCAGATGAGGGAGAGGATGAGGCCACAGAGGGGACAGAGTTTGGTCCCCCTGGGAAAATACTCTCTTCCCAATTAAGCCTGCTTTCTCCCCGGTCCCCCTCTGCGCAAGGCATGGCCAGGTCGGGGGGCTGAGGTATGTGACCAGACCTCCTCCCATCTGACCATAGACCCCTGCCTGAATGGTGGCTCCTGTCAGGATGGAGTGGGCTCCTTTTCCTGCTCCTGCCTCCCTGGCTTTGCGGGCCCTCGCTGCACCCGAGATGTGGACGAGTGTCTGAGCAGCCCCTGCGGCCCAGGCACCTGCACCGACCATGTGGCCTCCTTCACCTGCACCTGCCCGCCGGGTTACGGAGGCTTCCACTGTGAGCAGGACCTACCAGACTGCAGCCCCAGGTGGGTGGGGCCTCTCCTGGGAGTCTGGGACCCCCTGTGTCAGATGGGGCGCGGGATCTGAGGGGTGGGGGCAACGAAGGAAATCCTCGGCTGGACAAACCACCTCAGGACTCTGATGCCTGATGGGGGTGTGTCTGAGAAAGGGCAGGACGTCTGTAGGGAGGTTACCTTGTTCCCTGAGGGAGCGAGGCCAGGCCAAGCTGGGGCCTCCACGTGGCTTCCACATAGCCCTGAAGTACCTGGTATACCTGGGTTAAGGGCCAGGCCAGGCTAGGGAATCAGCTGGGACGACCGCTTCTCCTTGGGGTAAGGGTTTTGCCTCTCTCTGCCGGGAGGGGCCCAAGAGGGAGGGCGGGGCCTTTGAGGGCGGGGCTCGATGCGCCTCTCCTTTCCCTCCAGCTCCTGCTTCAGTGGCGGGACCTGCGTGGATGGTGTGAACTCGTTCACCTGCCTGTGCCGCCCGGGCTACACTGGCGCACACTGCCAGCATGAGGCCGACCCTTGCCTCTCGCGGCCCTGCCTGCACGGGGGCATCTGCACCGCCACCCAGCCTGGCTTCCGCTGCGCCTGCCCAGATGGCTTCACCGGTGCTCAGTGCCAGGTGGGCGGGGTTACTGGAGTCTTGGGGGAGGAGTCTAGAGGGAGGTTCTGGGGGCGGGGCCTTCTGGGTACCCTGGTGGAGACAGCCTGGATCCTGGAGAGCGGCAGCCTGAATCCCTGGGGAGGGTGTTTGCAGAGGCATTGTGGCGAGGAGGCCTGGCAGGGGTATCCTGGGGGAGGAATCTGGACAGGGGTTCTGGAGCCTGCCCGGGACCCTGGAGGAGAAGCTGGGCAGAGTTTCTAGGGCGTCCCTGAGCGCCGACACCATGGCCTTCCTCGACAGACGCTGGTAGACTGGTGCAGCCGCTTGCCTTGTCAGAATGGGGGTCGCTGTGCCCGGACAGGGGCCTCTTTCTACTGCCTTTGTCCCCCGGGGTGGAGTGGCCGCCTCTGCGACATCCGGAGCCTGCCCTGCAGAGAGGCCGCAGCCCAAATCGGTGAGAGGGAGCGTGTGACCCGGTGTGGGACTCCTGGGAGTCTGGGACCCCCTGTGTCAGATGGGGCGCGGGATCTGAGGGGTGGGGGCAACGAAGGAAATCCTCGGCTGGACAAACCACCTCAGGACTCTGATGCCTGATGGGGGTGTGTCTGAGAAAGGGCAGGACGTCTGTAGGGAGGTTACCTTGTTCCCTGAGGGAGCGAGGCCAGGCCAAGCTGGGGCCTCCACGTGGCTTCCACATAGCCCTGAAGTACCTGGTATACCTGGGTTAAGGGCCAGGCCAGGCTAGGGAATCAGCTGGGACGACCGCTTCTCCTTGGGGTAAGGGTTTTGCCTCTCTCTGCCGGGAGGGGCCCAAGAGGGAGGGCGGGGCCTTTGAGGGCGGGGCTCGATGCGCCTCTCCTTTCCCTCCAGCTCCTGCTTCAGTGGCGGGACCTGCGTGGATGGTGTGAACTCGTTCACCTGCCTGTGCCGCCCGGGCTACACTGGCGCACACTGCCAGCATGAGGCCGACCCTTGCCTCTCGCGGCCCTGCCTGCACGGGGGCATCTGCACCGCCACCCAGCCTGGCTTCCGCTGCGCCTGCCCAGATGGCTTCACCGGTGCTCAGTGCCAGGTGGGCGGGGTTACTGGAGTCTTGGGGGAGGAGTCTAGAGGGAGGTTCTGGGGGCGGGGCCTTCTGGGTACCCTGGTGGAGACAGCCTGGATCCTGGAGAGCGGCAGCCTGAATCCCTGGGGAGGGTGTTTGCAGAGGCATTGTGGCGAGGAGGCCTGGCAGGGGTATCCTGGGGGAGGAATCTGGACAGGGGTTCTGGAGCCTGCCCGGGACCCTGGAGGAGAAGCTGGGCAGAGTTTCTAGGGCGTCCCTGAGCGCCGACACCATGGCCTTCCTCGACAGACGCTGGTAGACTGGTGCAGCCGCTTGCCTTGTCAGAATGGGGGTCGCTGTGCCCGGACAGGGGCCTCTTTCTACTGCCTTTGTCCCCCGGGGTGGAGTGGCCGCCTCTGCGACATCCGGAGCCTGCCCTGCAGAGAGGCCGCAGCCCAAATCGGTGAGAGGGAGCGTGTGACCCGGTGTGGGACTCGGGAGGATGTGCGTGCACCTGCTAGTGTAAGCTGAACGAGAGTGCAACAGAACATATGGACGTGTGGCTGTGTGAATGAGCACGGGGAGGTGATTGGACAGCTGGCCAGGACAAGGACGGGGGTGGGTGTCCATCACCACGAGACAGCCGGGATGCCTGCCGTCCTGTGTGTGACCAAGCTGGTGGGAGCTCTGAAGGGGTGTGTGTGTGTGTGTGTGTGTGATGTGTGATGTGTGATGACCTAGTGGAGGGTGGGTGAGACCTTGCAGTCTGAAGCTGGTGGGGAGTGGGGGTGGCGCTGTGTGTGACGTGAGCAGGGTGGAGGGAGTCTGTCTGACGCACTCTCTTCTGCCCAGGGGTGCCCACGGAGCAGCTGTGTCAGGCTGGCGGGCAGTGCGTGGACAAGGACAACTCCCACTACTGTGTGTGCCCAGAGGGCCACACAGGCAGCCACTGCGAGCAGGCGGTGGACCCCTGCTTGGCCCAGCCCTGCCAGCATGGGGGCACCTGCCGGGGCTACATGGGAGGTTTTGTGTGCGAGGTAAGGCGCGCCAGGCGGAGGGGAGGCGGAGCGAGTCGCTCCAGGGGGTGTCTGGCTACTCAGTTCTGGGTGTCTCTGGCCTGGCGCAGTGTCTCTCTCTAGGCGTGCCTGGGGCTTTGCTTTGGTGACTCTGGATGTGTCTTTGTGGGTGTCACTCTGGGTAGCTCTCAGGATGTTTTCCTCTGCTGGGCGCCCCTCTGTCTTTCGCTGTTTCTTGGACACGTGTCTCTCTGCACGGTGTCTCCCTGAGCATGAATGCGGGGGCCATTGTGTGCGTGCTGCTCTCTGGCTGTGTGTGCCTTGGGTGTACCTGGGTGTGAAGCTGGGCAGAGTTTCTAGGGCGTCCCTGAGCGCCGACACCATGGCCTTCCTCGACAGACGCTGGTAGACTGGTGCAGCCGCTTGCCTTGTCAGAATGGGGGTCGCTGTGCCCGGACAGGGGCCTCTTTCTACTGCCTTTGTCCCCCGGGGTGGAGTGGCCGCCTCTGCGACATCCGGAGCCTGCCCTGCAGAGAGGCCGCAGCCCAAATCGGTGAGAGGGAGCGTGTGACCCGGTGTGGGACTCGGGAGGATGTGCGTGCACCTGCTAGTGTAAGCTGAACGAGAGTGCAACAGAACATATGGACGTGTGGCTGTGTGAATGAGCACGGGGAGGTGATTGGACAGCTGGCCAGGACAAGGACGGGGGTGGGTGTCCATCACCACGAGACAGCCGGGATGCCTGCCGTCCTGTGTGTGACCAAGCTGGTGGGAGCTCTGAAGGGGTGTGTGTGTGTGTGTGTGTGTGATGTGTGATGTGTGATGACCTAGTGGAGGGTGGGTGAGACCTTGCAGTCTGAAGCTGGTGGGGAGTGGGGGTGGCGCTGTGTGTGACGTGAGCAGGGTGGAGGGAGTCTGTCTGACGCACTCTCTTCTGCCCAGGGGTGCCCACGGAGCAGCTGTGTCAGGCTGGCGGGCAGTGCGTGGACAAGGACAACTCCCACTACTGTGTGTGCCCAGAGGGCCACACAGGCAGCCACTGCGAGCAGGCGGTGGACCCCTGCTTGGCCCAGCCCTGCCAGCATGGGGGCACCTGCCGGGGCTACATGGGAGGTTTTGTGTGCGAGGTAAGGCGCGCCAGGCGGAGGGGAGGGGCGGAGCGAGTCACTCCAGGGGGTGTCTGGCTACTCAGTTCTGGGTGTCTCTGGCCTGGCGCAGTGTCTCTCTCTAGGCGTGCCTGGGGCTTTGCTTTGGTGACTCTGGATGTGTCTTTGTGGGTGTCACTCTGGGTAGCTCTCAGGATGTTTTCCTCTGCTGGGCGCCCCTCTGTCTTTCGCTGTTTCTTGGACACGTGTCTCTCTGCACGGTGTCTCCCTGAGCATGAATGCGGGGGCCATTGTGTGCGCGTGCTGCTCTCTGGCTGTGTGTGCCTTGGGTGTACCTGGGTGTTTCTCCTGGGCGACGGCCCTGCACGTTTGTACGTGTGTGTGTCCCTTTGCACTGGGTGTCCTTCTGGGTCTGCGTGTGGTTCCATGCACTGGGTGTGTGTGTTTCTGCCCACGGGCTTCTCTCTTTGTGTGGGAGGACTGTGGGCGTCCTCTTGCTCTGGGATTCTCTGTGTCTTCCTGAGGGGCGTCTGTGTCCCTGTGAGCTGAGTAGGTCCCTGTCTCGCGCCCGCTGCAGTGTCCAGCTGGCTACACCGGTGACAACTGCCAGGATGACGTGGACGAGTGTGCCTCCCAGCCCTGCCGGCACGGGGGCGTCTGCATTGACCTCGTGGCCCGCTATCTCTGCTCCTGTCCCCCAGGGACACTGGGTAGGCAGGACCCGGGTTGGGGGAACAGGCTGGGAGGCTGGGTTTCTGACCGCCTCCTGACGGCTCCGCATCGCCCACGCCCCTAGGTGTGCTCTGTGAGATTAACGAGGACGACTGTGGCCCAGGCGCGGCCCTGGACCTGGGCCCCCGATGCCTGCACAATGGCACCTGCGTGGACCTGGTGGGGGGCTTCCGCTGCACCTGCCCCCCAGGCTACACCGGCCTGCGCTGTGAGGCGG
Source organism: Tragulus kanchil (assembly GCA_022376925.1). NCBI lineage: Eukaryota > Metazoa > Chordata > Mammalia > Artiodactyla > Tragulidae > Tragulus > Tragulus kanchil. Next base: position 17,980,470 of record JAIOJX010000029.1, on the reverse strand, counting down.
ACATCAACGAGTGTCGCCCAGGTGCCTGCCACGCGGCACATACCCGGGACTGCCTGCAGGACCCCGGTGGGGACTTCCGCTGCCTTTGTCACCCGGGCTTCGAGGTGCGCCTGGGAAGAGGGGCCGACTGGGATCTCGCCTGTGTTCGCCACTGCGGCTGATGCCCGTGCCTCTGCTCGCCCAGGTCCCCGCTGTCAGACTGCGTTGTCTCCTGTGAGTCTCAGCCGTGCCAGCATGGACCGGTGCGCCAGGGGCCCTGGGTTGCGTTGGTGACTCTGGATGTGTCTTTGTGGGTGTCACTCTGGGTAGCTCTCAGGATGTTTTCCTCTGCTGGGCGCCCCTCTGTCTTTCGCTGTTTCTTGGACACGTGTCTCTCTGCACGGTGTCTCCCTGAGCATGAATGCGGGGGCCATTGTGTGCGCGTGCTGCTCTCTGGCTGTGTGTGCCTTGGGTGTACCTGGGTGTTTCTCCTGGGCGACGGCCCTGCACGTTTGTACGTGTGTGTGTCCCTTTGCACTGGGTGTCCTTCTGGGTCTGCGTGTGGTTCCATGCACTGGGTGTGTGTGTTTCTGCCCACGGGCTTCTCTCTTTGTGTGGGAGGACTGTGGGCGTCCTCTTGCTCTGGGATTCTCTGTGTCTTCCTGAGGGGCGTCTGTGTCCCTGTGAGCTGAGTAGGTCCCTGTCTCGCGCCCGCTGCAGTGTCCAGCTGGCTACACCGGTGACAACTGCCAGGATGACGTGGACGAGTGTGCCTCCCAGCCCTGCCGGCACGGGGGCGTCTGCATTGACCTCGTGGCCCGCTATCTCTGCTCCTGTCCCCCAGGGACACTGGGTAGGCCGGGACCCGGGTTGGGGGAACAGGCTGGGAGGCTGGGTTTCTGACCGCCTCCTGACGGCTCCGCATCGCCCACGCCCCTAGGTGTGCTCTGTGAGATTAACGAGGACGACTGTGGCCCAGGCGCGGCCCTGGACCTGGGCCCCCGATGCCTGCACAATGGCACCTGCGTGGACCTGGTGGGGGGCTTCCGCTGCACCTGCCCCCCAGGCTACACCGGCCTGCGCTGTGAGGCGGACATCAACGAGTGTCGCCCAGGTGCCTGCCACGCGGCACATACCCGGGACTGCCTGCAGGACCCCGGTGGGGACTTCCGCTGCCTTTGTCACCCGGGCTTCGCAGGTGCGCCTGGGAAGAGGGGGCCGACTGGGATCTCGCCTGTGTTCGCCACTGCGGCTGATGCCCGTGCCTCTGCTCGCCCAGGTCCCCGCTGTCAGACTGCGTTGTCTCCCTGTGAGTCTCAGCCGTGCCAGCATGGAGGCCGGTGCCGCCCCAGCCCGGGCCCTGGGGGTGTGCTGACCTTCTCTTGCCACTGCGTCCCGGTAGGTCGGTAGGTCGGGATCTCTGGGAGAGGAGTGACGGCGGAGCTTCACGGGAGGGTGTGGCTTTAGGGGAGCAGAGGTGGAAGAGCCAAGTGGTTTCTGGGAAATGTTGAAATTACCTGGAGGTCCTGTGTGTGTGTCTTCCTCTGAAATTTGGAATGGTGGCCACTTGGGGAAGGGTGGGGCTGCAGTAGAAGCGGGAGAGGTTATCCAACCTTTCCCAAGTCCTGATCCCCATATTCCCTACTCTCTCTCCCCCTTCGACCCTCAATCCTCTTCTCCATCCTTCCATTTCTCTCTCCCTCCATCCTCTACCTCCACGCTTTTCTTCCTCTCCCTCCACGCAACCCACAGCCATTCTGGGGCCTGCGTTGTGAGCGGGTGGCCCGCTCCTGCCGCGAGCTGCAGTGCCCGGTGGGCGTCTCGTGCCAGCAGACGGTCCGTGGACCGCGCTGCGCATGCCCCCCAGGGCTCTCGGGTCCCGCCTGCCGAGGTCCACCCGGAGCCGCCAATGCCAGTTGCGTGACCTCCCCCTGCCTGCACGGGGGCTCCTGCCGCCCGGAGCCGCTTGCGCCCTACTTCCGCTGCGCGTGCACGCCAGGCTGGGCCGGGCCGCGCTGTGAGGTACCCGCGGCGATGCCCGAGGTATCCGTGGCGATCCCCGAGGTCCTGGAGGAGCCGCCGTGCCCGAGAGCAGCCTGCGAGGCCAAGAGTGGCGACAGGAACTGCGACCGCGAATGCAACACCCCGGGCTGCGGCTGGGACGGCGGCGACTGCTCGCTGAGCGTGAGCGACCCCTGGCGGCAGTGCGCGGCGCTGCAGTGCTGGCTCCTCTTCAACAACAGCCGGTGCGACCCCGCCTGCAGCTCGCCCGCTTGCCTCTACGACAACTTCGACTGCCACACCGGCGGCGGCCGCGAGCGCACCTGCAAGTGAGCCCCGTCCTCAGGCTGGGTCTTTTCTGTCCATGTGCCGCATCTGGCCACCTAAGGGGCGCTGCCTCTGTGCCCCTCGTCTAGCCATCCATGTGCCATATCTGTCTGTCTGCCTTCCCACTCCTGTGCCCTGTACATCCTTGTACCCTGCCTATCAGTGTGGCAATCTGTCTGTCCACCCGTGTGACCCTCCTGTCTGTTTTTCTGTCTACCCCGCACTCCACCTGTCCCTCTTGGCTGGTTGGTCTCTCTGTCCATCCATGCATTCCTTTTGTCCTTCTGTATACTCAGCTGTCTGTCTGCACCCCTGCCTGTCCATCTTTGAGCCTCCCCTGCCCGTCGGTCTGTCTCGGTGCCAGTCTCTCCCTCTGTGTGCCCCATCTGTTCATCTGTGTGCCTCACCTGCTCATCCATGAACCTCTTCTGTCCTTCTGTCCAGCCACACACCTTTCTGGCCCCTCTGTATGCCCACTCATCTGTTCATGGACCTGCCTGTCCATCCCTGCCCCTCGTCTGCCCTTCTTTATGTCTGTTCATGAGCCTTGAACCTCTGTCCCATGCATTCCATCTGTCTGTCCATGTTCTCTGCCCTGTCTGACCCTCTGTGTGTTTGTCTCTCTGTCCTTCCTTATCTCACTCTGCTCCAGCCATCCTGGCCTTTTTTTTTTTTTTTTTAATTAATTAATTTTTTTGGCTGCATTGGGTCCTAGTTGAGGCATGCAAGCTTTGTCACTTTGTTTGGCATGCAAGCTTTGTGCTATGTGGGATCTTAATGCCCTAACCTGGGATCGAACCTGCATCTCCTGGATTGGAAGGTGGATTCTTAACCACAGGACCAACAGGGGAGCCCGCATCCTGGCCTTTTCCCCCAGGCTTTAGATTCCCCACGCTTGGTCCTACCTCAGGGCCTGTGCACTGACTGTTCCCTCTGCCTGGACTGCTCTCCTTCAGGAAGCCACACGGCTCCTCCCTCACCTCCTTCAAGTCTTTGCTTAAGCAGGCGCCGCTCAGCCAACTCCTCCCTGGCCACCCACGGCACTTCCCCTGCCTTTTTTTTCCCCTTAGCGTTTAATTCCAGATAGTGCTCTGTGTGTATGTGTAATTGATCTGTCATCAAAGTCCTGTATGTTCTGCTCACTTGTCTTCTTTGGCATCCCTCTCCCTGCACTGTAGAGCCAACTTCTCATGGGTAAGGATTTGTGTCTGGGTCATATCCACCAGGAAGCCCATTCCCTGGGGGCTCAGATAGTAAAGAATCTGCCTCCTATGCTAGAGACCCGGGTTAGATCTCTGGGTTGGAAAGATCCCCTGGAGAAGGGAATGGCTACCCACTCCAGTAGTCTTGCCTGGAGAATTCCATGAACAGAGGAGCCTGGCGGGCTATAGTCCATGGAGTCACAAAAGAGTCAGACACCACTGAGCGAGTAACACTTTTTCTTCATTTATTTCCTTAGCACCTACAGCTGCTCTCCGCAGGCACGATGTGACTGTCATTAGTTATTGACTTAGCATAGTTACAAAGCAAGGGCTTTGCGGAAAGCCCGATACATTCCACACGCATCTGGCTACATTCCAGTTCTCACTGTCTCCGGAGTCTGGGTGCTCTGTTGGGGGTATTTCCAGCAGCCAAGGGTGCAGGGCGTGGCGTGCAGGCTTCCTTGACCCCGCCGCTCTCCGCCCCCAGCCCGGTCTATGAGAAGTACTGCGCAGACCACTTCGCCGACGGCCGCTGCGACCAGGGCTGTAACACGGAGGAGTGCGGCTGGGACGGCCTGGACTGCGCGGGGGAGGTGCCGGCGCTGCTGGCCCGCGGGGTCCTGGTGCTCACGGTGCTGCTGCCGCCCGAGGAGCTGCTGCGCTCCAGCGCCGACTTCCTGCAGCGGCTCAGCGGCATCCTGCGCACTTCGCTGCGCTTCCGTCTGGACGAGAACGGCCAGGCCATGGTCTTCCCGTACCACCGACCCGGTCCTGGCTCCGAGTCCCGGAACCGGCGGGAGCTGGCCCCCGAGGTGATCGGGTGAGTGACTCCATCCCCGGGAAGCCTGGCGGGAGTTGGGGTAGCGGGGCACGCAGGTGCTAGGGAAGGGGCACATTGGGAAGGTCTTGGACGTGTACCCCCCCTAATATCTGGGAACCACTCTTCTAGCTATTTTTTTTTTATTTTTTTTTTTAAGATTTATTTATTTATTTATTTTGGTGGGGGTGGGATGGAGAGGGAGGGGAGCAGGCGGGCCACTTCTATTGGTCTTTCATTTGTCCATTTTCATCCATCTTTGTTCTTTGGTCCGTGTGGGCCTCCCATCGCGGTGGCTTCTGTTGTCGCAGAGCACCGGCTCTGGGCGCATGCGCTCCAGAGCTCCGACTCGGTAATTGGACACGTCAGTCCAGCCGCTCCGCGGCACATGGGATCTTCCCAGGCCAGGGATCGAAACGGCGCCCCTTGCACTGCAAGGCGGTGTCCTTACTCACTGGACCACCCGGGAAGCCCTCTTCTAGCTATTTTTAAGCCCCCTTCAAACCCTCAAACTCTGTGGCTGAACTCAGTTTTACTCCAGAAATATCCGATAAAGCACCTGATAGGTTTCAAGCACTGTGTTAGGTTTTTGGTCCAATCATGTTTGTTTTCTTTTTTGTTTTTTATTTTACTGCTTAGGAAATGCATAACATCTGGGAGCTCCTTCTTGGCAATACAATACATACATCTCAGCCTCCCTCCATTGACATTTGGGGTGGGGTCCTTCTTTGCTGGGAGGGGCTGCCCTGTCTTGTGCACTGTAGGATGTTTAGCAACTTCCCTGGCCTTTACTTCCTGGATGCAGATAACACATCTCCCCCAGATGTGACAACCAGAAATGCCTCCAGACATGGGCAAGAGTCCTTTGGGGAGCAGAAGAATAGACCCCCCTCATGACCCCGGTCTGCACCCCAATACCTCACTGGACCCCCCGATCCTAACCTCTATGAACCCCAGTACCACCTCTGGCTCTAACCTACTTTGACTTTTTTAAAAGTTTTTTTTGCATTTTAACTTATGAAAGTATGATAGCACATCTATAGGAGATTTGGAAAATATAGGACAAAGTTACATGTATTTCCACTATATATTATGGGTTTCCCAGTTGGCGCTAAAGAACCTACCTGCCAGTGCAGGAGACATAAGAGACGTGGGTTCGATCCCTGAGTCCGGAAGATCCCCTGGAGGAGGGCGTGGCAGCCCACTCCAGTGTTCTTACCTGGAGAATCATGTGGACAGAGAAGCCTGGCGGGCTGCCATCCTCAGGGTCGCAAGAGTCAGACATCAATGAAGTGATTTAGCATGCACACATATGTTATAATCAATTTTTAAGTAGATAAATGAAGATTTTTAGCTGGAGCTTCAATATCAAACTGTCAAAAATGAATAGAAGGGACTTCCTTGGTGGTCCAGCAGCTTAACCTCTGTGCTCCCAGTGCAGTGGGCCTGGGTTCAATCCCTGGTCAGGGAACTAGATCCCATATACTGAGACTAAGACCCAGCACAGCCAAATAAATAAATAAAAATTAAAAAGTGAATAGAACTGGAAACTATAAAACTCTCCGGCTGGTGACCTGGTGGAGGGGCCAGAGTGATATGTGACTTCTGACCGGGGTGAGGCCCTGACAGAGAGAAGGCTGGACGTCAGAGATGAGGGGCAGGGCCTCTGATTGGGATGAGGGAGAAAGGGTGGATGTGTGTACACTAATCCTTGGCTGGGGTGACTGAGGTGCTGGAAGTGGTTTCATCAAGATGAAGACATAGGGCTTCCCTGGTGGCTCAGTGCTAAAGCATCTGCCTGCCAATGCAGGAGACACAGGTTCAATTCCTGGTCCGGGAAGATCCTACATACAGCAGAGCAACTAAGCCTGTGTGCCACAACTACTGAGCCTGAGCTCTAGAGCCCAGGACTGCCACTACTGAGCCCAGGTTCCTGAGAGCCCGTGTTCCACAACAAGAGAAGCCACTGCAGTGAGAAGCCTGTACACCCCAACTAGAGAGGAGCCCCACTCTCCACAACTAGAGAAAAGTCCGTGAAACAATGGAGACCCAGCACAGCCAAAAATAAATGCATAAGTCAAATTATTTTTAAAATCACTTTAAAAAAGAGGAAGACGCCAGGTAAAAATTAGGGGGCACTTTGTGACTTGCAGAGTTTGGAGGGACTTGGGGGTCTTGGGGAGATCCTCAGAAGGTGGCTTGGGTCTGAAGAGTGAGACAAAGACGTGAGCTTGGCAATCATTGCAGCCATGGGTGGTGGGACTCAAAGAAGTGGAGAGAGGCATGGGGAACAGAAGGATTGTCTGGGGGCACTGAGTTCTACAGATTGGTTGAAGGAAATTAGTCCAGAAAAGAGAAGGGGAAGGAGCAGCCAGAGGCAGAAGGAGACCCAGGGCTTAGGGTACTGGCGTATCCTGAAGAAGGAAAGCGTTTGGAGGACTGGGTTCCTGGAAGCAGAGCCTGAGACGGAGATTAAGATCCATGTGATGCATTGAAAGGGTGGTTTTAGCAGATAGGGGAGGAGGGAGGCAGCATGGGGCAGGGGAGGAACTGAGGCAGGAGAGAGGCTCAGCCAGGGTCTGGCAGCAGCCTGGTCCCTTGGAGCGCTCTGGAGGGTGAAGAACATCTCAGAGTTGGTCCTACCACGAGACAGGAGGGCCAGCCCTCACCCCTGGCCGAAGGTTTCCCTAAGTGGCGTCACTGCCCAAGTGGAGGGATCCCCACTCTGCTGAGCCCAGTTCTTTGGGGGAGGGGCAGCTATCAACTGGTAGAAGCCAGTATTCAGAGCAGACAGGCAGGAGATGGATGCACCAGCCTGCTAAAGGAGGTGCTGATGGGAAAACGCCACTGGATTCGTGGCTCAGAGGACACCGGTGGCCAGAGCAAGACTGGTTCTGGGGATTGTTCAAGAATTTTAAGCACATGCAGAAAAGAGAGCAGGGTTAGGAATGTTTAGGTACCTAGGACCAAGTGTTGGTCATGAACACATATGGCATTCTTTATTTTTTAAAAAATATTTATTTGTTGGGCTGCACTGGGTCTCTGTTGTGGCACGTGGGATTGTTCATCTTTGTAAGATCTTCAGTGGTGGCATGCGAACTCTTCGTTGTGACATGTGGAATCTAGTTCCCTGACCAGGGATAGAACCCAGGCCTCTGCATTGGGAGCTTGGCGTCTTAGCTACTTACTGGATCGCGAGGGCAGTCTCCCAAATGGCCCCTGTTGTTTCATGCATAGTCTTTCCAGTTTGTCCGAGTTCCCATGGTCTGCTGAAATAATCCCTAGATAGATCTTGATTTCATACACGGAGCTTTCCGTATGCTTCTATGAAGAATAAGCTCTTTTCTTAAAAACACTATAGGGAGACTTCCCCTGGTGGTCCAGTGGGTAAGGACACCACCTTGCAGTGCAAGGGGCGCCGGTTCGATCCCTGGCCTGGGAAGATCCCATGTGCTGTGGAGCGGCTGGACCCATGTGTCCAATCACTGAGCCGGAGCTCTGGAGCGAATGCGCCCAGAGCCAGCGCTCTGCAATGACAGATGCCACCGCGATGGGAGGCCCACAGGAGCCAAAGAACAAAGACGAATGGAAATAGAGAAATGAAAGACCAATAGAAGTGGCCTGCCGGCCCCCCCCCAAAAAGATTAAAAAAAACAACCCAAAAAGCCACTATAATACTGGTGGGGAAGACCACCTGGAGGAGGGCATGGCAACCCACTCCAGTGTTCTTGCCTGGAGAATCCCATGGACAGAGGAGCCCGGTGGGCTACAGTCCATGAGGTCGCAAAGAGTCAGTTGAGACTGAGCGACTAAGCCCAACCCAACACAACCATGATCAGAGCTAAAAAATACAGGCATCCTTAATACCACCACATAGGTAGTAAGTTTATTTTATTTTATTTTATTATTATTTTTTTAAACCTTTCTTTTACTTTTAACTTTTACAGAGTTTTGTTGTTTACAGACATGCATGTTCTCAGATTAGTCACATGTATATCCCCCCCTTCCCTCCCCTCCCGACGTAAGTTTATTTTAAAAAAAGGATCGTTTTGGGGGTCGTGGTCGGATTGGATGCCAGGTGGGGGTTAGTGGCGATCTGTTCAGTAGGGAAGCTCTTCTGAGCTCTGGCGGGGAGGGGTGGCACGGGCGGGGCCTGTAGTAGGTGCCCGCTGAGCCTCCCGTCCCTCCCCGTGTCCCCGCAGCTCTGTGGTGATGCTGGAGATTGACAACCGTCTGTGCCTGCAGTCGCCCGAGAATGACCACTGTTTTCCTGACGCGCAGAGCGCCGCGGACTATTTGGGAGCGCTGTCCGCCGTGGAGCGCCTTGACTTCCCCTACCCACTGCGGGCGGCGCGGGGTGAGCCCCGGCCTGGCGGAGGGCGGGGATCGGGGTGGGGTGGGCCTGGGCCCCTGGTAAAGACGCCTGCTTCCTGTCTCCCAGGGGAGCCGGTGGAGCTGCCGAGCCAGCGTGCCGCTGTTGCCGCTGCTGGCGGCGAGCGCGGTCTTCCTGGCTGCCCGCCAGTGGGTAAGGACACCACCTTGCAGTGCAAGGGGCGCCGGTTCGATCCCTGGCCTGGGAAGATCCCATGTGCTGTGGAGCGGCTGGACCCATGTGTCCAATCACTGAGCCGGAGCTCTGGAGCGAATGCGCCCAGAGCCAGCGCTCTGCAATGACAGATGCCACCGCGATGGGAGGCCCACAGGAGCCAAAGAACAAAGACGAATGGAAATAGAGAAATGAAAGACCAATAGAAGTGGCCTGCCGGCCCCCCCCCAAAAAGATTAAAAAAAACAACCCAAAAAGCCACTATAATACTGGTGGGGAAGACCACCTGGAGGAGGGCATGGCAACCCACTCCAGTGTTCTTGCCTGGAGAATCCCATGGACAGAGGAGCCCGGTGGGCTACAGTCCATGAGGTCGCAAAGAGTCAGTTGAGACTGAGCGACTAAGCCCAACCCAACACAACCATGATCAGAGCTAAAAAATACAGGCATCCTTAATACCACCACATAGGTAGTAAGTTTATTTTATTTTATTTTATTATTATTTTTTTAAACCTTTATTTTACTTTTAACTTTTACAGAGTTTTGTTGTTTACAGACATGCATGTTCTCAGATTAGTCACATGTATATCCCCCCCTTCCCTCCCCTCCCGACGTAAGTTTATTTTAAAAAAAGGATCGTTTTGGGGGTCGTGGTCGGATTGGATGCCAGGTGGGGGTTAGTGGCGATCTGTTCAGTAGGGAAGCTCTTCTGAGCTCTGGCGGGGAGGGGTGGCACGGGCGGGGCCTGTAGTAGGTGCCCGCTGAGCCTCCCGTCCCTCCCCGTGTCCCCGCAGCTCTGTGGTGATGCTGGAGATTGACAACCGTCTGTGCCTGCAGTCGCCCGAGAATGACCACTGTTTTCCTGACGCGCAGAGCGCCGCGGACTATTTGGGAGCGCTGTCCGCCGTGGAGCGCCTTGACTTCCCCTACCCACTGCGGGCGGCGCGGGGTGAGCCCCGGCCTGGCGGAGGGCGGGGATCGGGGTGGGGTGGGCCTGGGCCCCTGGTAAAGACGCCTGCTTCCTGTCTCCCAGGGGAGCCGGTGGAGCTGCCGGAGCCAAGCGTGCCGCTGTTGCCGCTGCTGGCGGCGAGCGCGGTCTTCCTGCTGGTCATCCTGGTCCTGGGCGTCATGGTGGCCCGCCGCAAGCGTGAGCACAGCACACTCTGGTTCCCCGAGGGCTTCGCGCTGCACAAGGATGTGACCGCGGGCCACAAGGGCCGGCGGGAGCCCGTGGGCCAAGACGCGCTGGGCATGAAGTGAGAACCCTACCCGTTTCCTGTCCCCGAGGAAGGAGAGGGTCTTGTGAGCCCTGGAGCCCACCTTGGCCTGACTCTGACCTCTGACCCCTGCTTGACCCTAACTTCAACCTCCAGCCTGGACACCAGGGTCCATCTCCTTGACCGCTGACTCCATCAGCCCCAGGGATCACCCCGATGTGTGACCCTGACCCTCTTTCCTGCTATCCAGTTCCCTGACTCAAATCCTGCTCTGACCTCACCTTGACCCCAGCCTCTCAGACTTCACCCTGAGATTCAAAATCTGTTCCTACATGACTACGGACCTCATGGTCCCTGTCTGCACCCCAGCCCCTCACTGGACCCCCTGATCCTATCCTCTGTGAGCCCCAATACCACCTCTGGCTCTAACCTACCCTTGTTTGGTTTTAGTTTTTTATGTTTAACTTAAAAAGTATGATAGCACATTTATAGGAGACCTGGAAAATATAGAACAAAGTTACATATTAGTTCTACTCTAAATTATAATGTATTACATAGATAAATTAAGATGTTCTGTAGGAATTTCATTATCAAACTTTCAGAAATTAATACAGTGAATAGACAAAAAGGTAGAAGGATATACTAGATCTGAAAAGCAGTATGAGCTGATTCAGCATAATTAAGGTTAAAAAATTTTCACACAACAGCAGGGTACAAAGTCTACTCAAATTCCTATAGATTATAAACCAGAAGACACTGGACCACATCCCTGGATGTAAAACAAGGTGCAGAAATTTCATGGTCTAAAGGAATTGAGATCATACAGTCTGTTCACTTATTGCTGTGGAATCATGTTAGAAATCAATCTTAAATGATATTTGACAGTAACACACATATTTTCAATGCTATGTCACATTAACTAAGAGAGATCTTTGCCTTAGTTGTTGAAAGCCTTGAGAATAACTTACCCTGACTTTTGACCTCACCTCTGACCCCTTTGCACCCCAACTCAGTGCTCTTTCCCCCTGATCTTCAACCTTGGCCTTCACTGTAGGCTTCACCTCCAACTCCCTGACCTGTCCCTCGAGACTCCAGCCCCACCCTGTCCTAATGCCCAGGTTTACCTCTCCTGTGACCCCACGCCCTCTGGTCCCTCTCTACAACCTCGGAGATCCTGCCTACCCCTCTCACCCACTATGAGGATGACCCAGGGATCCCCGGGTCCCTGGGACTCCCGATGTCGTCTTCTGTACCCCCCACCATATGCCTGTGACCCTCGCCTGTCCACAGTTGACTGCTCTGACCTCTGACCCCACTCCTGTCGCTTCCCTCGTGCCACCGTAAGACCCTGGCCACCACCCATCCCGGCCCTGACTTTACCCCCTGTTCCCTTGACCACATCCAGCACCCCCTCCCTGGACTCTTGTCTCCTGACCCTGGACACTGTCCCTACTGACCCAGTGTCCTCCCCTCCCCGTTCCCACTGTCCCCACAGGAATATGGCCAAGGGTGAGAGTCTGATGGTGGAGGTGGCCACAGACTGGGTCTAACCTACCCTTGTTTGGTTTTAGTTTTTTATGTTTAACTTAAAAAGTATGATAGCACATTTATAGGAGACCTGGAAAATATAGAACAAAGTTACATATTAGTTCTACTCTAAATTATAATGTATTACATAGATAAATTAAGATGTTCTGTAGGAATTTCATTATCAAACTTTCAGAAATTAATACAGTGAATAGACAAAAAGGTAGAAGGATATACTAGATCTGAAAAGCAGTATGAGCTGATTCAGCATAATTAAGGTTAAAAAATTTTCACACAACAGCAGGGTACAAAGTCTACTCAAATTCCTATAGATTATAAACCAGAAGACACTGGACCACATCCCTGGATGTAAAACAAGGTGCAGAAATTTCATGGTCTAAAGGAATTGAGATCATACAGTCTGTTCACTTATTGCTGTGGAATCATGTTAGAAATCAATCTTAAATGATATTTGACAGTAACACACATATTTTCAATGCTATGTCACATTAACTAAGAGAGATCTTTGCCTTAGTTGTTGAAAGCCTTGAGAATAACTTACCCTGACTTTTGACCTCACCTCTGACCCCTTTGCACCCCAACTCAGTGCTCTTTCCCCCTGATCTTCAACCTTGGCCTTCACTGTAGGCTTCACCTCCAACTCCCTGACCTGTCCCTCGAGACTCCAGCCCCACCCTGTCCTAATGCCCAGGTTTACCTCTCCTGTGACCCCACGCCCTCTGGTCCCTCTCTACAACCTCGGAGATCCTGCCTACCCCTCTCACCCACTATGAGGATGACCCAGGGATCCCCGGGTCCCTGGGACTCCCGATGTCGTCTTCTGTACCCCCCACCATATGCCTGTGACCCTCGCCTGTCCACAGTTGACTGCTCTGACCTCTGACCCCACTCCTGTCGCTTCCCTCGTGCCACCGTAAGACCCTGGCCACCACCCATCCCGGCCCTGACTTTACCCCCTGTTCCCTTGACCACATCCAGCACCCCCTCCCTGGACTCTTGTCTCCTGACCCTGGACACTGTCCCTACTGACCCAGTGTCCTCCCCTCCCCGTTCCCACTGTCCCCACAGGAATATGGCCAAGGGTGAGAGTCTGATGGGGGAGGTGGCCACAGACTGGATGGACACAGAGTGCCCGGAGGCCAAGCGACTGAAGGTGGTGTTCCCTCCTCTGACCCCTGTCCTGAGGGTCCTGGGCGGGGGCCCCGTGTCAGGGGGAGAGCCGGGGGCACCTCTGCTGTCCCTGGCTCCAGAAAACAGTTACAGGCGTCTACCCCATGCTCCTGGCGTCTTCTCAGAGGGGAGCTCTGTCTGATGCACCCAACCTAGTCCAGCGAGCCCAGCCTGAGAACCCTCCCTGCTGGCCTTCTCCTGAGCCCTGTCTTAGTCAGCTAGGCCTGCCGTAATGAAACCAGCAGCCTGGGGGCTCAAACACCAGACACGTATTTTCTCCCACCTCTGGAGGCTGGGGCCTCTCTAGTGGCAGGAGGCATAGGAGACATGGGTTCGATCCCTGGGTCGGGAAGGTCCTCTGGAGGAGGGCATGGCAACCCACTCCAGGATTCTTGCCTGGAGAATCCCATGAGCAGTCTGGCGGGCTGCAGTCCGTGGGGTTGCACAGAGTTAGACATGACTGAAGTGACTGAGCGTGGGCGCACGCGCTGGAGGCTGGAAGACCAAGATCAAGGTGCTGGCAGGTTTGGTTCTTGGTGAGGGCTCTCTTCTGGGCTTGTAGGAAGTGTCTTCTCACTGTGTGCTCTCACGTGACCTTTCCTCCGTGGGTGCAGAGAGAGGGAGAACGCTGGGCTCTCTTCCTCTTCTTATTAGGCCACTGGTCCTATCTGGTTAAGGCTCCACCCTTATGATCTTATGTAACCTTCATTACTTCCTTAAAGGCTCTGTCTCCAGATACAGTTATATTTAAGGGTTTGACCTTCATCAAATGATTTTTGTTCCGTCGCTCAGTTGTGTCTGACTCTTTGCGACCCCGTGGACTTCAGCATGCTAGGCTTCCCTGTGGCTCACTCTCTGTCGGATACAGTATGCTCAAACTCGTCCACTGAGACAGGCATGCCGTTCAACCACTGGATCCTCTGCCTCCCCCTTCTCTTCCTGCCTTCAGTCTTTCCCAGCATTAGGGTCTTTTCTGATGAACTGGTTCTTTGCATTAGGTGGCCAATGTATTAGAGCTTCAGCATCAGTCCTTCCAATGAATATTCAGGGCTGATTTCTTTTCAGATTGACTGGTTTGGTCTCCTTACTGTTCAAGGGACTTTGAAGAGTCTTCTATAGCACCACAGTTCAAAAGGATCAATTCTTCGGTGCTCAGTCTTCTTCATGATCCAACTCTCACATCCTTACATGACTACTGGGAAAACCACAGCTTTGACTGTATGGACCTTTGTTGGCAAAATGATGGCATATAATCTTAGGGGAGCGCAGTTCATAATAGGCTCCTGCTAGCATGACTTTGGCACTTGCTCAATGTCTTGGATATAAACAAAACATCTTATTACATCTTTATCAAGGAGCTATAAAACAGTTATTGATGTACACCTCCATTTTTATTTATTTATTTATTTATTTATTTTTGGACGGGAGTCGGGTTGGGGAGGGAGGGGAGCGGGCGGGCCACTTCTATTGGTCTTTCATTTCTCTATTTTCATTCGTCTTTGTTCTTTGGCTCATGTAGGCCTCCCATCGTGGTGGCGTCTGTCATTGCAGAGCGCTGGCTCTGGGCGCATGCGCTCCAGAGCTCCGGCTCGGTGATTGGACACATCAGTCCAGCCGCTCCACGGCACGTGGGATCTTCCCAGGCCAGGGATCGAACCGGCGCCCCTTGCACTGCAAGGCGGTGTCCTTACCCACTGGACCACCAGGGGAAGCCCACACCTCCATTTTTAGGTGCCTCTCCTCTGCACTTTTTTTTTTTTCCACACTGAGTGGCCTACAGATTCTTAGTTCCCTGACCAGGGATTGTACCCTGGCTTTCCACAGTGAAAGTACAAAGTCCCAACCACTGGACCACCAGAGTATCCACTCCCCTGCCTATGTTTCAATGTTTGTTGAAATGAAGAGTTCTATTACAATTGATAGCTAAAAAAACCTGCTTGTCCCAGGCTTTTATTTTTTTAATTTTTCTTCCTCATCGAAAAGGGTGGATTAAGTCTATAGTGCAGAATGTTTATGATGACATTTTGGCATCATGGAATTATTGTATCATCTTTTAAAAAATAATTAATTCATTTTTGGTTGTTCTGGGGTCTTTGATCCTGCCTGGGGGCTTTCTCTAGTTGTGGAGAGCGGGGGCTACTCTCTAGTTTGTGGTGGGCAGGCTTCTCATTGCGGTGGCTTCTCGTTGCAGAGCACAGGCTCTAGGGGGCACAGACTTCTGTAGTTGCGATGCACGGACTTCATTTCGCCGTTGCATGTGGAATCCCGCTGAACCAGGGATCAAACCCATGTCCCCTGCATCGGCAGGCAGATTCTTAACCCTAGACCCCAGAGAAGTCCAGTCTAGGATCACAAGCCTGCCAAGTGACAGGCTCAGAGGCTGAATCCTTCAATAGGCCATCCCATCCTCCGGGACCCTTTCTGGTTTGCTGCCTATCAGCTGGCTCTCTCCTTTTATGAAATTCAACTCCCCACTCGGGTCCTTAAACTCAGGTCTGGTTGATCGGGCTCTGTGCTTAGTTGTGCAGGTGTGCTCAGTGACTCAGTCGGTCTGGCTCTTTTTACCTCATGCGCGGTAGCCCACCAGGCTCCTCTATCCGTGGGTTTTTCCAGACAAGAAGACTGGAATAGGTTGCCATTTTTCCTCCTAGGGATCTCCTCCTGGATCTTCCCTATCCATGGGATTGCACCTTTGTCACCTGCATCTCCTGAATTGGCCGGTGGATTCTTTATCACTGAGCCACCTGGTCTGTAGCAGGGTTTTCATGGTTTCTCCTGGCCATGTGCGCATCTCTGTGAGAGACATCTGTGACAGTACCCCTTTGGTCCCTCTGTGTCTCCCGGCTTCTTGTGAGAACTCGGGTTCTTGTGCCTCCAGGTCGAGGAGCCCGGTGTGGGCGCTGAGGACGCGGTGGATTGCCGGCAGTGGACGCAACACCACCTGGTGGCCGCGGATATCCGCGTGGCGCCAGCCATGGCCTTGACGCCGCCACAGGGCGATGCAGATGCCGATGGCATGGATGTCAACGTGCGAGGTCCAGGTCAGTGATGGCACCCCTCCCCCCTTCCAGAATGCCCTTGATCCATCCTGCTCCCAAGAGGTTGCATCTGGGTCTATGCTCTGGGGAGAGCTGCGTGTGTCTGTCTGTGGCGGTCGCTGTGCTTAGTCGCTCGGACGTTTCCGACTCTGTGCGACCCCGTGGGCTGGAGCCCGCCACGCCCCTCTGTCCATGGGGATTCTCCAGGCAACAATACTGGAGTGGGTGGCTTCTCGTTGCAGAGCACAGGCTCTAGGGGGCACAGACTTCTGTAGTTGCGATGCACGGACTTCATTTCGCCGTTGCATGTGGAATCCCGCTGAACCAGGGATCAAACCCATGTCCCCTGCATCGGCAGGCAGATTCTTAACCCTAGACCCCAGAGAAGTCCAGTCTAGGATCACAAGCCTGCCAAGTGACAGGCTCAGAGGCTGAATCCTTCAATAGGCCATCCCATCCTCCGGGACCCTTTCTGGTTTGCTGCCTATCAGCTGGCTCTCTCCTTTTATGAAATTCAACTCCCCACTCGGGTCCTTAAACTCAGGTCTGGTTGATCGGGCTCTGTGCTTAGTTGTGCAGGTGTGCTCAGTGACTCAGTCGGTCTGGCTCTTTTTACCTCATGCGCGGTAGCCCACCAGGCTCCTCTATCCGTGGGTTTTTCCAGACAAGAAGACTGGAATAGGTTGCCATTTTTCCTCCTAGGGATCTCCTCCTGGATCTTCCCTATCCATGGGATTGCACCTTTGTCACCTGCATCTCCTGAATTGGCCGGTGGATTCTTTATCACTGAGCCACCTGGTCTGTAGCAGGGTTTTCATGGTTTCTCCTGGCCATGTGCGCATCTCTGTGAGAGACATCTGTGACAGTACCCCTTTGGTCCCTCTGTGTCTCCCGGCTTCTTGTGAGAACTCGGGTTCTTGTGCCTCCAGGTCGAGGAGCCCGGTGTGGGCGCTGAGGACGCGGTGGATTGCCGGCAGTGGACGCAACACCACCTGGTGGCCGCGGATATCCGCGTGGCGCCAGCCATGGCCTTGACGCCGCCACAGGGCGATGCAGATGCCGATGGCATGGATGTCAACGTGCGAGGTCCAGGTCAGTGATGGCACCCCTCCCCCCTTCCAGAATGCCCTTGATCCATCCTGCTCCCAAGAGGTTGCATCTGGGTCTATGCTCTGGGGAGAGCTGCGTGTGTCTGTCTGTGGCGGTCGCTGTGCTTAGTCGCTCGGACGTTTCCGACTCTGTGCGACCCCGTGGGCTGGAGCCCGCCACGCCCCTCTGTCCATGGGGATTCTCCAGGCAACAATACTGGAGTGGGTTTCCATGCCCTCCTCCAGAGGATCTTCCTACCCCAGCAATTAAGCGTGAGTCTCCTGCATCTCCTACACTGCGGATTCTTTACCTTCTGAGCCACCAGGGAAGCCTGTCCATCTGTGAGGATATGTGTTAACAAGACTCTTGACTGGAGACTTCCCTGGTGGTGCAATTAAGACTCTGTGCTTCTACTGCAGGGGTGGCTAGGTTTGATCCCTGGTCAGGGAACGAGGTCCCACATGCCACAGCTAAGACCCAGTGCAGCCAAATTAAGATAAATAAAGCAATAATTGGGAAAAAACAAAAAAGGGCTCTTGGTTGTAAGTGGTACTAGCTCAACTCAGGCTAGCTCAAGTACAACAAAGGATTGACGGACTCTTGTCAACGGAAGCTTCAGGCGCGTTCAGGTTCAGGACTTGCCAGCTCTGGGCTCCAATCCAGCAGGCTTCTCTTGCTGACAGCGATGTCCACAGGTGGGACAAGCCTTGCAACCCCTTTTTCTTATCTGTACCAGCAAAGGTCCTAGGATGAGGGTTTTTTTTTAAGAGTTACGTTTAAATTTAATGCACACCTTCTTTCTGATGCTCACATGATTGTATCTTTGGCCAATGAAAGCTGTTTCTTTTATTTTTTTGATTTGTGGCTGCACTGGGTCTTTGTTGTGGTCCATGGACTCTTCCTTGCTGCTTGCAGGTCTTTCTGGTTGGGGCGAGTAGTGGCTACTCTCTGGCTGTGGTGCAGGGGCTTCCCAGCACCGTGGCCTCTCTTGTTGCAGAGCACACGCTCTAGAGGCACGGGCTTAGTCGTTGTGGCGCATGGGCTTAAGTTACTCAGAGGCATGCGGGGTCTTCCCGGACTAGGGATTGAACCCATGTCCCCTGCATTGGTAGGTGGATTCTTAACCACTGGGCCACTAGGGATGTCTCCCCAGGATGAGTTCTGATTGGATGGTCTAAGGTCACATACCTCGTGTGTGGTATTGATGTGGCCTAGAATGTGCTGAGCGACAGGCCCTGGCAGATGCCCTGAAGGGGGGATTTGGCTTTACCTGGGGCTTAAGGATGGAGAATGGGGTGCAAGTGGCTTCCTTGGGGAAACCAGAGCTGATGCTCATGCAGAGCAGAGCACACTGTGGTGTCTGAATCCTCTTGGCTCTGCCTGTGCCACATTTGGGAATATGCCTCCCACAGCTCTCTTCTGCTTTCACTCCAGCTGACTTGGGCCTGTTGCTGTCTTTGGATGCCCATCAGGCTCCTGGGTACTTGGCACTCTGTGTGCCTGGGGACAGCTCCTAAGCAGAGGACGCAAAAGTATGAAAGGCTCAGCTCCTTTGCCTCAATCTGGCTTAGAGCTCTGGGGTACAGCTCAGCTTCCAGAGTCCCCCCTTTGGGATCAGGCTGAAATGTTCAGTCCTCAGTCGTGTCTAACTTTGCAGCCCCATGGACTACAGCACACTGGGTTTCCCACGTTCTTCACTGTCTCCCAGAGTTTGTTCAAACTCATGTCCATTGTGTTGATGATGCCATCCAGCCACCTCATCCTCTGTTGCCCCCTTCTCCTCCTGCCTTCAGTTTTTCCCAGCATCAGGGTCTTTTCTAATGGGTTGGCTCTTCGCAGCAGATGGCTAAAGTATTGGAGCTTCAGCTTCAGCATTAGTCCTTCCGATGAATATTCAGGGTTGATTTCCTGTGGGGTTGACAGGTTGGATCTCCTTGCAGTCCAAGGGACTCTCGAGCGTCTTCTCCAGCACCACAGTTCCAAAGCGTTGGTTCTTCAGTGCTCAGCCTCCTTTATGGTCCAACTCTCACATCCATACGTGACTCCTGGAAGAACCATAGCTTTGACCATATGGACCTTTGTCGGCAAAGTGAAATATCTCTTTAGGAATTTGTCCAAAGTCATCCATTTGTTTGACTTCTTCCCTCCTTCGTTCTCTTCCTCGTACTGCCTAGGAGGGCTCCTGAAACAAAGCACGTGCCTTTGAAGCCTCATCCTGGGCTGGCTTCTGGGGCACCTGGCACACGGGTGTGTGTGTGTGAGTGTGTGTGTGTGTGTGTGATGGGAGAATCGGCTACTCTTCATGTAGTGCCCTTAGCTGTCATCCCCAGGAAGTCCCTGTGCCCGCCTTTCTCGTGACACACGCCTGGTCCCTGCAGATGGCTTCACTCCTCTCATGCTGGCCTCCTTCTGCGGGGGCACCCTGGAGCCAATCCCAGCCGAGGAGGACGAGGCGGAAGACACGTCAGCCAGCATCATCTCAGACCTTATCTGCCAGGGGGCACAGCTTGGGGCTCGCACTGACCGCACGGGCGAGACGGCCCTGCACCTGGCGGCCCGCTATGCCCGGGCGGATGCGGCCAAGCGGCTGCTGGATGCCGGGGCGGACACCAATGCCCAGGACCACTCCGGCCGCACCCCCCTGCACACGGCCGTCACTGCCGATGCCCAGGGCGTCTTCCAGGTGAGATGGGACTGCAAGCGGGGACAGGCGTCAGACGGACTTGGGTTCGAGCCCTGCCTCTGCCTTTCAGAGCTCATCTTTCTCATTTGTGAGAAGGGGTTGTGTGGGTGTAGATGACGGGCACGCAGCTGGCCCCTGGACGCATCGGTTCCGTGGGATGCACTAGTAGGGTCCTCAGAGGGGTTGGGGGTGCTTCTTGTCCTCTTGTTCTGGCCGTGACCCCCATGCACCCCCATCGCCCTCAGATTCTCATCCGGAACCGCTCTACCGACCTGGATGCCCGTATGGCAGACGGCTCCACGGCGCTGATCCTGGCGGCCCGCCTGGCGGTGGAGGGCATGGTGGAGGAGCTCATAGCCAGCCACGCTGACGTCAACGCTGTGGATGAACTCGGTAGGCCACCCGGGGGTGGACGGTAACTGAGCAGCGCTTTTGAGGTCCAACTCTCACATCCATACGTGACTCCTGGAAGAACCATAGCTTTGACCATATGGACCTTTGTCGGCAAAGTGAAATATCTCTTTAGGAATTTGTCCAAAGTCATCCATTTGTTTGACTTCTTCCTCCTTCGTTCTCTTCCTCGTACTGCCTAGGAGGGCTCCTGAAACAAAGCACGTGCCTTTGAAGCCTCATCCTGGGCTGGCTTCTGGGGCACCTGGCACACGGGTGTGTGTGTGTGAGTGTGTGTGTGTGTGTGTGATGGGAGAATCGGCTACTCTTCATGTAGTGCCCTTAGCTGTCATCCCCAGGAAGTCCCTGTGCCCGCCTTTCTCGTGACACACGCCTGGTCCCTGCAGATGGCTTCACTCCTCTCATGCTGGCCTCCTTCTGCGGGGGCACCCTGGAGCCAATCCCAGCCGAGGAGGACGAGGCGGAAGACACGTCAGCCAGCATCATCTCAGACCTTATCTGCCAGGGGGCACAGCTTGGGGCTCGCACTGACCGCACGGGCGAGACGGCCCTGCACCTGGCGGCCCGCTATGCCCGGGCGGATGCGGCCAAGCGGCTGCTGGATGCCGGGGCGGACACCAATGCCCAGGACCACTCCGGCCGCACCCCCCTGCACACGGCCGTCACTGCCGATGCCCAGGGCGTCTTCCAGGTGAGATGGGACTGCAAGCGGGGACAGGCGTCAGACGGACTTGGGTTCGAGCCCTGCCTCTGCCTTTCAGAGCTCATCTTTCTCATTTGTGAGAAGGGGTTGTGTGGGTGTAGATGACGGGCACGCAGCTGGCCCCTGGACGCATCGGTTCCGTGGGATGCACTAGTAGGGTCCTCAGAGGGGTTGGGGGTGCTTCTTGTCCTCTTGTTCTGGCCGTGACCCCCCCCCATGCACCCCCATCGCCCTCAGATTCTCATCCGGAACCGCTCTACCGACCTGGATGCCCGTATGGCAGACGGCTCCACGGCGCTGATCCTGGCGGCCCGCCTGGCGGTGGAGGGCATGGTGGAGGAGCTCATAGCCAGCCACGCTGACGTCAACGCTGTGGATGAACTCGGTAGGCCGTGGGGGTAGCGGCAGGTGGGGGCTGAGACTGTGTAACTGAGCAGGTGAGCCTGCCTTTCTCGAGACACGAACTCGAAGCACGTACTCTGGCGCCACCTGCTGGACAGCTGATGTAACGCATTTGCGAATCCGTCAAATTCTATAGGGAGGCTCGCTCCTTCCTTGGGGCTAGAGAACCTCACGCGACCACAGACGCACTTGGACGCCCGGAAACATCCTTGGGGGCCAGGTGTTCTCAGCCTCAGCAACACTGACATTTGAGGGTTTGGTCATTCTTCTCAGCGGGTGCTGGCCTGTGCAGTGTAGCATTCTTGGCTTTGACCCACTAGATCCCAGGAGGACCCCTCCCAGTTACGACAATGAAAAATATCTCAGACATTGCCAAATGCCCCTCAGAGGGAAATCACACCGGTTGAGGCATACAGTTTTAGAACCACAGAAGGTTTGTGAGGATGGAGGGCTTCTCACGTGGCGCTGGTGGTAAAGAACCCACCTGCCAATGCAGGAGACATGCGTTTCTTGGTCTGTGCTGTCCAGTAAGGCGGCTGCTGGCAACTTCGAAATGTGGTTGCCACGCGACATGTGTACTGACCACTCGAAATGTAGCTGAGTGAACGAAGAACTGCCTATTTTTTTTTTTTTAACAGCTGAATTGACAAGTAATTCACACATCATGCAATTCATTCAAGTGTCAGATCCAGTGATTTTTCGTATAACCATGTGTGTGCGCGCTAAGTTGCTCAGTCATGTTTGATCCTATGCGAGCCCGTGGACTGTAGCCTGCCAGGCTCCTCTGTCCATGGGATTCTTTAGGCAAGAATGCTGGAGTGGGTTGCCATGCCCTCTCATGGCATGGGAACCTTTCCAGGGGATCTTCCCAAACCAGGGATGGAACCCATGTCTCTTACGGTTCCTGCATTGGCAGTTGGGTTCTTTACCACTAGCCCGGGCCAAAACCGCTCTACCGACCTGGATGCCCGTATGGCAGACGGCTCCACGGCGCTGATCCTGGCGGCCCGCCTGGCGGTGGAGGGCATGGTGGAGGAGCTCATAGCCAGCCACGCTGACGTCAACGCTGTGGATGAACTCGGTAGGCCGTGGGGGTAGCGGCAGGTGGGGGCTGAGACTGTGTAACTGAGCAGGTGAGCCTGCCTTTCTCGAGACACGAACTCGAAGCACGTACTCTGGCGCCACCTGCTGGACAGCTGATGTAACGCATTTGCGAATCCGTCAAATTCTATAGGGAGGCTCGCTCCTTCCTTGGGGCTAGAGAACCTCACGCGACCACAGACGCACTTGGACGCCCGGAAACATCCTTGGGGGCCAGGTGTTCTCAGCCTCAGCAACACTGACATTTGAGGGTTTGGTCATTCTTCTCAGCGGGTGCTGGCCTGTGCAGTGTAGCATTCTTGGCTTTGACCCACTAGATCCCAGGAGGACCCCTCCCAGTTACGACAATGAAAAATATCTCAGACATTGCCAAATGCCCCTCAGAGGGAAATCACACCGGTTGAGGCATACAGTTTTAGAACCACAGAAGGTTTGTGAGGATGGAGGGCTTCTCACGTGGCGCTGGTGGTAAAGAACCCACCTGCCAATGCAGGAGACATGCGTTTCTTGGTCTGTGCTGTCCAGTAAGGCGGCTGCTGGCAACTTCGAAATGTGGTTGCCACGCGACATGTGTACTGACCACTCGAAATGTAGCTGAGTGAACGAAGAACTGCCTATTTTTTTTTTTTTAACAGCTGAATTGACAAGTAATTCACACATCATGCAATTCATTCAAGTGTCAGATCCAGTGATTTTTCGTATAACCATGTGTGTGCGCGCTAAGTTGCTCAGTCATGTTTGATCCTATGCGAGCCCGTGGACTGTAGCCTGCCAGGCTCCTCTGTCCATGGGATTCTTTAGGCAAGAATGCTGGAGTGGGTTGCCATGCCCTCTCATGGCATGGGAACCTTTCCAGGGGATCTTCCCAAACCAGGGATGGAACCCATGTCTCTTACGGTTCCTGCATTGGCAGTTGGGTTCTTTACCACTAGCGCCACCTGGGAAGCACCCTAGTATAACCATGTAATTGTGCAAATACCATCACAATACATTTTATTTGTATTTATTTATTTTTTTGGCTACTTCTATTGGTCTTTCATCTATTTATTTTCATCCATCTTTGTTCTTTTGGCCTGTCTGGGCCTCCCACCGCAGTGGCCTCTCTCGCTGCAGAGCACCGGCTCTGGGCGCCTATGCCCCGGAGCTCCAGCTTGGTAGTTGGGCACATCGGTCCCAGGCCAGGGATCGAACCGGCGTCCCTTGCACTGCAAGGCAGTGTCCTTACCCACTGGACCATCAGGGAAGCCCCATTTTATTTTTTTATAATACATTTTAAAATGCTTTCATCACCTGAAAAAGAAACCCTTACCTCTTAGCCGTCACCCTTACACACCTCCTCATTCTGTGTCCCTTGAAAAATGAATGTTAGTCACTTAGTCGTGTCCGACTCTTAGCAGCCCCGTGGACCGTAGCCCACCAGGCTCCTCTGTCCATGGGATTCTCCAGCCGAGAATATTGGAATAAGTTACCATTTCCTTCTCCAGGGGATCTTCCCTGATCCAGGGATTGAACCCAGGTCTCCTACATTGCAGATAGATTCTTTACCATCTGAGCCACCAGGGAAGTCCTCCTTAGGCAATCGCTAATGTACTGTCTCTCTATAAGGATTTGCCTGTTTTGGATATTTTATATAAATGGAATCATACAACATATGGTCTTTTTTGATCTTTTTTGATTGGATCCTTTCACTTAGCATGATATGTTTCAGGTTTATGAACCTGCACATAGTAGGTATATATGATAGCATTTATCAGTATTATTTCTTTTTTGTTTGTTTTTCTGTCCACACTGTGCGA